>JALMGJ010000004.1:90825797-92025797 GCA_023362775.1 Charina bottae | reverse complement strand
GTTGTGTCCCCAACTTTGGGGATCCAGATGTGTGACAGAGCTCATGCAATGATTCTGATGATTGTCTGTTGGTTATTTGGTTTTTACCATGGTTGCGATGTATGTATTACTTTTATTGTTATAATGTTGTTATATGGTGTTTTTAACTGCTGTTAGCTACCCAGAGCGCTGAATTTGAGATGGTAATATACATTGAAATACAAAAGAATAAATTATCTTTGCTATCTATCTATCTATCTATCTATCTATCTATCTATCTATCATCTCCAAGCTTCTTGGAAAGCTAGCACTTTGTCACTTTTCTGTGGTGTTACACCTGGTCTCTCCCTCCCAACATATCTCCTTTTCTCTGTCATCCAGTCCTTTACCAGCCAGTCTGCCCTATGGATCTTCCTTTCTCCTGGTGGAATCTTCTTCTTTCTTCTTTCATCTGGGGATCCTTCTTTCTTCAGCATCACGTTTCTTTATACATGTACAGCACCTCCAGCCACACAGAAACACACAACACAAACACAAATCCCCTGTGGCATGACAAATCTATCCTTTATAAACCTTTCACCAAAGGAAGACATTCTTGCTCACAGGTGTTCTAATTAATTCAAGGACCTTCTAGCTGTCTACAGAATGATTTGTTAAGTGTGCTACAGAAGATGTTAAGCAGAATTCTAACCGAAAATGTATAAGAGATGACAATGAACAAAATTAGAGAAGTGAAATGTGGCTCTATTCCAGGTAGGACATGTGTGGGCCTGATTTTTGTCATTAACAGATCATTTAGAATAAGTAAATGTGAGAAAGAAAATTTATTGTGTGTTTGTTAGAAAAGGTACATGATAAAGATAATTGGCTTAAATTATGGGATGTTTTGCATGAACATAGAGTTGAATGTTGGTTGTTGCACATGAAAAAAAGGTTTATGATGAAGTAAAGCATTCTTGCGAATAAACTGAATACTTAGCAAAGTCCCTCAAGACCTGGCTTTATCATCAGGCCTGGGGGTCTCAGGGGACAGGTGAGATCTTGAGGTGGCTCTATTGCTGATTGAATCATCTCTCTCTCTCTCTCTCTCTGTTTTAATTTTTTAAATATGACTGTGTTTGACATGCTTATTGTTTTATACTTTTTTGCTGTACACCAGCCAGAGTCATTTCCTGTGAGATAGGCGGCCATATAAATCTGATAAATGAATGAATGAATGAATGAATGAATGAATGAATAAATAAATAAATAAATAAATAAATAAATAAATGTTTCTTATTCCCCTATTCTTATTTTTGGTTGATGCTAATAGCTCACAGCATAATGTCACTTCTTTGATGCCATGACAAGTAGATTATATATGATATGTAGACTATATTAAATATTGCAGATGATATTGAGAGAGAAACACATTACAAATTAAAGTTGTACTCAACATGTTATGATTACTTTTCTTATTCAGATCATTGTTTGACCACAATCAATTGTGGTCAAATCAATCAATTGTGGCAGAAACTTTCCCAAGGTTTAGGAAAAAATAATTTAGCCATCTCTAAGATACATCATTAAGAAATAATATATTGCATGCTTATCAGGTGAAAGTAAACTCCATGATCTCTGCAAAACAAGAAAAAAGAAAAAAAGATTAAAGTAACAAATTAAAAAAATAGTTTCAGCTATTTCTACATTTCCAAAAACTCAAAATCCTTATTAATTAGTGGGCAGCAACAGAGGGTGTACCATCTGGGCAGAACAGGTGGACTGTTTTGATAATAAACAAAAGCAAGCTTTAAGTATTGAACAATTATCTGTTTCTAAAGGCAACATTACACAAAACAAATCCATGAATTATTAAAAATGAAGGTCAGAGCACATACTATTTAGAATGCCACAGATATTAGCATTTCTAAAGCACATGAAAAGCACATTGAAAATTAAACTCAATAGGGATATACATCTTGAGCTGATATTTTCTAGTCCAGAGCTTTCCAAACTTTTCATGTTGGTGACACACTTTTTAGACATGCATCATTTCGCGACACACTCTTACAGCAAGGCACAAGGCAGGCACTAGGACCTGTGTGGAATCCTGGCAGGGCAGGTTTGGAGGCAGCAAGGCACAAGGCAGGCACTAGGACCTGCGCGGAATCCTGGCAGGGCTTGGAGGCAGCAGCAGCCGACACACCCAGACACTGCAGCCGACACACTAACGTGTCCCGACACACAGTTTGGAAAGCTCTGTTCTAGTCTATGTTTCTACACCTTGAAATTTCTCAGTTAGTCTTTACCTGCAAAGATTCTAGGACAGATCATAGAGCGAATGATGTGGTGATTACCAGATGTACCATAAGCAAGGATTTATCAAGAACAAGATTAGCGTTGATGTGTTGCTGGAACATCAAGATCAAGAAAGAGAATTAGGCTTCAGATGCTGGAAGGTTCTGGAAGAATACTTGGATTTTTTAGGGCAGGCTATAAAATTGGAGATTTATAAGGAGAAAGCTCTATATATAATGTTGAGATATGTGAATGCTTTGGTTTATTTCAAAGTGGGATAATTGCTTAAATATGTTTATCAGGATGGGTTTTTAAGGGTTTAGATGGATGCTTTTGCTTTTTGAATAACACTCTTATTTTTTGTAAAAGGATATTAATAAAGTTACCTATATATATACAATGTGTGTGTGTGTGTGTGTGTGTGTGTGTGTGTGTGTGTGTATGTGTGTGTGTGTGTGTGTGTGTGTGTGTGTGTATATATATATATATATATATATATATATATATATATATATTACTATATATATATATAGTAATAAGATGTAGGCAGGTTATTTTTTGTTCGTTTAGTTGGCAGAGAGGAATAAAATCATAATGAAGAAGAAGAATATTTAATTGTTTGCTTTTTAGGTGAAAAACTATGTGTGAAAGGGTTTTTTGTTTTAGAGGAGAATGTTGCATTGAGAATTGAAATGGTTTATAGAAATAATGTTTATTATAGTTTAAATTGGAGTAAGAGTTTGATATTGATTTATGTATATCTTTGCTGTAGAAAGTTGAAAGTCACTCTGTAGTAGTTTCTTTTGTATTTTCACACCTTTTTAGTTTCTTTTCTTTTCTTTCCAGGTTTTTTGTTTCATGCTTTTAGTTTTTATCTAAATGTTGAAAATGTAATAAAGTTTTAATAAAAAAAAGAACAAGATTAGCCAGACTAATTTTATTTCATTGTTGATCAGATAACTTCGGTAGGTTGAAAAAATGCTATAGACATAATATACAGTACTTTGATTTCAGCAAAACATTTGTCCAATTAATGAATGATATTCTAATTAACAAATAATTAACTGTGAGCTGGATAATATGACAATTAAGCAAATACCCATCTGGCTGAATAATATGACAATTAAGCAAATACCCATCTGGCTCAAAAATCACATTCAGTGAATACTTATCAATACTTCTTTAATAAACTGGAGTACTGTATGACATTAAGTGTGGTACCATAAAGTTTAGGTCTCAGCCTTATACTTTTTAACATTTTATTAATGACTTGGAGGTCTTCATGCTTATTGGATTTCCTTAGAAGACATACATACATTTCAAACAATGTTGTTATGTTAGAAACGTGAGCTGAAAATAACAGAGTGAAGTTTAACAGAAATACATGCAAGAGTCTTTACTTAAGAAATAGAAATGAAATGCAGAGATATAAACTAGGAAATCCCTAGCTTGTCTGTAGTACTTGTGGAAAAGTAATGATTGCAAACTGAACATGAGTTGCTGTGGAATATGAAGTTCACATTACAGGGGCTTCCCTGTGCAAAAGTTATTTTCAGTGGGTAATTGTTGAGATGTTAAGCACTCTATGCTTCTTTTGTGCCCAATATACTATGAACTTGAGAACGGTTGGGAAAGAGGGTTTTGGATTCAATATGCAACTCAGGATATATTGGTATGTGCTGGACACTATTTCTTGTTACTTGGCAACAATTTCTTTTCTCTTAGCAACAGAGTAGAGCTCTTTTAAAAAAAAAGTTGGGAGGGAGGATTGAATACAAACCATGAAACCCACTCATATTTCATTGCCACCAGAACATTCATTGTAGGTATGCTGAGAAACAATGGAAATTGATTTTTACATTCATAGCAGAAGGTGTGAAACAAAAACCTTCTTTATAGTTTACTGGGACATATTAGGGCCCTGTAAAGAGAACATCTTAATGCAAAATATATTCAATGCATAGTTGATCACTGATTTCCAGATTTAAAATATGGAGAAAATGGAATACTAAAGAGCAAGGATAATTACAGAATACAAAAATTATCTGTGAAATGTAGAATGAGGAAGGACTCTTTTTTTTAAAAAAAAAAAAACCCTCTTAATAGCACAACTATGTTATATTCAGTATAAATGGCATTTCACAAAAATACATTACTCACCATCTCTTAAAATAGTGTTTTGGATACCTCAATATGCTACATTATTTTCAGGTGTACCTGAAAATTGGTGTGAAAGTAAAGTAGGATCTTCAAGACTGCATCTATTGTTTCCCATGCATTTGTAATAAGTATACTTTCATTTACTGTTGGTTAGATCCAGTCATATTTATAGGTTCATTTAAATAAATGGAATTTACATTAATCCCTTAAATTAAATCAGTGGGTTTAAGCATGACTGTTCTGAATCCATATATGGCTAAGTGCAGTTTTAGTAATTTACTTATTTATTTACAATAAGAGCATCTGGTGATTGCAGCACGTATACATTTGATAAACAAATAAGAAATCTATATATTGGGTGTGTAAAGTTTAGTTGTGATCCAGTTTAAAGTAGTATGTTGATTCAGTGTCAAAGTGATCTGATTTGAAGCAATGCTTCTAATCTGAAAGAGTGACTTACTATGTTCTGACTCAGAGCATCGAAGCAGGTTGTTTCACTTCAATCGGCTACTTAAATCTAGAAAAAAATAGCCATTTTATGATCTGGATCAAAGTAGTACAGCCCTGTTTTGATTGTTTGAACTAAGCTATTGCTTTGATTTGATCCTGTACATCGAAGGGGCTCTTTGAATGAAGCTTTATCAAATGCTGTTTGGGAGCTCTATATAGCATGAGTATATATTATCTGTTATGTACAGAATTCCTTTATGTTGTCTATAGGAGATTATAACATAAAATGCATAAAATATAAAATACAAAACAATAACTAATATAAACTTTGCATTTAATTTAATATGATAGCATCTGGTCACTAAAATACCCTTTAAACAGAGTGAGAACTTTGGTGTCTTTTGCAACACAGAAGGTATTCTAATTAATATCAATTAAATATTACAGGAAATAATACAACTAGGGATACTTCCAATGATGATCAAACCAGTTAGCAAGTTCTATTATTATGATATCAGAGCCAAAACTATACAAAAAAAATATCCAAATATTTATTTACCATTGTGAACTTCATCAAACATATTTGTATCACTCATTTCTGTGTTTTATTTATTTATTATTTAAATTTGTATCACCGCCCATCTCCTCCACACCTGGGGACTCTGGGCGGTTCACAATAATAAAATAAGATAAAAATATAAAATTACAGCCACAATAATTTACATATAAAATCCAAACAAAAAGATGTTAATAATAAGGTGGATTTCATGGCGCCAGCCACTCCCAAGAGGAACTATTGGCATTCCCGTCCCAAGCCAGGCAGCAGAACCAGGTCTTCAGGTCTTTCCAGAAGGTCGGGAGTGAAGAAACTCGCCTCAGCTCCAGGGGCAAGATATTCCAAAGGGTGGGTGCTACTGCAGAGAAGGCACACCTCCTGGATCCCGCCAGATGGAACTCTTTAGCTGATGGGATCCTTAGCATTCCCTCTGTGCATGACAGAGTGGGGCGGGTCGATGTTCCGGGGATGAGACGGTCCCTCAGGTAACCTGGTCCCATGCCATGTAGGGCTTTAAAGGTGATAACCAACACCTTGAATTGGGCCCAGAAGCAAACTGGTACCCAATGCAGCTCGCGCAGCAGAGGAGTTACATGGGCCGATCTTACAGCACCCATAACTGTCTGCGCGGCCGCATTCTGGACCAGCTGAAGCTTCCGGATACTCTTCAAGGGTAGCCCCATGTAGAGTGCATTGCAGTAGTCTATATGGGAGATGACAAGGGCATGAGTGACTGTTCGGAGGGCATCTCAATCCAGGAATGGGCGCAACTGGCACACAACCTGAAGTTGTGCAAAGGCCCTCCTGGCCATGTCTGCCACCTGCTCCTCAAGCAGGAGACATGAGTCCAGGAGGACCCCCAAGTTCCGCACCGACTCTGAATGAGGCAGTGCTACACCATCCAGGACCAAAGATGACAACTTTCTGGAACCCGAGAGGCCATCAATCCACAGCTACTCCATCTTACCAGGGTTCAGCTGAAGCCTGTTGTTCCCCATCCAGACCCCCACAGCCCCCAGGCACTGAGAAAGGGCATCGACTGCATCACTTACTTCACCCGGGATGGTGATATACAGTTGAGTATCATCCACATATTGATGATACCTCATCCCGTGGTGACGGATGATCTCACCCAGCGGCTTCATATAGATGTTAAACAGGAGAGGGGAGAGCACCGAACCCTGTGGCACACCACATAAGAGGGGTTGCGGGTCAGATATCTCCTCTCCTATCACCACCGATTGGGAACAGCCCTGGAGGAAGGAGGTGAACCAGCGTAAAACTACCCCGCCCACCCCCATCTCTCTGAGCCATCCCAGAAGGATACCATGGTTGATGGTATCAAAAGCCGCCGAGAGATCTAAGAGAGCAAGGATGGATGCACTCCCTCCATCCCGCCCTCGCCAGAGATCATCCATAAGCGTGACCAATGCAGTCTCAATCCCATATCCCGGCCTGAAAGCTGACTGAAAGGGGTCTAGATAATCTGCTTCCTCCAGGATCCTCTGAAGCTGCAGTGCCACCACTTTCTCAACCACCTTTCCCAAAAAGGGAAGGTGGGAGACAGGATGAATATTGTCCAGTACAGTAGGGTCCAGGGATGACTTCTTGAGGAGGGGGTGCACCAACGCCTCCTTAAAGGCCGCCGGGAACACTCCCTACCCCAGAGATGTATTAATCATCCCCTGGACCCAGCCACACGTCACCTCCCTAGCCGATTTTACCAGCCAGGAAGGGCACGGATCTAAATGGCATGTGGTGGCATTTACAGTTCGGAGGATCCTGTCCACTTCCTCAGGTCCAACAGGATCAAACCGTTCCCAGATAATAGGACAAGTATGCTCCCCTGGCATCTCCCCAGACTGTGCCCCACACTTAGAGTCCAACTTAGAATGAATCCGAGCAATTTTATCCTGCAGATGCTCTGAAAACTCTTCCGAACGCCCTGTAAATGGGTCACTGATTGAACCCGGCCCAAAAGAGATTTAGCAATCTTGAATAGGGCCGTCGGACGGCATTGTACGGATGCAATAAGGGCGGAAAAATATTCACGTTTCACCACTCTTACCGCCACAAGGTAGGCCTTAATAGTGGCTCTAGATTGTGTTCGGTCCGATTCAGTCTTCGTTTTTCTCCAGCGGTGCTCCAGACGTCTCTTCACCTTCTTCAACACCCTCAGCTCCTCCGTGAACCACAGGGAATGACGGGTTGAATGTGGCAAGAGAGGTCACATAGGCATGATCCTGTCCAAGGCCCCAGCCACTTCCCTATTCCAGGCTGCAGCCAGGGCCTCTGCTGGACCGTGCAACAGATCCTCGGGTAACACCCCCAGCTCCCTCTGAAACCTCACTGGGTCCATCAGTCGCCGGGGGCGGACCAATCGAATAGGTCCTGCCTCCCTGTGGAGTGGGGCGGCACAAGAGAATCTTAAGGTCACCAGGGTGTGGTCTGACCATGACAACAGGGACAGATCTAGCTCTCCCCTCAGATCACATTGCCACTGCTCAGACAAGAAAATCAAGTCCGGGGTGAGACCACTGTCTCGAGTCGGGTCCCGAATTAGTTGAACCAGGCCCATGGCTGCCATGGTAGCCATGAACTCCCGAGCTGTCTCCGAGGCACATCCCAGGGATGGCAAGTTGAAGTCCCCCAGAACCATAAGTCTGGGGAACTCAACCGCCAACCCCGAGACGGCCTCCAGCAGCTCAGGCAGGGAGGTTGCTACGCAGCAGGGAGGCTGGTACAGAAGCAACACCCCCAACTGTTCTTGAGATCCCAACTTGAAAAACAAGGTCTGACAACTGGCCACTTGCGGAACAGCGCCCCTGTATGCCATTAGAGACTCTCTGATGACAACTGCCACCCCCCCTCCCCTGCCCCGGTGTATCGGCTGGTGCCATACCTGAAACCCAGCTGGGCACATCTCTGAAAGGGCTACTCCTCCCTCTAGGCCCAGCCAGGTCTCAGTCTCAGGCCAGGTCTGCCCCCTCCTCTACAATCAGATCACTTATAAGGGGGGCCTTGTTATTTACCGACCTGGCATTAAGGAGTAACAGCCGAAGACCAGGGCTCTCGGGGATCTGTCGTCCTGGGCCTGGGTTTGAACTCGGGGGCCGGAACATGCCACCGGTAACAAACACTGGGGACATCTTCCCCACAGATGGCCTGCCCTCCAGTTCCCATCATAACGTCCCCTACCCATCACCTCCTCGATCAAATAGCCCGCCCTGCAGCCCCCAGGGTTTCCTTGGATGGTAGCCTCCACTCCCGAACTCCCGGAAGACCTGGGTTTAAACATGGGTCCCTTACCCCATCCATCCATCCTCTCAACACACTCAATCCTGGGCGGCGGTCGGTCCCCCTCCAACGCACCAGCTCTTCCTCTCGGCACTGTTGGGTAACCAACCACCATCCCCACCCTTACCGTGAACCCCCCCAACCCCTCTCACTAGTGGGGGAGGAACACTACAGCCACTCCTACCCTCCCCCGTCTCTCACTCAGGGGAGGGCACTCTAACACACAAACAAACACTCCTAAACCCCCTCCCCGTGTCTCTCACCTACGGAGAGGGGGAATACCATACACAACTAAGGGACCCCAAATCACTGCCGCCTAATAGGACGGGAATGAGCTGTTCTAAGTCCTTGATGTTATTAAACATCTATCAGTCCTCTAAGTTGGTAAAAATTAGGAGAAGGTGGTAAAGTTGGTAAAAATCTGTTCTATCAGTCCATTACTCTGCAGCGCTGGATTCATACCATGGGGTCCACCATCCTCCGGTGTTTCTACTAGGAGCTTGCCAAATTTTTCTTCCGGGGCCCATAGAATCTTCCAGAAGCTCCCAAAGTTCTTTTGCGGTTGTGGGGGGCTATAGAGTCTCATGTGGGCCAAACTTCGCTCACAAAGCCCATCACCCACCCACCCACTCGCCAGGGCCACCTGGCTCAGCAGTAGCAACAGGGACCGTCGCCGAAGTCCACACCACAGGGTGGGAAGATCCCAAAAGGCAAGGGAAACTGGAACCACCAGGCCTCCACTCCACACCATCCAGCACCGCCACACCACTTCAATCCGCTGGGGACCATCGGGGCTCGCTGCAGGAACCGGAATCTGGGACGCCAAGTCCCCTGCTCCACACCCAACCCGCCGTCCAGAACCCCAAAAGGGGTCTACCAAGATCCGCAAGGGGTCCACCATCAAACCGCAGGGAACCACCGCGTTCCATCGCTCCACAGCTCCACCCGGCCAGTCCGAGAAGCCTCTGCCAGAAAAGCCTCGCCTGCCAAGGAGCCACATCCACTGTCTCCACTCCGAGAGGCTCCGTTCGCTCTGGTGCAGGGTCCACCACCACGCTGCAGGGCACCACCACACTCCATTGCTCCGCAGTTCCCCCCGGCAATCCCGAGAAACCTTGGCCCAAAAGGCTTCACCCATCAGGGAGCCACGTCTGCCGTCCTCCGAGAGGCTCTGGCCCAGACAAAGAAGCCAGTACAGCATCTGAATTACCCACGATTTCTGGGGTTTCTCTCCAAGCTCCCCTGCGATCTCCGCCATCCCCGTTGGTAAAGTGGGTTAGGGGGAGTCAGAGTCAGGTCGGAGCCTCCAAAAACCCCTCAGGGAAGACCTCGGCGTTTGTGTCCACTCCCGGCTGCCATTTTGGATTTTTTAAAAGTTTTATATCAATATCTCATAATTTCTTCCAAATGGTATGGGATACATAGCAATGAGAATGTTGAAAATTCTTTGTTAGATATTCCTATCATTACAACTGAAATTTCAGTTCTGGATGCTTTCTTTCTACATATTAGTCATGATAATGTAAATGAATAAGACTGTTTTTAAATTTGATAAGGGGCTCATTTACATCGTGATCTAAATGCATTTTAATATTTAATTGGGACTTGTTAAATTAGATTTAAAACTATTTCAAATCAGAGGGTTTATATTTTAAAGCCCAATGTGTTTACTTTGTAAAATTCCAACTTGTACTGGTCAGTGACCGTAATAAATTGATTTGATTTGATTTGATTTGACTTTCTTTCTACAAAAGTATGTAAAATGTATTAAGATTTTTTTATGATAATGTCTATTTGTTTCAAGCTTCAATGGCCTTTCAATGGCCAATTCTTCAACACCCAATAACCATTTGAGCACAAACACATACAGTATGTCACAATTTTTATATGGAAAAACAAATAATTAATAGTAATTAACTATTTAACTAAGTAATTATCTAATTAACTAAGGGGCGTGGTGGCTCAGCGGGTAAGACACCAGGCTTGTCGATCGGAAGATCGCAAGTTCGGAGGTTCGAATCCCTAGCCCTGCGTACGGAGTGAGCTCCCGCACTCACCCCAGCTCTTGCCAACCTAGCAATTCGAAAGCATGCAAATGCAAGTAGATGAATAGGCACCACTTCGGTGGGATGGTAACAGCGTTCCGTGCGCATCATGCTGGCCACATGATCACGGAAGTGTCTTCGGACAACGCTGGCTCTTCGGCTAACAAACGGAGATGAGCACCGGCCCCTAGAGTCGGACACGACTGCACAACTGTGCGGGGGGAACCTTTACCTTTAACTATTACTATTTTATTTATTTTTATTTACTGTAGTTTTATTTACTGTTTCTTTATTTACTGTTTGTTTTATTTTATTTTATTTTATATTATTTTATTTTATTTTATTATTTTATTTTATTTTATTTTATTTTATTTTATTTTATTTTATTTTATTTTATTTTATTTTATTTTATTTTATTTTATTTTATTTATTTCATTTCATTACATTTCATTTTTTTATTTTTTTATTTTTTATTTTATTTATTTTATTTTATTTTATTTTATTTTATTATTTTATTTTATTATTTTATTTTTTTATTTTATTTTATTTTATTTTATTTTATTTTATTTTATTTATTTATTTTATTATTTTATTATTTTAATATTATTTTTTATTTTATTTTATTTTATTTTATTATTAATTTAATTTAATTATTTTATTTTATTATTTTATTTTATTTTATTTTATTTATTTTATTTTATTTTATTATTATTTTATTATTTTATTTTATTATTTTATTTTATATTTTATTTTATTTTATTTTATTTTATTATAATTTTATTATTTTATTTTATTTTATTTTATTTTATTTTTTATTATTTTATTTATTTTATTTTATTATTTTATTATTTTATTATTTTATTTTATTTTATTTTATTTTATTTTATTTATTTATTTTATTATTTTATTATTTTAATATTATTTTTTATTTTATTTTATTTTATTTTATTTTATTTTATTTTATTTTATTATTTTATTTTATTTTATTTTATTTTATTATTTTTTTATTTTATTTTATTATTTTATTTTATTTTATTATTTTATTTTCTGTAGTTTGTGTGCCACTCCAAACTGGAAACTGCAATTCAAAGTAGAGCTGAAAAATTATAAAGAGAGGGTTTAAAAAGTAGTGCACCTACCCATCTTGTATGATCTTACCTCTCATCCCAGAAGACCATGTAAGATTAACAAAGAGGCAGGAATTTGAATATACAGGGGCACAGTTGGATACTATGGATACTATGGAAGAATATTAAAGGCTTATAGTCTTTCCCCACAACTGAGTTAAAGTCTGCAAAATACAATGTCAGCATGAACTTTCTATCTGCATTCAAGATACTGTAAGTCATTATTCCTCTGTATTCTGTGTTGGTCAGACCACAGGTAGAATGCTATGTTCAGTTTGGACACTTCATTTAGGAAGGACATTAACAAGCTGGAGTGTGTCCAGATAAAAGCAACCAAGATGATAAGTGGTCTGGAAAAAAAGAAGTATGGGGAACAGTTGGAGGCGTTACATATGTTTAGCATGGAGAAGAGAAGAGTACAGCACATCATGATAGCTGTTTGAAGGTATCTGAAGGCCTGTCATATAGAAGACAGAGTAAACTGAGAGAGGGCATGCTACGTACCCCATCAGCAAAGGAATTTCATCTAGCGGGGTCCAGGAGGCAGGCCTTCTCTGCAGTGGCGCCCGCTGTTTGGAATATTCTACCCTCAGAGATGAGGCAGTTCTGCCGCCTTGCTTGGGATGGGAAAGGTAACAGCTCCTCCTGGGGGTGGCTAGCACCATAGTATCCTCCCTACTATATGATATCATATTGCCACTTGGATTTTATATTTATATTTATATTTATTTATTTGTACTTATAATAGCTGATTTTATATTTATGTTTTTTATGTTTTTTATTTAATTAAACACACACATATATATATATACATAGCTTTATGAACTTATATCAACCCTCTATTACTTACATATAAATTTAATGATTATTATTATAATATAAAACCTTAAATCGTGCACCCCACCCCCAGGACCACTATTTTACTTAATCATTCCTCTTTCCAGAAATATAATAATTCTTGTGAAGGTGTACATCCTTTCTCTTTAAATAAAACAAATTCTACAAAAAATATATTCCATACCTCTGCAAAATCGTTTCGATTCTGTAACCCCCTTCTAACTTTAATGTTAGATGTTAACTTATCATTAATTGCAATATCCCATACTTCTTTATACCATTCCTCTATTTGATAATCACCTTGTACTTTCCATTTTCTAACTATCATTAATCTTGCTGCCGTCAATAGATTTGTAATTAAATCTTTAGTAGCTTGAGTGCATCTGACCTTATCATACATTGATAACAATGCTATATCTGGACATACTTCCAAATTTATCCCAATTATTTCATTTATCTTTTTAAATACCAACTGCCAAAACGTCTGTACCTGTTTACAACTCCACCACATGTGGAGATAAGTGCCATATTCCTGGCATCCCCTTCAACATTGTACTGCATGTTTCTTATCTATTTGATTTAATCTTACAGGTGTCAGGTACCATCATTTATATGTTTTTTAACTGTTGATTTTATTGTAAACCGCCCAGAGTCCCCCATCTGGGGAGATGGGCGGTGATAGAAATATGAACAATAAATAAATAAATAAACTTGTTCAGTGTTATTCCAAAATACAAGACAACAGGCTTAAACTACAAGGAAGCTGATGTGAACTGGACATAGAAGAATTTTGCCAACAACTAGACTGTACTTTTGTAATTCCATCAAGAGTTATTAAGAAGGTGGGCTTAGCTCCTAGATAATTTCTGATTTGCTAGGTAAATCCAACACATCATAGTTGGAAGTTTGTCTCTGATTGGTCAATCTAACAGTTAGCCTCCCCCAAATGTTTAGCTTTCATATCTCCCATATTTTGTTAAACAGGATAACTGTTCAAGAGAGAAGAGAAAAGGTAAGAAGAAGGAACAAGGAGAGCTTGCTTACCAACTTCTTAGCGGGAGACCTCTATCCACTCTGCAATGAACAATGAATAAGAAGACCCAAAAACATATTCAAAAGGTTAATAAGTAACTTGTTTAATTAAGCTAACTTTATTTAAAACTTTTTGATGCATGATTGTTACCTTCCTTTGTTTTGCCTATCTTTTCCAGTCCTCAACAACTGTCCTGTTCCGACTAAGAGCAACACTGGAAGCATTATTTTAAATCCCTTTATTTACAAATTGCAAAAAGACTGCCAGTCTATAATAGATTCTCCTTCCTCTGTAGGCAAGGAGTAACCTTCTGGAAAACAGAACTTGGCTGCAGAAGCTTGGAAGGCAGGCAGAGGTCCAATCCGCACTTGCCCTTGGGTCATGTGAGGCCAGCTCTGGAAACGGTGTCTCTGCGGTCAGCGGGCTGGGTGCGAAAGACAGGTAAGGCTCGGCATGGAACTGTCCTCAGTGGCAAGGGCCAGCATGACAGGGAGGCCAGAGGGGTTTCGTCGGTGTCCTGGGCACAATAAAACGCCCAACTGGTCTCTGGCCAGAATTCAGCCTGGTCCGGGCTCGGCAGCCCTTCTGCGGTCTGAGTTGCGGTTATGGAAGGTGGCTGGGCGACAGGAGGAGGAGTGGATGCGGTACTGGGCTGAGTGGCGGGGGCTGAGGATATGGGTTCGAGGATATGGGCGATAATATAAATCTAAATAATAAATTAACATTATCCCACAGCAATAAAAAATGACTCACATAGAAAAATACAATATAAATCAAACCCCATACAAAAATAGAAAACACAACAGCACTATAAGATAGAAAGAAAATAAAAGATGGCGAGAACAACTCAAATCAGGGGAAAGCTTTCCAGATGTTATTAGTTCTAATTCCTATTGCCCCAGCCAGTTAGTGAAATAGGCACTTTAGTCCAACTATATCCAAAAAGGTCCCCGTGTCTATTCTCAAGCGCAAGTCTCTTTCTTTTGAAACAAAAAAAAAAAAAAAACACCTTGATTGACACTCTTTGACACACCAATGTTTAAGCCTCATGCATTTTGTGTGTGCTGTGCCAATTAGCTGTACTAGTTGATTCATTGATTTATTTAAAGTATTGCTAGGGTGGTTTAAGAGGCAAAACCTGTAATTGTCCAAAGGGAGAACATGGTAGCCTGCTGTTTGGACTGAATATTTGCAAGCTGCTGGCAAAGTACATCAGTCTAGAAAGGACATTCATGAATTGGTTTTGAGTCAAGCTGGTGTGTACACATGACAGGACGAGCTTAAATGGTAAGAGTGGATATGCCCTCTGCACAGTTATGATTTCCCAATGAGAAAGGAGGAAATAGCACTTGTTTCTGGGCTATTCCATGGGCTGTTTTATATAGGCCCCAGACTGGAAACAAAAGTTTCAAAACATCTCTCTATATTTCTCTGGTAATATAGGGCTGAGGTGAAGAAAAGGCAGATGTGAAGCTATTGATAAATGTCTAACCAAAGATTGAACGTCAGGGGTACTAGTAAACTCTATCCCAAATCATACCACTCACATGAAGAATGTGAATTATTTTGTGGAGGAACAACAGAAAGTAAATAAATATAAAATCCATGTGGCGATGCGATCTCATTCAATCAGGAGGGCTCTACGGCGCCAGCCACCCCCAGGAAGAACTATTGCACTTCCCATCCCAAGCAAGGCGGCATATATTAATATTCAAATACTATTTGAGGGAGAAATTTAATTTAATGCATGAATAAATATTTCTTAAAATTATAGATGTGTTTCTTCCATTAATATTTAAGTATCTTTAAAGGAAAAATATTTTATTAACCAAGCAGAGGGCACAGAAGCAATATTTTAAAATATAGTCAGGGGTTTTATTTTTATGCTAGATAATGCCTCATTTTTAAAATATACATATTGTGAAAATGGTTACATTACCCATTTAACAAGCCAGTTAACATAACATCATAAACATTAAATCTTAAAAGAAAAAAGACAGTTTTGTTATTTTGTGTTTCACACCCTCAAGATGCAGAATAGGTGAGAAAGAGACAATCGAAGAGAATATTTGTAGCTCAGGGTTGAACTGGGGAGTCTTTGGTGCTCTCTGAGCCTTGTTGTTTTCATGCAGACGTTTCATTGCCAGGCTAGGAGACATTCACAACTAGCATTATCACAAACTTTAGATTTACTTCTTTTTATCTTAGATATATGTCCACTTCTAAGGAACCTGGAGAAGATCAATGGTCATGACAGTGGAAAGTTTTCCTGGGAGACAGGCAACCTATCTTTTGAAATTAGGTTCCTGCCTGTGGCATTTTCCTTAATCAGGGATATACTAGAAACACCTAATGGTCACTGAAGTGCAGTAGTATCCATTCTGAATGACTATGGGAGAATACTAGAAGATTTTAGGAATTGCCTCCAAATTAAAACCCTTCTTCATAGAAATGATGAGAAGCAACAAACCTGGCTGTTGCTTCTTTAGAAGAAGAACATAGCTAGATTGTGTCTCAGATTAGAATGTCAATAAATTTTGCCTGATCCAAGCTTTGAAACAAATTCCATGTAATTGTTGAATCTTAATTAAAACCCAAACTGAACCTTAAGACGCTTCAAAGTCTTTGCTCACTCACATCTTGGAATCATGGAAAAATAGTGCTGGAGGAATACTCATCTACCATCTAGGCCAATACATTGATTGATGAAGAAACTTGAGGGGCTGAGCATTCTCAGCACATGGCTGTCCAATCTCTGCTTGAAGATTTCCAGAGGGAGAGAGACCAGCTCCTCTTGGTAATAGTTTCAGTTGTTCAATTGCTCTTATCGTCAAGACACATCTCCAAATACTTAACTGAAATCTGCCCTCATATAATTTAAGTCCATTAATTCTGGAACTGCTCTCCAGAACAGAAGAGAAGAAGTTTCTGAATTGTTCTTAAAAAAAAGTTATTTGTTTTTTTGATCTGAGCAGAAAATGTCACTTTTCTGCAAATAGATTTTATGGGAGAATGCAGAATGAGGCTAAATACTAAATTTGGAGTGTGGAAATGCTAAGTCTAGCCGATAAGGAATCAGAATGCCTGCAATTTACTTCATGGAGTAAATTGGCTTGAGGATATGTTACAATTTATATCTGTGCTGGGTGCCCATAGCTACTTAGCCTCAGGCCCATAATACATACATACATACTTACTTACTTACTTACTTACTTACTTACTTATCAAGGCTTTTATGATCTTTCAATCAACAATGACTCCAAGTAGCTTACATTCTTCATTCCAATAATGGATTAAAATAGCAAAAAAAATTAAAAAATAAAAAATAACAATCAATGGCACTCCTTCTGCAAAACCACTCACCATTTCCACCCCCCCAAAGTTTTTAATGGAAAAGGTTTTAATAGCTTTCTGAAATTGTAGTAGAAATGGGCCAATCTTATATCTTGAGGTACACTGATCCAGAGGAGGGGATCTTGAGAAGGTACATGCTTGGGGTCTCTGATGGTGACATTTCCCTAGCGGTTGAGACCTGCAGAGTACATTTCCTGCTGGATCTCAGTGAATGGACAAAATCAACTTGCAGAAAGCAGGCTCACAGATACCCAGGTCTTAAACCCTGGAAGCGAACCAGAAACCAGTGCAGCCCCCAAAGTATTGCATAGGTGAACCATGATGTACTCATTATTACTTCATTCTGGACCAGCTGTAACTTGCAGACTACCTGAATAGTCTTCAAGGGCAACTCCAGATAGAACAAATAACAATATACAATTATGAGGTGATAAAGACATGAGTCTCCTGGTCCAGGAGTGCTTGCAACTAGCCCGAGCACAGCAAAGAGGATAGTTTTATGTAAATGGAAATGTTCTTTTTGAATGTCTTTAAGTTTAAAAATGAAAAGTTGAAACAATATGTTTCTACTGTATATGGTATAGATTGAATTTAAAGCTTAAGAATTGAATTAATTTTATAGTATATCAATTCCAATTGATATTATAGGAATCTTTTTTCTTTTTTTCCTGTTAATTAACATTTTCTTTTATTTTTTGTCTTGTTTATTTTATTTTAATCACTTTAATTAAACCCCTAGGGGTTTTTTCCCTTCATTCTATAGCCACTATTTACCTCTCCCAATGCCCCACTCCCCATCATTGTTGTACTTTTCTTTATTTCACTATTAAAATATATGTATAGGAGTGCTTGAAACTGGTACACAAAGATGGCCATGGCGTCCAACTGCTCTACCAGCAGAAACCATGAATCCAAGAAGAGCTCCAGACTATGAATATGCTCTGCATAAAAAAATGTATCTCCTTCTAGGACCAAAGATGGAATTTTAGTGGAGGGTTCCATACCCACACCTATTTTGTCTTGCTGAGAGTAAGAAAATATCTGCTTGTGTCCATCCAGCCTTCAGGTATCAGGACAAGAAATCAACTGTTCAGTCCAGAGTGGAGATGAATGACTGAGTTATACATCAGAGAGATAATCTTTCTCAGTGGCTTCATGTAGATATTAAACAGGAGAGGCAAGCATGCTGAACCCTGTGGCACCCCAGGAAGGAAAGCCCATTTGCTTGGTCTCCCTCCCCAATCAACTGTAACTGTCCACTTAGGTACCATGATGGATAGGATCAAAGGCAGAGGTCCAGCAGGATCAAGAGGGTTGCACTCTCTCATCTTGTTCCTTCCACCTCATTGACAAGAGTAATCAAAGTAATCTCAGTTCCATACTCAGGCTGGAAAAACCTGATTGAAAAATGCTGCTCATACTCCTATTGTCTCCACTAGCAACTTTGAATGCCTTCCCCTGAAGAAACATGGATTCCTTTCCAACTATATGAAATTTGGATTGGCCTCTGCCTAGTTCATTATTTTAAAGGGTAAGCCTACTCACCTGAGGTAATCTTATCTCTGGATTTCAGTATTGCATATATTACTTGTATTCAGCTTCCAGAAAACATTAGAACAATTTAGAAAATGTACTGTTACTAATACACAATATCAGTGAAATAGAAAACCATAGCATTTATGGTGTGTTAAAACATTTTCTTCTTAAATTAGAATTCTATTATTTTCTTTCTGATGCTTCAGTATTTGCTAATCAGTAGTGATTATCTTTATGACACTTTTGACTTGCATGAATGTTAATTGTTATCATTTCATAAAGTGAGGATCTGTCCAAGGAGGCAGTCTGCTTAAGAACCCTTTCAGGGATCCACAACATGTCCCTAATTTGTTTCAGGAGTCAGAACTTTCTTGAGACAAATAGAAGAAAGGAATAGATTTATGTGACTGAAGTTTGCCACTTCCTCTTTGTTTCAATCATTTGTTCAGGATTCCCTCTTGTGGCAACATTTGGAAGCATTCATATGGTATCTCTTGAACTTCAGCTTCAGCTCATAGAGACATCAATGTCATATAGTTCCAGCAATGCCATCAATCCAGTGTCACCTGATGTTCTTTTCTTCATACCTAACTGCACTTGTATTTTATGGCCTACACATTTATTAGTTTGGACATAAAGTCTTAGGATAATGCTAGGATTTCAAGGCCCAAACATCAGTCAAGAAATATGAGTGAATGTGTTATTAGAAAATGTTTGTTTGTTTCAAACAGGAAAGGAGATTATCATGCAAGAAGATACAGTTCACATTCAATGATATGTCATCGTCATCATCATCTTCATCGTTTTGTATTGCTTTATAGGGCTATAAAAGACATAAAACATCTATATGGTTATAAAAATCCATCATAGATTTCTTTGCAGCAAAATGATACGATCTATCAAAACAAAATCTGCTGTGGCACGGAAAGCATATAATTCACACAATCTGCTAGTATTTATCTCAAAATACTTCCCCATTTAAGTTAGGGATAGTTGATTACAAAAAGGTATATATTAGGGAAAGACACATATAAAATATT
The DNA here is from genome assembly GCA_023362775.1 of Charina bottae. Classification (NCBI taxonomy): domain Eukaryota; kingdom Metazoa; phylum Chordata; class Lepidosauria; order Squamata; family Charinaidae; genus Charina; species Charina bottae. The sequence goes on along the minus strand of JALMGJ010000004.1, from coordinate 92,006,106 downwards.
TCGTAGAGTTATAGAATGTATGGGTTGGAAGATACCCTGAAAACTGTCTAGTTGAACCCCCCACCTAGTGCAAGAATCCAAAATTACAACATCCCTGACAGATGTTCATCTAGCCTCTGCTGAAACATTCCAGGGAAGGAGAGTCTACCACCTTCCAAGGCAGTCTCTTCCACTATTGAACAGCTATTACTGTTAGGACATTTTTCCTGACGTCCAACCAAAATCTACTTGTTCCTTATTCTTTGCTCTGGAACAACTCTTAACAATTCTACAATTCATGTAGAAGATACCCTGAAAACTGTCTAGTTCAACATAAGTTTCATGAGTTCTACATGACAGCCCTTCAGCTACTTTAATACAGTGATTGTGTCTCCTCATAATCTTTTCTTTGCCAGCCTAAACACTTCCAAAACTTGCTACCATTCCTTGTAAGATTTTGTTCGTTTGTTTGTTTTCTTTCAGGCCCTTTATCATCCTGGTTACTCTTTTGTGGACACATTCCAGTTTAATCCATGTTCTTCCTAAAATGTGCCCAGAACTGGATGTGATGTTCTAGGTGGAGTCTGGCCAACACATAACAGAGAGGAATGATGACTTCTCTTAATTTTATAGTTACATTTCCTTAATTTATATTAAGGAAAGTTATATAGAACAGCAGTTATGGGGACTGGATTTTAAAAATAATTTGCAGAAAATTAAGTCCAATAGATTACTATTTCAGTATATGCATTATTCACACAAACAAGATTGTGATCAATATATGATCAATATATTCATATCTGGGATCTAAACTCATATGAAAACCTTTCTGTATCTTGATTGCTTTGGCAGAATCTTAGATTGCTTTGGCAGAAGCCTAGTTATTTTTGGTTATGCCTTTTTATAGGCACCAGATAGTCTTTCCTCCAAACAAACTAGAAGGAAATATATAAAAGCAAACTCTAGCCAGCTTAGCCTTGATCAAGGTGAGGTATTTGAATAAGCATTTGAAATATAAATAAAAATTAATGGCAAGCTATTATGTCTCTTTGTTTTATCCGCCACACTTAATGCTGGTTGTGGCATGTACATACTGTATGAAGGACATGAGATAAAAAAATTCAGTTCAATGGGTATGTAACTTATTTTACAAGGACACTAAAGGAGATTATGTATGTAATTAGGTTATGACCATATAACGAATGTAGATGAGATGTGATTTGAACAAGGAATTTCCTTATTCATGTTTTTTGACTCTATTCTATTTCAACCAAGACTCCTTGGCCCGTGTTCCATTTAAATTATGCAAGAAGGGCCTCTGTGGCCCAATGGTGGATTCTCATTCTATGCTACTGTATATTCATCAAACAGTCTCTTACTAGCTATGTGTTTAGAGGTTATTTAAAAAGGGCCCTGATGTATGGAATTCTTCCACATGAGTTAGAGTCTGTCTGGTATAAGATACTCCACAGCTGGCAGCACTCTATGCTCATGCATGATTTTTTCCATTCCTCAGGCTCATCTCTCTCCTTCCCATTAAGTGCATCATCATCATCATCATCATCATCATCATCATCATCATATTATTATTATTATTATTATTATTATTATTATTATTATTATTATTATTGATGGGCATGTATATTCCTTCGTGTAATGTTCCAGGACACATAAGATTATGCTTAATATCTTACCAGTGCAAGAACATAAGTTTTGTTTGTTTCAGATATAACAATAGGAAACACCAGAAGTTGCCTTATAATGTGTCAGGGCAGAGATTTACATACTGTATCTACCCATACTCTCAACTCTGACAGTGGCTATCCAAAGTTTTAAACAGAAGCGTTTCAAGCCTTTTTGAGAGATTAATTCCTAGGGATTAAAGTGGTGACTTTCTTTATAAAAAGCAAGTGACTTGGATTGGAAAGTTAGATTTATAGATGAGAGTGAGGATTAATTCCCGATTCGATAGAGTTGTTTGCAAGGTGTCATTTGTAGTCCAGCCCTATACACATGGCTATTGGCCTGTCACAGGTTTACCTTATAACAGAGCAGACAACAAACTGCCATTTAAATGTTTCATTAAGCATCGCAGAGCACTATGGGAAAATATAAATCTGAGATGCACAATCTGAAGTCTCAGGGCAGCATTCAGCCCCTGAAAAGTTTAGGTGTGGTCTTCAGGCTTCTCCAAAAGCTGGCATTGAACTGTAATTTTTAATGTGACAGGAGGAAAAATTATTAAATACATGGAATATAATCATATTTTAATTTACATTAATATTAAAACAAATGAAATCAAATTTAGCTTTAGACCTATTCTGGCCTTGCTTGTTTTGGGGAATGCAGCCCCTGACATGATACTCAAAGGTCAAGTGCAGCCCTCATCTTCAAAATATTGTGCACCATTGTTTTAAATGGTAGCATAGCCACCCATTAAGTACAGGCCAGGACAGACATCTGGGTTAAAGACAGCTGTCCACGGGTGAGGAGTGCCAGATTGTATTGATGCTACTTGGCTATAAACAGTTGTACAGTATAGGTCTATTGGTGCTTTTCAATACTATTCTGTTTATGAATTTAACTATTTGAAGTATTTAATGCAAGATAATACTTGATCATGCAGATCATGCATAACACTCGATCATGCAGAGAGGGCATGCTTCGGACCCCATCAACAAAAGAATTTCATCTAGTGGGGTCCAGGAGGCGAGCCTTCTCTGCGATAGCGCCCGCCTTGTGGAATATCTTGCCCTCGGAGGTGAGGCTGGCTCCCTCGCTCCCAGCCTTCCGGAAGACTCTTAAGACCTGGTTCTGCTGCCTTGCCTGGGACGGGGGAGGTAATAGTTCCTCCTGGGGGTGGCTGGCTCCATAGTGTCCTCCTTTTTATATGAGATTTTACCATCCCTTGGATTTTTATCTATTATTTATTATACTGGTTTAGATGGTAACTTATGTTTACAGGTTTTTAGTTATTGACGCTGTTGTAAACCTCCCAGAGTCCCCCATTGGGGGAGATGGGCGGTGATGAATTTGAATTATAAATAAATAAATAAATAAATTTGAATAATAAATAAATAAATAAATAAATAAATAAATAAATAATAGCAGAAATCTCTTGGGATTTTTCTCTTCATCGTTCCTCCCCATTTCTACTATTTTCTGTTTTCCAAGCACTCTGACATCTGTATATATTTTACTTTTAAGTCAGTGAAGGTTTTATAAGCCATAATAATCTTTTACAATGCAATATGCATTATTGAGGCATGTGCCAGCAAGCAAATTAGATGATAGATTAAAATTGCAAAATGTTACCACCTGTACAGATACTGCTTGGGAATTTGTAGATGAATCTATAGGATGGGACAACTGTACATTTCCAAAACAAAGCAATTGTGTTCATTGTTTCATTCATAATCTACAGTATTAGGTACCATGATTTACATCAAAACATTCTAAGGTGTGCCAGCATCAATTTGTTAATAAATAATTTTCATTCTTAGAATGCTGGGTGGTATAATGTTATTTCAACATTACTGTTAAAATTTTCATATACAGAAATAACTACGTATCTAGTTCAGTGTAGAGCCCTTTAATTTCAATATTATAGCAAAAAAGAGTCCCTCCTGAGAAGGGAGATGGGTGGTGATAGAAATTTGATAAATTTCTAGAATTTTCTAGAATGGACTGAGAATGGCCCTCACGCTCAGGATCTGATAGAGAACTCTACCCATCTAGATTTTATTCCATTTTATTCCATGTATATTTGCTGTTATTTGTATTTCTATTTTATATTTATTGTACTTTATATTTATTGGTCTAGTATTTTAATCGTGGTTTTATCATAAGCCACCCAGAGTTCCCCCTTTGGGGGAAGATGAGCAGTGATAGAAATTTAATAAATAAATAAATAAAAAAGGAAGAGGGAGAGAGAAAGAATTTACCTTACTGAATCAAAGTATGGTAGAAGACAGCAGAAAACACACAGAACTTACGTGGATCAGGAAAAGACTATCATCTATTCAGCCATAAAACATTTTATATCCACCCTTTCTTGGTGGATATTTGGTCTGGGAAAGATGACTGCTTGCAGATAGAACCAAGTAATCTCCTGGCATATCAAAATACTATCACAATAAAAGCTCCTGTGAAGTAAGCTAGAATAATCATAGCTGCAAAAAACTATCAATTGCAATTAATTCTATACTGCTAATTACCTTAGGAAAGTGCTGTTGGAACTAAATGGCTATAGGTTCTTGTACACACTGTAGCCAACTAGCTGCTTCTAAACAATTGACAAGCAAGATATGAGGTAACAGCTTCCTACAATTTTGTCCACAACAATGGCAATTCACAAACTGTAGCCATTGATAAAGTTATTTTCCATAAATTTATTAGACAAAATTGTCCCAACTCCTGATGAAAATGGGGCATTTCCAATCTATGAATGGATCACAGATTAAAATATGTCAACCACTATAAACCTGTATGGACTGCCTTTCATAATTAGTTCCCAGAAACCATTAAAGAAAGGTTCTCTAAGCTTTTTGTTGTTGTTCAGTCGTTCAGTCGTGTCCGACTCTTCGTGACCTCATGGACCATAGCACGCCAGGCCTTGCTGTCCTCCACTGTCTCCCGGAGTTTACTCAAATTCTCTAAGCTACCTATTGTTAATAACAATGCCAGGTATAAAATATAGCTTTTGCAAACATGTAATTGCTTACTGGTTGCATAAACATTCCTGATCATTTCAATTCTTTCCCCTATTTCTTCCAAAATATGCCATATTGTATTAATGAGTAATCAGCATCGCCCAGTTTTAAAGTTCTAGCATCTCCAAGTACATAGAGTATTTATTATTAAAATACTTTAATTCCTTGATCTCACAATAAGATTTGTTTTTAGCATGAGGCAAAGTATTATACAGTAGCGTTTATTAAGAACCATCAAGCCATATCTGTCCACTACTATTAATTTAAATTTTTTTTAATGTCTATGAGAATGGTAATATTTCATATAACATTAACACTAGCATTGTAAAAAGAGCTTTCATTAATAAACACTATTTTATAGAAAGTATTTCATGGTTCATTGTGATCCAAAATGCACATCTACAAGGCATTAACTGATACTGGGTCCCAGTTGTGAAGGAAATTAAATTGTAATAATAGTAATTTACTCCAATTACTACCCTTTCTGAATAAATTTTATTCTGCAATATATGACTCCATGTAAGTTTTCACCTCTCAACAGAAAGTCATTGTCAGTGGCTGCTGAGGGCTGAACCTTGGTGAAGCCTCATTGGTAATCACCAGATCCATATCTAGGAGGGCCAGACATTGAGCAGAGGTGGAAAATCTTGTTTATTTGTGCTTTTGAAAACAGGAAGGGGAACTGGCCATAACCTGTCATTTTCAATCAGGGGAAAACATGGCTAATTGAACTAATAATGCATGTATTAGTTACTGTATGTATTGTGTTGTGTATTATCAAGAAATAATACATTTCTTGAACTTCCTGTCTGGATGCAAAACCAGACATTATGTTCTAGAGCAGCAAAAATGTTATCTGATCCCAGAAATAGAAAGGAAGCAAAACTGAAAGGACTTTTTAGATAAAAAGTGAGCTGCAGTCTCTGACTACAATATATTCATCAATAGGATTGAAGTTATAAATAGTCATGTATATTGTGATAATGATGTTCCACATGCATCCAGGTGGGTCTGAAGCTAATATGAGAAATAATAGACTAGAGATTGCCTCCGTTTAACCAAAACCAAGAGTTGGAATTTAGAAGCAGTAATTTTATTTATTTACTTACTTATGAGATATATCCTTGCCTCATTCTGGAGGGACTTTACACTGTTTATAGATATGTTAGAAAATAATAAAAGCAACAGTGAATTACAATAATAAATTACAATAACAGTCATAGATTAATTTTTCATATACATACATACATACATACATACAGTATATATATATATATACACACACACACACACACATACACACACATACACATATACATACAGTGTGTGTGTGTGTATGTATGTGTGTATGTGTATGTGTATGTGTATGTGTATGTGTATGTATATATTTCAAAAGAAGTTGTGTTTCATGAGGCTTATCACATTATGACCGTGGAAACATCTTTTTACAACATCACAATATGCTCTTTGATACAGTATATACTTTTTGGAGGATTACAAATCTCATGAATAGCCCTGGAGGGCAGTTCCCGAAATGGTCCATTCTCAGTCCTTATAGGGCAGAAGATGACCCTACTGTCAGAGACTCTTTTTTGTTACATCACCTGTTTTCCTCCCAGGCTATGGAATATGCTGCCTTGAGAGTTTCATCTGGCCTTTCCCCTTCTATCTCAGTATGTAGGAAAACTATAAAGATACAGCTCTTTTACCAGGCTCTTAACTGTTAGGCAATTTTAGTATTTACTGTATGTTGTTGCTAGCTTTAGCTGTGTTATTAACTTTTTATTTTCTGTTTTTGTTTGTTACATTTTGTTAGCTGCCTTGAATGCTCACCGGAATAAAAAGGTGAGATAATCATAATGATGATGAAGGGGAAGATGGATATCTATCCACAATGTGGCATTGCTGTTTAGGGCACGTAGAGCTCATAGAAGGCTCAAATGTGAGTTTGACATGGGAAGTTACATAGAAAAAATAAATAATGAAAGAATAGTTTAAAAGAAACCTGTTTAATACTGCCACTGAAAAAAGTAAGTCCAAAATGCGACCACCTCTTGTTCTAAACAGACTCCCTTGGTATCTACTACTTTTGATTGTTGTTGTTGTTCAGTCGTTCAGTCGTGTCCGACTCTTCGTGACCTCATGGACCATAGCACGCCAGGCCTTCCTGTCCTCCACTGTCTCTCGGAGTTTACTCAAATTCATGTTCATTACATCGGTGATGCTATCTAACCATCTCATCCTCTGCCGTCCCCTTCTCCTTTTGCCCTCAGTCTTTCCCAGCATCAGGGTCTTTTCCAGTGAGTCCTCTCTTCTCATTAGGTGGCCAAAGTATTTGAGCTTCAGCTTCAGCATCTGTCCTTCCAATGAGCAGTCAGGGTTGATTTCCTTCAGGATTGACTGGTTTGACCTCCTTGCAGTCCAAGGGACTCTCAAGAGTCTTCTCCAGCACCACAGCTCGAAAGCATCAATTCTTCGGCGCTCAGCCTTCCTTATGGTCCAACTCTCACAGCCATACATTACTACTGGAAAAACCATAGCTTTAACTATACGGACCTTTGTCGGCAAGGTGATGTCTCTGCTTTTTAATATGCTGTCTAGGTTTGCCATAGCTTTCCTCCCAAGGAGCAAGCGTCTTTTAATTTCATGGCTGCAGTCACCGTCTGCGGTGATCTTGGAGCCCAAGAAAATGAAATCTGTCACTGCTTCCATTTCTTCCCCTTCTATTTGCCAGGAAGTGATGGGACCAGATGCCATGATCTGGGTTTTTTTAATGTTGAGTTTCAAGCCAGCTTTTGCACTCTCCTCTTTCACCCTCATCAAGAGGCTCTTTAGTTCCTCTTCACTTTCTGCCATTAGGGTGGTATCGTCTGCATATCTGAGGTTGTTGATATTTTTCCCGGCAATCTTAACTCCGGCTTGTGATTCATCCAGCCCGGCATTTCTCATGATGTACTCTGCATATAAGTTAAATAAGCAGGGTGATAATATACAGCCTTGTCGTACTCCTTTCCCAATTTTGAACCAGTCGGTTGTTCCATGTCCGGTTCTAACTGTTGCTTCTTGACCCACATACAGGTTTCTCAGGAGACAGGTAAGGTGGTCTGGTACTCCCATCTCTTTAAGAATTTGCCACAGTTTGTTGTGATCCACACAATCAAAGGCTTTAGCGTAGTCAATGAAGCAGAAGTAGATGTTTTTCTGGAACTCTCTTGCTTTTTCCATGATCCAGCGAATGTTGGCAATCTGATCTCTAGTTCCTCTGCCTCTTCGAAACCCAGCTTGCACTTCTGGTAGTTCTCGGTTCACATGCTGCTGAAGCCTAGCTTGTAGGATTTTGAGCATAACCTTGCTGGCATGTGAAATGAGTGCAATTGTACGGTAGTTTGAACATTCTTTGGCATTGCCTTTCTTTGGAATTGGAACGTAAACTGACCTTTTCCAATCCTGTGGCCACTGTTGAGTTTTCCAAATTTGTTGGCATATTGAGTGCAGCACTTTAACAGCATCATCTTTTAGGATTTTAAATAGCTCAGCTGGGATACTGTCTTCTCCGCTAGCTTTTTTGTTAGTAATGCTTCCTAAGGCCCACTTGACTTCACTCTCTAGGATGTCCGGCGCAAGGTCAGTGACCACACCATCATATTTATCAGGGATATTAAGATCTTTCTTGTATAGTTCTTCTGTGTATTCTTGCCACCTCTTCTTAATCTCTTCTGCTTCTGTTAGGTCCCTGCCTTTTTTGTCCTTTATCATGCCCATCTTTGCACAAAATGTTCCCTTGATATCTCCGATTTTCTTGAAGAGATCTCTAGTCTTCCCCATTCTATTGTTTTCCTCGATTTCTTTGCATTGTTCATTTAAGAAGGCCTTCTTATCTCTCCTTGCTATTCTCTGGAATTCTGCATTCAGTTGTTTATATCTTTCCCTTTCTCCCTTGCCTTTTGCTTCCCTTCTTTCCTCAGCTATTTGTAAAGCCTCATCAGTCAGCCACTTTGCTTTCTTGCATTTCTTTTTCTTTGGGATGGTTTACTTTTGATAAGTATTGCCAAATGAAGAAATTGCCCTAAACTATAATGTTATTTGTTTGGCTTAACATAATGGATAAACCAACTATTGGGTGTATGGCTTATGTAATAAGTGAACAGGCTAGAATGGCTTTTCAGAAAACTATGACTAAAACAAACCTTAGACCAGAGCTTTCCAACTGTGTGTCACGACACGTTAGTGTGTCGGCTGCAGTGTCTGGGTGTGTCGCGGCTGCTGCTGCCTCCAAACCTGCTGTGATTACGCGCAGGTCCTAGTGCCTGCCTTGTGCCCTGCTGTAAGAGTGTGTTGTGAAATGATGCATGTCTAAAAAGTGTGTCACCAACATGAAAAGTTTGGAAAGCTCTGCCTTAGACTAATGTGTGAATCTAGTCAGAACATGAAAAAATCTCAGTAAGATGCCCAGAAAAAGTAAGGTTTCTGTTATGAAGAACTGAAACTGCCTGAAAACCACATTCTCTATTTACTGCAAAGGAAGCAAAACAGTTTGATACTCTTACCAACAATTTATACTTGGTCTCCTTATTCCTCTCATATAATAGAAATAATAATTTGTTACCAGTACTGGTAGAGATGATTGGTTTCTACCTAAGCTCAGTTACTACAATAATTACATTAAAAACTTATTGAAGAATAAGAATTAATATTTGATAGATCCTTTCTGGCCCTACTCCCATTGTAATTCCATACCATGACCTATACTCCATTTTAAAAAGCAAGATAAATTGCTTCTCACTCAAGCAGATAAGTGCTTTATGCACTGGTCCAACACAGACAAGATAATTGAACAAAATTAGCATTTATAATATGGATGTTAAGGTGACAAATGGTGTATGAGAATGGCATGAAGAGAGAGAATTGACTAGTTGGAGCCCCAGGGCTGAAGAGAACAAAGATGCCCAGGATCAGGCTTTACCTCTCTTTGCAGAAATCATGAAAGCTTCCAGGCTAACACCAACAGAATCTCATAATTGTAAAATGACATTTTAAAAAAATCTGTTCAATCATGTCCAATTCTTGGAGACTGCCTGGACCAGTCCCTGCAGTTTTCTTGGCAAGGTTTTTGGGAGGTGGTTTGCTATTGCCTCCTTCCTAGGGCTGAGAGAGAGTGACTGGCCCAAGGTCACCCAGCTGGCATTGTGCCTCAGGCGGGACTAGAACTCACAGCCTCCCGGTTTCTACTAGCCTGCTGCCTTAACCACTACACCAAACTGGTGTAAAAGTGAGTGCTTCTCAACCAATGGCTTAGTGCAGGGGAAGTGTTTCAGGGAGCAGGCACCACTGGGTGATGTTGTGTGATGTCATAAGCAGCAAATAAATATTTTTAAAGCAATAAAAAGTACTGAAAAGTTCTCACATAAGAATGCAGATCTTGCAAATTTGGCAGTCTTGTGAGATTTAGATTGAGACTGAGACTGAGACTGAGTTTGAGATGATGATGGTGATGATGATGATGATGAGCAGCAGCAGCAGCATTTAAGTAAGGTCAGTATGTACCATCTAATGATGCTATGGTCCATATTACCAACACTGCTTAAAAAAGAATCACATATTGCAGACCAAAAAAACTATATCAGGTCCTGCTTTTGAATTCCTATGAACTAGATTGCATAGATCTAACCAGATTTAGCAACTAACATTCCTGGGAGGTCTACAAATATTGAGAGAGAGACAAAGAGAGAAGGAGAGAGGAGGATTAACAATGGCATAGAAAGACAACCAGGCCACTGCTCCATTGTGTACTGGCAACTTCTGACTTCTCTAGTTTCCTTTTCCTAGTAGTGGGAAGACATCACAATTCTCAGTATCTAGGCTGAGCTGCTTTCACATATAGCCTGATTTCTATATAATATTTAGTCATAATGTGGGGTTATATCTTATGTGGTACATGTGTTGTGTACCACATTGAGACTGGACTATTCAGCAAACCATGGTTAAAATCTTGCCTTCCCATTATAGCTCTTGAGTTCCTATATGAGCCAGACTGCAAGATGTTTCCAAAGCACCGATTGGCTTCCAGCTAACTTGTGCTTAACCATTGTTCTGTCACTTAAATTGGCTTGAATATGTTCTCTATCCTTGAAGAACTGTCAGTCCTAATTTTTTTCCAGTGATTTGGAGCCTGACATTTCAAGCAACATCAGCCTGCTCAACCTTGCTGTTCTTGGCTCCCAGCATCTTTCATTCATGTTTTTGTTGTTTATTCGTTCAGTCGTTTCCGACTCTTTGTGACTTCATGGACCAGTCCACGCCAGAGCTTTCTGTCGGCCGTCACCATCCCCAGCTCCCCAATGGTTGAGTCCGTCACCTCCAGAATACCATCCATCCATCTTGCCCTTGGTCGGCCCCTCTTCCTTTTGCCTTCCACTTTCCCTAGCATCAGCTTCTTCTCCAGTGTATCCTGTCTTCTCATTATGTGGCCAAAGTACTTCAGTTTTGCCTTTAATATCATTCCCTCAAGGGAGCTGTCTGGCTTGATTTCCTGGAGTATGGACTGGTTTGAACTTCTTGCAGTCCAAGGCACTCTCAGAATTTTCCTCCAACACCACAGTTCAAAAGCATCTATCTTCCTTCGCTCAGCCTTCCTTATGGTCCAGCTCTCGCAGCCATAGGTTACTACAGGGAATACCATTGCTTTAACTATGCGGACCTTTGTTGTCAGTGTGATGTCTCTGCTCTTAACTATTTTATCAAGGTCTGCCATTGCTCTCCTCCCAAGAAGTAGACGTCTTCTGATTTCCTGGCTGCAGTCAGCGTCTGCAGTAATCTTTGCGTCTAGAAATACAAAGTCTGTCACTGCCTCCACTTTTTCTCCCTCTATTTGCCAGTCATCAATCAAGCTCGTTGCCATAATCTTGGTTTTTTTGAGGTTTAACTGCAAGCCAGCTTTTGCACTTTCTTCTTTCACCTTCGTCATAAGGCTCCTCAACTCCTCCTCACTTTCAGCCATCAAAGTGGTATCATCTGCATATCTGAGATTGTTAATGTTTCTTCCAGCGATTTTAACTCCAGCCTTGGATTCCTCAAGCCCAGCATGTTGCATGATGTGTTCTGCGTACAGGTTGAATAGGTAGGGTGAGAGTATACAACCCTGCCGTACTCCTTTCCCAATCTTAAACCAGGCCGTTGTTCCGTGCTCTGTTCTTACCGTTGCTACTTGGTCGTTATACATTCATTCATGTATTTGCCTTATAATACACAATTATAATATACAATAATATACAACAACAAGGAATTTTTTATCTTCAAACAGGATAATAAGACATTAGACTTATTATGGTTATTACTTATTACTAACTCATGGTTTGCCACTGGAGATCACAGGAACAATACCTAAAATCACATGGTCTAACAGGGAGCTCCTTCTCCTGCTATGCTTCTGTCTCTATATCTTGGAATCAGAGATTTGCCATTCCATTTTCACACCCATCATCTCCAGCCCTCATGGCCATTGTCTGGGTAATTCCACTTCGTTGTCTCCCTTGAGCCACATATCCTTTTTATCTTTGGCCTGTTGGCTATTGTTGATCTTCCAGGATTCAGGTATGAATGCCTATTCAGTAAACAATTTATTAGACCAGTGTGCTGACTGGGGAATTCTGGGAGTTGAAGTCCACACATCTTAAGGTCACCAAGGTTGAGAAACACTGTATTAGATAGTCAATTTGAAATAATGTAAAGGGCCACAACATTGTTAGCTGTTATTATATATTAATGTGCTGGATATTATTCTGCATTTTTTTACCATTTCTGATTCAGTTTGATTGTATGGTAATTGTAAATCCAGTGCATTTCTAATGGATTAGATATGGGCTTCTTGCCCATATCTTAGTTATAAGCTGGTTGCAGATGTGTGCATGTGTGACTGTTTTGCCTTTCATTCCCCAGTCACCCCCCACTGGCTTGCAGCCTCTGTTCTTTCCCATATTTCAATTAAATCCCAAGATAAGATGCCACGAGGGAACTTCTCCCATTGGCCTTTTTGGATTTGGAAGCTGGATTAGCCTGGGAAGGTACATAGCATTGGAGAGAAATGGAGCAAAAACAACAGCAATAGCAAGATTCTCCACCATCGCCAGTGGTTACCACCATAAGGTAAATTCAAAAACAATGAGTGAGTAGGGCAGACATTTTCTACCCTGAGGATAAAGTGGAAAAACAAAAGCTTCATTTTCAGGTAAATGAATTTGGGGAAGGCAGGTGACAGATTTTGGTACAGTATGAATTATTCTTTTTTATTGCCATAAAAGAGACAATTGCTTCTGCAATTTTTCTGATTCAGGTGACAAAATAACATGGCTAGTCTTGGGCATTGGAAACCCTTATTTTTTTTGGGAGGGCGAAGGGTGGTCAGATATGTTATTTGCTGTTCTGACACAAGCAGCAAAGTATTTTGGGCCAACATATTCAATTCATATGAGTAATGAAGCATTTCACTTGGGAAATTCCTAATGTTTCATGTTTCTAGGAGATAAATCATTTTCTTCCTGGTGAACAATTCCTGGCAGTCTTTTCTTTAAGATAAGTCTATTCCACTACTCTGAAGTAAAATTACACTAGTAAATGTTCTATCCACTTTTATTGCTAATGGGATGCCATTTAAGGAAAAAGCTCCAGATTTATTCTTGTCTAAAAGCAACAATTTTCTCATTTTTCTTGTTGACACAGGACATTCTGCACTCCTTTAGTAATTCCATCTTTACTTCAGTGTCTTCTGGAGTGAAGACACTGTAAGAGGATAACCATGTTAGTCTATGGTAGCCAAAAATAAAAACAAGCCTGGTAGCAGCTTTTCAGGTTCATGAAAGCTTATGCCTTTTAATAAAATTTGTTAGTCTGAAAAGGTACTATCAGACTCTTTCTGATTTTTAGAGTGATATTTCAGAAAGCATTGAAAACTTGGTTATTCTCCCAGGCCTTGGAATAGGATGTTGGAGGTCCCCTGTAAGATTTGGATTTATTTGGTTTGGCTATTCTTTCTCTGGATGCACATCTCTTTGATCTTTTATTTTACTGTTCTAGCTTTTTATAGTTTAAACCATCCAAGGTCACGGGAAGTTGGGCACTTTTAAAAAAAATTATACACAATAAATAAATCAATTAAAAAATCCACATTCCTTCTATTTTGTGAACAGTTTATTAGCACATAAGTCTAAAGTACATAAGGAATACATACATGTATATGAGATGCATATCAAGGGTGGGACTGTGAAATTGGCTGGACAATATTTCTAAATAAAGAGAAAAATCGCCAAACAGTTATTTGAACTAAGTGTTGGGGTTAAATGTATGTGCATGATTTAAGGGATGATACCCACGGTGATTGGTTATGACAGACTGTAACCTGGCAGCTTGCTCAGAAAAGAAGATAAGGACATTACTTTGTATTTATGGCTTTTGGTTTAGGGTCACCAGGAAGAATATGTGGTCAAATTACTCTTTCTCTTTTTACCTCTATATACAGCCAATATGGACAGTGTTACTGACAGTTTGTTTTTACAAAGATAAGGTGTTGACAAAGTGTTGGTAAATGATTTCTTGATGACATGACCCATCTATCCTTAATTAGATTCATTGCATATACACATGTTCTGTTTTTACCATTTTTTCCCAGAGATAAAGCTGTAATTAATCATCTGCTGTTTGGTATGCTTTATTCTTAAAGTAAAAAAGGTTCCTCTGGCCCCATTATAATTTATATTATCAAAGTACCTTAAGCTTTGGATGCTTTGCTCTGATAAGGAAATATTTCATTTTTTTTTTAAAAAAAACATATTTTATAAAATGTTATTCCATTTTTTTCAATTAATACTATATACATATAATTGTACAATGTGACAGCTCCAGAATTTGTAGAATTTGGAAGAGGGACCTGAATTTTATTAGGGCTGACTTATCAAATTTTGAAGTAAGTTAAATTCAATACATCGGTATTTAAAAGAGACATTATAACTCAGTGAGATCAGAGTCTAAACTCTATCTAATTATTCTGTTGGCTGGCTACTCAATTGACACAGTTATGCTTTATCTCTTGCTGCATCTACCTTTTCTCTTTGGTTTCTGTTCATTTCTTGTCCTCTTACTTTTCTGTATAAAAATTGGAGATTAGACCACAAATCAGCAGAGAATAAACGGCTAACAAAGTGAGCACAATTTGGTTACTGGAAGATACTACTAGGAGATACTACTGTACTTTTTGATTAATTTTATGTGATTCATAGAAATCATGTCTTTACTTTTCTGAATGTTGTGGATTTATTTATTATGTTTGTCTTTTGTTATTGTTACAGCAGACAGGAAATTTCCTCAAAGTATAACTTTAAAAAAACTATACCGATAAAAATACCCTCCTAAATTCTGGGTGACTTCAAGCTGTTATAGGATGATTGTTCCAAGATGACTATGACTCATTCTATATAGAAAGGGTAGAGTCAAGTGGCCTTTCAAGATTGGCTGATTGTGACAGTGAGACACTGTTGAGGAATCTGATTAGGTAATGAGAATGTGCTTGTGCCAATTCCTTCCTGTATTGTAAAATAATCCATAGGAACATAATAAGCTATTTTATACTGAGTAGGAGTTTAGATCCATTAGCCTATCTAATCCATTATTGTGGCAATTGATTGGCAGTCATTCTCCAAGGTTTCAGATAGCTATGGGTGGAAATTATCTTACTATTTTTTCCTATCAGTTATTTTTGAGGAAATAGAAATTGCTTTAGAAAGTGTTTCAAATAGAGTGTGATGTTCTTGTACTTACAGTATTTAATGAGGAGGCCATAGACCATGTGAATGCCTGTCTTTCATTTTACACTCGTCTCTTTAGGGGTCTGCTGCCTACATGACTTCACAAGAACAGTCGGCATCACAGAGCATTGTTTCACACCAGCCTTCTCAATCAGGCATCTCTCAGAAGTATTGGATTACAATTCCTACGATTCCCAAGCAACACAAGCATGCTTTTGGATATTGTGAAATGTGTATGATACACTTCTGGAGGTGGCCCTTCTGGAGATTGGTGCAGAGCTATGCTCTGCCATGCACACAGCTACTCTGGGAAATCATTTAAAAACTTAACGATCACAGATAGCCAAGGCAGTACACTATTAGCAGAACTGTTTCTAAAATTGCTCAGTCATGCAGCTGTATATACTGTGCTGCTGTCACAGCTTATTATAATAAATTGACCTATTCCCTGGCTTAGAGTTGCTTGTTCCTCTTATTTAACTTGGTCAGCTCCAGTCTTCCTCAACCTGGTGCCCTCCAGCTAAGTTGCATTACAACTTACAGCACCCTTGATGAACATTAGCATTAGCAATGCCGGGTTCCTTAGCATTTTAATCCAACACATCTGAAATGCACCAAATTAGGGAGCACTCATTTCTTTTATTCTAAAATGTTCCCTATAAGTGCCAAAAAAGTACTTAAGGGTGATCTGTGTGAAGCAGAGCAAGACACAATTCAAATATATCAACTGGGAAGAATTCAAAAATTCAAAAATGCCAATGAATGCATTCTAATTACTTTTTAATGCTTCAGTGTTGGGGGGGGGGGAAATGAGAAGAAATTCCTGATATATATCCTAAAACTCAACAGTCATCTATACTCTAATGCTATGCTTTGCTAATGGTCAAAGGTATCATCTAAATCATTAATCTTGTTTTGATTGCTACTATTGCTCTCTTTTACATGAGAATATTTCCATTCCATGCTTTGTTTTGAAAACATACACTTTCATAAAAATTCTATGCAGTGAAAGATTTTACACTTTGTAGCCAAAAGAATTTATGGACAGTAGCATTCATAATAACCATATCGTATATTATTCTCAGTAATTATAATATATGGTGGGAGCTTATCAGAAGTTTTAATCAGTGACATCAAAATAAACAATCAAAATCCACATGGTGCTGACATCACCACATCATGAACCCTATCAGATATGATATGTTACCTAATCCCATCTGGAAAGGCTGTTTGCCAGCCCTTGTTGATGATTAATATAACCGTCCACTTGATTTTTTTAGCCTCTAATAACACCAGGGCTTGACTGTATTGAAAACCAGTATTTTGAAGCAAATCCAATTCTGACCACTTTTAAAATGATGTGCTAATAAAATTTTATTTTTGTTGAGTTTTTAAAATCAGCACCTTAAATGCAAGAAAAAATAACTTTTTAAGCTACAGTGCTTTTCTATCTTTTCTGAAAAACATGTTTTTGCAAAGAAACACAAAAGCACATATGCACATTATCTTAAATCCAGGCAGAAAAAAAAAGAACTTTTAAAGATACAGCCTGCTGTTAACACCCCTCCAAAAGCAATAAACAAAATGAACCTAGTGAACAAACCTTGAGCCTTTCTGAAAGAAAATAAAGCTATTTAAAAAAAACACCTTTAAACTTCTGTATGCAAAAGTTTAACTAAAGAGTTGCAACTAAGTACATACATACCCTCAAAGTGACTGTAGACACGTGAGCACGTCCCGCAAGGCAAGGTCAGTTAGCTGCCTAGTAACTACTCTAGGTATGCACAAAGCATACTTTGCCAGGGTAAATATCAATCATTTAGTAAAGGGGACATTGATTACATGTCCTGGCATATCTGACCAGGGCCTTTTTTCAAGGAGCATGGAAGCTGATTTGTTTGATGTAAAATTGATCCCTGAGCCTCCGAAGTGAAAGGCTAGGAGAGAATAAACGTGATGGAGTTATAGCCCCTTATTACTGTAGGTTTTGCAGATTAAAAAAATATAAAGATTAAGAATTTCAGGTTAGTTCAAAATCCAGCACTCTAATTTCATTTTATTTTGCGTTATTTTTAGAAACTGTGAAGCCTCAGGATGTGATAATGACAAAGATTCTGAAAGCCTGTATCATAAAAGTCCTTCATCATTGATGGGTTGACTATGTGACCTAGAACAAGTTGCTGGCTATCCTGCAACAGAGCTCAGTAAAAGCTTTTGCTGTAGAATTTCTGGATCGCAAGGCCCTTTGAATCATCGAATCATAGGGTTGGAAGGGACCTTACTCCTCCTAGTCCAACCCCCTGCCCAGTGCAGGAATCCTCAGAGCATCCCAGACAAATGGCTGTCCAACCTTTCTTTGAAAACTACTAGTGATGGAACACCCAAAAGTCCAGGGGGCAGGCATTTTCTCTGCTTAACAGCACTCATGGTCAGGAAATTCCTTCTAATTTTGAATTTGGATTTCTCTGCTTAAGGGTCTGCCCACTGGTTCTTGTCCTACTCTTCGGCACTACAGAGAATAAATCCATATCTACTTCCCCATGACAGCCCTTTGAGTATTGGAAGACTGCTATCAAGTCTCCCTTTAGCCTTCTCTTCTTTAGACTAAGCATATCCAGTTCTTTTAACCATTCTTCATATAATTTAGCTTCCAAGCTTCTCAGCATCTTTGTTACTCTTCTCTGTACTCTCCCTCATCATCCTTCTTGTATTGTGGCAAGAAAAACTGGACATAGTATTCCAGGTCCATTCTGACCAGTGGAGCATAGAGCAGAACCATCACTTCCCAAGATTTGTTGATGCAGCCCAGGATTGTAATGGCTCTTTTGGCAGCTGCCCTACACTGCTGGGTCATCTTAATCTGTGATATGTCAGAATATGCAGATCTTTCTCACAACTATTACAAGTACTATAAGCCAGGTACCACCCATCTTATACCTGTACATCTGATTTGTCCTACCTAGGGTAGGACCTAGGTACCTACCTACCTTTAATTTCTCACCATTGAACAGGAATTACATTTCACATGAGGTACATTTGTTGAAATAGCAATGTTCATATGTTGCATTGAGGAGCACACTAGTCCACTTTTAGTAATGTTAATCTTTGGGGCCAAATTGCCTGTTAGTCAGAAAAGGCTAGCATGTCAAATGGTTACTATGGCCAACCACAAGAAGTTAATATTATCCCACTGAATTTCAGAATAAAATATATTTACATGTAAAGCAAAATGTATTGTATTTCTTTTGCTAACCCTGTTTAACTGGATCAGACTGTAAAGCAAACAGATACAATTTAATCAAAGCAAAGCAAGATATTATCCAAATTAGTCTTCCTGTGTCTAATGGGTTTTGGAAAGGGCTTAAGAATTAAAGTCTGATACAATTAGATTGTGACTTCAACATGAGTTGTAAAGGCAGTAATTGGCAATATAGGGAGCTACTTGAAATATTCTACTGAATAAACTGAAGTGTAAAACATTGGGTTGTAGTTTAGATCTTTATGTAGGCCTAAATCAAAAATTCACAGTTTCAACTCTGTGCAGGCTTTCTGAAAGCCAACTTAACTTGGATATTGAATAGAAAAGCCATAAGGTGTTAGATTCAAATTTATTCCCTTTAGTGATGGGAATAAAAGGTTGTCATGGAAGATCAGGGAGTTCAAAGAGCTCTCAAAATATACTAATTTGAGCAGTATTTTAGGTGGCAAAACTGCATGCATATCTCAAGATATGGTGGTCTTCAGCCTTAGTAGAGGATTAGAAATGCAGTTGGGTACACCTAGGAAGGCTCTTTAAAATTTTGTTGAAACACTTTCAATGACGGCCATACAAAGTTATTGGCATAACTGTGTTCCATAGATTGTTTGTTGTTGTTTATTCGTTCAGTCATTTCCAACTCTTCGTGACTTCATGGACCAGCCCACGCCAGAGCTTCCTGTCAGCCGTTCCATAGATTAGGTAGTTCAAAATCTTTGCTATGTATCTTAATAGTTGGTGGAATGTGCTTATTGCCATTCTGGCTCAGAAAGTTGGTATTTGTGAGCCTTTGAGCCTTTGTAGACACAATCCTTATCTGTTCTTTCCAAGATGTAAAAGCATAAACAGATCTCAAATTGCCCATGAATGGTGAGGTATAACAACACTCATTGAGAACACTGTTACTTTTGTTTTATCATAATTGACTACAAGCCCATTTTCCCTGTAGAAAAGGGCTAACGCCCTGATGTATTTTCTCAGAGCTATTAAGGATGTAAAAAGGATGACTATATTGTCTGCATAAAGCAAAACTGAAACAAGCCTCCTGCCTAATGAAAGGGGTGAAGTTATAGTCTGGAAAGAGGTTGTACCATTGGATTTGTTTGATTGACTGATTGATTGATTGATTGATTGATTGATTATCAAGTCAGTGTCAACTCCTAGCAACCACATAGATAGATTTTCTCCATGATGATCTCTCCCTAACCTGGTCTTTGAGGTCTTCCAACAGGGCACTCATTGGCACTGTAATTTAGCCCATCCACCCACCATTTTCAAGTAGAACATCAGGAACCACTTTCAAATCCCAAACCTCATTGATAGAGAACCAGAGGAACTATGGAATGAATTTAAATATGTTATTAAGGATGAAAAGAGACTGCCAATGATGAAGAAACAGAAGAAACCAAACTGGATGTCAGAATAAACTGTGGAAATTGCCAAGAAGAGAAGCCAAGAAAGACAAAAATCTTTGGAAATAACCTAACAAAGAGTTTCAGAGAGCTATTAGGAGAGACAAGAAGCAGTATTACTTTTGTATATTTATATACAATCCAAGATGGCGACCGCAAGCCACTACCGGCTGTTGCTCCAGGAGGAAGACGCCGTGAAAAGTTTGTAATCCTTCCAAACTTTTCTCGATACCCCTGAATTCTATCTTTGGGGTGTAGAGAACTTACAGCTGTGTTTGGATAGATGGCATTCCTCGGATGGAGTATTGCGATGGAGTTTAGCAGAGCCCTGAGAGTCCTGTAACACGGAGCCCGGTGGTTGCAGCGGAATCCGGCAGAGCCCAGTGGAGCCTGGTGGAGTCCACCATGTGAGGCCGTGGATATTCCCAGGCCTGTTTTTGAGATCGTTTGGCTGGAGCTGTGATCGTTTGGCTGGAGCTGTGACGGAGCTGCGTGTGTGGACTAGAATTGTGGGGTGTACAGCACAGCGACCTCAAGGCTAGCCCGTTAGACAATCTTTGGGGGCGTGGCGTGGCGTGGTGAGTCCCGCTGATGGAGCTGAGCGTGTGGGGAGCACAGCACAGTGAGCACGAACTCAAGATTGACCACCTGATAGACAATCTCTGGGTGTATGGCAAGTCCCGGGACAGAGTGGAGTGTGGAGTCAGACTTGTGAGGAGTGTGATGATCCAGGGATCGGCCGCCCCGGTGGGCAATCTTTGGGGGCGTGGCATATCCCCTGGCGTTGTAATTGACTCCGGAATACAGACTGATTATACAACGGTGAGCCTGACGATCTCTATAGACGCTGGTAGGCCTGGTACACCCCATATGAAGAGCTATGGGAGTGTAAGGGATATGAGCTGGACAGTATTAAAGACCCAGGTGGAATGGTCTGGAATAACACCCCCGCTGATTTTAACATCGTGGACTCTGACACTGTGGATTTTTTTAACATCACAACGGCTTGGTGGATGAAGGGAAGGGTTGGCCACCCCCATTTTTTAGGGCGGCAGAACGCTATAGGGTCCCTGTGGGATTGTGAGGTTCCCCCCTGTGAGTGAGAGTCACAGGGGGGTCCAGGATTGTATGAGTGTGGGAGAGTGCCTACTCCTGAGTGAGAGACAGGGTAGGCAGGAGTGGTTGTGTGGCCCCTTCTGTGACCAGTAAGAGAAGCCACAGAGGGGCACAGTGAATGTGTATAGAGTGTATGGGGTGGTAAGGCTTACCAGCGCCGAGAGCGTGAGCTGGTGCGCTGGGAGCCTTACGATAGCCCAGGAGAGATTGGCTGTGAGAGGATGGATGGATGTGAAAAGGGACCCTTGCCCAAATCCAGGTTTTCCAGGGGCTCAGGAGTGGAGGCAACTGGGCTAGGAAACTCTGGGGGCTATGGGGAGGGTAAGTCGATCGAAGTGGTGACGGGCAGGGGATATTATGACGGGAACCAGAGGACAAGCCATTTCCAGGGAAGGCGCCCCCGGTGTTTAGTACCGGTGGCGCGTTCCGGTCCTCTGAGTTCAGCCCCAGGTTCTGGACAGCGGATCGTTGAGGGCCCCGGTTTTCGACTGCTGCTGCTTAACGCCAGGTCAGTAAATAACAAGGCCCCTCTCATAAGTGAATTAATCATGGAGAGAGGGGCTGACCTGGCATGTATTACTGAGACCTGGCTGGGCCCAGAGGGAGGGGTAGCCCTCTCGGAAATGTGCCCGGCTGGGTTCCAGGTGTGGCACCAGCCGAGATACCGGGGTAGGGGAGGAGGGGTGGCAGTTATTATCAGAGAGTCTTTGGTGGCTTTCAGGGGCCTTGCTCCACAGGTGGCCGGATGTGAGACCCTGTTTTTCAAGTTGGGTGCCCGGGAACAGTTGGGAGTGTTGCTATTGTACCAGCCTCCCTGCTGCGTAGCAACCTCCCTGCCTGAGCTGCTGGAGGCTGTCTCGGGGTTGGCAGTGGAGTTCCCCAGGCTGATGGTTCTGGGGGATTTTAATCTGCCGTCCCTGGGACGGGCCTCGGAAGTGGCTCGGGAGTTCATGACTACCATGGCAGCCATGGGCCTGTTCCAGATTATTCGGGACCCAACTCGAGACAGTGGACTCACTCCGGATTTGATTTTCTTGTCTGAGCAATGGCAAAATGACCTGAGGGGAAAGTTAGAACTATCCCCGTTGTCATGGTCAGATCACGTCCTGATATCCCTAAGATTCTCTTACGCCGCCCCACTCCACAGGGAGGCAGGACCTATTCGATTGGTCCGCCCCCGGCGACTTATGGACCCAATGAGGTTTCAGAGGGAGCTGGGGGTAATACCCGATGATCTGCTGCACGGTCCAGCGGAGGCACTGGCCGCTTCCTGGAATAGGGAGGCGGCTGGAGCCTTGGACAGGACCGCGCCGATGCGACCTCTCCAACCCCATTCGACCCGTCACTCCCCGTGGTATACGGAGGAGTTGAGGGTCTTGAAGAGGGTGAAGAGACGTCTAGAGCATCGCTGGAGAAAGACGAAGGCGGAATTGGACCGAACACAATCTAGAGCCGCTATTAAGGCCTACCTTGTGGCGGTAAGAGCGGCGAAACGTGAATATTTCTCCGCGCTTATTGCATCCGCAGAATGCCGTCCAACGGCCCTGTTTAAGATTACTTGATCTCTCTTAGGTAGGGTGGAATTGACCACCCACCTACAGGGCCATGCGGAAGAATTTTCTGAGCATCTGCAGGATAAAATCGCTCGGATTCGGTCTAAGTTGGACTCCATGCGTGAAATGCAGTCTGGGGAGATGCCGGGAGAATGGTCTTGCCCTATTATCTGGGAACAATTTGATCCTGTTGGACCTAAGGAAGTGGACAAGATCCTCCGAACTGTTAATTCCACCACATGTCAGTTAGATCCCTGTCCTTCCTGGCTAGTAAAATCAGCCAGGGAAGTGACATGTGGATGGGTCCAGGCAATGATTAATACATCCTTGTTGGAGGGGGTGTTTCCGGCGACCTTCAAGGAGGCGTTGGTGCACCCCCTCCTCAAGAAGCCATCCCTGGACCCTACCATTCTGGACAATTTTCGTCCAGTCTCCCACCTTCCCTTTTTGGGAAAGGTGGTTGAGAAGGTGGTGGCGTTGCAGCTTCAGAGGACCCTGGATGAAGCGGATTATCTAGACCCTTTCCAGTCAGGTTTCAGGCCGGGATTTGGGACGGAGACTGCATTGGTCGCACTTACGGATGACCTCTGGCGGGAGCGAGATGGAGGTAGTGCATCCATCCTGGCTCTCTTAGATCTCTCAGCGGCGTTCGATACCATCGACCATGGTATCCTTTTGGGACGGCTTAGGGAGTTGGGGGTGGGCGGCGTAGTTTTGCGCTGGTTCACCTCCTTCCTCCAGGGCCGTTCCCAGTCGGTGGTGATAGGGGAGGAGAGATCCAGCCCGCGACCACTCCTGTGTGGGGTGCCGCAGGGTTCGGTTCTCTCTCCTCTCCTATTTAACATCTACATGAAACCGCTGGGCGAGGTCATCCGATACCATGGGATGAGGTATCATCAGTATGCAGATGATACTCAACTGTATATCTCCATACCAGGTGAAGTAAGTGATGCAGTGACCACCCTATCCCAGTGCCTGGGGGCTGTGAGGGCCTGGATGGGGAACAACAGGCTTCAGTTGAACCCTGGCAAGACCGAGTGGCTGTGGATTGACGGCTTAGTGTCTTCTAGGAAATTATCATCTTTGGTTCTCGATGGGGTAGCACTGCCCCATTCGGAACCGGTGCGCAACTTGGGGGTCCTTCTAGACTCACGACTCCTGCTCGAAGAGCAGGTGGCAGTTGTGGCTAGAAGGGCTTTTGCACAACTTCGGCTTGTGCGCCAGTTGCGCCCATTCCTGGATCGCGATGCCCTCCGAACAGTCACTCACGCTCTTGTCATCTCCCATGTAGATTATTGCAATGCGCTCTACATGGGGCTACCCTTGAAGACTATCCGGAAGCTACAGCTGGTGCAGAATGCAGCCGCGCGGGCGATTTTAGGTGCGCCAAGATTTGCACATATAACACCTTTGCTCCGCGAGCTGCATTGGGTGCCGGTCTGCTTCCGGGTACAATTCAAGGTGTTGGTTATCACCTTTAAAGCCCTACATGGCATGGGACCAGAATACCTAAAGGACCGTCTTGTTCCCAGGTTATCGACCCACCCCACCCGATCGTTCAGAGAGGGCCTGCTGCGAGCCCCATCAATTAAAGAATGTCATCTGATGGGGGCTAGGAGGCGGGCCTTCTCTGTAGCAGCACCCAACAACAACAACAACATTTATTTATTCAGTCAATGACCAGCAACATACACTTAATAAAATTACGGATACAGGTGACTGGATCTTATAAATACGTCTATATATAAAAAGCAAGATGTTAGGACTATTATACTATAACGTATAAAATCCTATACTATAATATTTTAATTTAATTAATCATTAAATGAACATTCAATTAATACTATATTATAAAATATTGTAAAATGAGTATCCACAAAGATTAAAATAATTAAACAGAATATTAGTAAAAATATAAGCGCAAATAAAAATCCCTATTTCTTTATCTGGTTTTGTCTCATCGTTATTGCGGCAGCACAAAATTTAGCTACTAGGCGGGTAATACTTGGATTTGTATCAATTTGTATTGAGTCATATTCCATAACAGATAGTAACCAATTCAAAGGAGTTCAAAGACATGTGGAAGGAATATACTGAAATATTGTATGGTAGAGATGTCAAAATCCAAAATATCTTAGAAGATACTCCCTAATTACAAGAACCCCTAGTATTAGAAGATGAAATTAGATCAGCACTCTAGTCATTGCTAAGTCAGAAGACTACAGGAAATGATGGAATACCCACAGAAATATGGCAAGCAACAGAAGCAGAATCAATAAATCAGTATACATGTCAGGAAGCAATAATGACAGAACAGCAAAACATACTATAGGATTTATATTGTAATTAAAAGAATAGGAGCCCCAAACAGCCCTATTTCACCCTGTTTGTATTAGTATTGGGAGTGGTAAATAAGACATAACCTTGAGAGTCATAATAACCTGCATGCTTTGTTTGTGTGAAGTTTCATGATTAGATTTAACTACTCAATAGAGGAGACATTCAATTTTCCTAAGACTTATTTCTATCAAATTATACAGTCATAAATGTTGTTTACAGATAGCCCTTTCCATTGACATTGAGATGGTGATTTTATGTGGCAATAGTATTAGAAATGAGTTATCTTTTCAAAAGAAATGTTTCCAGGAAAAAACATTTTTTGTTAAAAAAAGAATCTAAACCCAAACTTGGGTAATCATATCAAAGCACTGCCATTCTTCTTTAACACAATAAGGCGACATTTGTCACAAATGAGAATCTATTGGGAGAAAAGAAAAGCCTTGTGCCTGCTTTTGATCCAGTTCACATTCTCAGTCTTTGAGAGTATTTACTAGATTTTTTCCTCCTCTCGGCTTTGTTAGGAAATGTGACTACCAAGCCAAGTCCCCAGAGACATTCAGAAATAAGCAGACAGGTGGGTTCGAACCAAGCAAACTTGAAAAGCAGTCTTTGACTGTAATAGTCAGACCCTTTGGTGTAAAACTGCCAACCTTGGCCTCCTAACCCTAACCCCAAGGACGGCATGTCTTCTGCAGCAAACCATGTGACCATCCCCCACTGAGCCTAGCTGCACTACTGTTGCCATAGAACTGACAGGCAGACCTAACAACAGGCTCTTCAATTTCTAAGGCATACAACTCCAAATGACATTTTAAAAATACAATTAGTTGCTCAGACTTGCCTGTCCCAAAGCATATTGTACTGTTTCAAGGGGGCCATCAAGGCCCTTTAGGTACTTTTCGTTATTGAAAAATATGCTGTATGGAAAGGCTAATTGCTATTCAAATTAAGGAGAAAGACTGTATAATGCAAGGAAGAACTTGCTAATCCCATTTCTTTTGATAAATTTACAAGTAGAATTTGTTCCCAGAATTAATTCTGACTGAAGCACTTCTTTCAAAAAGCAACAGTAAAGAAAGACAGAAGAGATCATTGTTGTATTTTAAGAGAAGGTGATAAGTTACTAAAATTGTTCATACTTGTTGTGTGATGAAGGGGGAAGTCATTTATTTATATATTTCTTTTCTTTTTCTTTACTATATTCTTATTTTTCTTTCTTTTCTATTTTTCTTTCTATCTTTTTTCTTTTCTGCACTTCCTATTTTTTCTTTTTCTTTTTTTCTTTTTTTCTTTGTATTAGTTTTTATCTTTTTAATTGTAATGTTTAATAAAATTATTATTATAAAAAAAGGACAGTTGTTTGGTTCACTTAAATTTAACTCCCACAATATCCATGGTTTATTACAGTTGTGTTTACAGGTCTACTTTAAAGGTTTCCCCTGCACAGTTGTGTCCGACTCTAGGGGGTGGTGCTCATCTCCGTTTCTTAGCCAAAGAGCCAGTGTTGTCCGAAGACGCTTCCGCGGTCATGTGGCCAGCATGACAAGCACAGAATGCTGTTACCATCTGACTGAAGTGGTACCTATTCATCTACTTGCATTTGCATGCTTTCGAATTGCTAGGTTGGGCGAGTGCGGGAGCTTACTCCATCACGTGGCGCTTGGGTTTCGAACCTCTGAACTTGTGACCTTCTGATAGTCAAGCCTGGCGTCTTAACCACTGAGCCATTGCGCCCCCTTTTACTGTAATATAGATAGGTAAATAATATTTTTTTCAGTCAGTGACCAGATAAAACAGAACATATATAAACTAAATACAGCAAAAAACCATCTACATAACAATCAGAAACTCCTGTCAATATAGAAACTGTGTCTCTAACTTTTGCTTAGGAGCCAAGTTTATACGTATTACACATTGCTTGTTGACGTTGTAGGGGGAGAGGTGTCTTAGTCTATGATAGCCAAAAAATCAGAAGGAACATGACAACCATTTGTTACAAATGTTACTCAGAAGCATAAACTTTCATGAACGTCATCACAGAGATGGAATGGCTAAGCTAATTTAGGATTTAAAATGGGATGAAAGCCTTATGAAAGTCAAATTCAGCAATGATCCATAGTTCACAGATTTAGTAGAATGCTGACAAGTGACACTGTCTGTCCTCTTAAACAGTAAACATTAGAACAGATTTCCAATGGCGGTTGATGAAAGGGATAAACAGGCCCTGCTGCCCAGCTTTGTATTGTGTTCAGAAAAGTTTATACTAAAATGTAGCAAATTAAGGAATCTTCCTCAAAATATACAATGGGTCATTTTACAACAACTGTCTATTGTAATAGATATTAAGAAAAAAATAAGTGTTATTATTTCATTTTTTCTGCTAATGCAACACATTCCTAACACCAAAGATTAGCAACAGATCTTAGGAAACAAAGTGACCTTTTAAAAATGTGTATCTCATTTTCAACTTCAAAGACATCTATAGCTATACCCAGTTGTCCTCAGCTTCCAAGAGTTTTTAGTTTACCATTTGCAGAGAGCCTTCACACCCAAATATAGACAAGATCCTATCTGTATGAAATGTCATTGTGTATATAACTCTAAATAGGTTTGATGTTGTTTGCATTTGTTAAACAAAAATTTATACTGTAATGCAAAAGATTTTTTACCCCAGGCAAGCAAAACAACAAAAATATAAATATTTTCTTAAAACAGTCTGTAACTCCAATCAATATCCACCATAGAAAACTGTGTTGGGATAATCACTAGTATACATTTGACTGATGCATCTAATAGTTTCTTTTTCTTGGCACGAATGGATGAAATTTGCTGGCAAAGTTTAACCATTCTGGAAAATACTATGTTTTGTAGAAAGCTATATAAGTTATATAAAGCTATATAAAGTATTGGAGGAAGGAAAATTACCATATGTGCAAACCGTTAGGAATCAGGGGAGAGGTAAAGATGCCTTTGAGTCAAACTCAACTTCTGCTGCTTACAGGTGCAGAGACATGCAGGTTTTTCTGGCAATAGTATGGAAATGGTTTGCAACCACCTTGTTCCAGAATGTTTTTTCACTTTTCCAAAATGCTATAGCCCTGAAATTTTCTTGTGACCTGCAACCACTCAGACAAGATCAACCAACTGCTACCACCTCCTGAGACATGAGAAGTATAAATTATTTATCTACATGGCCAACTTCTTCATTACATAACTGCCCAGGTATTAGGATCTAGTGGGAAACACCTTTTGAGATGGTTGCATTGGTCGTTCTTCAGAAAAGGGCATCAGATGGAATGGCTCCTACTGTACCATCTTCCATGCTGTCTAGCAGCTTCCCTACTTGAACTGCTTGATGTTATGGCCAGTTTGATACTAGGGGATGCTCACTCGCTGGATCGTCACCTTGTTGTGGTGAGTGGGCTTGTGTGTTCCCAATGAACCCTGTGAGCGAAGCCGTTGGGAGTCATGTACTCCTGGTAGGGTCACCCATGGCGTCCAGGGGGAGGAACCAGACAAAGAACGATCCAAGAAAGTCCTCAACGGCAGAACAGGCGGAAGATAACAAGGTGTATTGTTACAACGGCTGTGAAGGCGGATGAAGGCTGCAGCAGACAAAAGGTCACCAATCGTCATGGTATCCATGCTATTGGATTAGAGCCTTTTTCTGTGAAGGTTTTGTGCTGATCGTTGTGCACCGATCTCCACACATAAAACAAATTCACGCACAGGCGTCTTCCAACCACACCAAACCCAAAACAACCAAAAGTCCCATGGCGATTGACGAATGGCAACGGGGGCAGGACTGTGAAATCCGGAAGCTCCTAGTCATGGACCAGCACATGGGCGGTGGATACGGATTCAGTCGCCCTGACTCAAGGATCGAGGCAGTTGAGTAGTTCGGCAGCTGTATCCACGACTGAGCAGCCCTATTTAGGATCCACTCTGCTCACCCCATATGGAGAGGGGGCTAGAAAAGTTGCCCTAAACATAGTCTGCCTCATTTTCTCCCTGACTGGATTACCACGACCAGTGGGGTCACAATCTAGCGGTCGTAAAAAACACATGAATTTTGGAAAATGGAATATACGGACACTGCAAGACAATATGGATAGTGAATGACCTGAACGTAGGACTGCCATTATTGTAAGGGAGCTGAGACGTTTTAATATTGATATAGCAGCACTCCAAGAAACTCGAAGAGCAGGAGAAGGACAGTTGAAGGAAGAAAAAGGAGGTTATACCTTCTTTTGGAAAGGACTGCCTGAACAAGAACGACGAATACATGGGGTAGGCTTTGCTATCAAAAACGACTTTGTGAAGCTCTTGTCAGAAGTTCCCACTGGGATTAATGAACGACTTTCAACTCTCCGAATAAAACTCGCCAAAAACCAACAGGCAACTATCCTAAGTGCTTACGCACCAACACTAGATGAAGATGAGGATATCAAGGAAAAATTTTATACCCAGCTGGACACCATCTTATCAGAGATACCAAAGGAGGATAAAATTATCCTCCTGGGCGATTTCAATGCAAGAGTTGGGCGTGACTTTGATTTGTGGCCAGGGATCATTGGGAAAGAAGGAGTTGACAACAGCAACATGAATGGAATCTTACTTCTGACTAAATGTGCAAAGCATAACCTTGTCATTACTAACACACTCTTTCGCCAGAAAAATAAAATTTAAAACATCATGGAAGCACCCACGGTCGAAGCACTGGCATCTTTTCGATTATGTAATAGATCATCATGATGTACTTCTCACCAGAGCCATGACGAGTGCTGATGACTGCTGGACAGACCATCGATTAATTCGATCCACGATGGCCATAAAGATTGTCCCTCATCGTAGGCTCCAAGGAAGAAAATCAAGGCATAAAATGAATACACTGGCCCTTCAAGATTCTATTAAACGAGCTTGCTTTCAATCAACTCTCAAGGAACATCTGCCTATGGTACTTCCTGAAAATGTTGAGGAACACTGGACTAAATTGAAGACTTCTATTATTTCAGCCTGTGAACAAACTATCGGATACCAAACTAAGAGACATCAGGAGTGGTTTGATGAGAACGATAGTGAGATTGAACATATTATTGACAAGAAAAGGAAAGCCTTCCGGATATGGCAAAAAGATATTAACTGTGTCGTTAAGAAAAAAATCTACGCCAATGCAAAGGCAGAAGTCCAAAGAAGAACTAGAGAACTTAAGAACATATGGTGGATAAAAGAAGCCCAAGAAACTCAACATTTTGCAGATGCTCATGATGCACGGGGCTTTTTTAATGCCATAAAGGCCATCTATGGACCAACAAACCATGGTACAAATCCCTTACGCTCAGTAGATGGTGCTAAACTTCTAAAGGACAAAGAGTCTATTGCACTGCGCTGGAAAGAGCATTACTACAATCTCCTTAATCGTCACTCTACTGTGGCTGATGAAGTCTTCTTGCAAATCCCGCAAAAACAAATAAGAGATGAGCTTGCAGTACCCCCTACTTTAGAGGAAGTCAGTAAAGCCACTAAACAAATGAAAAATAACAAAGCTAGTGGACCTGATGGGATTCCTGCTGAAGTCTTTAAAGAAGGCGGGCCTGAACTTACACAACAACTTCATAAACTCATCGAAAAAATCTGGATGAGGGAGGAAATTCCAGCAGACTTTAGGGATGCCATAATTATCACTCTCTTTAAAAAGGGTGATAGAACAGACTGTGGAAACTATTGAGGCATCTCCCTTCTAGCCACAGCAGGCAAAATCCTGGCAAAGATCATTGCAAACCGTCTCCTATCTGTATCAGAAGACATCCTCCCTGAAACGCAAAATGGCTTCCACCCTTCCAGGGGAACAGTGGATATGATCTTCACTGCACGACAGCTTCAAGAAAAATGCAAGGAGCAAAACCGCCCTCTGTACATGGCGTTTATTGATCTGACTAAAGCTTTTGATACTGTAAATCGTACTGCTGTCTGGACCATCCTTCTGAAAATCAGATGCCCTGATAAATTTGTGAACATCTTGCGGCTACTCCATGACGACATGATGGCAACAATCCTGAATAACAATGGCTCTCAAAGCGATCCATTTAAAGTGGAATCCGGCGTTAAACAGGGATGTGTTATTGCTCCAACCTTATTCTCTATCTTCATCGCTATGATTATACACCTCGTTGAAGAGAAACTTCCTACTGGTGTAGAAATTATATATCGAACAGATGGAAAGCTTTTTAATCTTAGTAGGCTGAAAGCAAAAAATAAGGTAATTACAACTTCTGTTATAGAACTTCAATATGCTGATGATAACGTAGTCTGTGCACACTCCGAGGAAGATCTTCAAACTATCCTAAACATCTTTGCAGAAGCATATGAAAAGCTCGGCCTCTCGATTAACATTAAAAAAACCAAAGTGCTTTACCAGCAAGTTCGAACCAATCCCTCTGCAGCGCCATCAATCCAGCTTAAAGGTGTGTCACTAGAAAATGTCGACCACTTTTCTTATCTCGGCAGCCATCTATCTACAAAAGCCGACATCGACGCTGAAATTCAGCATCGCCTGAGCTCTGCGAGTGTAGCTTTCTCCCGAATGAAGCGTAGAGTGTTTGAGGATCGGGACATTTGCAGGGAGACCAAAATGCTTGTTTACAAAGCCATTGTACTACCAACCCTTCTGTATACCTGTGAAACATGGACCCTCTACAAACGCCAACTCCAACTTCTTGAAAGATTCCATCAACGCTGCCTCCGAAAAATTCTGCAAATTACTTGGGAAGATAGGCGGACTAATGTTAGCATATTAGAAGAAGCGAAAACCACCAGCATTGAAACAATGATCATCCAACATCAACTTCGCTGGACCGGCCATGTTGTTCGAATGCCTGACCATCGTCTTCCAAAGCAGCTACTTTACTCCCAACTTAAGAATGGAAAACGGAATATTGGTGGACAGCAAAAGAGATTCAAAGACACTCTCAAAGCTAATTTTAAAAAATGTAATATCGGCATTGAGAACTGGGAAGCCCTAAACTCATGAGCGTTTCAATTGGAGGACAGCCTTTATTAATGGCGCTATGGACTTTGAAGAAGCACGAGTACAGGGCGAAAGGGAGAAAAGAGCTAAAAGGAAGGCACGTCAGGCAAACCCTCATCATGACTGTCTCCCACCCGGCAACCTATGCCCTCACTGTGGGAGGTTGTGCGGATCCAGAATTGGCCTTTATAGCCACTTACGGATCCACTGTTAAAATTTTACCTTTGGAAGACAACGAGTGATCGCCAATGAATGACTAGGGGATGCCTTCCCTTCCCTTTCTTGGGATTGGAAACAACTTGGAAGTTCATATCCACCACCATGTATGTATGTATGTATGTATGTATGTATGTATGTATGTATGTTTTGGCACCACTTGACTCCAGACCAATGCAACCATGGAGCTCACCCAGATTACTGAGGGTTCAAATCACAGCAGAGGTAACATGTTTGATCTGGTTTTTGACTCAGGCTAATGGCAACATGAAGCTCAGGGATATAATCACCAGTCCCTTCTCATGGTCACATTTCTCTCTAGTAGCCTTGGAGTTCCCTGCAGCTGTTCCCTGCTGCAGGGAGGAGGCCTATTCGATTGCACATTCCAGATGCCTGATGGACTCTGATAGATTTCAGAGGGAAGTTGGAATTGTTTCTGAGGCTCTGCCGTGTGGCTTGACTTAGCCTTAGTTACTGCTTGGAATGAGGGGCTGGCCCTAAATTTAGATTGGATCATCCCTGTGCAGACATACTGTATCTCCCTGGTTTTCAGAGAAACTCTGAGAGATGAAGACTGTGCTCTACCACTGAAAGAAAACAAGGAGTGAATCTGAATAAACATGGGTGTGAGTCTTTATTAAGGATTACCTTGTGGTGATTAAAGTGGCAAACATAATAATTATTTTTTCACTCTTATTATACCTGAACATAAGTGGCCAGCAGATCTGGTTAGAGTAATTCTGTCCCTCCTGGGTAGGAGGAGGCAGAGGACCAACTGCAGGGCTACTTTGAGGACTATTCAAGACATCTGTCAAATAAGGATGCTTGGAACTGCTTTAGAGGTGATTTGTCCAGAACAACAAGATACTATTTGGAAGGGGCTCAGGGAGATTGCTCCCTAATTCACTAGGGTATAAGAAGAAGAGGAGGGATAGCACAATCAAATTTGCAAGTTTCTGTTATTATAGCCAATCTCAATAAAAGTAGTTTTAGCCTTCATGTGGAGTTGATTTCTTGGTCTGGTCTACCTAGTAGAACTGACATTGATTGACACACAATCTGGCTTGGTCATCTGGGAAGAGTTTGAGCCTGCTGGTCCTGAGGAAGTAAATAAGGTCCTAAGGTCTGTAAGTGTGGGTCACCTGTATATTAGATCCATTTCCCTCCTGGTTGGTCAAGTCTCTCCAGGAAACCACCTGTGGCAGGGTCCAGGTAATGGTAAATGCATCCTTAGAGGAAGAGGTGATTCTGCCAGCTCTTAGAGGTGGTGGTCTGCCCCTTCCTCAATAAGCCATCCTTGAAATCCAAGAGCGCTGGACAATTTTTGTCCTATTTCATATTTCACACCAGAAATTGTGTCTGCATGGAGGTACAGGAGTGTTGAAAGTGGTGTTACTACTCAGCTTAGCTTTTTGAAACTATGTTTTGTTATGTACAATATATATGATCCTAACCCACATAATTTTAATTTAAAATTCCAGTAAAATAAATGGAGCAAGTTAGTTATGACAAGCTCTATTGCTTTCAGTGTGTACTTATTCATTACAAAATAACATATTATAAGGTATCAAGAATCTCAGTTCTGAACAAGAACTTCAATTGTCATTCAACTTTTCAGTTTTAAACACTTTTAAATTAAGAACTGTACCTTTTTCAATTATTTTATGTAAATAGTAGAATGATAATTAATGGGAAACCAAGTACACCCAAAAATTATACCATCTGGCATAATTAGTCAGCCTGAAGGATAGTTAATGAACTATATTATGCACAATCAAGTGTGTGTGTGTGTGTGTGTGTGTGTGTATACACACACACACACATACATACAGTACATACACATACCTGTGAAATATATGCATAGATTGGCACATAAGAGGCAGTGTAATTTTTCTTTATATTCCGTGTCCTTTCCCTTGAAACATTTCCATCCTGAGCTAGTTTTATGTTTGCTGACATCTTGGAAAACAAATGCAGAGAAGAATGAGTTTTCTAAATGTCATGAAGGAGTTTGATAACTGACATTAGGGAGCATTAAAAACAAGCCATATCAAGCTCCAACTGGATTTGAGGTCTTTCTGTGCATGCAAAACATATATTGGTGGAGGAAAACCCTGATTAAAATTCAGCTATTCAAGTCTATTTGAATGTGAAGGTACTCAGCCATGCATCAACTATGACAGATGCCACCATTTCCTGAAATTCATTCTTTTACATATACTCATTAGGAGCATCGGAGGAATTCATCTTAATCTGTTTGTCCACTGAGAGAAATGAACAGCTGTTAACTTTTCCTTGCAGACATTTTTGTAGCTTTCCTCTTAGCCAACTGTCAGAAAGAAAATTAACATCTAACGTATGTAATTTTATAGGAGCTCTAGCTATCATTGCATCAGTATTATTTTGCAACTGTCCCAAAAGGTTTGACTGTTTACAAAGAAAACTTTGAACACAGCATTCAGCAATTGACTGAAATGTGTTTCACCTGGTCCCCACCCCCCCAATTACATACCCTATTGCAAAACTATTTATTTTAAGCATATATGTATCACGCTGGCTCCTACCACGGGATCTCTAAACTGCCTACTCATATCTCCACTACACTCTTCTCACAACTCTTTAGAAGAGTCACCTCAGTGATGATGATGCCGGCCGCTCTTCCTTAGAGAAATTCCTTTTGTGATTTCTCAAAAGGAAGCAAGAGGCAATCATTCGATACCTTGACCAGATGGGAAAGATGGATGCTAAAGTCTGAATCCTTTTTTCTGGAATGAAGCTCATTAAGAACTGAAGTCTGTGTTATGTACATCAAGGTTAGAGAACAAGAAGGAAACTGAAAGGCACAAAAGGAGAAGCAAAAGAAAACAAGAAATGAATGACTTCTGAAGAGGCTGATTTCAGCCCACTACTCCTTTAACCAGGATTGATTTTTCTCACGCACATTGTAACCAGATTTCTGTGGGTTGCATTCTTCTTTTCTTACTTAACTTTTAACCATCCCTGTGGGAGGGTGAACAATGACAAAAGGCAAAAACAAAAAATGAAGCTTGTCCCCTCCCCTTCTTAAAAGTTCACTAGAGATGGGGACTTTCTTGCTCCTGTTTGATTCCTCAGATTTTTATTTTTGTGGGCTTTGGAGGATTTTGCCTATTTACCTGGAATAGCAGATCCAGGTTTCCTTTCAGTGTATGTACCTCCTGGAATGGGATTATGTCAGCTAATTTCTATGGTTTCTTTATTTTCCTGGGATTAAAAGAAAAAAAGAAAAGAAAAAAATAATTATTGAATTATGTGGCAACTATGAAATTTGCCTCCTAGATATAGGTGGAAAACATTCAACCATGAATTATGCTGGGAGAAAATGTGACATTCCATTTCCACTCAAATTTTTGCAGAACCAAAAATAGCCATTAACAAAATCCAGAAAACATTCAGATTCTTCTTCAAAAGTTAGCCTTCTCAAATGCTTCCTGGAATACTCAGATGACCATGTGATGCTGTTGTAAGATTTTGCCTAGATGGTACAACATACACACAAGTAGAATGGATCTGGTTGGGGAACTTTACTGACAGGCTACAGAGGTTTCTCCTCTATCCTGTTCCTTCCCCAGTTTTTCCATAGTCCAGTTCTTTAAAGGCAGGGTTAGACCTTTCTAGAATTTTGCTGTACTTGGAAACTCATGATGCAGTTGACTATTAGTCTTAATTCTTCTTCAGTCTTCCCCTTTTCCCTAGAGTTAGCCTGCCTACTAGGGTCCAGATCTTATTCAATCCTTTGCAGTCCTATAATGGTTTCCCACCTGACCATGCTCTGCTTACTTGCCATTCAGGGATATGTTGTGACCCAGGTCTTGGCTTTTACAATTACGGCCTGCTACAGCCACTTGCTGCTGACCTTGACTGCTAGGTATGAGCTGCTAGTCTCTATTTCTATAGTATGTTCTGGCCATTGGGCAGCTGCTTCTGGGCTCTGTCAAGGCAACTGCTGCTAGGTTCTGCTACCAGCTATTCAGGTTCCTGCTGTCTCCTTTTGTTTTTCAAGTCTCCAAACCTTCAAGCTTCCAAATCTCCAAGCCTAGGGAGAGCCCAGGAAAGTCTTTGCAGGTGAGGGGAGGGTGCCAGGCCAGGCCAGCGAGCAAGTGGGTATTTATTATTATTTATTATTTTATTGGATTTATCACCGCCCAACTCCCCCAAGGGGGACTCTGGGCGGTTTACAACAGAATTAAAATCATTGATATACATACATTTCTAATAAAAGCATACGTAATAAACCATAATTTAAAATATAATGAGTAAAATAGAATCCAAAGGCAGAGTATTCTTAAGTTATAAAAAGGGCCCCTCAGAGCGAATCTAAGGTGCTAGCCATCTCCAAGTATCTCCAATCTCCTTCTGACCCCAAGCATATTGACAAAACCAGGTTTTGAGTCTTTTTCGGAAGTCCAGGAGTGAGGAGGACTGTCTGATCTCCGGGGGCAGAATGTTCCAAAGGGCAGGGGCAACAGCAGAGAAAGCACGCTTCCGAGACCCCGCCAGGTGGAACTCCTTAACCGATGGGATCCGTAGCATGCCCTCTCTGCATGCCCGGGTGGGACGGGATGAAGTGATGGGGATGAGACGATCCCTTAGGTATCCTGGTCCCATGCCATGTAGGGCTTTAAAGGTGATAACCAACACCTTGAATTGTACCCGGAAGCAAACTGGAACCCAGTGCAGCTTGCGCAGCAAAGGTGTTACATGAGTCCTCCTTGGGACACCCAAAACAGTCCGCGCAGCCGCATTCTGGATCAGTTGTAGCTTCCGGATATTCTTCAAGGGTAGCCCCATGTAGAGCGCATTACAGTAGTCTATATGAGAGATAACCAGGGCATGAGTGACTGTTCGAAGGGCCTCTTGTTCCAGGAAGGGGCGTAACTGGCGCACAACCCGAAGTTGGGTAAGGCAGTTATGGTGTCATCCCAATTAGTATGAGTAGATGCCTCAGCGACCTCATTTAAATATACACATGCAAACATAATTGGTCTAGTGATTTTTTCTATGGACAAAAAAAGAATCTCTAGGGAAAAAAAATCCAGACTAGCAGAAATTTTGCCAAAACAAAAGGTAAAAAAAGCAGGATTTTCAAGGTCCACACATTCCTTGTTCTAGAATTACATCTCCCCACCTCCTTTGGTGATCAAGTCTAATATATCTAAAACTTTTCATATTAGACTAAAAATTCATAATGTCACTTCCATCAGAAACATTTCATTCTAAAGGCTCTGCAGAGACTTATCCTTTGCTTTAAAGCCAAATACTTTATAGCCTTTACCATTTATCACCAGTAAAACTACACTGCAATTTCTTTCTATTTGAACTGAGCATATTCCATCACAGCATTTGCCATTTCATTTGGGAATGCTATGGGGAAAAGCTAGCTTCTGTTCAGGGCCATTCAAAATGACTGTGACATTTCAAGCTTGTACAGAAGACATCTTACCAGTTCCAAATGAAGTGATTCTATGTCCAAGCTTTCTGCCACCAAAGACTACGGCTTCACAAGGGATGCTATCAATTTAATTCAGCCATGCTTCCTTTCTGGCCTTAGCTTTTTCATTATATCTTGACTTTAGCTTCAAGAAATAGCTGATGTTGCCATTTGTAGGAAATGTTAATATTATTCAGATTAATTAGATTTCAACCCAGAATTTAATACTCAGCTTGATCAGTACAAGACTAACTTTCCTTTAGTATCTCCATACTTTCCATAGTCATAAATAAGATTATTAAATTTAATTGAAACAGTATCCAACTCCTGTTAAAATAGCTAATATGTCTTTTTTTATCATATTTTTCAACCTCTTCCCTTTCCTGAATTGTAGCTTTTTCGGGTATATTTGATACTGAAGATTAGTATCATGCCAGTAGATGCAGATGGCATGAAACTCAATCCACTCCTTCCTGGCATCAATTTTGTAAATATAACACATTAAACCAAGCTTCAATACAATCAGTCAAATTGTATCTCCAAAACCAAAATGTAATTATTTCCTCAAATAAAAGTCTTCCATTAGCCCTGCCAGCTCTGGTACATTACAACTGATTTGGTGACCAATATCATTTTTTTTTACATTGCACAACAAGACTGAGTTTCAACTCATAGAACACTGATCTTACATTTATTTCTGTGAAGGTTGAACATTTTCTTAAATTAACTATTCTTTATACACACTGTCTCCTCTTGCAATTAGATTTAGAATGTGCTAGTACCCACTATACTTCTAGTGATCTCCACAAGACCCCTCAGTCATAGTGTCTTATCTATCTTAAAGGAATTCTAGCTCCATTTGAGATCAATTTAGCAGGAAGTCCTATAAGCAATTGTTGAAGGAGATGGATATGTTAGCATTTACACAGAGTAGAAAGAGGATGAAAGTGAATTATTCTATTTTATTTATTTGAAGGTGAATTATTAGGTTTTTGTTAATTTTCCACCAATGGGGGTGGGACCTCTGGGCAAGCTCAAAGCACACTCAGCCATTGGTCATCCAGAATAAGCAATAATTAACAACTATTCTGGAATTGTAAAGAGATAGATATGTTCATGAATTGATTGATTGATTATGTGCCATCAGGTTAGTGTCAACTTTTAGCAACCACTTAGACCTTCTCCAGGATGATCTGTCCCCAACCTGGCCCTTCAGGCTCTTCCAATGGTGGTCATGAATACAGCATCATAAATAGCAGCATTGATATAGAAAAAAGTAAGATAACTTGATTAGTATTACTCAATGATTTAAACATCCAGTATAAAATTGTTGGAAGTGGTGAGGGATTGGTCAAATTTTTCTGCTTCAGAGACAGTTTGAAAACAGGAGGTTAAGGGTAAACATTTTTAAAAAAACTAAAGCAGCACTGAAATCTGAGGATTAGCATCCTTTCATTTCTCCTCTTTACTCTTTGCCCGCATACTTTGTGAGAAACTTTCATTTCTTTTGATAGAAGTTAGTTCGTTTTCTTTTTTGTCTTTGTATGTCTGCTAAACTCTGTTTGAGTTAACTCCGGGAAACAGTGGATGACAGGAAGGCCTGGCATGCTATGGTCCATGAGGTCACGAAGAGTTGGACACAACTAAACGACTGAACAACAATGTCTGCTAACAAACATGCTGCTGCTGTTGCACAGGGTGTTCCATGTTAATCTGCTCATTTTTTTGTTTTAATTAAGTAGCTTTTACAATGATAGCTTTTTCTGTGGATGTTCACATGGAAAGAGAAACAAGTGTTATCAGTGAATAGATTGGTCCATGCATTCCAAGTCACAGGCTTGCCGGTCTACCGTCATTAGCCCATTCTTTCTTCCAGAGCAGACATAAGCTAAATAGTGGTGCAATATTTGATCAAGAAACAGTGCTGGGCTCCCTGCTGAAAAGCTCTGACATTCCTTTCTCCCTGGATCTCAACAGACCAAGTGGTGCCTTTAATTGTGGACAAGTAA
This sequence comes from Charina bottae, assembly GCA_023362775.1. Lineage (NCBI taxonomy): Eukaryota > Metazoa > Chordata > Lepidosauria > Squamata > Charinaidae > Charina > Charina bottae. The sequence goes on along the minus strand of JALMGJ010000004.1, from coordinate 91,966,223 downwards.
ACATTTGTCTGATGGCTTGAGAATTTGGTAGCTGAAATGAAACAGAAGCTGTCACCACAGGTGGGTTAACAGCTGCTGCCAAGTATCTCTTCATCTTTCAATCTTACAGAAATGCAACCTAGGAAAGAGGATAATTTTCCAAGTCACAGATGCTGGTGAAACAGTGGGAAAAATGAAATGTTTTACATGAAAGTAAATTACTAATAGTATGTGTTCCTTAAACGGAGTGATGAAGCAGTATTCTTCCTCTAAAACACACTTATCTTCCCATCTGTCCTACCCATGGCTACCTACTGCTGCCTTTTCCTATTAAGGAAATGCTTATTAATTATAAACAAATGCATCAATTTGTAAATCAGTAGAAACAAACAAATACAGATCTCTATTTCTACTATTCCATAGAATCTCTCAGACTGTAAAACAAAAACAAAAAACATCAGTAAAGCAATTAGGGAATGGAGTAAATCTGTCAATGTTAGTTTTACAGGCTTTCCCCCCCTGATATTAGCTTTATTTTTTTCCAATGCAATTCATATTTATAGACGTTTAAATTTATTTCTGATATTGAATACATTTTAGTAAATTGCTCTATTGTGCTATTGGCTGTTTGCAAGCTTTTGAAACTGCCGTAATAAAGAACAGATACTTAATCCTTCTTGTCCAGCAATGGCAGTTTGGTCTAGTGGTTAAGGCAATGGGCTAGAAACCAGGAGACTGAGAGTTCTAGTCCCATCTTAGGCATGAAAGCCGGCTGGGTGACCTTGGGCCAGTCACTCTCTCTCAGCCCAACTCACCTCACAGGATTGTTGTTGTGGGGAAAATAGGAGGAGGAAGGAGTATTAGGTATGTCCGCCGCCTTGAGTTATTTATAAAAATAATAAAGGTGGGATAGAAAATAGATAGATAGATAGATAGATAGATAGATAGATAGATAGATAGATAGATAAAATGTGTGCTTCTAGTGGCAGCAATTTTCAGTTCAGTGGCAACATCACTTCATATGTTATTTGTTAATTTTTAACTAGTTACCAAGAAAACCTCACATAGTCCACAACTGAGCTATATTCTTTCCCATTTTAATTATTATATTCAAATTATCACCCTCCCATAAACTAATTATAATGCAATGAAAATGGGAAAAGGTGAAGTTCAAATTCTCCTGAACAGTAGATGCTAGAACACTGAACATTACTTATGTGTTATTAGACTGCAATACATGAGAACTAGCTGCCTTAACATTGAATCATACAGTTTGGTTATTGAATTTATTTATTGGGATAAAGATTGGACATATCCAATTTAAAAGTCAGTCTGTATGTTTTTTCTTTTCACACTACTATCATTCTCTTAAATCCATGTACCAGGGAGTTTAGGCAATTACTTTTCATGATAAACTGCTTCTGCTTTATTTTAGCTAATCTCATTTTCAGCCTCTATTTTTAACTGACACATTCCTCTTGTCTAATCATCTTTAATCTCTGACCCACAGATTCTGATCATTTATATTTATTTGACACCATGATATCTGATCACATATATTCTAGGAAGTACTGTAATACCTTGTAAGTATCATGGTTCAAAGAGAAAAGTGTTAAAACATACCGTATTAGTAAACATGGAGAGAGATTAAAATTCATTCACGCAAAGCTTTCAGAGTTCATAATACTCATTTCTTCTCACCAATTGCCACCTTTTCACCCTATCTCTTTCAGTAAGTCAATCAGCCAATCCCATTCTCCTCTGAAGTGCTTAAAGAGACCCATTCTTTTCTTTAAAACTTGGGCATCTAAATTTTTTGAGCCAAGGATGTATATGCATTTGGTACAAAGGACAAGGATACTAATTTGGCCACAACAGAAAGCAAGCATGTCCTGAGTAAAACATGCATGTTTCTAGATCCTCCTTGACCTCAATCAGAGATACAACTTCCTTTGAAATCAATATCATGTGCAGCTCCTTGTGCAACCTGGGTTCATCACTGAAGACTAGTCAGACATACAGTGCTCTGAGCATAAAACTGAAGGGACTGGGAGGAACACAAAAAGCCTTGGTGTGCCACATGAAACCCCTGGACCTGTGCCTCAAAGCTTCCCCTTTTCAGCAGATTGATTGATTGATTGATTGATTATGTCCCATTAAGCCAGTGTCCACTCTTAGTGACCACAGATAGATTTTCTCTATGATGATCTGTCCCTAACCTGGGGCTTCACGTCTTCCAACAGTGCACATATTGCCACTGTTGTGGTATTGTGGCACATTGTCACCTAACTTGCTGCTGGTCATCCTCTTCTCTTGCCTTCAGCATATTAAAGAATAGGAGAAATGCCTCCCTTCCCTTTTTCCACTAGTTGGAAAATCAGTGTTTATATAGACTATTGGTCTGCTTTAAATGCACCAAATTCTTGGGCAGGAGGAATGACTTTAAAGTGGAATGATCAGAGAGTGGGCCTCATAATTTGTTTGAAATTCAGGGGGAAAGGAAAGGAATGAAGATGATAGAGGTTGCAAGCCTTTATAGTCACAATGCCTTAGCTTGTTATTGATTGGTTATCTGGTTGCTTTATTTTTTATGTATTTATTTTAGGAAAATGTCATTTTACAGGGATCACATGATCCTACATTGCATGACCTCATGAACAGGATCATCATATACACTATGTGATGCAAAGATAGTAGCAAGGAGAAAAACTCTAATTCTTTGCTACTGTCTGAATTTTGAACTCCACATATACTAGCCTTGGTGGTGGCTCAGCAGGTAAGACGCCAGGCTTGTTGATCGGAAGATTGCAAGTTCGGAGGTTCGAATCCCTAGCCCTGCGTGCAGTGAGCTCCCGCACTAGCTCCAGCTCTTGCCAACCTAGCAATTTGAAAGCATGCAAGTAGATTAATAGGTACCACTTCGGTGGGAAGGTAACAGCATTCCGCGCGCATCATGCGGCCATATGACCGTGGAAGTGTCTTCAGACAATGCTGGCTCTTCGGCTAACAAATGGAGATGAGCACCGGCCCCTAGAGTTGGACACGACTGCACAAATGTGTGGGGGGAACCTTTACCTTTACTTATAAACATTGTAAGATCATATGATCATTATAACCAAAAGAAGGAAGATGGAATCAGTAATCCCCATGGATGGATAGGCTTTTAGTTAAAAATAAATAAAAGGAAATGAGGATCATGAGCCACAGGCAAGATAAAGTGACTTACCTCGCCCTACCACATTCTCCACAGAATGTGAGCACTCCTCATAAAAGAGGCCAAAAAACAAACAAACCCACAGACAAAACCCCACCAGTAAACCAACAGCTTTGTGGAATCCAGGGTTAAAGACTTGGTTCAGCTTTAGATAATATAGTTTTTAAAACAAAAGTTTGTAAAATAAAGGCACCTGGTCCAGAAAAATGCAGATGTCTTTGCAGGTCAGTGACCTAAACGGGTTATAAGATTTTTGTTGTTGTTTTTGAATTATGTCTGATTCTCGGTGACTGCCTGGATTAGTCCATGCAGTTTTCTTGGCAAGATTTCAGAAGTGGTTTCCCATTGCCTTCTTCCTAGGGCTGAGAGAGAGTGACTGGCCCAAGGTCACCCAGCTGGCTTTGTGCCCTAGGCGGGACTAGAACTCACGGTCTCCCGGTTTCTAGCCTGATGCCTTAACTACTACACCAAACTGGCTCTCTTATAAGCTATAGTATCAAGGAATTAGATGAGAAAGGATTATTATTATTATTATTATTATTATTATTATTTAAATTTATATGACCGCCCAACTCCCCCAACGGGAGACTCTGGGCGGTTTACAATAAAATTGAAGTTAAAATATGAATATAAAATTACAAATTAATAACATGACATAAATAAATACAAAATCCAATCCGGCAAGTATCTCAAATAATAGGGAGGACATTATGGTATTAACCACCCCCAGGAGGAGCTGTTACTTTTCCCCTCCCACGCTAGGCGGCAGAACCAGGTTTTCAGATCTTTCCTAAAGGTCGGGAGGGAGGAAACCTGCCTCAACTCTGGGGGCAAGATATTCCAAAGTGTGGGGGCTACTACAGAGAAGGCCTGCCACCTGGACCCCACTAGATGAAATTCCCTTATTGATGGGGTCCGTAGTAAGCCCTCTCTGAATGATTGGGTGGGGCAGGTCAATGATATGGGGATAAGACGGTCCCTCAGATATCCTGGTCCCATGCCATGTAGGGCTTTAAAGGTAATAACCAACACCTTGAATTGGACCCGGAAGCAAACCGGCACCCAATGCAGCTCGCAGAGCAGAGGTGTTAAATGTGCTGATCTTGGTGCACCTAAAATTGCCCGTGTGGCTGCATTTTGCACCAGCTGTAGCTTCCAGATATTCTTCAAGGGTAGCCCCATGTAGAGCGCGTTGCAATAGTCTATGTGGGAGATGACAAGGGCATGAGTGACCGTTTGGAGGGCATCGCGGTCCAGGAATGGGCGTAGCTGGTGCACAAGCCAAAGCTGTGCAAAGGCCCTCCTAGCCATGACTGCCACCTGCTCTTCGAGCAGGAGTCGTGAGTCTAGGAGGACCCCCAAGTTCTGCACTGGTTCTGAATGGGGTAGTGCCACCCCGTCCAGAACCAAAGATGACAACTTCCCAGATAGCGTGGGACCATCTATCCACAGCCACTCGGTCTTGCCATTGGTCATTTCTCTGATGATGGTGTGGCAGGATGAGCCACCTTAATTAACATCTCAGCTCTGTATGTGTCTGAACTGGTTCCTATCTTTAACATACTGGGAGACAAAAAATTATTGTTGTGGTAGCATAGTAACAAGGTGGTAGTAATAGTAACTTGGTAGCATGGCAAAGTTGTTGTCATCTTGTGGGACCAAGGAAGCGTGCCTTCTCTGTCGCAGTCCCTGCTCTCTGGAATAGCATCCCCCAGAGATTAATATGGAGTCCACTCTCCTAAGGTTCCAGAAGGCTCTTAAGACCTGACTCTGTTCCCAGGCCCAGGTTAGTGTGTCTGAGGATCCCCTATCATGTTTTTGACTGTTATAATTGTTCTGTTGACCAGGCTGTTATGTTTTGTTATGTTTTTACTATTTTAATTGTATATTTTTATTTATTTATTTATTTTATATAATTGTATATTTGATATGTTGTAAGCTGCCCAGAGTATTTTGGGGTGGGTGGCTATGATAAATCAAACAAACAAACAAACAAATAAACAAATAAATTTAATAACAACATACTGAAATAGGTTATGAAGTTGTACAATACTGAGACAACTAAGCCCAATCCCAGAACAAGACTGATTTAACTGAAGCCATTGTGACATAGTTATTTCTGATGTATAGTTTATTATTCTATGACAAGAGCTCAAAACATTTTTTCAGAATAGAACTAAACAAGATTTCTTTGATTTTTTTCACCCAGAAGTTGCACTTTAGTTGCAGACTCTTGAGCCGTGTTTGTAGCCCTATAATTAAAATACTTTGATTTTAAAAGACATTATAAAAGACAATTATTGATTCTAGCTAGCTGAACTTTGAAACCAACAAGACTAAATGCTCATAACTTAAGTTTCACTGGTTTCAGTGGTGTCTAAATAGAAATAACTTAGCCTAGATGGAATATATTATTATACAGTTGAGAAAAAAATTGGCTTGGTCATGGAAAGATCTCACGGGTTAGCTTGAAAGTAGCATAGGAATTCGACCCATTCCAGAATGAAAGAATAAATTGGGGAGACACTATGATTTACCCAGGGGCTGTTCCCTGCTATCTACACATTTGGAGTGTGATAGGTTTACACATGCACTAGTCCAATTAGTCTTCTACTTCATATCAAATCATTCTATTTTCATATACCAGCAGGTGTATAAGGCCCCTTTTATATTGTGAACTTGAGGAGGTAGGAGAGATTGCTATGGGTAACCAGTGGAAGGACTAGTCCCCAGGATCTTGCAACCTCCATGATCTTTTCCAGTGTGCAGAAGGGAGTCCTCTGAACCTCCTTTCCTTGGTTAAACATGGGTCCAGTATACTGAATCCAACATATTGTTCATCTGTTTGGAACAATATTACACATGACAGGTTGGAATACCAATAAAAAACAACTGGAGGGGAAAATAGCCATCAGAAATAACAGATAAACCAGCAAAATGATGAGAAACTCTCTGGAATGGGAGAGATTCATTTCTGTATCTTTACCAGGTAATAAATCACAATCCTTTTATTTTGGCTCAGTCAGCTTGAAAACAAATGGCTAGTGGCAAATGCTTGTTTTCTGGGTATGATATTTACTATTTGTTATTTCAAAAAGCCAGTGGAGAGGAAAGGACCAACGCCTTTGATGACATTCTCTCTAGGCAATTGCCAGGATAAGTCTCAGCAGCCTCCTGTCACCACAAAAATGCTTGGCCTAGATCAAATGAAAGTTGGTGTTAAAGGAAGCCTGTTTACCAGACTTTATTAAGCCACAGGAACAGGCAGACTAATATGTCTATATTATAAAAGACAGACAATGCCTTTCAGAATCCAAACAAAGACATTCCTATTAAGAATCCATACTCAGCTGTTTGCTGGGGAACAGAAGGTGTTAGCTGAGAATTTCAGTGCCTGCAAGGAAACCTACGGTGCCCTTTAAATTTATACTCCCCCCATCACATCACACTAAGTACATAGCAGCCTTCTTTCTGTCCATCGTTTTAGAGCTACCAAAAACACACAATGCTGCCGGCATGCTCTGATCCAAGGCTGATAGAAACACAGGCATGATAAAACTTACAATAGAGTCGGGGGGGGGGGGGGTTGCCTCAACATTTAGCAAATCAGCATTTACTAAAAATAACTCTTGCCAACTGGGAAGGCTTAAACATTGAATAAATGAGCCCAAGCTGGTGTCCTGGCTATGATTCAGACTTAAAAGGCTTTTTAAAAACAGCATTATTCCTTGAAGGCCACACTGCACACATAGAGAGAGAATTCAGTCTTTCGTCGTTTTTTATATTTAATCTATCCATAACTTAAAATGATACAATAGGCCAAAGACCAGCTATCTAGACTCTAGTTTTGATGGCAGGAAAAAATTCAGTGAGATTACAGAATAGATGAAGCAGAACACTTACCTGGTTGCTGGCTGACCCTGGGTTGAAACATACCACTATTCCAATGTGAATGAAACCAAAGTTCATGCATTGAACCTATGCATTGGCCTGAGCCAGAGTGGTGGTACTACAACTCTCATCTTCCATTACTATGATTTTTCTAAACCAGGTATTGCTGGTCTGCAATTCTCATATTCCCCAACCTATTCCAATGCTGAGGCTGATAGGATTTGGACTGTAACACATCTTAAGGGCTCCAAATTATGCATTTAATTTTCATAACATCAGGTATCTACATGACAATATATTTAGGCCAAAGCAAGCAATCCCCCAAAACTGCAGGATCATGATGTCTAAGTGCTGTTTTCTTGAATTAATTTAGACACCTACCAAAGGGAAGACATTTACTTTAACCAAAAGGAAGAACTTTGGGGGAGTGATTAAGCAAGGATTGTAATACTGGTCCTAATCAATGTAATAAAATGAAAACTAACATTTTCATTGATCAATGCTACATATTTAGAACATATAACAGTCTAATTGTAGGTGATTTTACTTCTTGGTTTTCTTTTCTTCCTAAGCATGGCATTCATCTAAGCATAGACTTGGAGCATGTTGGTTCCAATTTCTCTAAACGAAACAATTGTGTTTTGGACATTAGAAATGACGCTGACACAAACATGTTTTTCAGACAATACAGCAAGGGTAGACAGCACAGGCAACTGCAACAAAATGACAACTTTATTTGCCCACCCCACATCCCCAAATGGACTCTTTTTAAAAATAGTCAAATGGGTAGACTATTTTTCAAGGACCAATGGATCATTATTTGATCTTCTTTATATTTAATTGTAGTCCCATTTTTTCACTGTGCTCATGGTAATGAAGGAGAACTCACCACATCATAGAGCAGTCTGTTCCACTAGCTGCCAGGAAGTTTGTCCTGATGTCTAGCCCGAACCTCCTTCCTCATTTCTTCTGTAGGCCAAACTTACTCAGATCCTTTAACTATTCCTTTTAGGGCTTGGCTTCCAAACCCGTCACTATCTTGGTAGCCCTCCTCTGAATTTGTTCCAGTTTGTCATTTGCCTTTCTGATGTGTGATGCCTAGAATTGGACATAGCACTCTAAATGGAATCTGACTAGGGAAGAGTAGAGTGGAACAATTACTTCCTGTGATCTGGGGTGTATGATCCAAGATAGCATTTGCCTTTTCTGGTAGCTGCATCACACTGCAGGTTCATGTTTAGCTTGTGGTCGACAAGGCACACCCAGAGCCAGGACATCTACAGCATGAAGCCAAGGAGGCCAAGGCAGTGCAGCCATGGGTCAAAATCCCATCCCTTTGTACATGCAAGTGACACCAACATATGTACAAAAAGATCATACCCACCATCTTGTCTCCTTTGGGTCCCCACCATGAACTCCCCTCCCAGATCTCTTTCAATGTCCTACTACCAAGCCAGATTTCCTCCAACCATGCTTGTGCCTTACATTTTTCATACCCAGTTATATAACTTCACATTTCTCCTTGTTAAAATCATTTCAGCCCACTGCTTAAGCATGTTTAGATCTTTTTAAAATTTCATCTAAAATACTGACCACTTCTCTCTTGTTTGTGTCATCTGTATACATTGCAACTCTTCTCAACTCCTCATCCAAATCATTGATAAACATATTGAATAGGATAGAGTCCTGTGGCACTCCACTTAATAGTTCCTTCCAAGCTGAAGTGGAACCATTAATAAGAACTCTTTGGGCTTGATCATTCAGCCAGCTGTGAGTCCATGTAAGAGTGGTATCATAATTTACCATTTTGTTAAGGACCATAGCATAAAGCATTTTGTCAAAGGCTTGGCTGAGTTCGAGGGACATGATGTCTACAGCATTCCCCTGATCTACAAAGTGAATAATTCTATCAAACAGGGAGGTAAAGTTACTCTGGCATGACTTATTTGCAATAACTGCATGCTGAACCCTGTTAAATCCAGCCTGACTATCCAAATGCTCATAAATATGCTGCCTGATAATCTTATCCAGGATAGATATCAAGCAATTGTAAACTGGCTAAAATTTCTGGGCAATCCTTAAATTCTCCTCTAAATTTGGGGGAGAGAATCTGGATGCATGATTTTGCTGAATTTCTCCAGAGGAAGAAGAAATTCTTCTCCAACAATGTTTCAGTAACATGACAGCTTAAATAAAGTTTCCATTACTATATCTTCCTTGGGATTTAACTCAAGCACAGAAAGTCAGGGAAGCTGCAGATAACTGTAAGACGATGATGGTGCTGGTGAAGATGATTGTACAATTAAAGACTGGATAGTTTCACACACCTGTTAGTCATATTTTAACTAAATAAAGGTAAGAACACCAGTTCTATTCACGAATATTTCTCTACCATTCTCTCCTCTCCTAAAAAAATCTAAAGCAAATTCTCTTTGAGACGGAATCAGAACTGGTAGAGAAAATTTCAGATTTCAAAACCATATTTTGAAATTCCAGCAAGCCATTAATGGTTCCCTTGTCACTTCGTGGTTAATTGCCCCTTTTCCATTTTTTCCAAAGATTAAAAGCATATTGGCACATTGACAAAAAAGGACAAGCTTTTTGATTAGTTAAACTAAGCCTAGAGTTCCTTATTCAGCATATTAACTGGATACCATTTTATTGCACATTGTATAGCTCTTAAATAGCTTTTTTTAAAATACAAGATAGATGTTCAGGACCTTAAGTGAAACTTAAATCTTGAAACACAGAAACCTATCGTCATTTACTTCATGACACAACCTTCTTATATATTTATTATTTCAATGAGGTTTGATGTAGATTTATTCAGACAATGCTGAGGTTTATTACCTATCTACCTATCTATTCATCATAATCATAATTCAACAACTGCACTGCTTGTATGGCACTACATTATATTTATATTGCTATAGTATATGCATTTCACCTGCTCCGTTTTTTGTGGTATCCAGAGTCACTACAGAACTTAGCTAACATTCACAATTAAAGTAGAAATACTAACCCTTTGTTAAGGATCCTAATCCCTATGTTTTATGTAAGTTCTCCCACCCCAATTCCTCAAAATTGAAAGAAAAGGATGAAAATTTCAGTACCATCCACTCTGGTGATGTCACTGTGTTGTTAGCCATGTCACCTGCAACTCTCAGAGATAGAAAAATCTATTTTTAAAAAAGTGCTTGACTACAAAAAGATTTTCCAGCACCACATTACATTCTATGCAGCCACAGAATGACTTCTGTTACAAAACAGAAGTCAAAGCTTATGCTGGAGGAAAAATAAATATAGAGGGAAAATGCATCATATGATTGCAATTTATTAAAATTATCAAAGATGTATATAACCTAAAGATTATACAAATTATACAAAGGAAGGATCTAGTGGAAATGAGCTAGTAAATTTTTTAACTGGAAACTGTTTTGTTTATGCCATAATAGGAAAAAAATTTTTTATGAAAGGTATCACTGAGCAGGACTGAGCCATTAATCCCATACTTTGCTTGATTAACTATTCCTGCAAAATCTAGTTGAAGTTTTTATTTCCAGTGAAGGGATGCTGTGCCCTTCTTAGCACAGAGATGTGCCCTTCAACTTCTTAGCACAGAGATGTTTGAGGGTTATCACTGCTTACCCAATATTATTTGCAGTGATGATGAAGGAGGCTGATGGTTTTGTATGATACATGGTTTATTTATACATCACCGTATAAAGGTTTGAAGCAGCCCTGAAGTGCCCCTCAAAGCCCCCAAATCTGCCACTTCTATGGTAATATCACATCACTGTCATGCCTCTTTCAGCTGTTGTTTATTCATACTGTATATACATTTTTGTTGTTGTTCAGTCGTTAAGTCATGTCCGACTCTTCGTGACCTCATGGACCATAGCACGCCAGACCTTCTTGTTCTCCACTGTCTCCTGACGTTTACTCAAATTCATGTTCATTACATCAGTGATGCTATCTAACCATCTCATCCTCTGCTGTCCCCTTTTCCTTTTGCCTTCAGTCTTTCCCAGCATCAGGGTCTTTTCCAGTGAGTCCTGTCTTCGCATTAGGTGGCCAAAGTATTTGAGCTTCAGCTTCAGTATCTGTATATATATACATATATATACATACCCATCAAGCTCTTATCTTTCAAATAAGCAGTGTTATGCAAAGTGTTTCTGAGCATCTTATCAGTGCCATAGCCATTACTTTTTTTTCAACCTATGCAATCTTCTTTCATATACTTACTTTGCAGTTCAACTCACTTATTCCCTTATTCCCTTATATATGACCAAACAAAATACTGTATTTGTACCATACATTCCCTTTTTATTCAGTCCACATTCATTCATCACTCATTCATTTTTGACCCAATAATATCTTGTATTATCACATATGATTCTTAAATACTCCACTTCCACTTCATTTAACAACTTTCACAACTTACAATTTCTCCATCCATTTCCCCAACTTTAGTAAATATTCTACCAAGGTATAGAAATTCATCTACTCGCTCTAATTTTTTGCCACATGAACACTGTAACTTGGAAAAAACTAGAGGGAGCAAAGAATTACAGAAAATCCTAATCCTCCAACAACATGGCTTAATCAGCCTACAAAAATATACACTCACCCTCCTCACCAATGCATCCCTAATGTTAACCCAAGAATTCCTTATAAATTTATCATAAACATATTAAAGCTTCTTTGGACATCGTATGGTATTAACGTACTCCCTGCTCAGTGTTGAACCATTTTCTAAGCATTGCATTTATTTTCATTCATGCTTTACTCCTATTATATACTAAGGCATTCAGGAACCAATTTTCCTATTCATGCAAACATTCCATAATTCATGGCTAGTCACTTTATCATTACTTTCTGTAAATTAAACAAGCACAATAAAATTCCTTTCCCTCATTCAGTTCTTAAAGACCTGCCATTGTCACCTCTTCTCCCTTTTCAGCCAGAATTCTGCCAAGCATTTCCCCATACACACTTAACAAATTAATTCCTAGAAAAGAAAAGAAAAAGACAAAACTGGGCAAAGGACAAAAAAATTAAAACATATATTTTTTAAAAAGCTCAGTTTTTATATAAAAAAGTAAAGGTTCCCCCTGCACATTTCTGCAGTCGTGTCTGACTCTAGGGGCCAGTGCTCATCTCCGTTTGTTAGCCGAAGAGCCAGTGTTGTCTGAAGATGCTTCCATGGTCATGTGGCCGCATGACACGCACGGAACGCTGTTACCTACCCACCAAAGTGGTACCTATTCATCTACTTGCATTTGCATGCTTTCGAATTGCTAGGGTAAGAGCTGGAGCTAGTGCGGGAGCTCACTCCGCATGCAGGGCTAGGGATTCAAACCTCCGAACTTGCGAACTTCCGATCAACAAGCCTGGCATCTTACCCGCTGAGCCACCACGCCCCTCAGTTTTTATAGCCATCATTAAACCTTGACAACATGGAATAATATTGATCAGTCCTTCAATTACATTGATAAAGGGCCAGTTCATAAGCAGAAAGTGAATACATATAATCAATTGAAGACTGTAAATCCAAGGTAGCCTTGTCTTTCCATCTTAAAAAACTAATAGATTTTGCTATGCCCCATGCTCAATAAATCCATCATTTTTCATGTGATAATAAATTTTATTTTTTGGTATATAATTCAAAATCACATTCCATCTTTAAATCATAGTACTCTTCCCAAAACCATATTAACAAACGTTGGATAATAAACTAAAAGAAATTATTATGAAGCAAGCCCATGTCATACATGTAAGCATCCCCTCCATTGTTTTATAATTCCAGCATAATGAAATTCACAGCTAGCCTATCTTAAACATTCAGCCTTTTCTCTGGCAGCACCCAACTTTTGTAATAATTTCTCCCCTCCATCCCACTTAGACTTCCGGAAAGCTTTAAAATACTGTTTGCTTCCCCAGGTGCTAGCCTAGGACCATAGATGAGTCTGTTTTCTTGGAGGTGGAGTGTGTTTTGATTGATATTATTTACTATGTTGGTTATGGATTACATTTTTGGTTTGGTTTTTTATTTGATGTATGCTGCCCAGAATCGTAAATATGCAAGTTTGGCAGCTATAGAAATCTTATAAGTAAATTAATTAATTGACTGATTGATTTGGGGTATCCAATATACATGAAAAGAATCTTTCACAGAATTAATTTAATCTTAAGATCAAATGATATATTTAATATTCCTTAATAATTTTAACAGTTGGTTTGTTGATTTGAGATATTCTAGCTCTTTCCAAAGTTATTGCAAATACTTAATATCCTTCGAAGAGAATATTTGTAGCTCAGGGTTGAACTGTGGAGTCCTTGGTGCTCTCTGAGCCTTGTTGTTTTCTTGCAGACGTTTCATTGCCAGGCTAGGCAACATCTTCAGTGCAAAAAGGGAGTGGGACTTGCTCTCTGTTTATATACCATGGCTTGTCCTGCTTGTGTTGATGGAGGTGTACATACCATTAATAAGAGACAATAGAAAAGCCAAAAGACCAGAACACCTCCATGCCAGCAATCAACACCCAGATATGCAAAGATTAACACCAGGATTAGCACCTGAGGAACAAATAGCATAATATACCCTAATCAAGGAACTATTAAATCAGTCAATCAACCAAGCATCAAACAACAACCCAATCAAGGAACTCCTAAGGAGAGAACAACACCTCCACCAACACAAGCAAGACAAGCCTTGGTATATAAACAGAGAGCAAGTCCCACTCCCTTTTCGCACTGAAGATGTTGCCTAGTCTGGCAATGAAACATCTGCAAGAAAATAACAAGGCTCAGAGAGCACCAAGGACTCCACACTTAATATCCTCCTTAACAACATTATTTATTGTCTAATAAAAATTCTGAAGGTAATGTATAATATTAAAAGAAAAAGGGGAAAATCACTATTATTCTCACAAGCATATTAAATTGAAACAGATATAAAGATAATCATATGACAGTTTAACACCATAAGAATTAATATTAAAGTCATGTCAGAAGTTGACAAAACCAGACAATCGTGTCCAATTCTTGGAGACTGCCTGGAGAAGCTCCTGCAGTTTTCTTGGCAAGGTTTTTCAGAAGTGGTTTGCCATTGCCTCCTTCCTAGGGCTGAGAGAAAGCGACTGGCCCAGGTCACCAAGCTGGCTTTGTGCCTGAGGCAGGACTAGAACTCACAGTCTCCTGGTTTCTAGCCTGGTGCCTTAACCACTACACCAAACTGGCTCTCTAGGAAAACTATTAAGAGACAGTAAATGACAACTCAATGCTGGGAAAGGAGTGAGTGAGAAAAAGAAATTCAAAATAACCCCACCTTGATCCTGTTTGTATAAGAGGGAGTAGAGCAGAGCTTTCCAAACTGTGTGTGGCGACACAAAAGTGTGTCGCCACACACAGCATGGTGTGTCGCCACACCACCCGGAAGCAGCGGTGCGCGTATGCACGGCGGCCGCGGCAGCGGCACAGCTTCCGCATTTTAGCGGAGGCTGCCGCCGCTGCCGCCGCCATGCATGCACACGCCACCGCACCCCCCCGCACCGCCATCGTGCACGCGCGTGCCACCACACGCCCCCCGCGCCACTGCCGTGCACGTGCGCCTCCCCGCGCCACTGCCGCACTGCCGCCGCCGCCACTGGTGTGTCGCCAGTGGCGGCACTTTGGAAAGCCCTGGAGTAGAGGGAAGCTCTGGCAGGCTTTCAAGATTCTGTTATCTTACCCTGCAACATAGTATATACAGTATATTCAGCACATAATAACAATTTGTGTCCAACTATAGCTACCTTTATGTTCAGAATTTCCTTCAGTTGTTTGGCAAGATAGCCAAATGGCTCCAGTACCAAATTAAATGTAAGATGACATTTATTTAACAATTGTTATAAGTCACTCCAATACATAAAGGGCAAGTTCTATGAGATATTCTCATAGGTGAAAAAATAATTCTATTTGTTATAATCCTAGCTGAAGAATTAGATTTAGAATTAGAGAGCCAGTTTGGTCTAGTGGTTAAGGCACCAGGCTAGAAACCAGGAGACTATGAGTTCTAGTCCCAGTTTAGGCATGAAAGCCGGCTGGGTGACTTTCTGCCAGTCACTCTCTCTCAGCCCAACTCACCTCAAAGGGTTGTTGTTGTGGGGAAAATAGGAGGAGGAAGGAGTATTAGGTATGTTCCCCACCTTGAGTTGTTTATAAAAATAATAAAGGCGGGATAAAAAAATCTAAAAAAGAAATTGCATGTTAATCCAGTTAATAAAAACAAGGAAATCCATATATGGCCAACACTTGCTTCAAAAATACTATACTAAAAGTTTTTCTGCATCCAACTATCACTGCTGATTCCAGTTTTTCTGAATATATATCTAAAAAATCAGCAATATAACTATCCTGAACCTTGTTAGCCTTTTATGGAATCATATTTCTACAAATTCTATCCAATGCTCACTTTCAAAATTTTAGCATCAAAATTTCATGAGGAAATCAGGGATAGCTTTCAGAATCAGCAGAATCTTTACCAGCCTTCAAATTAGAGTTTTCTTAAGTATCATTAAAGGAACCTGAAACATTAAAAAAAATCTTTATAAATCTCCAACAATATATGAACCCTACCAGCCAAAGTAAATATATATCTTATACTAGTTAATAGAGTCCCTTGGACTGCAAGGAGGTCAAACCAGTCAATCTTAAAGGAAATCAACCCTGACTGCTCATTGGAAGGACAGATGCTGAAGCTGAAGCTCAAATACTTTGGCCACCTAATGCGAAGAGAGGACTCACTGGAAAAGACCCTGATGCTGGGAAAGACTGAAGGCAAAAGGAGAAGGGGACGGCAGAGGATGAGATGGTTAGATAGCATCACCAATGTGATGAACATGAACTTGAGTAAACTCCGGGAGGCAGTGGAGGACAGGAAGGCCTGGCGTGCTATGGTCCATGAGGTTACGAAGAGTCGGACATGACTAAATGACTGAACAACAACAACTACTACTTAATAGAATAGCCATTACGACCAGGAGTTCTTGTTTTCATAGATTTAATTAATTTATTTATTTTTGGTAGGTGCCTTCGAGTCAGTTTTGGCACCTGGTGACTGCCTGGACTGGTCCCTGAAGTTTTCTTGGCAAGGTTTTTTGGAAGGTTTTTTGCAATTTTCTTCTTTTTAGGGCTGAGAAAGTGTGATTGGCCGAAGATCACCCAGCTGGCTTTGTGCCTAAGGCGGGACTAGAACTCACGGTCTCCCGGTTTCTAGCCTGGTGCCTTAACCACTATACCAAACTGGCTCTCACCATAGATTTAATAAGGTCTATATTTTCTGAAGAGGTAAAAGTACAGCTAGATAAACAGTTTTGTCATGTGTAATCAAAAGAACTGTATTATTTTAAAAGGATTATTTTCTTCCTCAGTAATCTTTGATTCAGTATTATGAAGACAAGTATAAAAATTAAAAATTGCTGATTTATTATACCAGAATCATACATTTTGTCCTGAGCATCTATAATAGTAGAAATGATATGATATTGTTGTTTCTTTTTCAATTGGGAGGACAATAATTTATCAAGTACCTTTCCTTTATGTGATTCAGTATATATTGTCTACCAAGTGTACACAGAAAATTAAGTACTTATTTACAGACTATAAAG
This sequence comes from Charina bottae, assembly GCA_023362775.1. Classification (NCBI taxonomy): domain Eukaryota; kingdom Metazoa; phylum Chordata; class Lepidosauria; order Squamata; family Charinaidae; genus Charina; species Charina bottae. Next base: position 91,949,486 of record JALMGJ010000004.1, on the reverse strand, counting down.
CTTTATAGTCCTATGTAAGTTGGCTTTCATGGGTATTCAAAAGTTCTTTAATTTCCCAAATATTCTTTAAATTACCCCCTTCTTTTTATGTAATTTTACAACCCTGAGTCTTTAATAATGATGAATTAAAATACTCTCTCAAAATACTAGGATATTTTTTTCTTATTATAATTGATAGCATTAATACATGATTGGATATTGCAATAGTACCTGTAGGACCTATACTACATTAATTTATCTGATCAACTGGAGATCAAGTTACTAAAAAATAATAAAGTTGTTAACAAGTCATATGTGAAGTTGAATAAAAAGTGCATTCATACTGAGAAGGTTTTAAATGTCACCATATAGCTACCAAATTAAACTCCATTGTAAAAACTTTCATGTACAAGAAATAAATTTAACTGACATAGCATTACAATCTAGGAAAGGATCTAAAACTTGATTGAAATATCTGTCATAATTATTTGTTTCACAACTAAACTAAAAATATATTCAAGACACCTGTGTAAAATATTCCTTAGTTGGACTGTACTAATTAATAAAAACTAAAAAAAAGCCCATAAAATGTTTCTTAAAATATTTAATTATTGGTATTAAAAATATCCTTCTGAATCACTTATTTTTTGTTCCACTTGTTCTGAAGATTAGCTACAATGTTACCAAATTTTGAATGTCCACTAATATATACATGGCCAAACCATATTATAAATAAAACACTTTTCTCAAATGGTAGGATATGAATTTCTTGTTAAAACAACCTCAGGTTCCAAATTGCCCACTTTGTTAAGTATCTATTTTCTCTTGGAAAGACACTAAATTCACCTGTATTTCACTAAACAACTAAAAACAACATAAGTGAAAAAAACATACATTCTATACATTAAAATAGAATCTGTAAATCGAAGAAAAAGAAACAATTCTCATTTAATGTATTGTCGAAGGCTTTCACGGCCGGAGTTCAGTGGCTGTTGTGGGTCTTCCGGGCTGTGTGGCCGTGTTCTGGAAGTTGTGGTTCCTATCGTTTCGCCAGCATCTGTGGCCAGCATCTTCAGAGGGCAGGAGCACAGATATAATTTAGCTATAATTTAGCTCTATAAATAGAACATTGCCACTCTACCTGGGCACAGAGATTTTGCTTCTATCTGTGCTCCTGCCCTCTGAAGATGCTGGCCACAGATGCTGGCGAAACGTTAGGAACCACAACTTCCAGAACACGGCCACACAGACCAGAAGACCCACAACAGCCAATTCTCATTTATCTAGGACAAACTTATACAAGATCTAAAAAGATAAACAAATCAATTAGAAAGAAAGAATAAAACATAGAAAATATTAAATAAGAAAATTATAAATTGAAAAATAGAAACATAAACCAAAATAAAAATATAAACTAAACCACAAAATTTTTTTTACAGACATACCCCATCCCCTAAAACTGCAATATTACAAAGACTTATGAATGAGACATACTGAAATATAGTACAAGAACTCCACAAAGCTCCACAAATAGAAATAAAAATGAAATATATTAAATATATTAAATACATTGAAATATATACTTACAAATAAAATAAATAGATAAATAGATAAGTATTTATATATAAATATAAAATGGCCAAGACCAATAAACATTTTTGTAACCCTTGCATAAAAATAACCCTTCTACATAATGGAATCTAGTGACATTTTCCAACGGCAGAGGACAGGAGCCGCTCCATTGTCCCCTCTTGGTGGTCTGGCTGGATTAAAAATTTTTAATTTTTTATTTTAATATCTTTGGCACCTACTTGGACTGGACTGGATTGGATTGGATTGGAAACGACCTTTGGATTCGGCATTCGGCTGGTTGGGACTGTGTTGCTCTCAGCCACTCTAGTCGTGTCCTTGGCTACTCTGGCCACTTTTGTTGTTTTGTTATGCATATGAGCTGAGCGCATCAGAGCTGTTGGGACCTGGGCATGCTGGGCAGTTTTTTGAGACTGAGATGGGCTGTTCTGAGATCGGATGAGCAGGCTGGACTGGGCTGGAGACCAAAGGAGTGGGTCAGAGCAAGCAAACAAGTAATCTGCTGCATTTTGGACTGGGTGTCAGCCACATTAGAATGTTGGACTGTATTCTGGCCATGCTGGGATGCTGGGCTGCCGAGTGAGCTAGCTGGAGGATGGGCCAGAGGAGTAGGTTGAAGGAGGAGGCGTTGGCCACTTTCTGGACCTGGTGCGGGTTGCCCTGTTGTGCTGTGGGCCCAGTGCTGGCTGGAGGAGCGGTCTGGAGCCCCTGGATGGGTTGTGTTTCTTGCAGCTCTGTGCTTTGCTGCATTTCTGTCTTCTGCTGCTGGGATCCTTTACTCTGTGGACTGCTGTAGATTTTCCAGGCAGAGACCAAGTGCGATTTGGACTTTTGGGGTATTGGTGGTGGCTGGGGGGAGGGGAATAGCAACTGATGGACCCGGGAGGGGTTTCAGAGGGAGCTGGGGAGTGTTCCTGTTAGTCTGCTGCACATTCCATCCAAAGCCTTGGTAGCTGCTTGGAATAAAGGAGCAGCTGAGGCACTGGATCGGATCATGCCTATGTGATCTCTCCCCTCCAGGGGATGCCGTCATTCCCCGCGGTTTATGGAGGAACTGAGGGAGATGAAATGAGAGAAGAGACATCTAGAGCATCGTTGGTGCTCAACTAAGAACAAACTTGACCAAACATGGGTTAGAGCCGCTATTAGGGCCTACCTTGTGGTGGTAACGGCACCGAAGTGACAGTACTTCTCTGCGGTATTGTGCTGGTTCACCTCCTTTCTCTAGGGTCAATTCCAGTCAGTAGTGATTGGGGAGGAGTGATCCTGCCCTCAGCTCCTACTGTGTGGGATGCTGCAGGGATTGGTGCTCCCTCCTCTCCTATTCAACATCTACATGAGACCTCTGGGTGAGCTCATCTGTTGCCATGGGGTGAGTTATCATCAGTACATTGATGTTACCCAGTTGTACATTAATTTCAGGTCCAGGTTACCTGAGGGACTGTCTCATCCCCATGACATCGACCTGTCCTACCCAGTCATGCAGAGACGGCATGTTATGGACCCCATTTGTAAAAGAAATTTGCTTGGCGGGGTCCAGGAAGTGGGCCTTCTCTGCAATGGCTCCCACCCTCTGGAACACTCTGCCCCCAGAGGTGAGACAGGCCCTATTGCTCCTGACCTTCCAGAAGAACCTGAAGACTTGGCTCTGCCATCTCACCTGGGGCGGGAAGGGGAGTAGTGATTCTTGGGGGTGGCTGGCACCTTAGAGCTCTCCTCACTGAATTAGATCTTCTAGGCCACTTGGATTTTATATTTATTTTCATATTTATTTATGTTGGTAATTTTGTATTAATATTTTAGCTGTTATTTATGCTCATTGTTTTAATATGCTTATTGTTGTAAACCACCCAGAGTCCCTCTTTTTGGGGGAGATGGGCGGTGGCAAAATTCGAGAAATAAATAAAAATAAATAAAAATTTGCTTCTGGCAAATTAAGCAATACTGTGGACGTCTTATCCTGGTGTCTGGAGGCTGTGAAGGTCTGGATGGGGAACAACCGGCTTCAACTGAACCCTGGCAATACTGAGTGGCTTTGGGTTTTTAGGCCCTCTGGTTCTGGGATTATACCATCGTTGGTACTGGATGGGGTTGCACTGCCCCAAACAGACCCTGTGCAAAACTTGAGGGTCCTCCTTGACTCACAACTCCTGCTCGAAGAGCAGGTGGCAGTCATTAGGAGGGCATTTGCACAACTTCATATTGTATACCAGTTGCACCCGTTCCTGGACCGAGGGGCCTTACTCACAGTTACTCATGCCCTGGTCACCTCCTGGTTGGACTATTGCAATGTGCTCTACATGGGGCTGCCCTTGAAGAGTATCCAGAAAATTCAGCTGGTGCAGATGTGGTGGTGCGGGAAGTTATGTGTGTTTCTGGTAGAACACATGTTACACCTCTGCTTTGTGAGCTGCACTGGTTACCAGTCGGTTTTCAGGTCCAATTCAAGGTGCTGCTGTTGACCTTTAAAGCCCTTCATGGCAAGGGAATGGGTTATTTGAGGGACCGCCTCTCCCCAATTTCAGACCCATGCCACATGTAGCATTCTTTGATCAATGTAAGTTTTGGCACATTTTGACCAGTATGTCACAAACTCAACCAAGGCCCAGTTTTACTCCATGCATGCTCAAACTACTCTATGCAATCTAGAATCTCTAATCTAAGGATTACCATGACAACCAACATGCTTGCATGCCATCATGCTGTATACTGACTAATACTCTTGTCATTCTTTTTTTTAAAAAAGAACAGTAGTCCTTAATTGCAGGAAAGTTAATTGCTGTTATCATAAACCATAATGTACTAGCCACAACAGGTGGGTACACATTGTGATAAACGAAAGCCGAACATATCAAATTATTGATTAGTGAAAAGTAGGAATCCAATTTATATGTATCTCCAGCTCTCAAGCTATCAGAATGAAGATATCTCTCTTAGACACTGACAGTGGTCTTTCGGAACTGTGAAAATGAGAGATATCTCACTTCCATTTTGTAAGACCTCTCCTGAGTATGTTCAAACATAACTAAATAGTATTTTATGCTTCATATAACATGCTAGCCAAAAATGGGACAGGGTATTTTGTGATTCAGTGTGTCCAGCCATTGTCTTAACGTGCTGTGTAAAGTAGTCCATCATATTGAGCTATAATAAGGCTAATTTCTTGAACATAATATGTTATGAGAATAGAGGAACTGCATTTCATTAACTCAGATTTTAGGGCAGCCAAAATATTGTTTTCTTTACTGTATGGGACTTGACAGGGGATTTTTTCTTCTTTTTGTTAGGGACAGAAGAATGAAAATGTGCTATGATATCACTTTTCTACTAAATCCCCTGTAATTGACAGTCTCAATTACAATCTAATTCTGCTAACCTTATGATTTAACTGGCATTGCTCACATGCATATCATATTATTTAGAGTACAACCACTTTTCTTATCTGTAATAAAATTGCCTTCATACTACTGTTGGAAGGAAATCTGACCAGGTCCGTTCCGAGCTGGGAATCAAAGTTCTTAGGCGATTGCTTGAACAGAGATCATTTTATTTTCCAAGAGCATGTACAGAGTCTGCTGGTTGGAGGTGGCCACACTTGTATTTCCCCCACAAGCCCTTTATATAGGAGAGCTTGGCTGTTGTTATATAAAAGTGTTCCTGCCCTCTAGGAACTTCTGAGAAAAGTGCAGTTTAGCGGAGTTTGGAGAGGAGGTGCTCTGTGGTCAGGCCCCCTCCTGTTTGTGTTTCCTGTTCTGATAGTCGAGGTTCCCTGCGGGGCTGTGGCTTTGTCTACTAGCCTAGACTGTTCACCTTGGAAGGAATCTTTTGTTATTTGGTTATGGAGATCTGTTTGGCTGTTCACCTGAATGGGCTCTGCTAAATTCTGTGAATGAGCGACCTTTTGTTTTCCAAGGTTTCTGATTAAATCTGAAGGGAATCCTTTGTCTAAACAGTTGGGCTTCCTTTTACATTTTAATATCTGGCATCCCGTTTTGCATTGAACCCATTCTATTTTGTAACTTTTAACCTTTTACCTTGTAATAAAGTAAATAAAGTAAATTTACCTTGCTCAAGGGGAAGGCAATACTGGGGGAAGCAGTGTTTCGAAAATGGCAGTCTGAGAGAGAAGGGGGGGGGGGTTGCCTTGAACCCTTCCAACACTACCAAATGCAGTCATTATGGTCTGGTTATGCCTTTTCTTTATACTTAATGCTGCAGCTACTGTTTAGAATTCACGTGCTGATGCTCCAACAAATATTTACATTCTGTCTTGAATTCAGATTTTTTTCCATGAAAATATTTTGCATTGTCATTAAACTTAGATACTTCATATTAAAATTGTTTACCTTCTAGAATAACTTTATTATTTATGCCTTATTCCAAATAACTAAAACTGCATATCTTATTTGAGACTTCAAGTAATCACTCCTCTGTGAATGATCTGACTGACAATTTTGTACTGTAGCTTCAAAGTAATCTAAACTATCAGTGCAAGTTCATGCATGTCTAATACTTTCTCTTTTGGTTCATTTGATGAAAAAGGCTATTGGCTCAGGAACTGTCCTGTTATCAGATCATCTCAAGTGGTACATTGCTACTTCTTCCAACCATGTTCCCACATATGAAGCTGCCGCACACAAGCAGTGTCCCCAAACAGATGCTTTTGGCATCAAAGTCTATTTCCTGCTCAATTCCTCTCTCTGTTCACTGTGCATTTTCAGAATGGTGTAATAGCTTTTGAAAGCAAAGTGTCGTGTGTAGATGCAGAAATAACACGCCGAGGCCAGGAATCTAGTCTCTAGTGTTTATTGCATACCTACAAGCAAAATCCTGCTAAACTAACAGTGCCTGAAGATTCCCAAGTATATCAGTTCACCCTAGGGCGGAGCTTTCTTCTGACGTTTGGGAAAATAGGCTAGGTTCTCTGAGCTACGTGCTCGCTTCTTATCTATAGTCCAGCCTTCTTCTCTGCTCTCTAGCGTCTCCCTGACACAAAGTGACTTCACAAAATTATGCAGGACAAGGCTAAGGCTTGTCAAAGTTGTCATCCTGTTTGTCTCCCAAACATTTTTAAGACACATGGTCAGCTTTTCATGCTGTAACTTAAGAAAAGAAAACCCTTTCAGCAACAAGTTAAAGCAAAGACAAAAAGACTTCAAATCACATTCCAACAAAGGCCATCAGGTCAAATATTTATTGTACAGCAGCATAAGAAATGAATGAAATGCCAATACCCTATGTTTAAAATCCTATCCTTGTGTACTCTGTAGATCAATGAATTTGTAGTACTCTGTAGATCAATGACAAATTTTTATTCCAGATAATTCAACAATCCAATATTAGACTCAGATGTGAGGCACTGTTTTTCCAAAGGACTGCAATGGAAATATCAACCTGATATCAAATTATTCATGTTCAATTATTCCTTCATGAACTATATAGACTGCATAATTCACAACCACTAGCAATATTCAAATAATGTTTATCTATCTTATTTAATAATAGGGGGATCTCATAAGTATGAGATATAAATGCACTATTATATTAGGAATATCGGATTTTTTTTCAAAGCCTAAAAAAATTCAGAATGATTTGGGCAATGAACTTGAATTCTTCAGGGCATAGAATTTTTTTTTTAATCTGTGAAAGCAAAAGATTGAGTGTAAAAACAATATATAGATGGTACTACCCCCTACTGAGATCATATTACATAAACTACTACTCTGAACTGTTGGTAGGAGTATAAAACATTGGAAAGCTAAAATACATCTTTCACTGGTTTAATGATATTTAAAGTATGTGCAACTGCTTTGGCTTAAAAACATGGAAGAGCTTTGCAAATTCTGCAGTGAAAAACACATTGAACTAAATATTGTCACCATTTATTAATAAAATTATTTTTTTCCCTGATAGATTACCTTCAGGATATATACATTTTAATCTGTACAAATATTGTTTTGGAGGGAAATAATGAAAATGGATGCTTTTTTATATTTCTCTACAAGAATGCATATTCTCAATTAACTAATTGGAAAAGCATATTCTTCAGATTTGTTGCTTATTTTCTTTTAATTCTTTGTCTGATGTTTTTCTTCCCCCCCCCACTCCCTTTGAAAAAAAAAAAAAACAAATAAAAAAATTAAATATCACACTGAATTCCTATTGAGTCTCTTCTACTATTTTACATTTATAGAGTACAATGATGAACTAGGCTCTGGGCTGAACTTAGAAGTGAGATGAAAGATAGAAAGCAAAGTTATATTTTTGATTCCTATGATTTTAGAGATACATGTTTAATTTTGCATACTCTCTCTCTCTTGGTTGTTGTCCAAATGAGTAAAATTGCAGTGCCTTCCTGGTTCAGAGTAAATTTCAATAAAATCAAGGACCCTAACATTATACTCTTATGTATTTCAACTCATTAGCAAGACCCACTGAATGCAATGCAACATACTAAGTAAGTGAATATAGGTTTGCTGCTTGATTTTTATATAAATATTTAGGATATAGCTGTGTATCTCACATTGACAATAATTGGGCATAAGTAGTTAAAACATAGTGATTAAATAAATGAAGAGTTTACTTAATTCAAGATGTTGATCTAGGGCAGGGTTTCTCAACCAGGATTCCATGGAACACTATGGTTCGGGGAGAGGTAACAAGGGGTTCCCTGGGAGATCACGATTTATTTTAAAAATTATTTCAAATTCGGGCAACTTCACATTAAAGAGGTACATTTCATTCTTTATTTTTAGTTTAAGAACACTGTTAATGCATATATACAGGCCTACACAAGAAACAAATATAATAATTTTGTAATTTATGGCCTATATTTGAGCCTGAATGTGCAGGGGTTTCAGGAGGCCTAAAAATATTTCAAGGGTTCCTCCAGGGTCAAAAAGTTGAGAAAGGCTGATCTAGGGCAACTGTCCAGGAAAGGAAACTGGAGTTACAAACAACATAAATATTTCCTCTATGAAAAACTCAGCCATTTTTAAAAAAAACACAGCCAGACGTTTTCTGGACAGTGACAGCATTAAACTAATAATAAAAAAACAATGTGATGATCTTTACTATATTATCTGCTATAATCCCAGATTTTGTGTGTTTATTTCTGTGTGTATTGCCTCTGTTCCCATATTTATTCCTCTGAGCAATCTGGGTGGGATTTTTCTACTAATCCAAGATGATGAATAACATCAATGTTAAGTGAATGAATAAATTTCTAGATAGTCTGGGTTTGTGTTGTGAGTTTGTTTTTCAAAAATGCACATGCATTGCATTTTTAATGTTTTCTCCTGACTTAATTTCACTGTAAAAATGATGTATGACTAATAAGCAAATGGCAGCCAGCTCAAATATACACTGTAATTTCATGGTGTGATGCAGTATTTTGCATAAATCACTTCAAACTATGATACTTATTCATGTTATTTATTTTATTTATATATCACATATCTTTCTGCTGTCTTATATCCAGTATCTTTTGTCTGGGATAAGTCTCACTCACTGACACTTAGTTAGAAGTAAGAAGTAAAATACATTATTCAAAATAGAGAAGGAATAGAAAGGCTCAGCGGGTAAGTCGTCAGGCTTGTCGATCGAAAGATCGCAAGTTCGGAGGTTCAAATCCCTAGCCCTGCGTGCGGAGTGAGCTCCCGCACTAGCTCCAGCTCTTGCCAACCTAGCAATTCGAAAGCATGCAAATGCAAGTAGATAAATAGGTACCACTTCGGTGGGTAGGTAACAGCGTTCCTCGTGTGTCATGCCATGACCGTGGAAGCGTCTTCGGACAACGCTGGCTCTTCGGCTAACAAACGGAGATGAGCACCGGCCCCTAGAGTCGGACACGACTGCACAACTGTGCGGGGGGAACCTTTACCTTTTAAGAAAGGAAGAGGTCTAATTGGATCTAATTCAGGGAATAATTAGTCCAAGCAAATTATAACTGCAGGAAGTAATTTGGGAGAGAGGATCTGCTGATGGAGGGTTGTAGGAGGCTAGTTGATACCTGACTGATTTTTCCATCTGTAAAGTATTTACAACTCTGATTGGCAGTAGCTGTCTAGGGCAATTTAAGTTTATGAAAAATATGGAAAGCTTATAATGGAGTCCACAAAACCCACTACGTGATCGCTTCCCCTGTATTTCAAGCCTTCTAAAACATTAGCTAAAAGAATTAGCAGAATATATAAGCAAAATAAATTGTCTCTGGACTCCTGCTATTAAAGTCTGGTTCACACTCTCAAGTAGAAATCCTTTATATTACTATTTTTTTGGAAATGCTAGGTCTTTGGATTTTTGCCTACAATTCATATACTTAACTACTAAGTTATGTTGAAAGGATCTCACACTTACCTCTCTCTATGATTCAACAATGAGCATAACTGCATAATATTATTTCTTGGAGGCAAGAAACCTGCAAACTAGACTTCTTCAATTTATATTCTAAAGATACTGTACGTTGTATTGGAATTATCAGGGGTCAACTCAGCATTGTCTCATAAGCATAGGGGGGTCCTTCTAGTAAACACATCTTTATTGTGCTTGTGGGATGTCACATGGGTCACCTGATTTCCACTTCCTTTTTCTCCTCCTTGAGTTTGGGTATTAACAATCTCCATTACTCTTTGGACACACCTGCAAGCAGGAGGTGCTGCAGAATGCAGCTCTCGTCCTTTCATCTCGTTTGCACACAAACATTTCCATTTCCATAATGATTGTCCACAAAGAACCGGTGATGATTAAGTGTTTTCTACTATGAATCTACTTGTATCCAGATCTACTGAATAAATGTAAGTTATCTCTATTTTTTTCTTCATCTAACTACTGTGTGAAGACTGAATTTATTTCTGAACGTAATTAAGCTTAATGTGCAAGTCCTTTTTGGGTTCATGCTTCTACTTTGCAAGATTGTTGTTAGCTGCTTGGAGTGCTTTTATTAACCTTCAAAACTCCATCATGTTGAACAACAACTTTCATAATAGGACATTGAGGCTTGAGTATATCCTGTTGGATCTATCTATCTATCTATCTATCTATCTATCTATCTATCTATCTATCTATCTATCTATCATCTATCTATCTATCTAATCTCACCACCATGCAAGCATGGTGGTGGGAATGGAGGAGCCAAAGGATGCTAAAAACATTTGTCCTTTTATCTGTAGCTTGAATCATGTCAACTGGATTTATATTTTCTCAGTGGAAACGTTTTGCTCCTTATCCAAGGAGCTTCTTCAGTCTGAGCAAAGTTAGTAAGGGAATCCTTAAATATGTTTCTAGGTGGCTGTGTGACCTTACACCTGGGGCTAGGTCATGGTTATTTTGAGATGTTATTTCTAAGTCCTTTTATCATCTAAAGGAGGATCGTTAAGATTACCATGCTGCTGTTGAGCTTGCGAAATGGTCTTAATCTTCCTAGGCACAGAAGACAAAGCAGGAAGGAAAATAGGGGAAAGATTGTGCCTGAGGCCCCCACCTCTATTCAAGGAAGGATTTTCCAAGTTGGCATAAATGGATTCCTTGACCCCTCTCTCAAACCACCTATCTTCTCTGTCTAAAATGTGAACATTAATGTCCTCAAATGAGTGTCCTTTTTCCTTTAGATGAAGATAAACTGTTGTTTGGTTTCTCCAATGTAGAGTTCAGAGCACTCCTCACTGCACTGGATTGCATAAACTACATTGCTTTTCTTGTGTTTTGGAGTTTGATCTTTGGGGTATACAAGCCTCTGTCTCAGTTTGTTGGTGGGTTTGAAATATACAGGTATGTGGTGTTTGCCAAATATCCTTTTTATCTTTTCAGACACGCCAGCCATGTAAGGAATGACCAGGTTCTTCCGTTTACTCTGAGTCTCAGCCCTATCTGTCGCTGTTTTAGGTCTGGTAGATTTAGATTTAGTGAAGGCCCAATTTGGATATCCACAGGCCTTCAGAGCTGTTCTCAGGTGCTGATTTTCATTCTTTTTGGAATCCATGGAGGTGGGGATAGTTTCTGCTCTGTGTGACAATGTCCTGATGACTCCTAGTTTGTGCTGCAGTGGATGGTGGGAGTCAAACATCAGATATTGATCTATGTGTGTGGGTTTCCTGTAGATCCCTATTTCTAGCTTGCCACCGGTCCCAATGAGGTCTTCACAGTCTAGGAATGCCAGTCTGTTGTCCTTGGTGTCTTCTCTGGTGAACCTAATGTTGGCATCTGTAGTGTTTATATGGTCCGTGAAGGCCTGTACTTCCTGGGCCTTGATTTTGACCCAGGTGTCATCCACATACCTAAACCAGTGGGTGGGCACCGTTCCCTGGAATGTGTTGAGTGCTTTCTTCTCCACTTCTTCCATGTATAAATTGGCCACAATGGGTGACACAGGAGAACCCATGGCACAGCCGTGTTTTTGTCTGTAAAAGTCACCTCTGTATGAGAAATAAGTGGTGTTAAGACACAGGTCCAGAAGATGGCAGATCTGGTTTGGGTTGAGCTGGTTTCTCCTTTCAAGGGTGCTGTCCTCTTCTAGTTTCCACTGAGAAAATATAAATCCAGTTGACATGATTCAAGCTACAGACAATTCCACCTGGATGACTGAGAACCTTCATAGACATTTGTCCTTTTATATAACCCAAACAGTTAGAATGATCTAATATTCTCTACTGCACATGGTTTTAAATTATTTCTTAGCTGACACAACAATAAAACCCTCCTTAAACTATTGAAATTAGAACTTCATATAGAATATCCTTTGAGTAGAAACATAGAATCCTAAAGGGAATTGATTTGGAACAATCTCATACTCTTTTAAAAATGTGTAACCTAGCTGTTGTAAGCATGGGGAAGTAATGATCTGGGCTATAGCAAGAATGTTAGCTAAAAATCCTTATTTTCCAATCTCAAGTATCTATGTTTATCAAAAGTTTGGAAAAACAATAAAGTCTTTTGACACCATAAACACTATAGAGCACAAAGAAATCTCACAAATGGGCACCCATCCTAACATCTTCTCCTATACAAGGTTCTGCTTCCTTTGCAAGCTTGACCTCTGACCCTTACAGAATAATAAAGGCTGCAATAAATACCTGCTGATTCCACAATCTCAAAGTTGAGAACTAAGCAACTTGTTATCAGGTGCAGCAATAAGATCAAGCTATGTTCTGTATTGTTCCAGAATGGATGAAATGGAATAATATAATTAAGCTACAGAAAAGCGCAAATTGAATGGAATGGTCAGGGGGAAAATACCTTCCTAAGAGCATAAGCACTTTATTAATGGAATAGACAGTGTCCAATAAAGAATAATCAGCCAACAGTCAGGAATTCTTTAATTTGGATTCCTGTCCTAACTAGGAGATTGAACTCAATGACTATCCTGTACTTAACTCACTAAGAAGTGTATAATGGGGTACTTTGTTAATGCTTTGTTATATTATGTTCACACTATACCTAAGATTTACTAAGAAAGATACCTATTTAAAAAAGGAGATACAATTAACCTGTTATAACATTTTCTTGATAAATCCAGTGACTTAAAATGTCTCTTTTGTTAATTGTAATGGTATGTGGGAATGACTTTGGGAGACAGGAAGAAGAGCCGAAGCCTGATAAACAAAATTTGAGGGGTGGGGTGGAGAAAGTATATCACAAAGGACCCTCCCTAATTTTCAGGAGAGTAAAAGTAAGGGAAGGGAGAGGTGCTTTCAGACTTGCAAGATTGTGTTACTGTAACCTTACAATAAAGGTAGTGGCTGTTGTGGGTCTTCCGGGCTGTGTGGCCATGTTCTGGAAGTTGTGGTACCTAACGTTTCGCCAGCATCTGTGGCCAGCATCTTCAGAGGGCAGGAGCACAGATAGAAGCAAAATCTCTGTTAGGTACCACAACTTCCAGAACACGGCCACACAGCCCGGAAGACCCACAACAGCCATTGAACTCCAGCCGTGAAAGCCTTCGACAATACAATGAAGGTAGTGTTAGTACTCATGGTTGAGTACCTTGAGTACCTTGAAGGGCTCTCAGGCCTTGGGTTAGAGTAGATGGCACCCCTTGCTGGATGTGTTTTCTATATTTATGTGTTGAGTAGCTAGTTCCTATCTTGCTTATTTATTTTGTATTGTGCTTTTATCTTGTTTTTGTTATATAGTGAGCTGCCCAGAATTGGTTTTGAGTTGGATGGTGCCTAAATCTGAATAAGTACATAAATAAAAATAATCTTCACTGGTTTCAATGTTGGACTGATTGATGTATAGTTCCCTCAATTCTCATTTTCTTCCTTTTTTGAAGATAGGGAATTTATCTTCTGTATGATAAATGAATTATATAAGATGACTATACAATAAAAGATTTATCTGGAAGCACACCATGTCTCCCAAATTCTATTGACAGCCATGCATATGTTCTGGATTATCACAAAATTTATAATTTTCCATATTGGCAGGGATTAATTGGAATTGGTTCTAAATATTTGGAGGATGTCAGATTACTTATGCCTGCTATCAGCATTGCAATATTCCAGAAGAATGGAAACAAAGAAATTTTGTCTGAAGATCCTAATCCAACTCTTAAGGAAAGTGCAGAAATTATTCCATTAAAAATCCAGCTGTCATGGGCAGAAACACTCAGGTAAATGTGTGAGAAATTTTTCAACTTTCTCTTAAGAAACAAAAGCTATTTGGTAGCATTTACATTATTATTAATTTATTAACTGATGCATTTATGCATTTGAAGCAAAGCAGCCATTACCATGGATTTGCTTGAGTAAGCAGCCCATGATCTGAAAGCATTTCGTAGCTGATAGTCTCTTATGGTAGCCAACTTTGATTTAATTCCTTCCAGATTTTACTTTCCAGGCTTTGAAATTCTGCACTACATTTTAACAGAATAGTCAAAAGAACTCAAGGGAAAATGCATCTTTGTGAAAGCATCCCTGTGAGCCTCAAATAACACCCCTCAGTTAAGCTCTGTCACAACTGTGCCTGACACATTTTCCCCCACCTACTATTTAAACTGTCAGGAAAGGCTAATCAGTGCTCCCCAAGGAGGCAATTAAATAGGTTGGTGAAATAAATTTCCAAATAATCTTGCCTTTTTACGTTAAGAAAAAGAAGAAAGCAAGTATTTAATTACTTTTATGGAAATAACATATTTACTCATTGATAGGATTAGTAATGTGTCTTCTCCACTAATCAGCAAAGGATGAGAGGTGCTACCCATCATACTATCAGTTAGTAAATATATTTCTTTCTGGGAAGACATCTAGTACTCTTTCATGCTTTGGACATTGGATTGAAATTAGTAACTGTCATTGTAGAAAAGATGTTCTGATTTAGATACAACTTCTTTCCAAATAGATATACGGTGCTTCCAGACTTGGATTTTATTATGAAATCACCCTTTTCCATTTATGGATTTTATGGAGGGGTTTAAATTTGGCAAGGGGCATGGTGGCTCAGCGGGTAAGACGCCAGGCTTGTCGATCGGAAGATTGCAAGTTTGGAGGTTCGAGACCCTAGCCCCGCATGACGGAGTGAGCTCCCGCACTAGCCCCAGCTCTTGCCAACCTAGCAATTCGAAAGCATGCAAATGCAAGTAGATAAATAGGTACCACTTCCGTGGGATGGTAACAGCGTTCCTCGTGTGTCATGCCATGACCGTGGAAGAATCTTCGGACAACGCTGACTCTTCGGCTAACAAACGGAGATGAGCACCGGCCCCTAGAGTCAGACACGACTGCACAAATGTGCGGGGGGAACCTTTACCTTTTACCTTAAATTTGAGATAAAAAAGAATTGTACTAGGAATACTTCTTGGCATGAATTTGGGTAATTCATTGCTGGATGAATGCTAGCCAGCATAAAGTGCAGCTAATGTTTGTCCTTCCATAGGAAAAAATCAGTTGCACAGTTAGATTGCTATTCCAGAAGGTATCAGGGGATTCATTGTTTAGACACGATTGTTTTCTGTTATAACCCACTCACGTTTTGTCACTCGAACTTTTTTCTCTCTACAATTATGTTAAAGATAGACAGAAAAGCCAAGAATGTCTTTTAATTAATAACATTTAGAGCTGTCCACATGGAATCACCCATGCAGATTGCTTTTTTCATGAAATGTTGCATGCTCCTAACAAAGAAGATACATTTTGAAGAATTTCACACATATTTTTTATAGCTTCTTTTATTTTCCTCCATGTTTTCTCAAAGCATCTCGGACTTTCAATCAGAAGTGTCCTCAAAGGGATCAAGGGGAGCAAATAACAAAAGTGGCATGAACATGTATTTTAAATTTGTTGCTTCTAAGCTTTTGAAAATATTTTGTGCAAGATACTTTAAGCACCTTGTTCGTTGCAGGGAAAAGTGGGATAAAAACTTCCATCCATCCATCAATAATAAAGTATCCAGAACTAATATCTCCGTACTTGAAAATAGTATAATTAGGTGCCTGCATGGAGGGGGAATATTTCTACAAACTCTGGAAAATAAAGATAGTGGCCTTCATCCTGAGATTTGGATCATAATATACAGAGATTATTTCTTTGCTTATTCATTTATTCTATCATTCCATCTTAAGAGTCCCCACCTGCAGTCTGAAGTGCAACCTTCTACACTTCATCAGTCACCTGACAGGTGTTACAAACAAAAAAAGTGTATGATTTTTCATCACACGGTATAAGGACACAGCAACAGTTGCTCTTAAATATATCACATTTTACTTATTCTTGTGTTTTTAACTGGAAAATAAGCCCAAAGGGGGTTTTACTACAAAGTCCATCAATACCCACTAATGTTTCTTTTCCCCACTGACTAAAATTTGAAGTACTTCATTTGCTTAAGCATACAGTATTGTTGTGAGATGACCATATGTCCCACTTTATAGGGGAGAGCCATGTCTTTGAAGATGTCTTCTGTTTGAAAGCTGTTTAAAGCTAAAAATACATTAAAGGAAGTTGGGGTCCTTGAAATGACTAAGACGTGCAGCAAACTGAGCAGATATATATTTTTCTCAGTCATCCCCACCGTGGTGTCTGCCGTTTCTTTTTAAGTTATAATCAACATTGCTAAATCTTGAATCTATACATATGGATTGGAATGCACATTCTCTGCACATGCATCTTCTTTGGTGATGCTACTTCTCTTTTCTAGCTATTTATTTTCTTTGGAGCTGTTTGTCAGGGCATACTGAATTGTGGTCTGTGCTGACAGTGGAATTATCTTATTACTTCCTAGCCATGAACACATCTCAATCCAACCTATCAGCTCAGATAGCAAATAAATGCTCAGTTAAACTCTTGACGGACAAGTGAATTGTTCTCTTTGATTTTCTGAGTAAGCGCTCCTGGAGAACAACTTTTCGCCCTTCCTCAGCAAATGATCCATCTACCTGGAGTTATATGCCAAAAAGTGACAAGATCTTGTTTCTCAGAAGTGCATACTCATTCCAACAAAAATGTCAATAGAAACATAGCATTCACTTGACTGGAAGTGCAGCACAACAAGACAAAATTTTCCATACGGAACTCTTTGGAGCAGCACACATAGAAATGCAGCCCCTATTAGTAAGCCTAGTGATATTAAAGAATGGCTGATGGGAAAAAAAACAGAGAGGAGAGAGGGAGAGGGAGAGGGAGAGGGAGAGGGAGAGGGAGAGGGAGAGGGAGAGGGAGAGGGAGAGAACATGAGACTTATGCAGTTGCCAGAACCTACTGATTAGTAAAAAGGGGACTCTGAACAATCTTGATTTACAATGTAAATAAAATTCTGCAACTAAGTTGCAACCATCATGATATAGAATTCTGAGAATTTGAGAGAGAGTCATGTAAAAAAGTAATAAAGGTTGATTGTTAGTTGCTTGTCAGTACCACATCTTAACATTTGGAGCATTTTCCCTAGTGTCTTAACTAGGAGTGGGACTCACATCACTACCAATTATAAGGGCATATTCCTGCATACATTTGCAAACAATATGGTGAACATCACGTACTGTGTTATGAGTCATTTACTGTGTTATCAGTGTTATCAGAGCATCAGTTATTTTGTTATAGGCTAACTAATCATCTCTGCTCCTTCTCACTGTGGTCATATCTCTTTGCTATCATAAAGCAAGTTTATGCAAGAAGGGAGCTTTTTAATGTTTAATGTGTTTAAAGGAACTTTATTTTAAATTAGAAAATATCTTTCCACAGTATTAGTAAAGCTGGAAGTGGATTCAGTTTGAATTCCTTATATGCATATGAAATAAAAGGATGGCATATAATCCCTTTGATCATTTCATTTCTAAATGAGTTTCTCTGCCAATGCAATTGCCCAGTTCTCTAGCTGTCCAATGCTATCTGGTGAAGGCATGATGTTTAACTTACACTTTTTCAAAAGGTAAATCCTGGGCACCGCCAGAAGGAACATTATAAGTATTTTATTTCATTGAGACGTATTCTAACTTTCAAAATTGGAAAGTAAAAGCAATATTCCATGGCAGGTAATATATTGTCCTACAATTTCTATATATATCCTGCAAGGCTACTGCCATTTTTTGTTATCTCTGAGCAATACAGCTACTTATAAATTAAAGATCCCTGTGCATCAAACCCCCTCCAACATTTAAATTTCTCTTTGTGTGATTTGCATGAAGATAAATACTACGTAAGCAGAATTTTCACTGTGTTTTGTAATCCATACAGAGATAATCTTGGAGGACTGATCCACAGTCATCTCCAAAGAAAAGTATCAATTTTAGTTCTTAAGGGCCTTTCTAAATAATTTTAAAATCAATATTGGTATCATATTTTATTTCAGGATTGTGAAACCTTGCCAGCAGTGTCTGGAGGGGAGGTGGGGCATCAAGAGGGAATTAGCCTGAGAAAATCAGTCTTGTGGCGTTGTGATGCCCCCACACACATACACACCATAAATGGGCAAAGCTTGCAGCATAATGGTGAGACATTACTCTTGTCACTCGGATGAAAGCATTCTGTAGGTGCTGCTGAATCTTGCTTGTGGTTGAACTTTGCCCAGGTGGATTATAACTGCTCAAAGAGAGTAAGCAACCTAGATGACTCTCCTTACATATTAGTGTTTGAACAAATTCTGCATTTACCCTAATTGAAATCATGAGGTTTAATTATGTCTAAAATTTCTGTTAAGCCACTCTTATTGAGGAATAAATCTTTAACTGACCCAGTGCCTCTCTTTCCTACCCTTACATTACAAGAGTTTATCCCAATCATGAAATGAAATAAACAGATATAATATAAGGGATGATTGAGGTACCAGAAATTTTCTCCATTTTTTTCCAAGTAAGCAAATTTTTCATATAAAGGGATTTGGAATATAGTTGGCAAAAGACTGAAAGGCAAGGCAAGGCAAGGCAAGGCAAGGCAATCCCTTTCAATCACTGTCCATAGTGCAACTTGATTGTTGAACAAAATGGTGGTTATCCTCAGATGAAAAAATTTAGAAATTTAAATACACTTATAAATTTGGGGAAACCATTCCTAAATGGTTCCCAGATATGTAAAAAACTGGTAAAGCAGCTGATTTAAAACAAACTTATTTTTTTCTCTTCACATGCACATTTATCCAATATATTATGCTATTTTATTATTGTCAGATAATAGTGAATACAGTGGAATCATTGTGAATACAAATAAGAAGATAGACAATACCATATTTTAGACACTATACAGAAATATGTAGCACTTTCCATTTCTGTAACAGCTGCTTTAGACAAAAGGAAATCTTGTAAAGAGAGATGTTACAGAATTATTAAGCAATGGAAGTTTTCACTGGAGGTTTTCAAACAAAGTTTGGACAACCATTTTCTTGGGATGGTCTGAGGATTCTTGCCCTGGACAGGCATTTGAATTGGAAGATCTCCAAGATACTTTCCAGCCCCATGATTCTATGATACTGTATATGCAGCATTTTTTCTGGACATACCAGGTAGAGTGGTTTTCCATTTATGGGAACTCCCTCTTCATCCTATCTTTTATCTTTTGACATTTCCCTTCTCCCACTAGATTGCAAGGTATCTTGACACAAACTGTGAGGATCCTAGTTCTAAACTTCACAAACAGCAACTTAAACACAAGCCATGTGGAATATGAATAAGTTCTTTTTAATGAATACTAGCATCAAGTTCCAGAGTGAAGACACGATTAAACTTTCGCACGCAATTCATCAGCTTAAAGCATTTCCCCCCTTGCTTCTCAACAACCCCCCTTCATCTCCCAACAGCAATCACTGGTAACTTTCCTTTTCGTCTTCTGGGTGCACCCCAACCACCCGCGCCATCTCTGTTCTCTCCAGATGGTATTTATCCTTGACTTTTCCTCCTTCGCCTAAACATCTCTCTAACGGCCTGAGAAAGAATGCTGGCCATTTTTGTGTGGGTTTCCTTTCAGCACCATCTCTCCCCCTCTCTGCTCACTGCCTGCATTTCATGGTAAGATGGGCGAAGTTTGGCTCCCATCGTGACATAAACCCTGGTTCTTTAGAAGTAATCAGAGGAGCAGCTTTACCACCCACTGTATGTTTACCAATTCATCAGTTTGCCTTTCTATACCTATGGGAGGAAAATGAGGAGTACCCCAGTTTTTTCATTCCCTCATTGGCCACTGAAAGGTATTTCAAGTCTCCCTTTTTATCATCCACCCAAGCCACAGAAAGCAGCACTGAGGACTCTCAGGAGGCGGTACTGCAGCATACTATAAAAAAAAAACAAGGCCAAGGACTGTGGGGAAATGTCCTTATTTATCCTTCTTGCTAAAAGCAGGAATCTTTATTGGAGGTTGTATCTCTTAGAAATCCAATAAATCAATGTATTATCTGTCTAATATCTATCATTATATGTAAGTTCTGTAGTTCTTCATTTCTTTAAGAATTGCTAGTTTACCTTTCTTTTTTTAACCATTCAGCCTTCCTTTATATACAGTAAATCTCTTACCACTGCTTTCATTATATCCCAGATTGGATTGAGGAATGTCTTTGAATAGTGTGTGTGTGTGTGCATGTGTGTATTTCACTAATTCTATCTTATATATGTCTGTAGCTTGAATCATGTCAACTGGATTTCTATTTTCTCAGTGGAAACGTTTCGCTCCTTATCCAAGGAGCTACTTCAGTCTTTATCCAGTCTTGGATAAGGAGCGAAACGTTTCCACTGAGAAAATAGAAATCCAGTTGACATGATTCAAGCTACAGACAATTCCACCTGGATGACTGAGAACCTTCATAGATCTATCTTATATAGTTTGTCTAAACTGTAATGGAGTTTTTAGCTTTCAAATGAAGGTATATTCAGCACCAAAAACATTTTCAAAGTAAATATCATTGGAGCATGTTTTGAAGATGTTGTGTGAACTATTTTAGATTCTTTCACAATGAATCTGTGAAATAATCATGATTTGAATATATAATAAGTTAAAATTTTACTAGTAGTAAGATGTATTATCCATTCATCTAGCAACCTCTTAATCCTAATATATTACTGAGTTTTATTTTAACATTTGGCATGTTGGATTTGTACCTAACTTCCTACTGAGAATGTGAAAATGGCTGTTAAATCCCTTTGCCTTACAAATCAATTCTCCTGTACAAAAGACAAAAATGTTGTTGGATGCAGGTTAATCATTTATATATATTTAGATAGATATAGCACTATGAAGATGCATCATAAGTGTAAAAAGCACCTTTATTTTAGCTTGCCATCTGTTTAAATTGTTTGACATTTTATTGTTATCTAGCTCTGTTGCAGTTTGTTTTGTTGTGTTTTTTTAATGTTGTATTCAAAAATTGTATAATTTTATTATGGGTTAGCTTTCAGACCAGTTAATGAGAAGTATCACTGATATTCATGTGACTATTACTTAGAATGACTGCATTAAATCCCATTAACTTTAGTGGGCTTGTTCTGGATACCACCCATAAATTCAACAACAGCTGGCTCAAAAAGGCCATATATAAATGCATCAATACAGTATATTGGGGAATAAATTTGATATATAAATAAATAAATATTTGAGTAATGAATTGTTCATGTTCTGACACAGTAGCATTATTTTAATGAAGTCTTAAAATGTTTCTTATTTTGGAGTTTATCAGGTAACAGGTAACAACTTATCTGGTAACCAACTATGTTCCACCAGATGCTTCAGGGAAACCTATTGATTGGGTGTGACTAATTAGTATAATTTGTGTGATACTGAATTCTATTAAACTACTTGGCAATGTAGCATAGCATTAATTTTGAACTGTTGTTACTCTATAAATTTGAATCTATTGATATCATAAAAAGACTAACTTCATTTTAGTTTATAACTAAAGACTAAATCATGGCTTAAAGATGTCATTAAATTTTATTTATATATTTATATAATTTATATGGCCATCCATTTCACAACACTGACCTGGGTGGCATACAAAGATTAAAACCAACAGTTACAAACAATAACCCATGATGCCCACGGTAAACAATACATCCCAATCATAAAGCCGCATCAACAATAGACCTTGCCTAATGTCCTAGGCCAAATGTTTGCAGAAACAGCCAGGTTTTCAGAGGCTAAAATAAGGCCATCGGATCTTGGGGGTGGGGGGGATGCTGTTCTACAAGACAAGAGCTGTCACTTCATTTCAATGAAAAAGTGCTTAACTCTATTAATAATTGACTATTATTTACTGTATGTGCCAATCCAAAGGTTCTGATAGCAAGGCTTTCAGGAAAGAAATGGTGAATTGAAGACAGCTCCACTAAAAGTGGAACCAAAAACTGGTGGAATGAAGAGCCGGAGAGTAGACCGGCTCTTTGTAATTCCTCTCCGAACAAGGAGAGTGACCTAGATAATTTTCCTATATTGGATTTACAAAAGTGTCTTGTTAAAGCTTTGAAGAATTTTGTGAGAAGGGACAAAGAAAAAATTAAAAGAAATCAAGTCCTAAGACATTATTTGAAGGGATTAAAGATCAAGATTGTTAAATGTAAAAGGAAGGAATATAAAGTTGGTACATTTGATCAAGGTTAAAATAGATATGTTGCTATCTGTGGTAACCCTTAATGGACTTTTGCTGATCAGGACTGAAATGACAAGGCTTTAAAGATTTGTTTATAGATAAGAGATGGGATATGGGAAGAAGAGATCATTTGTTGCATTTTAAGAGAATGTAACAAGTTACTAAAATTGTTTATACTTGCGATGAAGGGGGAAGTCATTTCTTTGTATATTTCTTTTCTTTTTCTGTATTATATTCTTATTTCTTCTGTTTTTCTATATTTCTTTTTCTTTTCTGCACTTTCTATTTTTTCTTTTTATTCTTTTATTTCTTTTTGTTTGAATTAGTTTTTATCTTTTTAATTGTAATTTTTAATAAAATTACCATTAAAAAACCCAAAGGTTCTAATAGCAAGCTCCCATTGTGTGGCCAAATGTCTTATATCAGAAGAGCCCTATGCCATCCAGCAAACAGAGTTCTGAAACTCAGAAGACCCTATAATGAAAGAATGTAAAAGAGAGTGGAAAAAAAATCTTGAACAGATTTCTGGTGGGAAGTGACATCAGACTGACTGTACACACTGCTAAAAGTTAAATATATTTAGTACTTTATTTTAGTAAATCAAAAGAAAAGAAAAGAAAACCCAAGGCTGTTTATTAACTTTTAATTCATCTTTCTGTTCCAAGCTTTCTTGGGCAACTGTGCCTTGTCAATCTTGATGATTAAATGCTGTATCCATTAGATCATTTTAGCGACATATTTTTGAAAGAGCAAGAAGAACACTTGATGGATCTGAGCCTGAAAAGGACTTTTCAATACTGAGCTCTTCTTTCAAGATGAAAATATTGGCAGACAGAAGATAAATGGCCCAGAAAACTGTCCTGAAACTAGAATAATTCTGTTTGCTTAACTTGCTTAAGAGTATAGGTTAACCTCTTATTTAAAAAGCTTTTAGCTGACAATTCTGTCATAATTTGATAAATCTGGAAATTCTTAGATACAAATGTTCCATGAATCTGCTTTTAGTTTTGTGACCCAAAAGCACCTAAGGACATCATGGCCTGGTTCTATGTTCTTCTAATGTTCTCTCCCCTCCACGCCTGCATTAATTGTAAATTCCTTGGGGGGCGGGGAAATAACTTTAACACCTGTTTAAGAAAAAGAAACCTATTGGAATAGCTACTTACACCAAAATAAGGCTGCAGTTCCATACTCTGTTAAATGGGAGTAAATCTCATTGAATTCAATGGGATGTGCTTTTTAGGAGAGATACTCTAGAAAATATTATGCAGTACTTATATTAATTACCATAATAAACAACACAATAACCTGCTATCTAGTTATTTAAACTGGTATATAAATATATCAAATATATGTATTTGAAGAAATACCTTTAGCCCACCTGGCCCAGTAATAACAACATCTTCAAGGTAAAATAGAGGCTATCCAATCTCAGTTAACTACTCTCTCTTAGCAGGATTTACATCCTAAAAACTTCTATATACAAAGCATGGATTTTATAATTGAAATATGATTTGTTCCTCTATACTTACAATTTTATTTTTAATGTCAGTGCTACTTTATTTCTTCATGGAGAAAATCTATTTATATGGTCACTAGGAGTCAAAAATGGCATATAATCATCAACCACTTTATTTCTACCTGGATTTTGCTTTTACAAATATGTGTCAAATCACAGATAAAGGGGATTTATTCTAATCCTTAATTTAATGTCTGTTTGAATTAGAAGTGTGTATTTTGAGAAATTTTTAGAATTATGGTACAATATGTCTATGAAGGTTCTCAGTCATCCAGGTGGAATTGTCTGTAGCTTGAATCATGTCAACTGGATTTCTATTTTCTCTGTGGAAATGTTTCGCTCCTTATCCAAGGAGCTTCTTCAGTCTGAGCAAAGTTGGTAAGGGAATCCTAAATATGTTTCTAGGTAGACAGCTACCTAGAAACATATTTAGGATTCCCTTACCAACTTTTCTCAGACTGAAGAAGCTCCTTGGATAAGGAGCGAAACGTTTCCACAGAGAAAATAGAAATCCAGTTGACATGATTCAAGCTACAGACAATTATGGTACAAAATGTATTTCCAGAAGGGTTATGTGGGTTTGTGTTGCAGTAAAAACAAATGAAGAGTCTTGGGCCACTTTAAATATTAATATAAACTTTCCTATGTCCATTTAATTGCCTGTATATTATACCTTATTAAGTCTAGCTACTCACCAACTGGTTTCTAAAATGTAACAACAGAAATGGCATGGTTAAAAAAATGGCAGGGGGAACACTTCAACTACCTTAAAGTACCTATTTTTAAGTAAAGAAATTTCAAAAAAAAATCCAAATAAGTAAACTTCAATTCATCGGGAGAATCAGCGTCATTGCCTGTAACTTGAAGGCTTCAATGGAGAGTGTGTCCGCATCTCAACACACTCCAGCCACTGTATGTTCACAGACTGTGCTTGGTTTTGACTATATAAAACCATGGTTTATGTTTTGTGTTAAAAGTAAATCAAACCAATATGGTTTCTTCAATAAACCACAGTTAAAGGAAACTGTGGCTTAAAGTGATGTGTCACCCTACCTGTTTGCTTTAATCACTGATGAAATGATGGCAATATAATTACCCAGTAACAATGGCCACTGTTAATAAAAGTAATAAAAGTGTCTGTAATATTCAAGTAAAGGCCACTTTCTTTTAGCAATGAAAGAAGTGTGAAAATTGATTACATGATTGATATATTATAAAGAAACTTTATTAAATTTTCAACACAGAGATAAAATACAAAAAGATAGAAAAAGATTAAAGAAAGACTAAAGAAAAAATAAACTAAAAAGTGCAGAAATAAATAGAAAGAGATACAGCAAAAAGAGTGACCTGACTTTCTCTAGCACAGATACAAATAAAGAATACATTAACCTCTTACTCTAATTTTAAATATAATAAACATTATTTCTATAATCTATACCAACCTAATCATCCCAAGATCAAAACTTCATTTTTTTCAGTTACTAGCAAAAAGTCCAAAAGTGGTTTCCAAGTAGAAAGAAAGCTAGACAAATTATTTTCTCTGATTGATATATTATAGATGGTTTCTTATTTTATCTTGACTTAGTCTTTCCAAACTGGCAACAACAAGAAAAAAAAACCCAAACTAAACTAAACAACACACAAAAATCAGGAGCCTGATCTCATACAGTTCACATAGAAATGTGTGAATAATTACATAATTACAGTGTATCGTGCCAGTTAATTAAGTCATGCCCTAAATTACATTGAAAATACTTGAGATACTGACATATAAGGCTGTGAGAAAACCCACATCTTATAAAGCAGGGTTAGAAAGCCAGAGAAATATAGTTCCAAGGGCTGCTTTTTCAGCCTTTTTAACACTTTGAGTAATAGTTAAAGAAAATCTTCTGACATCTATGTTTATGTACTATAAAAAAATACAAGTCAATATAAAGTGAACAGCAAGCATTGTACACATTAATTGGCTTTCCAAGATGAAAAGTGCGGACTTGAAAAGCTGTGAATACTCTTGGCTAGCTGAACAAGAGTCTAGACATCATTTAATAAAAATTGACTGAAATCAAAGGATAAAACATTTTTACAACCTAGCCCTCCCACTTCTCCATATTGGAATGGTGTAGAACATTTAATTACCTTGGCAATAAACAGGCTTCCAAATATTATGAATGACATTACTTTCAGGAATGCATTAGGAAACTTAACAAAAATAACAAACCACTTTTAATGTTCAGTGCACACCAAGGATCTCAGAATACCCACATCATCTATTATTGTAGTTTGCAAAGTGGATTTGTGCCAATGTACATAAATCAGGGCTGGGAGACAAAGCAATAGCTTTAGATCAGCCTTCTTTGACCTTCAGATAGAGAATCAGATTATTTACTGCTTCAAGTATTACTACACTGACACTGACTTGAAGAGCTGGGACTGGTTCGAATGAGCTGTTTGCCTTTTCGTAGCAGCAGTCATACAGACATCTCCTACCTCCAACAGATTAATCTCTATTAGCTGCTAGCAAGGGACAGAGCCACTGAGATGAGAGGAAATAAAACATCCTGGCAACAGTTTTGGGAGAGGGTGAATGGTGTTATGTCAGGATTAAAAACAATGTTTAAAAATACACATAATAACAGTAAGCATAAAATATTCACTTTATGAACAGCGGTGCTTAGCATATCTAAATTTACACAGCCTAAGTGGGTTAAAAAAAGCAGTTGCCTTGCATCAAACTATAATGCTATAGATCCCTGTTTTCTGAGTGCTGAATGGACGGAATAACGGATTCTGTAAATTCTGAATGGTACCCAGAAGTACTAATCTCAGATTATTTTGTAGCCTAATAATAATCTTGGGAGTCTGGTGTGGTGGTGGTTGCTTCAGTGCAGAAGAGAGGTATTTCCATGTTTCTCCATTCTAATAGCAGGAAAGAAAACCAATTGGAAGGAAAATGCACAGACACCATAGAGATATCACTAGGTCCTCTTGCCAACACTGAAAATGCTCACCCTTCCAGGATAAAAAATATTTTACCAAAGTGAATGTGGAAAGAAATAAAGAAAGAAAGGGGGCATTGTGTCTTATAGCAACTTTGTCACTTTTATTTTATCTGCTTTTGGTTGTCTTTCTAGTTTTCCTTCTGTTTTATACTAGTGACAACCACCTGCACCAAAACTCTTAACGTAAAAGCAGATACTTTCATGCCAGCTTGAGATCACATATATTAGCTCTAAATTATCTACTAGTTCTTGGAGAGTAATAACTCTAATAAAAAGAGATTCCTGGGTTCAGAATTTCTGGCCAGAATTCTGAGCACATGATGTAAATAGTAGCAGCATCTGTGATGGAGTACTTTCTATGTGCACATTTTTTTTCCCCCTTTTGGGTACATAAGCTGCCCCAGTTTGTTTTATTTACATTCAACATAAAACATAAAACAAAACACATGACACATAACAATGATTACATATAACACATAGCAATGGTTACATTTATATATATATATATATATATATATATATATATATATATATATATATATTTACATTTGATTTTACATAATCATTTTTATTATATTTAATATAATGTATCCTTCTTCCTTGTTTTTTTTGTCTCTAATCTTTTCCCTCTTTTGTCTTCCATTTTCTTCTAACCTATTCTCTCTCTATCTTTTCCTTTCCCTTACCTTCCATTTTGACTCTTCCCTTAATTCCTTTTCTCTTTCATCCACTCCCTTCTTCCTTTTTTAACCCTCTCTTTCTCTCTCTAATATCTTCTCTCACTTGCCTTACTCACTCTTTCTAACCCTCCCATCTCTCTCTATCTTTTCCTTTCCTTTATCTTCCATTTTCATTCTTCCTTTTGTCCCTTCATCTATTCCCTTCTTCTTTTTTTGACCCTCTCATTCTCTCTAATATCTTCTCTCATACTCCCTCTTTCTCTCTCTAACCTCTTCTCTCCCTTCTCTTCTATTCTATCTTCTCTCCCTATCTTTCTTTCCCTTTTCACCCTTTCTACCCTCTTTTTCTTTCTAACCTATTCCTTCCTTTCTCTTCTTACTTTATATATGTTTATCACTCTTGTCTCCCTTTCCTTACATTATATTATTTATTTATTTATATATTTGTATCAAATTCAATCTTAACTTTTAGATCTTTGTTTTATAATACATAATACATACATACACTTCATTAAAATTCTTCCAGTTTTCTTAACAAAAAAATATTGTAAATACTTGATTTACATTTTTTCTCTTCTTATACCTCTTTTTTTCCCCTCGCCCCTCCTTTATTTGTACTTTTTTTTAAATTATTATTATTGTTATTATTATTTATTCTCTATTTGATGTTATATTCTTTTTGAATATACTTTATGAAGGGGTCCCATGTTTCCTTGTACTTCCCGATTTCTTTTCCTTTTATTAAATTTGTTAATTTGTCTGTTTGCATTAAATCCATTATTTTTATAATCCATTCTTCTTTTGTTGGAATATTTTCTTGTTTCTAGTATTGGGCGTATTTTATCCTTGCAGCTGTACTTAAATACTGAAATAAAACCTTTTGTTTTTTATTTATATTGTCTTCAATTTTGCCCAATAAATATAATTCTGGTCTCATTCTTATTTCTTTATCGAATATTTTACATACATATTTGTGTATTTTGCCCCAATATTTTTTTGCTTTTTCACGTAACCACCATACATGGTAGAGCAGATATTGTTGGTTTTCTACATTCCAAACAAGCTCTTTAATGTTGCATTACTTAAATTATTACGTACAATACATAACCAATCATGGCAAGAAAACAAGGAATACTGTTCTTGCAAATTAGAACTGTGTGTAGAATGTAGCAAAAATATTTATTAAGTCTGGTAATACTGATATTAGCTGTTCTTGTAGCAATAGATACAAATCTTTATTTGATGATTATGTAAAATGAATGATGGATGAAAAGAACCAGATAAGCAGCTTGTAGCCAAAGACAAACTTCTCTGTTACTCTCCACTTCTACATGTGAAATGGCCCCATATTGCAGCACAGATATCTTCTCATCCAGACTAGACTCCTTTGCCTGTTCTTTTACATCACCAAACCACTTGGATGCCAATTCCTTTATATGATCTTCCCTGCATCATTAGATCTTCTTCCCTATGTAATGAAAAAGTCTACATTGTAATAGACAGAAGAAATATAGTGACAGAAGAAGAGAATAACAGTAGAAGAGAGAAGGAGAGCTATAAAATGGTGCCTGATCTTCATCTATTTTTCTCTCTCTCGTTTAGCCCACATGCACTTTTATTTTGACCACATCTGCTTTGGGCACATGCTGTCCTCAGAGATGTATGTAGTGCTTAGGAAATATTCCCTACACCTGATTGGGAGTCCAGCCAACTAGCCATTTGACATGCTCAGTCATTGTCTAAAATGCTCATTATTCAAAGTCAGTAATAATACTTTATGTAATTTGGTGGCAAATAGTAAAATCCTCTACTATGGAAGACCTTCAGGCATTTCATCTAGAAGTTTATTTGCAACTAAGGAGCTATATACATGTTTTTATTAGAGTATTGAAATTTCCTACTGCTGCTTTATGATTTGAGCATGGTCAACCAGGAAAGAATAGAATGGGTCATTGTCACTAGACATAATTTTGCAGTTTACCATTAATTATGTCACTAGACATAATTTTGCAGTTTACCGTGGCTCCATAGTTCACACATCTGTTTCTGAAGAAGTTCTAAATCCCAAAGTAGCATAGCAGGAGCAATACTTGCACTTGAAAACTACAACAGAAGAAATATAATTATTATTAAGTAATGCTGGAAACAAAATATTTATTTTATTTGTTTCATTCAATTTATACAGCCCAAAATGACTCCTGGTGGCCTTTTTTAAAAAAAAACAGCAAAACCCACCAAAAAGTACAAGATAAATAGACAATCCGCAACGGAGATGAAAAACAGCAGAAACAATCAGCAATACAACCATTTCACAGGTTCCGACCAATGCTCCAAGAGCCAGTCAAGACTGCCTTATTAAGAACCTATCAAGAATGAAACCAAGAGAGTTACCTGTCCTAAAGTAACCACTTCCATATTGTTGCCAGGTGAAGGAGTACAGTGGGTACAAGCTGAGACAGCTCAGCCCAGAAATGGGGATGGGATGGAAAATTTTCAAAGAGCCTTAATTGGTTTGCTGTAAGTTAGCCTAGGGACGTATTTTTACATTTTTCAAGATTACATTTTTCCTTGGCTAGCCTTATAATTCTTTTCTGGAATTCATGTGGTTCTTAATTCTTGACTTTGCTAGCTATGTGGGGATGGACACCAAGAAAACTATGCTGAAGTCACAGGAGCCACAGTCAATTCTAAGGAGGCCATTTTCCCATTCAAGTGAAAGGACAGGGGTGGATAGCCCCCAGCTTTTGATCCGCATGTAATTTGATAGCAATGTACTGAGTAACAGAAAATGTCTTGCTGATTCTCAATGAAAAACAAATAAACAAACAGGCACTGTAATAGAAGAGAAGAAAAAACTGGGGCCCAAATCCCATCCCTGTCTCACCGGTGACATTATTACATTGGTGTCCTGCCTGCTATATCCTTTGCTCACTTTTGTTGTTGTTCTGAAAGGAGACCCAATTCTTTTGTAAGGCACAGGGAGAAGTTTGGACTCACCTGCATACTTCACACAGCATGTAAATAATTAAATATGTGCAGCCAAGCTGGAAGGAATAGGGCAGGACCTGGATTTTTTCATCCCAGATATGTTAGCAGAGTTAGCAGTAGCAGAGCCCTGTCTGAGCCTAAGGATATGTGCCATTCACACAATGCTCTCTACAGTGGAAATGAGAAGAATGCATTCCCAAGGCTGATTCTTGGGATCTTGCAACAATGTAATATTTAGTAAAGGTAAAGGTAAAGGTAAAGGTAAAGGTAAAGGTAAAGGTAAAGGTAAAGGTAAAGGTAAAGGTAAAGGTAAAGGTAAAGGTAAAGGTAAAGGTAAAGTATGTCGATGAAGGTTCTCAGTCATCCAGGTGGAACAGTCTGTGGCTTGGATCATGTCAACTGGATTTCTATTTTCTCAGTAGAAACGTTTCACTCCTTATCCAAGGAGCTTCTTCAGTCTGAGTAAAGTTAGTAAGGGAATCCTTAAATATGTTTCTAGGGTGGCTGTGTGACCTTGCACCTGGGGCTAGGTCATGGTTATTTTGAGATGTTTATTTCTAAGTCCCTTTATCATCTAAACGAGGATCATTAAGATTACCCTGCTGCTGTTGAGCTTGCGAAATGGTCTTAATCTTCCTAGGCACAGAAGACCTTTCCCCTATCTTCCTTCCTGCTTTGTCTTCTGTGCCTAGGAAGATTAAGACCATTTCACAAGCTCAACAGCAGCAGGGTAATCTTAACGATCCTCGTTTAGATGATAAAGGGACTTAAAAATAAACATCTCAAAATAACCATGACCTAGCCCCAGGTGCAAGGTCACACAGCCACCCTAGAAACATATTTAAGGATTCCCTTACTAACTTTACTCAGACTGAAGAAGCTCCTTGGATAAGGAGTGAAACGTTTCTACTGAGAAAATAGAAATCCAGTTGACATGATTCAAGCCACAGACGGTAAAGGTAAAGGTTTTCCCCTGCACAGTTGTGTCCAACTCTAGGGGCTGGTGCTCATCTCCATTTCTTAGCTGAAGAGCCAGTGCTGTCCGAAGAAGCTTCTGCAGTCAGGTGGCTGGCATGATGCGCGTGGAACGCTGTTACCTTCCTACCAAAGTGGTACCTATTTATCTACTTGCATTTGAATGCTTTCGAATTGCTAGGTTGGCAAGAGATGGGGTGAGTGTGGGAGCTCACTCCATCACGCGGGGCTAGGGTCTTGAACCTCCGACCTTCCGATCGACAAGCCGTCTTAACCCCTGAGCCATTGCACCCCTTGTGTAATCTTGTGTAATCTTGTATAATCTTTAGTAGGTATAACATATTTGCAAAAATTTTGATGACCATCTAATGGTCATCTGTATTTTTTCATCCCAGATATGTTATGCCTAATGTTCAGGGCAGAGTATGCAATCAGATGCTATAAAATATGCTAAATTTATAAGTGATTTTGTAGAAATTCAGAAATATCAATATATTTACAGCAAAAGATTTATCACATTGTACATAATTAAAGGCAACAATCTGTGCTATACAAAATTCCTCTGCTAATCCTGATTTAGAGAGACTAAAATCACAGGATACTGACGCATAAAAATGTTTCTAGAAGCATCATTTCTGTATGGCAGGCAAAAGGAGAGAGAGCACAGCAATCAGGGAGCAGGAAAATGCAAAGACATAAATTGAACTTTTCCAGTACTCAGGTCAGACACACTTTATGTCAGAGCTACCATGGTGCTATATCAGAAGCTGCAAGTGATGCCAAGAGAATACAAGAGTGTTAATTCTCAAAGTATGCAATGTTGCCTCCAAGGCTTAGCATCTTCTTCTGCTAGCCATATGCTTTTCTACAGTGATTTGAGGAGACCCTTGAAGTATTAAGATGATTGAAATACTAGATTGCAGAAGGAGTTAATTTGAAACACATAGATTGCCACTTAATGGACAAAGACATTTAAAGCTGTGGTGTGTATGCCTTCATCTTGGAATAGTTTCCAGGTCTAATAGTAGTACTGCACTGACTTCAGAATAAACAGTAAAGCTACGCAGGGCTTCAAAAGGGAGCTTTGGAGAGTAAGGAGGCGGTCCTATAGCACTCGTCTGCCCCTCCTTAAAAGAGCCTCATCTTTTTCTGGGACTGGGTGGCTGCCCTCTGTAGCTGCAGTGTGATCTGTGGTGAGGAGGATGTGTTTGGCTTAAGGAGCTTCAGACAGGTGCTACATGCTGCCACTGCCTGCCCCAAAGCACTTTTTTTCTCTTCAGTCAGAAGTGCTGCATAGCCCTAGGTAAAGGTAAAGGTTCCCCCCACACATTTGTGCAGTCGTGTCCGACTCTAGGGGCCGGTGCTCATCTCCATTTGTTAGCCGAAGAGCCAGCGTTATCTGAAGCCCTACTAAGTACTTATTGAATTGTGTGGCAAGGAAAGTTTTCTTTGAAAAATGGAATATATTTAAAAGATTTTTGTGGTTAGAATAACAAGCAAGTATCTAGCGTTTATGGATGTGTTGGCTACAACATTGTTCATAAGAAGTCATTTAAAGATTCCACTAAAAATGTTTCCCAACTTCCTGAAAGAAACATCTTAGAATAGATGCATAGCATCTTCTACTAGGTGTATCTTAGAGCTAATAAAGACATACAACATATTATCATCCCTTGAACTCTTGGCATTTAATTTGATATTTTATTGGTTGATACATTGCATGCATAAACAGTTTCCACTGAAAATGATTATGTTTGACTGGCACTGGAAAGCTATACCATTATATCTAATAATACAGTATAATGATTAAGGTGTTGGACTAGGAGTGGGGAGTGTTTTACTCCACTTTCAACCATAGAAGCTCCCTACCAGCTCAACCTACCTTGTAGGCTTATGACTGTGTGGAAAGGTCTTGGACTGTTTTTGTTGTTTATTCGTTCAGTCGCTTCCAACTCTTCGTGACTTCATGGACCAGCCCACGCCAGAGCTTCCTGTCAGCCGTCACCATCCTCAGCTCCCCCACAGTTGAGTCCGTCACCTCCAGAATGTCATCCATCCATCTTGCCCTTGGTCGGCCCCTCTTCCTTTTGCCTTCCACTTTCCTTAACATCAGCATCTTCTCCAGGGTATCCTGTCTTCTCATTATGTGGCCAAAGTACTTCAGTTTGGCCTTTAATATCATTCCCTCAAGTGAGCAGTCTGGCTTTATTTCCTGGAGTATGAACTGGTTTGATCTTCTTGCAGTCCAAGGCACTCTCAGAATTTTCCTCCAACACCACAGTTCAAAAGCATCTATCTTCCTTCGCTCAGCCTTCCTTATGGTCCAGCTCTCGCAGCCATAGGTTACTACAGGGAATACCATTGCTTTAACTATGCGGACCTTTGTTGTCAGTGTGATGTCTCTGCTCTTAACTATTTTATCAAGATTTGCCATTGCTCTCCTCCCAAGAAGTAGACGTCTTCTGATTTCCTGGCTGCAGTCAGCGTCTGCAGTAATCTTTGCGCCTAGAAATACAAAGTCTGTCACTGCCTCCACGTTTTCTCCCTCTATTTGCCAGTCCTCAATCAAGCTGGTTGCCATAATCTTGGTTTTTTTGAGGTTTAACTGCAACCCAGCTTTTGCACTTTCTTCTTTCACCTTCGTCATAAGGCTCCTCAACTCCTCCTCACTTTCTGTCACTTCCTCCACTTTTTCTCCCTCTATTTGCCAGTCTTGGACTGTATTTAGATGCAAATGTTGGAAAATTATTGTGGGTAATTTCCAGTTTAGTTTACACCCACTACACTCCCTGTCAATCCCTACATCCAGAACAGAGCATGCACTCGTCACCCAGTTCAGCTAGCAAAAAAGATATAGCTTCATATATTTATTTAAGTCCAGAAAACCTCAAAACAGTTAACTAGCAAAACATGGGATAAAAGCAGGCAAAAGCAAGGGGATAGAGAGACATGAACAACAGACAACAACTGATATAGATAGCTAGATATCTAGATAGCTAGATTTATGTATGTATGTATGTATGTATGTATGTATGTATGTAAGGGGCGTGGTGGCTCAGTGGGTAAGATGCCAGCTTGTCGATTGGAAGATTGCAAGTTCGGAGGTTCGAATCCCTAGCCCCATGTGACGGAGTGAGCTCCAGCACTCGCCCCAGCTCTTGCCAACCTAGCAATTTGAAAGCATGCAAATGCAAGTAGATGAATAGGTACCACTTTGGTGGGTAAGTAACAGCATTCCGCGTGCATCATGCCGGCCACATGACCGTGGAAGCGTCTTCGGACAACGCTAGCTCTTCAGCTAACAAACGGAGATGAGCACCGGCCCCTAGAGTTGGACACGACTGCACAAATGTGTGGGGGGAACCTTTACTATGTATGTATGTATGTATGTATGTCCTGCCATTGGCTGGAAAGGGCTGGACTAAAAGACAGCACTGAGGCACTGATCATAGCATCACAAGAACAGGCACTAAGCACCCGATCCATAGAAGCAGGGTTCTACCACACTAGACAGGACTCAAGGTGCAGACTGTGCAGAGAGGCCTCAGAGACAGGCCAACACATAGTGGCAGGATGTAAGATGCAGGCAGGAACAGCATACACTGAATGGCACAACCAAGTAGCTGGCACTGTGTACAGGAACATCTGCACAGCGTATGGGCTAGACCCTCCAAAGTCCAGATGGGTGATTCCACAGAAGGTCGTGGAGAATGAAAGGGCTAAGATCCTGTGGGACTTCCAGATCCAGACAGACAGGCAGACAGGTAATGGCCGATCAACCAGACATTGTGGTAGTAGACAAGAACCAGAAGACGGCAGTGGTGATAGATGTAGTGGTGCCAAGTGAGAGCAACATCAGAAGGAAGGAGTATGAGAAGCTGGAGAAGTACCAGCACCTGAAGGAGGAACTGGAGAGGATGTGGAAAGTGAAGGCCAAAGTGGTCCCAGTGGTGGTAGGAGCACTCGGGGCTTTGACTCCAAAGCTGGGAGAGTGTCTCCAACAGATCCCAGGAACAACATCAGAGCTCTCTGTCCAGAAGGGTGCAATGCTAGGAACAGCTAAGATACTGTGCAGAACCCTCAAACTCCCAGGCCTCTGGTAGAGGACCTGAGGTTGAGGAAGACACATACCACCCATAGGGGTGAGAAGGGAATTTATTTATTTATATATATATATATATATATATATATATATATATATATATATACACACACACACACACACACACACACACACACACACATACACACACACACACACACACACATACACATACACATACACATACACATACACATACACATACACATACACATACACATAGCTATATCAGTAGAATAGAGTTAAAAGTAGGACACCAGGTAATCCCTACTCCATTTTGCACAATGAAGAAACAATTTGGTGGGCAGGGATGATGTATCCAACAATTTGAACATACTAAATAAAAATATTGCATATTATATGTTAGCTGTTCATACACACACTGTAGTCAAGTGCTGTAGTAAACACATTTTAAAGATACATGCATAAATCAGTTCATCTACTATGTCAAAATATAAATCCTAAAGTGCTTGTGCTCCATATATATTATGGAATGCCTCCTAGCCTGTGTTCCACTGTTCCATAGTTAGACAGAGGAACTTAAAGTTCTTCAGATAATGAACAATTCAAAACTTTTATTTCCTGTTCTTCTTTTTTCATATATTGGAGGCTTCCAAACTGAGGGCATCTTAGAAGTCTTTCCCTTCTTTGGGAAAGTAGTAGTAGAAGGAAAGGAGAAAAATGGAAGAAACAAATAGGATGTATACAAATGCACATAACATCTATTCCCCTGCGCAGTTTTGTGAAAAAGGTAGGAGAACCATTGTTCTTCCTCCACTGAACTTAACAACCAACATGGCAGATATGGTGATGATTGTTCTGTTAATTCCTATTTTGCTTATACAATTATTTTTAAAACGTATTTTGTTGAAATTAATATAAAAAATCAACTAATTTCAATGCATAAAATTAAGTCAGAGTTTTTTATGATTAAAATATAGTATGCTTGCCCTTCCCTGGAATTTGACTGTCTAAAACATTCTTCAAAAGATCTGGAGTCTGGTCTAACACAAGGTACACTTCTGTGCATCATGTTGACAGTTGTACTAGGCACAGAACCTTATGCTATTACCGTAAGGCATCAATATTTCATGTATATTCATTGTATTTGGCAAACTGTCAAGCCATGGGTGGATTTTAATCTAGTCTCCATAGTCCCATTTTAAGTAGAATTACCAACCTTGCAAATTGCCTGTATTATAAAGTTGATATGTGCAGAGGAGCAAAATTAAAACTCTGTCTGAACTATGTTGTCTCGACAGTTTTCACAATTAAAACCAAGGTTTATTATGTATGTCATAGTATCACTTTTGCTGCTCTGCATACATTCACTAAAATGCCTTATGCTATCTGGCTTTCAAGAAATCTGATTCAATCTCTGATTTAACACTTAGGGAGTTGTGAAGCTTCAGACTCAGTTTGACAAAGCTTGGATCATAGCTTTCAGCAGGTTCGTGAATCAAAGCAGTGAATCGGATGGGTAGCTCCCAAACATTTCAGACCCTACCAAAGCACTTGAGTGATTTGATTGTCATTCTGAGGCTTTTGGGATTCTTACAGACAGTGTGAAATGTTGCAACTTCACTTCCATATATGGAGAATGCCAAGGAGGGTTGGGTAGTATCATAGGGTCTCTGATATTCAGTGAGTAGCTGCCCAATTACTTTCTCTGCCTGTCATTTGGGGGTGGGACATTCTTCTGTTTTTCTGTTTCTTGTCCTTTTCACTCCACTGCTGAATTGGCTTATTCTACCCAGGGGCAGAATTCTTTTGCTCTTGCTTCCTGTTGGCTTGTTCAAATTAATAAGTGTGTGTGTGTGTGTGTTTAATTCTAGCTTCTTATTCAGACAAATTAAATATCCATTTTCACTTTGTGGCATGCTGCTGTTCTTAAAATAACAACAACCAACAACTTTGAATTTGTTTAGCACAAATCTTCCAAGCCTTGACTATACAGTCTGTTCAGTTTGGGGCAGAAATCATTATTATCACCCAGTTTGAGTTTGGTCTAGTGGTTAAGGTGCTGGGCTAGAAACCAGGAGTCTGTGAGTTCTAGTCCCGCCTTAGGCATGAGAGCCAGCTGGGTGACCTGGGGCCAGTCACTCTCTCTCAGCCCAACTCACCTCACAGGGTTGCTGTTGTGGGGAAAATAGGAGGAGGAAGGAGTATTAGGTATGTTCGCCGCCTTGAGTTATTTATAAAAATAATAAAGGCGGGATAAAAATTAAATAAACTAAATAAAAAATAAATAAATTATCACCAATTCTCACCTTCATTAATTCTAGGCTTCATGGTTTAACTTAGGCTTTCTCAAACAATCTTCCAGCTTTCAAATTTATTAATGAGTGGAAGCTGTGTCCTCCCAAGTTCACTCATTCTGAAAATAGAGCAAGTGGGGAGACTTTTATTTGGTATATACGCTACTCTTATTCTCTGCCTTAAAAGAAGCTCAGGAATCTTTTAAAACATTCTAGATAGAGAAGCATGATTTTGCTTTGTCTGGGACAGGTATAAAATTCTCAACACTGAAGGATTATCTTGGTTCCAAATCTATGTTGTTGCTCTTCTTAACCTGGAA
Source organism: Charina bottae (assembly GCA_023362775.1). Taxonomy (NCBI): domain Eukaryota; kingdom Metazoa; phylum Chordata; class Lepidosauria; order Squamata; family Charinaidae; genus Charina; species Charina bottae. The sequence continues at coordinate 91,911,088 of JALMGJ010000004.1, read as the reverse complement.
AAGGAATAAGGTGTGTGAACTGCAAATGGTCCTTACTTACTCAAGGTAATTATTTGTTTTCTTTTAAGTAGTGACAGGATAATGGCTAGTATTTCTTGTATCTCCAAATGTTTTGGGGTAGGAATTGATGACCATGGTCTGGCTAAAGTTTTTTTCACTCTGTCTAAAATTAAGGGAGTGTGCCAGCCTCTCTTCACATGCCTCTCTTTGTGAACCCAGTGCCATGAACACACAGGTGGGCTATTGACTTTGATGGACCAATAAACGAGTGCACGTGTCATTTCCACTCCTCAAATACCAGCCTGACATGTTTGCTACCTACCCAGGTCTGATCCACCTGACCGCATTATTTCAGTTTTAATGGATTATCGCAACTCCCCTTCTCAGCCTGCCCCTGCTGTCTGCCTCTCTCTATGTCCACAGTGCCTCAATAATTCAGGTGGGCTGTTGACAACAACAGTCTATAAATGCATCCATGTGTCACTTTGGGGTCCTAAAATGCCAGGTGGCCAAGCCTGGCATTGCCTGCCAAAAACTCCTGCCAAACCTGCTCCATTAGGAGACATCATTTCAGCTCCAATTAATTGGCACTACTTCTCTCTGTGTATCAGGCTCCCTGGCTCAAGCTTGACAAAAGCTTCCCAGATGCTCAACATGACATGACTAGATAAAAATCTTTATTGTACTAGGAAGAAGCCACTTTAAACAATTGATTTTTCTGTGTTAACATGAACTGGAGACCCTTCTGATATCTGTGGCAGTTATTTCATCTTCCCACCTTTCCTACAGTTTAATGCCTTGTACTTTTCAGCCTTGGGGTTAGACAACTGTGGGTTGTTAACATAGCTAACATTTCTGCCCTGAGACATTCTAGCTTCCCACATTGTGCCATACTACCCACTATTAGAATATCTGGCACCTATTTGCATTTACTAGAGGGATGAGGTATCTCACTAAGGCAACCTTTCAAAAGCCTTTGTAAGTTATGTTATGCTAAGTCATATAATTGGCATCCTTCAGAGCATTCCCATAAGGAGCTTGCTTGCATGCCTAATGTGGCAGCTAGGGAAGTAAATAGACAGAGAATGGAAAGATGTATTTGTAATATTTTTTAAATCTTAGTTTAGGAATCCCTAGGAATTACATATTCCCAAGGAGCTGCATAAAGATGCCTGCCTTAAGGTTCTGATATCAGGGCACTAACCCGGGATTTATCACAGGATTTATCTCTGGCAGGTTTAAACTACAAGTCATTGAGGAGGGAAAAAAGCAGTCAGGCAACCCTATTCTCCCAAATGCATAGTGGGGCTTGAGCTGGGAATGGGTGGATATCTCCCCATGAGGGAATTGCTTAGTTTTGCTAATGCTATTTGCCAACTTTTATTGATCAGTGGCTGAAGTCTTTGTTGTCTCTCCAAATTTGTACTGCCAAAGAAGGTTGCAAATCGGGTGGAGCAAGACTATCATTGCTTTTGGCTCCATTCACTTTCTCATATCTCAATTTCTTGAATGTGGCCACAAAAATTAATTTTCCTTTCTCTTGGAATATTACAGTTCTGTGCTTGTTTTACCAACTGAAGTGAGAGTTCATCTTGCATATCAGCACCTGTACTGTATATGCTCTCAGGCCTGACCAGTCCAATAAGTTTAAAGTCTCTCCATGTTACAATAACTGAGTGTGTGCCAAGCTGATACCAACAGGCACACTGCTTTTAAGAAGGGTGGGGGGGACCATAATGTCAGTTGTTCTATTCTAGTTTCTTTCTCTGTGGCCCGTCTATGCATTATTATATTTCACATTGCCAGTCTTCTTCTCTTGCTGCATAATTATTATTGAATCTTGCTAGTAAGCTGTAAAAATGATACAAATGAGTCTGACAGTGTTGAGGAGTCTTTCCCAGTAGGGGCCAACTTTGCTATCTAGCTATACCAATATTTCTGGCACCTCAACAAGATCAGAAACAGCAAAGCTACATCACCTCACAAGAGCAAGTTGGGGGTCATTCTTCCAAGTCCCGCCCTAAAGACTTTGCCCAGTAGACACCCTGTGAGGTCCGTGATGAGCAGCTTCTTCTTAACAAAGACCAAATTTGCCATTCCTCCTTTTTTAAAACAGTTTTTTAAAACTGTTAAAACAGCCTTTTTAAAATCTTGGATGTCTTCACTACAAGCTGTTTGCTAGACTTTAGAGAATACAAAGACAGTTGTGGTACCCTTCCCTCAGTCCTGCTATTCCCTTCATAGAGATATGACATATCATATATACTGTACATATATAATATATATCATAGACATATGAGGGAAATGTTTCAAAAATGTATTGCAGTGAAACCCTTCAAGGCATCCAGTTGAAATTAGCTTGCTAAATGGGTTCTAGTTTACCATCCCTGCACTTTTCATTCCATTCTTGCTGCTTCCATCAAAATGACAAAAGGCTTGTCTTATACATGTCATGGCACTTGGACAAAAGGCTTGTGCTTCAATGCTGCTTTCGTCATTCTGGCCCCCTATTTTCCCTCACTGCAGAAACCAGTGGATAAAATAGCAATTTATGCTCTTCTGCAAGGGAGAGAGCAGGGGAGAGAGAGAACCAGAATGGAGGAATCAAATCTTTGGTAGTACAAAAGGATGTTCTTTTAGAGGGATTCTGATCTGGAAGAGAGGAATGGCAGTTAGAAATGGGCTCTAAAATATATTCTGCCTTTTTGAGGACAATAAACCTTTTGCACACAAAATAAAAGGCAAGGCCTTGGGCTGCTTTCTTCCTTTCCCTTCAGGCACAGGTAAAGAAAAGCAGATAAATCCTCCCCCCATTTCTGCAAACGCATTATATGATTTTCTCTTCCCAGCAGCCTATTTAACAGGGGAAGATTTGAGTGGCAAATGTCTAACCGAATTTCTTGCTTTATCTATCAGTATAATACTACAAAGCAATAAACAAAGTGTCAGGAGAGATTGATATACTTAATAAATGTGATTATTTGACACAATGAGGCAATGAGCAGATTATTTTACAATAGTGGGTGTTTAGTCCTGGAAAACAGAATAGAAACTATAGTTTCCTTAGAGAATTCTTGGAGGGAAGACAGCTCTGTTAAGTCATCTCATATTAAAAACACCCACAAAAACCTACCAAGAGGATTTACCAAACTACAACAGGTGAGGAGTACATTGGAGAACAGGAATTCCCTTTACTGTTAATTCCTATTGTTCAGAAAGTTAAGAAGCATTTTTCATTCTCTTGACAAGTAGTCCTCCATGCACTAAAGGACCAAAGTTTTTGGTGAAAGGTCCTTGATCTTTCAGTTGACAATGAGGAGGAATAGTAAACCTCCATCCTTACATCTTGAAAGACAAGATGATGCATCTAGGCAAAAACAAGCGCTATTAATACCAAAAGGCAAGAGAAGACCAAAATAACTATTTCTTAGTCTTGGTATGCCATCCAACCTCACTGCTATGAAATTAGACATAGTTAGATCTACTTTTAACAATATAAGGAATGTCTCTTTGATACCTTTTGACATGAGAACTCATGCTAATAAAACTCCTCTATTTTCATTTACAACACTGTGGGATATCGAGGAAAGCCCTCACTGAATTTATGCGTAACACTCCACTGTTTCATGGAATAGCATCCAAAGAGAACACTAGTGATGGTTATGTTATTGGGAAACCTATACTTATTTGGATGCAAAATTTGAAATTTATTCTTGCACTTTAAATTTTGGTTCATCCTGAGAGATGACTGGGCCCTTGTCTTGTGAAGTGACTTGGGATCATTCTGAGGCTGTGAGTCCCAAGAAAATGGATAGGTCCCTCTGGAGTGTCAGTTCCACCACTTTTCATATGGATCCCTGCCCCTTATATCTGGTTAAGGCCTCCCATGAGGTGGCAGGAGGTTGGATTCAAGGGATAAGCCATGCTATATTTAGTGTAGTAGTTGTTGTCATGTCTGACTCTTCGTGACCCCATGGACCATAGCACGCCAGGCCTTCCTGTCCTCCACTGTCTCCTGGAGTTTGCTCAAGTTCATGTTCATTGCATCGGTGATGCTATCTAACCATCTCATCCTCTGCCATCCCCTTCTCCTTTTGCCTTCAGTCTTTCCCAGCATCAGGGTCTTTTCCAGTGAGTCCTCTCTTCGCATTAGGTGGCCAAAATATTTGAGCTTCATATTCAGTATCTGTCCTTCCAATGAGCAGTCAGGGTTGATTTCCTTTAGGATTGACTGGTTTGACCTCCTTGCAGTCCAAGGGACTCTCAAGAGTCTTCTCCAGCACCACAGTTCAAAAGCATCAATTTTCTGGCGCTCAGCCTTCCTTATGGTCCAACTATCTCAGCCACACATTACTAATGGAAAAAGCATCGCTTTGATTATACAGACCTTTGTTGGCAAGGTGTTGTCTCTGCTTTTTAATATGCTGTCTAGGTTTGCCATAGCTTTCCTCCCAAGGAGCAAGCGTCTTTTAATTAATGGCTACAGTCACCGTCTGTGGTGATCTTGGAGCTCAAGAAAACAAAATCTGTCACTGCTTCCATTTCTTCCCCTTCTATATGCCGGGAAGTAATGGGGCCAGATGCCATGATCTTAGTGTTTTTAATGTTGAGTTTCAAGCCAGCTTTGCACTCTCCTCTTTCACCCTCATCAAGAGGCTCTTTAGTTCCTATTTGCTTTCTGCCATTAGGGTGGTATTGTCTGCATATCTGAGGTTGTTGATATTTCTCCCGACAATCTTAATTCTGGCTTGTGATTCATCCAGCCCAGCATTTCTCAGGATGTACTATGCGTATAAGTTAAATAAGCAGGGCGACAATATACAGCCGTGTCATACTCCTTTCCCAATTTTGAACCAATTGGTTGTTCCATGTCTGGTTCTTACTGTTGCTTCTTGACCCAAGTACATGTTTCTCAGGAGACAGGTAAGGTGGTCTGGTACTCCCATCTCTTTAATAATTTGCCAGAGTTTGTTGTGATCCACAAAATCAAAGGCTTGAGCGTAGTCAATGAAGCAGATGTTTTTCTGGAACTCTCTTGCTTTCTCCATCATCCAGCAAATGTTGGCAATTTGATCTCTAGTTCCTCTGCCTCTTCGAAACCCAGCATATACTTCTGGTAGTTCTCGGTTCACATACTGTTGAAGCATAGCTTATAGGATTTTGAGCATAACCTTGCTAGCATGTGAAATGAGCACAATTGTACAGTCGTTTGAACATTCTTTGGCATTGTCCTTCTTTGGAATTGGAACATAAACTGACCTTTTCCAATCCTGTAGCCACTGCTGAGTGTTCCAAATTGGTTGGCATATTGAGTGCAGCACTTTAACAGCATCATCTTTTAGGATTTTAAATAGCTCAGCTGGACTACTGTCATCTCCGCTAGCTTTGTTGTTAGTAATGCTTCCTAAGGCCCACTTGACTTCACTCTCTAGGATGTCTGGCTCAAGGTCAGTGACCACACCATCGTATTTATCAGGGACATTAAGATCTTTCTTGTATAGTTCTTCTGTGTATTCTTGCCACCTCTTCTTAATCTCTTCTGCTTCTGTTAGGTCCCTGCCTTCCTTGTCCTTTATCATGCCCATCTTTGCACAAAACATTCCCTTAATATCTCTGATTTTCTTGAAGAGATCTCTAGTCTTCTCCATTCTATTGTTTTCCTCAATTTCTTTGCATTGTTCATTTAAGAAGGCCTTCTTCTCTCTCCTTGCTATTCTCTGGAAATATGCATTCAGTTGGTTATATCTTCCCCTCTCTCCCTTGCCTTTCGCTTCCCTTCTTTCCTCAGCTATTTGTAAAGCCTCATCAGACAGCCACTTTGCTCTCTTGCATTTCTTTTTCTTTGTGATGATTTTAGTTGCTGCCTCCTGTGCAATGTTACAAACTTCCATCCATAGTTCTTCAGGCACTCTGTCTACCAGTTCTAATCCCTTAAATCTATTCCTCACCTCTACTGTATATTTATAAGGGATATGATTTAGGTCATACCTGAATGGTCTAGTAGTTTTCCCTATGTTCTTCAATTTAAGACAAAAATTTTGCAATAGGAAGCTCATGATCTGAGCCACAGTCAGCTCCAGGTCTTGTTTTTACTGACTGTATAGAGCTTCTCCATCTTTGGCTGCAAAGTACATAATCAATCTGATTTCGGTATTGACCATCTGGTGATGTCCATGTGTAGAGTCATCTCTTGTGTTGTTGGAAAAGAGTGTTTGTTATGACCAGCGTGTTCTCTTGACAAAACTCTATTAGCCTTTGCCCTGCTTCATTTTGTACTCCAAGGCCAGACTTGCCTGCTATTCTGGTTATTTCTTGACTTCCTACTTTAGCATTCCAATCCCCTATGATGAAACAGACATCTTTTTTTGGTGTTACTTTTAGAAGGTGTTGTAGATCTTCATAGAACTGGTCAATTTCAGTTTCTTCAGAATCAGTGGTTGGGGCATAGACTTGGATTACTGTGATGTTGAATGGTTTGCCTTGGATTCAAACTGAGATCATTCTATTGTTTCTGAGGTTGTACCCCAGTACTGCTTTTTCCACTCTTTTATTGACTATGAGGGCTACTCCATTTCTTCTAAGGGATTCTTGCCCACAGTAGTAGTTATAATGGTCACCTGAATTAAATTCGCCCATTCCCGTCCATTTTAGTTCGCTGATTCCCAAGATGTCGATGTTCCATCTTGCCATCTCATGTTTGACCACCTCCAGTTTACCTTGATTCATTGATCTTACATTCCAGGTTCCTAAGTAATATTGTTCTTTACAGCATTGGACTTTCCTTTCACTACCAGACACATCCACAACTGGGCGTCCTTTCGACTTTGGCCCAGCCATTTCACTCTTTCTGGAGCTACTAGGAAATTCCCTTCACTCTTCCCCATTAGCATATTGGACACCTTCTGACCTGAGGGACTCATCTTCTGGCATCATATCTTTTAGCCTTTTGATACTGTCCATGGGGTTTTCTTGGCAAGGATACTGGAGTGGGCTGCCATTTCCTTCTCCGGTGGACCATGTTTTGTCAGAACTCTCTGCCATGACCTGTCCATCTTGGGTGGCCCTGCACGGCATAGCTCATGGCTTCATTGAGTTACACAAGTCCCTTCACCATGACAAGGCATTGATCCATGAAGGGGAATGTAGTAGTTATCTTCACTTAATCTAATTTCTGGACAACTGATTTGCCTCCAATCTTATGTTTCTAGGAAAGATCACGGAAAAAACAATAGTCCTGCAAATGCAGAGAGGCTGTCGTGTGTAGGTGCAGAAATAACATGCCGAGGCTGGGAATCTGGTCTCTAGTGTTTATTGCATACCTACATACAGAAATCCTGCTAAACTAATGATGCCTACAGATTCCCAAGTATATCAGTCCAACCTAGGGCGGAGCCTTCTTCTGACATTTGGGAAAATAGGCCAGGCACTCCGAGCTGCGTGCCCGCTTATCTCTCATGGCCCGGCCCTCTTCTCCACTCTCTTGTGTCTCCCTGACAGAGGCCTAAAGGAAGTGGATTATTTGGACCCTTGGTAGTCAGGTTTCAGATCGGTATACAGCATGGAAACCACATTTGTTGCACTTGTGAGTAACCCAGGAAAGATTGGAATCAGAGGAGTAAAACCCTCTTGGTTTTCTCTGATCTCTCAGTGGCTTTTGATACCATCAATCCTGTACTATTGACTTCTGTACCATATCCAAGGAATTAGAATCTGGAGCACTGTATTGCAGTGGTTCTCCACCTTCCTGAAGGCAGTTCTAGTCAGTGGTCCTAGGAGAGAAGAAGTAACCTTTGAAATATGCTCAGAAACTACTGCTTTGTACAGTGCCTAAGGTTTATCTCCTGTCTCAACTCCTTTTTTACATCTATATGAAGCTACTGGGGGAGGTTGTCTAACATATGGGGTTCAGTATCATCAGTATGCTGATGATACTCACTATACATCTTGTCCCTGAGCTGAATATGTGATGCAGTGGGAGTACTGATCCAGTGCCTGGAGACTGTCAGGGCCTGGATAGGGGGAAACCGACTCCAACTCAATTCTTCCAAGAAGGAGCAGCTTTGGATTTGTTGGTCTAACAATCCCAAGGAAATTCCATCTTTTACTCTGAATGGGTCAGAGGTAGTTTGCAATCTGGGAGGAGTTCTAGACTGCAGCTCCTGCGTGAAGGGCAGGTGGCAGCTGTTGGTAGGAGGACTTTTGCACAGTGACATGTTGTGCACCAATTGTGACCATTCATAGACCAGGAGACCATGTTCACAGTCACTCATGCCCTAGTCACCTTCTGTTTGGATTACTGTAGCACATTCTACATAGGACTCCCTTTAAAAAGTATTTGGAAACTACAGCCAGTACAGAATATGGTGAACCAGGCAATGATGTGTGTGTTCTGATATTCTCAGGTGATCCTACTGCTTTAGGACCTGCATTGATTGCCAGTTGGTTTTCAGGGTCCTACATGGTTCCAGATCTGGTTAGCTGAGGGACTGCCTTCTCCTGTATTCATGTGCCCATTCTACCAGACCAAATGGGATCAACTCCCTCCAGGTGCCAAACCCATGAGATTTTCACCTGAGAGGCCCTTGAAAACTGCCATTTTCAGTAGCTGCCCCACTGTTTGGATCCCCACCCCCACCCACTAGAGATCTGGCCAGCTCCACCCCTCTTTGGCTTCAGGAAAACCTTGAAGTCTTACCTGTTCTGCATGCCACAGGAGGAGGGTCTGCTATAAATGAAGCTGGGATTCATGGGCACATGACACTTGCATTTTTCAGTTTTTTATGTTTTTGATTTTGTTATGTTTATGTCTTCTTGGAATTTCAGAGTGTTGTTTTATGTTGTCACTGTTAAATGCCCTTTTTGGGAATGGACAGCATATATGCAAAGTAAAACAAACAAACAAATAAATTTGTACATTTTCAAGTATGCTCCATAAGTGTATATTAAAACAGACTGAAAAACTACCCTCTCTTTTATTGAAGTGGAATTAAGGATTATTTAAATTTGTATTTTCTTTTAATTATGTCCCTCATTTAAATGTTTGTTTTTAAAAAAATACACTAGTAAACAAAGGGGAATTTTCTGTGTCCCTGATGACAAAAACAAGTAATAAAAATATGTGATCAGTAAAAATGAGGCATCAGAGCACAGCTTGGTTGCAAAGTATAAGCAGCAACCTTATTTAAGTGAACTTCGGCTAAGAAGCTGCAACTTTGAATAAAAAAGGGACCAGCTTGATGAAATGTTTTTTTTCCCCAAATTGTTTTAATTATGAAAGGGAGGTCATATCCACCCTTTAAAGCTACATAATAAAATGACTGGGTTTTTTCTTTTTAATCTTTTTTTGTAATTGCTTAATTAATCCTAGTAGCAATTAAGACTGGATAATAAATGCATACTGTAGCTTTCAAAAGGTCTTCCATTTTTTTCCCAGAATAAGAAAGCATATGAGTAAGATAATGTAAACACTGTCCAAAGAAGACCCAGCTGCAACTCATCTTTTAAAAAAGATCAAATAAATAAATAAAATAAAAAATAAAGACTATAATAAGTTTACAACTCAAACTGACGACAAGTGCAAAACTAAGGGTGGATAGGTTGCGTAAAGGTTCCTGTGGGGAGCAGAGCAAAGACAGATGGCCTAATGACTAAAAGTGGGATTTTTTGAAGAAAAAAAATGTTTGCTATAGTTTCCATTTCAATAGAGCTACCCCTGGCATCCTGGCAAACTTCCTCTGCTTCAACCTCCCCCTTCCAAAAAAAACAAAACCTTGCAAAGCCTTTGACTCTGCATGATCTACCACTAAGTAATCAGAGCTGATGTATCTGCCATTGCAATTACTACAGTTCATTGTGTTTTGCCTTAAGGATGAAAAATCTACTACTGAACATCAAGGTATTTTGATAACTTATTCCATTTTTTTCTCCAGCCCAAGATATTTGACTAGAACTTTCCAGATGAACAGCTCCTAATCCTTTCAATTAAAAAGGCATTGTGTGGCCATCCATCCTTCCTTCCTTAATGGTTTTTCTGCAGAAATAGCAATAACAACAACTTAATGAGAAGACACAGGAGGAAAATGACATCATCTGTGCCCCCATACAATTCCTTGAATGAATAAGATAAGGTTGTTACATAGACAAAAAAAATCTAGTCCTAAAGCAGCCTCAATTTATTTGCTGGTGTTTGGCTATCCATTTTAATTGCATTGTTTTGTGGTGATTCTGTTTTGGCCACAGCACAATGTCAGTGATCATCTTACCCACAATGAAGTATTTTATAGATAGGTTGGGTAAATGGCTCTTATAGACATTCTGAAATCTGTTTTAAATGGGTTACAGTTCTTTTTTTAAAAAATAAAACTTTAAAATTTACATTGATTTTAAAAATACAATGATCTTGTTTTATGTCATTTATACATGCAAGGGGGACTGAACTGTGAGGAAATTAATTTCAGGCTTAGTTAAATTAGGAACTTTTACATATTGTAAGATCATAGAAATTAATGTGTTACAAAATGTTACATAAAAAATGAAAATGAAATGCAGGTTTTCTTTAAAAATGACTATTCATTTTAGTATGATTTAGTAGGACACCCATGACTAATTTATTGTATCTTCACTGCCATGATCCATAATTCCATTTATGACCATTGATTATTTGTTGTCAGCAAGGAGACAAAATCTGCCAGAGTAGAGCTCCATGTACCCACCGAGACAATCACCTAGTGCAAGTGGATGTTTATAAACATTTCAAGGGGATATGTTGTAAAGTTGTAATGAACATTTAGTTTTGCTACTGACAATTAAATACACATGCATAAAAATAAGATTTATGGAGTGTGGGCAGAAGGAAAAAAAATACATTTTCATTATTAAAAATGCTTAAAGTCTTTCTGGCTTCATGGATAATGGGATTGCATTCTCAAGCCCACAGATTAAAAAACTACATTAAAAATCACATTGCTGGAATAATTCAAGAAGGCAGAGAGGGGCATTTGGTGATACTTTTGTACAGCCAAATATTTTAAGCCGATTAAGGGGTCCCTGCCTTCCCCCATTTTTATTTATTCTTATTTATTACCTATACAATAATTCATTGTTACATGTCTCAGACAGAATTATGAACATCAAGAAAAACATTGGTCTAATAACAAATTATACATTACTTCATTTACCTGGAGTAAGAATATATGTTCCTTCACAGATTATGTTTGCCAAGGTCCCAAGTGAGATCAGTTACTTTATTTGATGAAATCCTATATATCCATATGTATTTAAGTATATAAATGTATATAAATGAAGGAACTTGCCAGGTTAATTTTTTTTAAAAAAATTTAGCTTGTAGATCTGTATGAAGAGATTCTCCAGCAAAGGAGATTGTTACCTTGTCGTGGTGCTGGAGCTTGAGCACCTCAATGAAACCATGAGCTAAACCGTGAAGGAACACCCAAGACGGGAAGGTCGTGGCAGAGAGGTCAGACTAAATACGATCCCTGGGGAAGGTAATGGCAACCCACCCCAGTATTCTTGCCATGAAAACTAAATGGATCAGTACAACCAAAGATATGTCGGTATACCATCGGAAGATGGGACTCCCAGGTCGGAAGATGGTCAAAATGCTACTGGGGAGGAACAGAGGATACGTTCAACTAGCCCCAGACGTGATGACGCAGCTAGCTCAAAGCCGAAAGGACGGCTAGCGGCCGACGGTGCTGGTGGTGAACGACGAATCCGATGTTCTAAAGATCAACACACCATAGGAACCTGGAACGTAAGATCTATGAGCCATCTCTTCCAACAACCTAAAAGACGACTTTATACATGGACTTCACCAGATGGTCGACACCGAAATCAGATTGACTACATCCTTTGTAGCCAAAGGTGGCGGACATCTATACAGTCGGTAAAAACAAGACCTGGAGCTGACTGTAGTTCAGATCACGAACTTCTTATTGCAAAATTTAGAATCAGACTAAAGAGAATAGGGAAGACCCACAGATCAGTTAGATATGAGCTCACTAATATTCCTAAGGAATATGCAGTGGAGGTGAAGAATAGATTTAAGGGACTAGATTTAGTAGATAGGGTCCCGGAAGAACTATGGACAGAAGTTCGCAACATTGTTCAGGAGGCGGCAACAAAAAACGTCCCAAAGAAAAAGAAAACCAAGAAGGCAAGATGGCTGTCTGCTGAGACACTGGAAATAGCCCAAGAAAGAAGGAAAGCAAAAGGCAACAGTGATAGGGGGAGATATGCCCAATTAAATGCAAAATTCCAGAGGTTAGCCAGAAGAGATAAGGAATTATTTTTAAACAAGCAATGTGCGGAAGTGGAAGAAGACAATAGAATAGGAAGGACAAGAGACCTCTTCCAGAAAATTAGAAACATTGGAGGTAAATTCCAGGCAAAAATGGGTATGATCAAAAACAAAGATGGTAAGGACCTAACAGAAGCAGAAGAGATCAAGAAAAGGTGGCAAGAATATACGGAAGATCTGTATAGGAAGGATAATAATATTGGAGATAGCTTTGACGGTGTGGTCAGTGAGTTAGAGCCAGACATCCTGAAGAGTGAGGTTGAATGGGCCTTAAGAAGCATTGCTAATAACAAGGCAGCAGGAGACGACGGTATCCCAGCTGAACTGTTTAAAATCTTGCAAGATGATGCTGTCAAGGTGATGCATGCCATATGCCAGCAAATTTGGAAAACACAAGAATGGCCATCAGATTGGAAAAAATCAACTTATATCCCCATACCAAAAAAGGGAAGCACTAAAGAATGTTCAAACTATCGAACAGTGGCACTTATTTCACATGCCAGTAAGGTAATGCTCAAGATCTTGCAAGGTAGACTCCAGCAATTCATGGAGCGAGAATTGCCAGATGTACAAGCTGGGTTTAGAAAAGGCAGAGGAACTAGAGACCAAATTGCCAATATCCACTGGATAATGGAGAAAGCCAGGGAGTTTCAGAAAAACATCTATTTCTGTTTTATTGACTATTCTAAAGCCTTTGACTGTGTGGATCATAACAAATTGTGGCAAGTTCTTGGTGGTATGGGGATACCAAGTCATCTTGTCTGCCTCCTGAGGAATCTGTATAACAACCAAGTAGCAACGGTAAGAACAGAGCACGGAACAACAGACTGGTTTAAGATTGGGAAAGGAGTACGGCAGGGTTGTATACTCTCACCCTACCTATTCAACCTGTACGCAGAACACATCATGTGACATGCTGGGCTTGAGGAATCCAAGGCTGGAGTTAAAATCGCTGGAAGAAACATTAACAATCTCAGATATGCAGATGATACCACTTTGATGGCTGAAAGCAAGGAGGAGTTGAGGAGCCTTATGACGAAGGTGAAAGAAGAAAGTGCAAAAGCTGGCTTGCAGTTAAACCTCAAAAAAACCAAGATTATGGCAACGAGCTTGATTGATGACTGGCAAATAGAGGGAGAAAAAGTGGAGGCAGTGACAGACTTTGTATTTCTAGGCGCAAAGATTACTGCAGACGCTGACTGCAGCCAGGAAATCAGAAGACGTCTACTTCTTGGGAGGAGAGCAATGGCAAATCTTGATAAAATAGTTAAGAGCAGAGACATCACACTGACAACAAAGGTCCGCATAGTTAAAGCAATGGTATTCCCTGTAGTAACCTATGGCTGCGAGAGCTGGACCATAAGGAAGGCTGAGCGAAGGAAGATAGATGCTTTTGAACTGTGGTGTTGGAGGAAAATTCTGAGAGTGCCTTGGACTGCAAGAAGATCAAACCAGTCCATACTCCAGGAAATCAAGCCAGACTGCTCACTTGAGGGAATGATATTAAAGGCAAAACTGAAGTACTTTGGCCACATAATGAGAAGACAGGATACCCTGGAGAAGAAGCTGATGCTAGGGAAAGTGGAAGGCAAAAGGAAGAGGGGCCGACCAAGGGCAAGATGGATGGATGGTATTCTGGAGGTGATGGACTCAACCATTGGGGAGCTGGGGATGGTGACGGCCAACAGAAGGCTCTGGCGTGGACTGGTCCATGAAGTCACGAGGAGTCGGAAACGACTGAACGAATAAACAACAATGAAGAGATGAGGCCTCATGGTAAAAGAAAGTAATAAATGCCTGCTTTGAGTACAGAATATATCCCTACATTCTTAAGAAAGACAATGATAAGATCTTTACTGAAAATGTCCTCCCTTGATTAATTTATAAGTCATTCTCAACTAATCTATTCTTGAGTAACATGTTTGAGAAAGTGGAAACCTCATACCTACAGATGCCTCTCAATAATATTGATTTTCTGGACCCATTTCCACTGGGGTTTCATCTAGATGTGGTACTAAGACTGCTTTGGTCACTGGAAATTGGACTAAGGGAATTAAACCCTGTTAGTTGGACTTCACGGTGGCTTTTGATACTACTGATCACAATATCCTTCTCGATCAGAGCTTTCCAAACTGTGTGTCCACAGTTTTCCACACAGTCTGGTGTGTCGCCACACAACCTGGAAGTGCTGATAATTATCAGCGCTTCTGGGTTTTCCCGCGGCGACACACCAACTGCAGCGCGCAAAACCCGAAAGCAGCAGCAGTGCTTCCAGGTCTTTGCGCGCTGCCACACTTCTGGGTTTTCCCACGGCAACACACCAACGCCAGTTTAAGACTTCAAATTGGTGGGGAGAGCCCTCCAGCAGATGTCGTCATGTAGCTAATGCATGCCGTGCAGCAAAAGCTTCTTTCTCCCAAACATGCCAGCGTTGCTCCGCCTCCGTAAACTTACGGGAAATGTACGCACATGGTCTTAATTGATTAGTATTATCTTTTTGCAATAATACACAACCAATGGCAGAATTTGAGGCGTCTGCTTGTATAACAAATGGTTGTTCAGAATCAGGGTGTTTTAAAATAGGCTCTGCTGTGAATAACTGTTTCAATTGTTCAAAAGCACTTTGGCAAGCTGGCGTCCATTTTAGTTTTGACTGGGGCTTATTTGCTAATACACCATCAGTTGATTTTTTAGTTTTTAACAAATCCGTCAACGGTAACGCTATTTTAGCAAATGCAGGAATAAATTGCCTATAGAAATTGGCAAATCCTAAAAAAGCTTGTAATTGCTTTTTTGTTCTGGGGGTTTCCCATGCCAAAACATCTTTAACTTTGGCAGGGTCCATTTCAATGCCCTGATGAGATATTCTGTAACCCAAAAATCTAGTTTTTCTTTATGAAATTCACATTTGGACAATTTCACATACAACTTGGCTTCCAACAATTTTTTCAACACTGCCTTGACCAATTTTACATGTTCTTCCATAGTTTCTGTATAGATCAAAATATCATCTAAATATACCAGTACACCTTGATATAAAAATTCATGCAGAACCTCATTAATTAAGCTCATGAAGACTCCAGCCCCCCCCCCTTAATCCGAACGGCATGACTTTATATTGAAAACAACCTAATTGGCAATTAAAAGCAGTTTTCCATTCCTCTTTTATGCGCACTCTAAAATACGCTTCTCTCAAGTCCAGTTTAGTGAAGATTTTTCCCTTTGTCAGTTGTGCTAGCATATCCTTCATCAAAGGCAAAGGGTACTGATTAGAAATACAAATAGCATTCAACCCCCGATAGTCGGTACAAAGTCTCAACGATCCATCTTTCTTTTTCCTGAACAGCACTGGAGCAGCCATGGGAGAAGTAGATGGCTCAATAAATCCTCGCTTTAAATTCTTATCTATAAATTTCCTCAATTCTTGCAATTCCTTATGAGTCATTGAGTACAACTTTGGTTTAGGTAACACTGCTCCAGGTTCCAATTGCAGAGAACAATCCGTTTTACGATGAGGGGCATTTGATCTGACTCAGTCTCTACAAAAATTTCCCCCTCCTCCTCATATGCCACCGGAGCAACGGCTGCTTGTGCCACTTCCCTCAGTGAGCCTGCTAATTCCATACACAGTCCCACATGGTCCCGTTCCATCCCCAGATACGAGCCATCTGCAAATTCCATCTCCCCAGAAACCCAATCAATCTGAGGTTTTCGTTCCCTCAGCTATTTGAGCCCCAACACTATGGGCTGACTGGCAATGGGTGCCACGATAAACCGTATAGTCTCTTGGTGTGTCCCAATAGTCAATTTTAGGGCTTCAGTATAATATTCAACTGGTCCCCCTTCATGTCTGACCCATCCAATTGACAAAATATAATGGGAACCTTTAGCTTATGCAATTTCAGTCTTAATCCAGTCACAATAGCAGGGTGAATCAAATACCTTGAACACCCTGAGTCCAGCATAGCCATCAAATTGTTCTGATCCCTCCCATCCAACGTTTCAATTTTTACTTTAACTTGCATTGTAGGGCAATCTCCACTCACCAAAAGATCAGAGCGCCTATCTGCAAATGCCTGGCCACCGGCACATCTTAGGACAGGCATTGGTTGTTTCCCGCTGGCAAGAATTCTTCATCTGTGGAGTCATTCTCACCCCCAGCTACCTCGGCTTTATTGGCTTCTTCCATTGCATGGGCTGCTCCCTTTCTTTTAGGCGGTAGAGGCTTTGAAGATTTACTTTCAGGCTTTTTCCTCACAGCAGAAGTTGTTTGCGGGCAGTTGCTAATGCGATGACCCTCTCTCCCACATTTGAAACACAAGCCACTTTTGGCTCTACGTTCCTTCTCTTCTTCCCAGGCTCTCTGGCTGAGTGGTTTCTTTGGCGGGGGGCCCCCCATCGCTCTTCTCCCTGGGCTTTGAAGCTGTTTATATGATCTCAACCATAAACGGGTACTTTCTGCTTTGCCAGCTAATTGGATCCATTCTTCTAGTGTCTCAGGATCCCCCCTTCCAGCAGCCATTTCCAGAATCTCAGGTTTCAACCCCATCTGGAAATACTCGATTTGGAAGGGTTCAGGCCAGCCAGGTACTCTACTAATAAGTTTTTTAAACTCCATGGCATATTCCGCCACAGTTCGATTTCCCTGGCTCAATTGTTGTAATTGCACTCTAGCTGACATTTTTGACAACATATCTTCAAATCTCTTCCTTAGCGCCAACATAAATGCCTTAAAAGTTAACAGTTCTGTGGCATTAGTATCATGCATGGCTACAAGCCACTGTGCTGCTTCCCCTTCTAGGAAACTTGAGAGATACCTTACTTTGGCTTCCTCATTCAGAAAAGAGTCCTCAAACTCCTCCATAAAACCCCTGACATGGGTCATAAAGCAAGCCAACTTTCCGGGATCGCCATCAAATCGCATCTTTAGCTTGTTAACTGCTAAAGCTCTGGCCCTTCCCCTTTGTAATCCACTCGTGGAAGGTCATCTCATCTCAGGCTCTGGTCCTGAAAAATCATCCTCTTCTTCACTGCCACTGGAAGTTCCACTCTCTGCTGAAGTGGTCATTGAAGTAGCTCCTCTCTCCGTCACTGTACCCCCTTCTTGCTTCAGAGCCAGGACAAGCTGCTGCAGAGATTGGCTGATGGACTCTATTTGCTTGCTGATAGTTTCTAACTCAAAATCGATGTGTGCAGTCTTCGCCTCTAAAGAAGCCATCCTTTGGGATTGGGTAACTCTGGGTTTAGCAGTCCGTTTACCCATCCCTGCCTGGAGGCCGCCTCCAATTCCCATGGACCACTCTGCACTAGCTTTGGGAGTACGTACCACAGGAAACTCGGCTGCCTCTATTCCACTATGTCTGGATCCCCTTTTAGACCCTTTCTTCTTGCCAGCGACTGGTTCACAAGCCACAACCTTTTCCTCTTTGGAAACTGCTCCGAGGCCTGTAGAAGTGCCTGGTTGCGCTTCTTCCTCCACCTGGAAACATTCCATAGATTCCTCCATTCTGTGAGTTACTTAGGAGAGTCGATTCTCACCAGGGAGGCACTAATTGTATTTAGCAATTGTAACCTCAGGATAAACTGACTAGATTGGCAT
Source organism: Charina bottae (assembly GCA_023362775.1). Classification (NCBI taxonomy): domain Eukaryota; kingdom Metazoa; phylum Chordata; class Lepidosauria; order Squamata; family Charinaidae; genus Charina; species Charina bottae. Next base: position 91,893,170 of record JALMGJ010000004.1, on the reverse strand, counting down.
TCAGATCTTTCTGTGATGACCCCAACAACAATGCCCTAATAAACACTTCTCAATGCAGTTCGTTGGAATGCAGATTAAGCTTTATTCAGGATACATGTTAATTGAAGCACTCCTAAAGATCTGAATGCAGATTCCCGCCAAACTGTACCATCTTAACTTCCCCCCTTGCGCGCCAAATTACCAACCGATGATCTCATTGTGCAAACGTTCTCATCTTCACACTCCCGCAGGTGGGTGACCTTGACGAAGCCGTTTCCAGCCTCTACTAACAGACATAACACTCAACGGCCAGTCCCCCTCCCAACAGTTCCCACAACATCTTTAGCCCGAATCCCAATGGCAGGATTCATAGACATGAACCCTGACAGTAGACCAGGCAGCAAACCAATATAGTGGACTAGCAGGGCGATGAGCCCCAATGTGGCAGGCCAGTGCAGTTCTGACCTCCCCACTTTATCATTTTACCAACTGGGCTTGAAAGATGTTGGAGACCAGGGTGATTTTAGAGAAGAAACCCCGAGACTCGGACACTCTGGACACTGTACTAGTTTTAATATCTTGTGCTGGAAAGGAGTACCAAAACAGAGGACTGGCAGCCTTTCTATAACATAGAGGTGGGCAGTGTAGTTTTGCACTGGTTCACCTCCTTCCTCCAGGGTCATTCCCAATCAGTGGTGATAGGACAGAAGAAATCTGACCCACGACCCCTCTTGTGTGGGGTGCCACAGGGTTTGGTGCTCTCTCCTCTCCTATTTAACATTTATATGAAGCCGCTGGGCGAGATCATCCATCACCACAGGATGAAGTACCATCTATATGCTGATGATACTCAGCTGTATATTTCCATCCTGGGTGAAGTAAGTGATGCGGTCGCTGCCCTATCTCAGTGCCTGGGGGCTGTGGGGGCCTGGATGGGGAACAACAGGCTTCGGCTGAACCCTGGTAAGATGGAATGGCTGTGGATTGATGGCCGCTCGGAATCTAGGAAGTTGTCATCCTTGGTTCTGAATGGGGTGGCACTGCCCCACTTGGAGCCAGTGTGGAATTTGGGGGTTCTCCTGGACTCACGACTCCTGCTTGAAGAGCAGGTGGTAGCCATGGCCAGGAGGGCCTTTGCACAACTTCGTGTTCTGCACCAGTTACGCCCATTCCTAGACCGAGATGCCCTCCAAACAGTCACTCAGGCCCTTGTCATCTCCCATATAGACTATTGTAATGCGGTCTACATGGGGCTACCCTTGAAGAGTATCCGGAAGCTTCAACTGGTCCAGAATGCAGCCAGAAGATTGGCACATGTGACACCTCTGCTGCGCGAGCTGCATTGGGTACCAATTTGCTTCGGGGTCCAATTCAAGGTGTTGGTCATCACCTTTAAAGCCCTACATGGCATAGGGCCAGGTTACCTGAGGGACTGTCTCATTCCCAGAACATCGACCCGTCCCACCCGATCAGTCAGAGAGGGCTTGCTGCAGACCCCATCAATTAAAGAGTTCCATCTAGCGGGTCCAGGAGGCGGGCCTTCTCTGCAGTAGTGCTCGCCCTTTAGAATATCTTACCTCCAGAGCTGAGGTGAGTTTCCTCACTCCTGACCTTTCGAAAAGACTTAAAAACCTGGTTCTGCCGGCTTGCCTGGGAGGGTAATGCCAACAGTTCCTCTGGGGGATGGCTGGTCACATGAAGCTCCCTAGTATTACCATCTTTTTAACATCTTTTATGCTTGGATTTTATAAATAAAATAAATAAATACTTGTTTACATTCTATTATTTCTGCTTTCCTATTCAGAAAAATCCACCAAGTTGGGGTGGAGTCTTCCAGCCACTATCTGAGCTTCGACGCTGGTGGCCCTGTGGGTGTAAAGGCAGAATATGTTAAAGTTATTCTATGTAGGATTCAAGCGAATGGATTCCTTCACTGTGAATTTCGAGCTTGTAAATTGGGATTTTTCCATTCCCTCTGCTGTAAGCAGTTTCCCATAACATTCTACCAGTAAATACCAGGTGTGACTTTCACTAGACAAAACGATGTAGTGATAACAGTCCAAAATATCTTATTCTCATGGGAACAGTGTCCTGTAAGGGAGACAATGCGCAACACCGTCATCTCATGGCGATTTATAGTAAGTACAACTGTTACTGCATTGTAAGCTGAAAAATGGCCTAGCCCACATTTAAGCCAATCAGAATGCTGAAACATGTGTATAATTCAGCTATGAACTATGGGTACTCACTCACTCACTCATTCTATGCTTCTTTTTGACTGCTATCTACATGTTGCCATGTACTTTGTTTCTGAACTGTAACTACGCCTGGTCTTTGCATAGACCATGATTTTTCTTTCCTCACATCTGATGGAACTCTGCGTATGCTTTGTTTTTTCCTTTTTGCAATAATGCACTATACATCCATCATTGCCTTATGCTACCAATAAAGATATTGTTAGCCTTAAAACACGTTGTTTGAATTAATCTGCGCCTGGAACCCCAAAAGCCAGCAACATCCCACAGAATATATAGTGAAATAGTATAATAGAATATTCCTATAAGAATAAAAAGAACAAAAAAAGTATTGGTGAGACAGGCTAATATCTTATAGTAGAAACTACTACATTCTGGAAAAAGAAGATCTTATCATGCATGGTTTCCAAAACAATCTAACTGAGATAAAGCCTCCCTCCTGCACCTTAGAGGAACATTCAGGAGGATATGGCCTTTAGTCCTAAATCTTAAGAGACGTTTATGTTCCAAAGCAGAGAATCAGAGTATCCAGTGAGTGTTGCACCTGACCCTGCTCGGAAGTCGTTAAGAACTTTAGAGGTTCAGTTTCACTCCTTGACCTTCAAGGTAAAATACTAGGATTAAACTGGAGCAATTTTCAAAATAAGGTATGTTCTAAAAGCTAATGCCACATTGAAACATTAGCTGTTTTTATTCTCTTAATGTACTGAAAGGTCAAATAAATACAAATTAAAGGGATCTTTTTTAAAAAATGAGAATTTTTTTTTCTTTTCAGCTGAGCTATTGCACACCTGCAGCTTATTTTCATGATCAAGGGGGAAAAAACCCTTTGAAATACTAGGGTAGTAATGGAAATGCTGACTGATTTACAACAAAAGGTGCTAGTGGGGGCCATTATATATTATGTTTTGCCATAAATTCTATTAACACAATGAAGCTATCTTAATTAAACTGCTTTTAAACAGAATAAATTATTAAAAGAATCAAATTCTTTAAGTCTTTAACTGTGGTGGCCCAACAACTGGGCAAATCATGGCCTAGCACTCTGCAACGGAAGGCAGTAACCAGCATCAGAATGGCCATAATTAGCTGCAGCATATATTCCAATTAACCTGGGAATTCCTTTTGCCTGCTAGCAGCAACTGCTGTTGAGAAGCTTTTACATGGCACTTGACTCAGTGAAAATAGCTTCCCCCCTCCCCCATTTTGGCAGAGATGTACCATGGATAAACTGTCTTCCTGTTCATTAATGTGTTTACATATAATTTGTCAAATAAAAGCAAGTACCTCCTCATGAGAGGAATAGGACAAAAGCCAAAACTTTTCACAGTAGATATCAGCTTGAGATCAATACTTACTTTTTAATTGTGTACTGCACAATGGATCATAATAAGGTTTTTAAAAAGCTAGTATGTCTATGGGATAGTTGTTTAGAGTCAGCAAGTTGGCAATAATCCAGGATTCTGGCAAGTTGAGTCTGATTAAAAACACACTGTGGAAGAGTTGCCTTTTTACTCCTTCTGACTCCTAAAGTATTTATCCACAATAATCACATCAGAGTACCAGAAAAGCAGAAGCACTTTAGTTCTGAAAGGAAAATGGTCAACCTCTAAAGCTATTTCTGTAAAGCTCTGGAGCTGTTGTGTGGGCCTTTGAATCAGTTTTGTGGGGTAGGGACAGAATGCTGAGATTAGCTTTATTGCTTAAAGGGAGAGAGTTTTAAAAACAGGCAGTCTCCAATTTCTTCTTAAATGTACCTGGCTTAGGTCAAGGGCACAATGAGCATACTACATTGACTATGAACTCCTAGCCTCCACTCCTAACAGGTACACAAACAGGAGTCACCATGTGTGAGTTGGGCGGCCTTATAAATTTGTTTTTTAAAAAAAATACATCCAATTTTTCTGGGGTATGGAGTTTGTTATTGAAAATAACAGGAGTGATAGGGTTCAGAATATAAATATGCAATTCTCTGACGACATAATGTAATAATATAATTGCAGAAAAGAGCTATTATATGGCATTGCACTGACTCAGGGATGTCAGAAAGGTATTATCCTATATCTGGATGCATGGTCTGATTATTTCCAGACTCAAAGTTTTGCTTTGTTTTTCTTAGCATTATACCAGCACAGGATGGATGTGTATCAGAATTATAAGTGGATGGAATGATTAAATAAGCCTTTCAATTGTATTTGCCCCATATAATATTTTCTCTGCTCAAGGTTGAACATCCTAAACTTTTGAAATCCATATTTTTGCCCCCCAAAAAGTAAGTCTTTTTGTTCTCCTATCTTTATCTTCTCCCATTCCTTCCTAAAGTGGGAAAGAGACCAATATAGTTTGGCCTCTAGCTCTAGGGCTGTGCTCTCTGCTTTAGGATGTTATTTTTATTCTTCGGACACTATGCAACATGAACACTAAAATAGTGAAAGCCTCCTTAGCAAGTCTTTTTCCCACTGCTGTACAAGAAAAAATGACAACCGTGTGCTGGATAGAAATAATTTCAAGATAGTTAAATGTTTACTGCCAATGTGTGAGGGGCTGTTCATCTTTGCTATTAACTTACACATAGCTTCAAAGCCAATTATCTTAAGACCATCCTGATTCCAGCTGAATCTGTCCAAGTTCTGAGATCATTTCCCATGACTTTTTTTCTGAGCTGATTGATGTAGTCAGATAGGCAAAGACAAGGCTTTTTATCACTTTTTATCTCATATGTGTAAAGTTATTCTAATGACATGATTTGTTCCACTACACATTGGATTCAAATTGAAGAACATAGAAAACAAAACATCTGTTTTAAATGGAGTGTTACATTCACAAATTAGGTTATATGTACAACTCTGGAAACAACACACTAGTAATACCATAATTTCTCTAAAATTAAATGAATATCAGACAGATTCAATAACTCTTAACAGCCAACCTATTTTTTAATCCAACATTTCCATGTTGTAATTTATACTATTTTTTTTTACTTTTGCTTTTCTTTCTAAACAATTTCACCATAGAATCTTAAAAGCTTTATTTATACAATAATCAATAATGTTATGAAAGCTTGCTTTGAAGGCCATTTTTCTTTAGATGGCCAATTTAAAATTATTGAATTCTCCCCATGACTATGTTATCCAACCTGTCTTGATTTAAAAAGAAATAAAATCCGGCTATTGGGTAGAATAATCTCATGTTTTACAGCTTCTAAGTGTATTATAACATTCTTTGTTTTAGCAACAGTGAAACTACATGTTGTTTTGGATGTATATCCTGAAAATGTACACATAACTATTAATTAAATAATTAATTAATTAATTAATTAAAAAATATTAGAAAACTTTTATGTTTTCACATATTCATTTAGTTGCCCAATTATATTATAGCAATTTTATTAAACATTACAATTAAAAAGATAAACTAATACAAACTAAGAAAATAAAAGAATAAAAAGAAAAAATAGAAAGTGCAGAAAAGAAAAAAATAGAAAGAAAAAAGAAAAAAAATAGAATATAGCAGAGAAAAAGAAAATAAATATATAAAAAATTACTTCTCCCTTCATCACAAGTATAAACAATTTTAGTAACTTATCACCTTCTCTTACAACAAATGATCTTTTCTTTCCATATCTCATCTCTTATCTATAAACAATTTTTTTTAAACTTTGTTGTTCAGTCCTAGTCAGCAAAAGCCCATTAAGGGTTACAAGAGATAACAACATATCTATTTTAACCTTGATCAAATAAACCAACTTTTATAGTTTTATACTTTTTGTAATGACTACAGAACCCTGATAGCAACAAACGAATCTCGCAAGGTATTCTTGGAAATCTACTTTACTGCTAGGTTACTGTATACAGAGAAAGTTGCATCTGAAGAAAGCACGGGCTTTCTCCCTTGATAATATCCCCCACAACCCCGCCCCCCTGTTCAGGCCACTTGAGATCTTGAGTGCTCTGCTCTTCTCACACCTCCTTGCGACCTTGGTCCACCGGCTGGCAGATCACTGTCGAGGAATGCGGGTCCGGCCTCTTCCCCTTTAACTCCTTCAATGCATGATCCCTGTTGCAAAGGTGTGCAGCTTTACAACAGGGAACATGACATTACTGCTCCACCTGAAAAAGACTAAAAACAATGAGTAAGATAATATACAGGTTAAGAGGGTTTAAGAGGGTATTTGTGGTGAAAATGAGTAATTAAGCGAGGAGCGTTTACATTAGAAGCAGGGACCCATTCAGGGTCGGGGAAATGCTTCCAGGAAACTAGATATTGTAATTTGTTACGATGCAGTCTGGAGTCCAAAATTTCTTTGAACTCAAAATGTTCCTCACCATTAACAATGATCGGAGCTGGTGGAGGTGTGACTGGATGCCACATGGGGGAGGGAACATAGGGTTTCAAGAGGCTACAATGGAAAACTGGGTGGATACGCTTAAGATTTTCAGGCAACTGTAGTTTGACTGCCACCGGGTTAATAATCTCGATAATTCGAAAAGGACCAATTAATTTGGAAGCCAACTTCTTCGAAGGTTGGGTAGTTTTAAGGAATTTCGTGGATAAGTAGACTTGGTCTCCAACTTTCATATTCCATTCAGGCCTCCTTTTCCAGTCAGCAAAATGCTTGTATGTGTGTTGGGCTTTCTGCAGCGCTTGGAGAATTACCGGCCAGGAAGCTGAGATTCTTTAGCAGTGTGGTTTGTGGGGGCCTCTAGTGGTAGCTCTGGGATTGGCATGAAATCGTGTCAATGAACCATTTTGAATGGAGATAGGCACATGGAACTGTGCACTGCATTGTTGTAGGCTGCCTCAGCAAATAGGAGTAATTTCAACCCAGTTATGTTGTTGATAATTCAGGTAGCAGCGAAGGTATTGTTCCAAAGTGGCCTGGAACCTTTCAGAGGCTCCATCAGTCTCCGGGTGGTTCGAGGAGCTAAGCACCCGTGTGGTGCCTAGTAATTTCAAAAACGCTTTCCAAAATTTGGCGGTAAATTGCGAACCTCTATCAGAGATTATGTGCGTGGGACATCCGTGGGGTCGGTAGACATGTTGGATAAATAGCTTGGCTAATTGCTTAGCGGTAGGCACCTTGGCACAGGGTATAAAATGAGCTTGCTTAGAAAATAAGTCTATGACAGTCCAAATTACAGTTTTGCCTTTACTTTCAGGCAATTCCACTACAAAGTCCATTGCAATTTGCTCCCAGGGCCGGGTTGGTTTTGCTACGCTTTGCAATACATCTTGCTGCTTACCCCCTTTACCTTTACGTTTAGCTTGAGCACAGGTGGTGCATTCATTAACATAGGCTTTGACATCCTTTCGCAAAGATGGCCACCAGAACTGCCTGCGGACTAAATGCAAACTCTTAGTGAATCCAAAATGGCCAGCAGTTTTGAGATCATGTGCATTGGCGAGGGCATCCTTGCATAAGGAATGAGGTATACAAAGTTTATCAGCAAAATACCAGTTCTGGTTTTTATGTTGTAGTGTTGATTGGTTTTCCTTGAACCAAGGATCAGATTGCAGCGCTGAGTGGAGGTTTTCCTCCCACATAGTTTTTTCTTGTGATGGAGGCACTGGCAGTGGGTCAGCCCTGGTCTCTGTTTGTCTGTGGGTGGTAACTGCCAAGCCTAACTGTCGTTGGGAGAAGACAGTGTCTACAACTTCTTCCCGTTGGCTATCATGCTGGGGCATATGAGACAAAGCATCCGCCATAAAATTGCGTTTTCCAGCAAAATAATGAAGGGTAAAATTAAATCTGCTGAAAAATCGGGCCCATCTCAGTTGTTTGGCATTCAATTTCTGGGGGATGCGAAGTGCTTGTAAGTTTTTATGATCTGTCCAGACTTCAAAAGGGTGTTTGGCTCCCTCTAAAAGGTGCCGCCAAGTAGTCAGTGCTGACTTTACAGCATAAGCTTCCTTTTCCCACACATGCCATCGCCTTTCCCCCTCAGTAAACTTCTTTGATAAATATGCACAAGGCTGTAAAATTCCCAGGGAATTTTTCTGGAACAATATGGCCCCAAGTACGGTGTCTGATGCGTCAGAGTGCACCACGAAAGGAACATCCGGGTCTGGGTGTTTAGCACCGGATAGGCGGTGAATAACTTTTAAGTTCATCAAGGGCACTCTGACACTCAGCCGTCCAATTTAATTTAGCCCCCGGCTGTGGTGTTTTCTTAGACTCCCCCTTCCCTTTTGTTTTCAACAAGTCTGTGAGTGGCAAAGCAATTTGGGCAAATTGGTTTATGAACTGTCTCTAGTAATTTGCATACCCGAGGAAACTTTGGAGCTGTTTCCGGGTGCGGGGGGGGGGGATTTCCCAGGCTAACATGTCCTGGACTTTAGCAGGGTCCATCCCAATTCCCTCACTGGAGATTCTATATTCTAATTCTCGCTGGAATGCTTCCACCCAGGTAGAGTCTAGTTAGAGAGATGCAACTTAATGTAATGACTACAGAACCCTGATAGCAAAAAACGAGTCTCGCAAGGTATTCTTGGAAATCTACTTTACTGCTAGGTTACTGTATACAGAGAAAGTTGCATCTGAAGAAAGCACGGGCTTTCTCCCTTGATAATATCCCCCACAACCCCGCCCCCCTGTTCAGGCCACTTGAGATCTTGAGTGCTCTGCTCTTCTCACACCTCCTTGCGACCTTGGTCCACCGGCTGGCAGATCACTGTCGAGGAATGCGGGTCCGGCCTCTTCCCCTTTAACTCCTTCAATGCATGATCCCTGTTGCAAAGGTCTGCAGCTTTACAACAGGGATCATGACACTTTTACTTTTAAAAATCTTGATCTTTAATCCCTTCAAATAATGTCCTAGAACTTGATTTCTTTTCATTTTTTTTCTTTGTCCTTTCTCACAAAATTCTTCAAAACTTTAACAAGTCTTTTTTGTAAATCCAGTATAAGAAAGTTGTCCAGGTCACTCTTTTGGTTTGTTATTTGTATAACAATTTTAATTATTAAGATATCAGCCAGTTTCATTTGTATATCCAGTGTAGCATCTTTTTCCATACCATTCTTGTAGCCTGTCATTTTTAAATCCACTTTCAAATCAGTCTCAGTCTTGTCCAGTAAAACCTGTTCAAACATAGTCCCTCTATAATGGCAGACACTCTTAAAATTAACTTCTGGGTCACAAATATCCTTCAATACATCCAATGTTAAAATATTTTGCTCCATTCTGTAATAGTAAGTCAAATTTAAGTGTTCTTTTCCTTTAATTGCAGTCTTTAGTTTCTTCTGGTTCCCTCTAGTGTCCAACATTCAAATTCCCATCCTATCATGTTTTCTTTTAAGAATTAAAAACAACAGCATTTTCCCACAGGAAGGATTCTTATGATTAATTTCAAAATCTTATTTCAAATCCATATGGACCCTTAATCCATTTGTAACTTTCCAAAATCAACGTTCTAATCACATTTTTGTTGTTTGTTCCCCCCAAAAAGAGAGAATTTTTTAAGTCCTTAAACCTGTATTTAAAATTTCTTTTGCAAAGGATTGAAGAAGACTCACCCGGTGCTATAAAACTTGCTTTTCCAAGGGTTCCTAATAGCTGAAAAGCAATTAGTAAACAACTTCCAAAAGGGGTTAGAAAAGGAAGTATGCAAACCCTGTGTCCATAAAGGCGCCGACTGTGGATTGGGTAAAAATGGCATTCCTTCATCTGCCAGAGCTGTAAACATGCCAGAGACTGCTCTCTTGAGGTCTCCTCACAAGGAGCAACTGTCTGGAGCACTTGTGGGTGACCCCAAGTCCTCTCCTTGTCCAGAGAAGAATCCTAATAGAGCCAGTCCACTCACTGGCTCTTCATTCTGCTGCAGTCATCAGCTCCACTCTCAGTTGTGTTCACCATTTCTTCCCTGGAACTCACTCCATTTAGTTGCCCAATTAGTGGCCACTGCTCTTAATTGTTTATTTGTCCAGTAAGTTTGTATATTTTTATTTCCTTTTTTGTATACTCTGATCCCAAGAATTTGAGTTTCTTGTGCTTAAAAGATCTCAGGGAATGAATATAGTATCTTTCTTTTTCATTAACCAGCTTAAACATTTTAACAAGCTGTAATGAGAGAAGCTAGCTGTGTGTGTTGTTATTAAATCAATATTGCTGCCACAGTTCTTGTATCTTTGGGAAGGATGCATTTCTCTTCCCCAGGGTTTTGATTATGATGACCCTGCACTATGAATTTGAGAACAGAAACACACATTCTGCCAATTTGTCCATCCATCCATTAAATGTATCATTAATGTCCAAATACCTACAGTATATCTTACTAGAGCAGGATAGATCAGTTTTTACAGAAAGCCATCTTTTTCTGAACCAAAGTACTGGCTTAATCAAGTGTCCAAGCTGATGTGCAGGTCTTCAAAATATCAAATCTGGAGTCTATCCCAACTATGCTACTTGAATCTGATACCTTCTGCTTGCAAAGCAGGTGGACTATCAATAAACTATGGGCCTTCTTGTGTCATACTTAATCAATAGACTAAAATTAGGACATGGTAATTGAACAAGATGCAGTTCTGCAAATTATTTCACTATTTGAATCCTGATTACTTAATTTCCTTAGAAATAATTTTCTATAGCTTTTGTAAAACTTTATATATCTGTCTCCAGATATTTTAAAGTGATTAATAAGTGCTAATTCATCTTATGTGTTTGCTAGTAACTGAATACAGAATCCTTATTTTTAATAATAGTGCAAACACTAAGCTGTGATTCAAATACTGGTCTTGAAAGGTTTTGTGCATATATATTTATCTTATCATGAAATTATTCTTTCTCTTTTTAAACAAATAATGTAAACACAATTCCCCATACTACAAAAATCATTTGTCCTATAAGATAAAATAAAGGGGATTTCTCTTGTAAAATAAAAGCCAAATGGTTCTTGCCAACAATGCAACTAGTAGTAGGTGATCAATTTCAAGGGTAAGCAATTATGAATTCTATGTCATTTTTCTTGGGCCTGCTTTCTAGATGAGCAACTGGACAGGTCAGTAATAGTACTTAAAAAATTCCATATATTGATGTGGAATTTGTTTTAGCAAGCATCTGTTTCCAACATCAGCATGAAAATTTTTAGATCAAACTAAATTAAAACAAACACAGTTCCTACAAAAAATGACTTCCTGCAGTCAAGTTTTCTAAAACCTTAAGATTAGCTGGTTTCTAAGATGCTGGGATAAATATGTTCACTGATCCCTTAGGCAATTACAGGGAATTTCTCACAAATATATATAGGAGAAGCAAAAATCAATATTAGCTCACTGCATAGATAAATATCAATAATTACTGCAATTCACACATTCATTTTAGAATAACCTTAAGGGCTGTATGTACACCAAACCTGAGCAAAACCTTCTAAAGAACATATGATGAAGCCCGATGAATCAGAACATGGATCTATTTGACCAAAGATACTATTAATAAACAGTTAGAACCGGACATGGAACAACCGATTGGTTCAAAATTGGGAAAGGAGTACGACAAGGCTGTATATTATCACCCTGCTTATTTAACTTATATGTAGAGTACATCATGAGAAATGCTGGGCTGGATGAATCACAAGCCGGAGTTAAGATTGCCAGGAGAAATATCAACAACCTCAGATATGCAGACGATACCACTCTAATGGCAGAAAGTGAAGAGGAACTAAAGAGCCTCTTGATGAGGGTGAAAGAGGAAAGTGCAAAAGCTGGCTTGAAACTCAACATTACAAAAACTCAGATCATGGCATCTGGTCCCATCACCTCCTGGCAAATAGAAGGGGAAGAAATGGAAGCAGTGACAGATTTTATTTTCTTGGCCTCCAAGATCACCGCAGACGGTGACTGCAGCCATGAAATTAAAAGACACTTGCTCCTTGGGAGGAAAGCTATGGCAAACCTAGACAGCATATTAAAAAGCAGAGACATCACCTTGCCGACAAAGGTCCGTATAATTAAAGCTATCGTTTTCCAAGTAGTAATGTATGGCTGTGAGAGTTGGACCATAAGGAAGGCTGAGCGCCGAAGAATTGATGCTTTCGAACTGTGGTGCTGGAGAAGACTCTTGAGAGTCCCTTGGACTGCAAGGAGGTCAAATCAGTCAATCCTAAAGGAAATAAACCCTGACTGCTCATTGGAAGGACAGATGCTGAAGCTGAAGCTCAAATAGTTTGGCCACCTAATGCGAAGACAGGACTCACTGGAAAAGACCCTGATTCTGGGAAAGACTGGAGGCAAAAGGAGAAGGGGACGGCAGAGGATGAGATGGTTAGATAGCATCACAAACATGAATTTGAGCAAACTCCGGGTGACAGTGGAGGACAGGAAGGCCTGGCGTGCTATGGTCCATGAGGTCACTAAGAGTCGGACACGACTAAACGACTGAACAACAACAACTATTAATAAAACAATAGTGAGTAACAGAGTGCAAAGCCAATACATTTTCTTAATTTATTTGTCCTCAACATTCAGGGGTTAATGCTTACCTGTACAGCTACATGTGCATCATCCACAAATATCATAAATATATATAAAATTGTGAAAGATTTATATGATCTGAAAAGAAACCAGAGTATATAAAATTGCTCTCTGGAGAAGGCTCTAATGCTAGGAAATGTGGAAGACAGAGAAGAAGAGGATGACCAGCAGTGAGGTGGATAGGCTCATTTACAGTGGGTATGTGTACACCATTGGGAGAGTTGAAATAACAGGTTAGAGATAGATCATCATGGATGAAATCTATGTATGTGGCCGCTAGGAGTTGAAAACAACTTGATGGCACACAATCAATCAATATAAACTTGCATTTACTTATGTAAATGCATAAGTATGCATGAGCGTGCACACCACAAACAAATTCTGGTGATTTTGTGTCTATTCAGTGACAGGCTCAATGGTTCTGTTCTACATTCTTACACATACTGATATTTAAAATGCAATTTATTTATTTATTTATTTAACTAAACAGAGCAGAAAAAGCAAGAAGAAAACAAAATAATAACATAAAATAGGTAAGTACTTCTCATACATTTATGTATACAAAGTTTTATATAACAGTTTCAATAAAGGATGACCATATTTCATTATAATTATCCATACATCATCAGTAAGCAATTTATTCATAAGTCAAAAGTAACATCAGGTCTTCAATGAATTTAGTAATTGGGCCATAAATTTAACCTTCCAATGTTGAAGGATAAGTCTCTTAGCAATCAGAAGGGCATGGAGAATCCATTTCTGTTGTCCAGCCATCAATTCCCATGTAATAAATATGTAGTTCAAAATAAAATGGATATCCAGACCTATTAAAACCTATCCCAACGTTAAATTAATGTGTAATGACTTCTTCCAGAATATAAGAATTTTAAGACAATGCAAAAACATATTTTAATGCAGCATTATTCTCATTGCATCTCCAAAAACAGTGTGCTTTACTTATTCCTATTCATTACAAACACAGTGGGATCCAATACATCTGAAATATTATTTTTTCTTTTTATTAGATTTCAAGAAAAGAAAAAAAAACTAAAAAAGTGCAGAAACACAAGAGAATTTTTTTTTAATTTTACAAAAGATGTGGCTTCTGACTTTTAACAGCAAGGATATACAAAATTTCCGTAATCAATCTCTTACTCTATATTAAACCAAAACACCACATTTTTTCTATAAGTCATTCCACTTTATCCCATAATAAAAATCACTTAGTACAGTTACTCCTCCCCCTTATATTAAAATAGAGGAAAAAAATTAATATAAATCTCCTAAACATCTTTCTCCCCTCCAAAAGATAAAACATATTTAATTATTCCCTTCCTACCACTATTCTATACATTTCTGTCTACTATAATAAGAATCAAATTAAAAAGCACATAAGTTATCTACTATTATACTTAATAGTAAAACAATTTTAATAATCCCAATCTTAATAAACCCAAAAAAACAAAGACAATTTAAAACACTAATTCCTTAAAGCAAACCAGATGAAGATTCCTCAACCCTTATCCCACTTCAAAATAAACCAGAGCAGTTACATATCCCCACAATGTACACAGAGCTTTCCTCTTGAAAGAGTCAAACAGCCCAACTGCCCCCCTCGAAGATTCCAGGTTCTTTTCATGGCATTCTACCAGGAGATCAATTTTACTTATGGCTTGCAGATCACTCTCTCCCTTAGATTTCTCCAACTCCATTATCCAATCTTCATCCAGCATCTCAATAAAAATCCCAATCTCAGTCTTAAAAAAAACCTTTCTATCGCTCTTAAATTCCTCAATTTCATCCACCACATCCCCAACCTGATGGCACATTCTAGATCTCATATTTTCCACAATATCCTGGATATCTTGCATAAAAGTTTGATAAGTCAAAAGAAATCTGTTTAAAATCCTGGTGAAGGTCAGAAAAAATCTGTTTGAAATCCTCCATGTCTCACACAGTAGATTATGTTGCCCCCTAGGAGCTTAACCAGCGAAAGTTGAAGATATGGAAGAGTTTCAAAGTGTGTTTACATAAAGTGAGAGTGAAATAGCAGACTGTTCTCAAAGGAAAGTGAAAACAGAAAGCTGAATGTTCAAATCAGCCGATTCAACGTGTAGGAAAATGCTAATATCTTCAAATTTAATACAAAAATAATAACAGGAAGACAATTGTTTACTCTCAATCTTTGGAATTTCCTTTGGAAGGAAAATAAAATCCAAAACTTAATTTAAAGAAAAAGTAATCCCAAAAATAACGTTAAGCACCAAGAGAACCAGCTTCTCCTCGCTGTAGAAAGCCTCTCTTGGGGTACATATACTTAAAAAAAAATACAAATTGGTGATTTAGAAATGGGGTGGCTGATCTTAGTGTCCCTTTAAGGCTACAGCGCGGCTTGAAAATGTTGACATCCCAGCTTCCCAGCTGCTGTTACCAGTCGAGCGCGAAATGCTGTTTGCGATCTTCTGGCTGCAAGCAGCTGTCCAGAGGACAGATGGGATGATTCCAAGTATTCTCCTTGATCCAGAAAACATTTATGGGCTTCAGGAAAACCTGCCAGATCTCGAAAAATGTTACCGCATTGTCAGCTCCACCCACTGAACGAGGGACACAGCCGTTCAGTCTGCCATTCCCACCGGAAGCCTGAAATATTATTTTTTTCTGAATAAGCTATAACTTAAGATATGTTGACACGTTTCATATAGACATTAAGACAGTCTCCTATTAAGATGAAAGGGAATCTCCAATTCCTTATTCAGTCTTTCAAACTTGCATATCAAACTGATTTATCAACAAATGTTTAGAAATATTATTTGTGAGAGTTTTTATCTCTTAAGACAGAGTCAGAACACATTTGGGCACCTCTAAAGCTAAAAATGCGACTGGTGGAAATTGAGATGTCATAAGAACATAAGCAGTACCCTGCTGGATTGGACCCCTGGCCCATCTAGTCCAGCAGTCTGTCCTCACAGTGGCCAAACAACTGCACAAGGAAGCCTACTAGTCTCCCAGCAGATGGCCTTCAGAAGTAGTCACACTGCCATCAAGGCTAATAGCCATTGATCCCCATGACTTCCATGAATTGGTCCATCTCTTTTTTGAAGCCAGCCAAGCTGGTAGCCAGCACCACATCTTGTGGTATGGATGTAATTGCAAATGTTGCCAGTGGACATCCACAGACAAATGATATTTATTCTGTAATGTGGGAAATCCTAAAAACTAATCCTTATCACCCAAGAAAAATCCCAACATCATCCAAATCTTCCATAAATTAGTTGCTGGGATTGGGTAAGGATTACCTCTTAACATCAGCTTAGTATCAGAAAAAGGATCAAAAAAGCAATTTTCCAGAAATAGTATATCACCATTTTATTTTTTTAATATATATCACTATGTTCAAATTGATGTAAGAATTATAGGATTTGCTTTTGAATCCAAAACAGTCCAATTTACTAAAGGTGCTATGTGTGAATATTCCAAAATGGCATTGGAAGGAGAATTTATACCAATCAAAGCCATCCAGAATTTGGTACTAATTAAAATGTATGCATAATGGTATAATTTAAAAGGCAGGAAACCAAACCCCCCATTTTTAATTAACAACTGCATCTTTTTCTCTGATATCATTGGAACTGAAAAACTTAATAGAAAGCCAGCATGAACAAAGGAGAGCCAAAATGAGAACAAAATGAGAGTCACTTTGG
Organism: Charina bottae; assembly: GCA_023362775.1. Taxonomy (NCBI): domain Eukaryota; kingdom Metazoa; phylum Chordata; class Lepidosauria; order Squamata; family Charinaidae; genus Charina; species Charina bottae. The sequence continues at coordinate 91,876,770 of JALMGJ010000004.1, read as the reverse complement.
TCTAGTGGTTAAGGCAACAGGCTAGAAACCAGGAGACTCTGAGTTCTAGTCCCGTTTTAGGCATGAAAGCCGGCTGGGTGTCCCTGAGCCAATCACATTCTCTCAGCCCAACTCACCTCACAGGGTTGTTGTGGGGAAAATATGAGGAGGAAGGAGTATTAGGTATGTTCACCACCTTGAGTTATTTATAAAAATAATAAAGGTGGGATAGAAAATAATAAAATAAAATAATAAAATAAAATAAAATAAAATAAAATAAAATAAAATAAAATAAAATAAAATAAAATAAAATAAAATAAAATAAAATAATAAAATAAAATAAAATAAAATAATAAAAAATAATAATAAAATAAAATAAAATAAAATAAAATAAAATAAGGAACAATCAGGAACCAACACCACAAAAACAAGCAATCAGGATTGGGCACAAACAAAGAACCAATCAGAGAACAGCCCTCACCAACCTGCACCAATTGGAAACCAGCTCAGCTAAAGGCCAATCAGAAGTCAGGACACCTGGCTATAAAGACAGGAGCCCAGTCAGTCGTGCCCTGTTGCCTGTGAGCTGCATAGCAGATCATTTTGCCTTTGAAGATGCCAGCCACAGTTGCTGGTGAAACGTCAGGAAATCTGTTCTCTAGACCACAGTCACTAAACCCTGAAGCCGAACACTGCCCAACTCTACTAGCTTTTCCTAATGAAATAGGAAAAAAAATAGTATATAACATATGTTCTTTACTAGGTTTTGGCATAACTGTAATATAAAGGTAAAGGTTCCCCCCCACAGTCATGTCTGACTCTAGGGGCCGGTGCTCATCTCCATTTGTTAGCCGAAGGGCCAGCGTTGTCCGAAGACGTTTCCGCGATCATGTGGCCGGCATGACGTGTGCGGAACACTGTTACCTTCCCACCGAAGTGGTACCTATTTATCTACTTGCATTTGCATGCTTTCAAATTGCTAGGTTGGCAAGAGCTGGGGTGAGTGCGGGAGCTCACTCCGTCATGTGGAGCTAGGGTCTCGAACCTCGGAACTTCAACCTTCTGATCAACAAACCTGGCATCTTAACCACTGAGCCACCGTGCCCCCTAACTGTAATATATGCTTTGTTAAATGAAGAAGATAAAATTCCATTTTCAAATATCACTTTATATAATTCACAATGTTTGGGAACAAAAATATTAAATGTTGTATACCACTCCACAAGAAAGCTATCTAATCCTGGTGCTTTACCAGGACTCATATTCAGAATCACTTTTTGATACCATCTATCTCTCCTTGACGGGAGCAGTTAATAACTATTGTATGAGAATTCCAATTGTAAAAGATAAAGTGTATATCTTCATCAGATAAATTTTCAGGTTTACCATATAAATATGAATCAATATTTAAAAATTGAAAATGTATGTCCTCCAAGAAGCTCTATATCTTATTATTCTCATCTTTAATGGCTGTGACATTTTTTTTTCCTTTGCTTCAGATGGTTTGTAAAGACCGTCAGGTTTTTCATCATTTTCCCCATATTTTTTATGTAAACATGTTAACATAAATTCAATTCTGTTAAAAAATTGTTTATCACAGGCCTGTGATAAAATATTATTTAACCCATTTTTAGTTCACTGTATCTTCCTGCATAGACTGAGGGGAGGATATATGCTCATCTGTGTCCAAAGACTTCAATTTGTCTTTCAAATTAGTTTCATTTTCATTTTTTATGTTTTATTTTTTTCTTGTATGATGCATAGATAACAACATGAACACACATACTGTATACTGTGAGCCTGATAAACCGTCTATTGCAGAATTAAGGAACTAGCTTTTACATCTTAAATTCAAAGTATTGCAATGTCTCAGAACTAACTTGTTTTATAAATTCACTGTCATTCAACAGAGAGGCCTTAAAATAGCAGCTTCCAGGTGGTTTTGTGAATTCCAGTAGTTGTAAATTAAACCTGATTGAGCTATGATCTGATATTTAAGAAATGTCTATCCTGCAAATTTGAATTTGTTGAAATAACGTTGAAGAAACAAAAAAAGAATTAAGTCTAAAATCATCTAATTCACTGCTAAGTTAAAAGTATACTTCCATTGTGCAGGATGTAACAAACACCAGGGATTGATCAAATTTAATTAACCCATGTATTCTAATTGTAGTTTTAACTAATGATTGTTTTTTACGGGGAGATGTAGCTTGCACTAATGATTGCCTTTTAAAGAGGGATGTATTCCTATCTAATTGAGAATATCTCATTTAAATATCCTGCTACAATAATATGGTCACAACTGCTATTGTTTAAATGATGAAAATACTCATGGAATATGGCAGATGAATCTAAGTTACGACCATAAATATTGATCATAACAATAGTTATATCAGTAACTAGAAGTAAAAAATAACCATTGACTTCTGCTATAACATACTGAACCTGTAAAAAGAAGTGTTTATGAATCAGAATGGCCACCACTTTCACCCTGGTTGAAGCATTAGTGAATGCTAACATAGGTTTTACACAAAAACTACACAAGGTTTTATCTTCTCTGGTGCTGTCTCCAAATAAAAAATCCAATGTCAGCCTTTAAAGATTTGAGATAGGTTAATACCTCATGTTGTTTCCAAGATCCTCTCAGCCCTTTCACATTAAGGCTGACTTAATTCAGTTGAATATATTCTATTGGCCCACAAATACTATATATATCACTCAAATACTAATATTTTGTAAGACCCGAAGTGTATCATTATATGTCTAATACAAAGCATTATTGTAATAAAAATGTTAACCTTGTTTCCATAGTTGCACATTAGTAGTTGATAACTGTATGAATACAAATTAGATAAAGGATACAAGCCTGTAGTAGTTAAACAAAGAAAAACAGAGAAAGAAAATAATACACGATGAAACAAAAAAAAGAAAAACCAGAAACTGTAAGAAAAGAAAAAGGAACATTTCACTTCTGATTGATATGGCTCTGTAGTTTCTTCCTCTCAGGATCATGTAATATCATCTTTAAGCAAAAGGAGAACAAAAAGTAAACAAGGAAAACCAGTGTGGGAGGAGAAAGGAACAGGGAGAAGAGGGGGGGGGGAATATTCAGATACAACATAACTTGGCAATAGGCTCAGGCACTAGATATAGTATGGGGATAAACCAGAAGTTACTACACAGTGAATTCTGTTACAGTATATGGGATGGGGTGTTGCATATATTTTTTTATGTCTTAAAGAAATATGGAAGGCTAGTATTTAAAAGCCAAGCCTCAAAACTTCTTTCCTGTGAGTTTCAAGAGAGAACACAGGTTGGCTACCCCACTCAGGAATGTTAATTTACTTTGGAGCCAGCTAGTCTGATAGTTCTGACCAATCAGAATTACCTGTTTAAGCTTTGCCCATATTGGGAATCTGTTGCCTAGGTGAGTGGTCACATGCCAGATCCTGTCCACTCAGGTATAGCCAATTTGCAATTGTAAAAAGCTTTTAAAAGTGTTATCTCTGCGTTTGTTTTGGTCTCTCTGCTGCTGCTATCTCTTTTCTAAAATGTGAGTACTTAAGCTATGAGCTGCTTCTTCAGCTGAAGAAAGGAAGCTTCGTGTTTTCTTGTTCTTTTGATTTAAATAAAGCAACGTTTTACTGCAAGCTTTCAGTTTGCTTGTCTCTCAATTTTTTTCCATAACTCTGATCACAAATTTTATAAAACAACAAAATGGGGGAGTGGGGAACTCGAAGTTATCAGCTTTAAATGGTGTTAGAATCTCCTCTATTGAAGAAGCAATTTATGAAGTTTTTTTCTTTTTATTAATAGTAAAGTTGGTATCAATAAAGGCAGTATTGGTCTTCATTGCTTCAATAGTTGAGAACAGAATTAAGCAGCTGGAAGAGCATTTACAAAAGTTTGTGCTTTAGAAAATAATTGTTTCTTGTCTGTAGCTTCCACAGTAAAATCTGGGTAGATAGATAATTTATTCTTTTTAGGCTTGCACTCTAGTTAAATTTCACTGATTTTACTTTAGATCTATCAAAAGTCTCATCTCTTGTAGTAGCATGCAGAAACTGAACAATATTTGGGTAAGTCCCAGATCCTGATTTTCAGGTAATGGAATTTCAATTAAAAAATCATAGGCAGAGAATGACGCCTAAAATAAAATCTCCACAAATTTTGTCAACTGAGTTGGATTAGGAATATTCTCAATACCAATCACACACTTTTTTTCCTGCAAAACTGAGACTCCAGGAGACATGCGTGATTATTCAAAACACTGTGACAGCCCACATTGTCATATCCTGGGCTTTCATTTGATCCTCTAGGTTAGGTACTTTCTCTTGGATCTGTTTAAGAGACTTATTAGTGTATTGTCGAAGGCTTTCACGGCCGGAGTTCAATGGTTGTTGTGGGTCTTCCGGACTGTGTGGCCATGTTCTGGAAGTTGTGGTTCCTAACGTTTCGCCAGCATGATGCTGGCGAAACGTTAGGAACCACAACTTCCAGAACACGGCCACACAGCCCAGAAGACCCACAACAACCAGTCTTATTAGTCTCTGTAGTTATTGTTTGAAGAAAAGAGATTGATTCCTAGATTGGCTTTGAAATGTTTAATTGGCAAGGCATCTCTTTTAACATCTCAAAAGTCTTCCTCTTCTGCTTTTGAAAGCACAGATGGGAGTGACATATCTGGAGCTGCAACAGGAAATTTCTTGGCCCTGGTTCACCTATTTAGTGCAAAATAATTGGCTACAGTGAGATATTACAATGTAAATATCCTTAATTTATTGGTTTGATGAAATATTGTCCATGCAGCACAGGATTTCAAATACTTTAGAAAATAGTAAGGAGAGAAAACTAAATGTTAGCTCACATCACCATTCACATTATCTTGCTTTAGTATAGAGAGAAGGAACCACAAAATCATGTCAATCAGGAATGATATCTATTTTATATCTTATATTGTTTTTCTTTTATACTACTTTTATGTTTCCTTTCCCCCTTTTTTAATTAGTATGGGCATTTGTTTTTCTTAATTAGTAGATAGTTATAAAATATTACTGTGCAGTTTTGGAAATAGTCTCAGTTTTAAAGCTACCTGCACACACATGGGTGGTTACAATTTGGATGAAAGATTGGTATATTACTGACTTAACTATGGGCCAATAGAATATATTTAAATGATCTTCATCTTAATGTGGGGAGGTTAAAAATGGCATTTACAATTAAGCAGGCTATATGCATTCATAATGGAACAATTCATATATCATATATGATAAAGTTATGGTTCTTCACTCTGGATACTTTTCATGTGTATTGGAAAAAATGCAGAGAAATCTTTTTTTTTCATTCCCCAAGGTGCCAGATCAGCCTTGCAGGAGAAGATATATTCCCAGGAAATCATGGGAGAACTGCATGGCTTCAAACTTACATGCCAACACAACTGTATTCAAGGGTTTTTCTCAGAGTTAGGCTCAGTGCAACATGATTTGGGAGTCATGGGGCTTGGGAGCCAGTCTGTCCAATGAGAAAACAAACATGTACAAACGCAAGACAAACTTGTCAAAAATGTGAATTTTGGGCTTCCGGTGAAAAAAAATGGTGAGCGGACGTACGGTTTAACAGCTCGTCAATTCTTTAAAACTAAAACGAGGAAAGTAAGCCGGTTCCACGAAGCGCTAAGTCAAGCGGACTACGGTAAGGAAGCTAATGTAAGAGCAGACCTCACAGAAGAAAAATCCTGCAGCTTCTGGACGGCAGCGGCGAGAAAATTGGCTGTGTTAATGTCATTTTCGCTTTCTCAGCCTGTTTCCAGCTCGCAGCGAAAGTAGCCGGGAAGCCGGGTATACTCCTTACCTCGTTTTCTTACCTAATTATTTTAGGTTAGGCTGCTGTTTTTTCTTCATTTATTGTGAAAAAAAGAAACTTAATTTAAAAAGAAGAAAATAAAAGTACTTTCTCATCCAAAGAAAATCCAAATAGATCTAAAGAAGGCGGCTGAGACTTCTGAACTATAACTGACTCAGGAGGAATGGACTCTTTATTTAATTAATTAGAAACACCATTTTTGATTAACTTGGCTCTTTATTAATCTCAGTTGGTTGTTAATACTTATACCTTTATAGAACTTATATACTGTATAGAAAATCTTGTTAAGTTTAGAAAAATAAGAATATATATATATATATATATATATATATATATATATATATTGTTGTCTGGTTTAGTTTAAGAATTGTAAGATGAATACAAGGAAAATACAGAGGAGAGGATCGGACTCTGGAGAGGATAGAGGTGAATGGATGAAAACACTTTTTGAAGATTTTACAAAAAAAGCAGTCCAGAGCATAACCTCAAATGTGACCACCCTCCTAGAAGAAAAAATTCAAGGGTTTGAAAAGAGTCTAGATAAAAAATTAGACAGTATGGAACAAAAATTTCAAACAGAAATTAAGGGAATGAAAGAAAGAGTTAAAAAAATAGGAAAATGAAAAGGAGACAGATAAACTTACTTTACTAGAACATAAACAGAAAGAGAAATGTATAAGAATAAGAGGACTAATTGAAGGTAAAGAATTAGAGATCAAAAATACAGTTACTCAGATGTTGGCAAACTTGATAGATTGGGAAGCAGAACAGTTGGAAGAAGAAATTGAAACTATCTATAGAGTGAACTCAAAGTATGCTGGAGACCATAACTTACCAAGAGACTTAGTAATTGAATTCAGCAGAAAAAAACTTAGAGACCTGATAATACAAACTGATTTTGACAAGAAAATAAACATAGAAGGTAGAGACATAAAAATTTTCAAAGAAATTCCAAATATAATTAAAAAAAAAGAAAAGATTATTTCTTCTTAACTGAGGTTTTAAAGAGGAATAAAATTATGTTCAGATGGGAAACTTTGGAAGGGGTAAGTGTTACTTATAATGATCAAAGATTTAAATTAAACTCAATTGACAAAGCTAAGGATTTCCTCAGAAAACTGGAAAAGAGTAATGTGCAAACAAAAGGCAATATTGATCAAAAAGAAGGGAAAAAAGAAAATTTTAAAATAGTATCTCAAGCCTCTAGTTCTAAAGAGATAAGCAATCAGTCAGATAATGAGTAATTTGAAATGCCTCACGTGGAACATCAATGGTTTAAATGCTCCAGTTAAAAGGAAAAATTTTTTTCATACCCTCAATAAATCAAAGTTTGACATAATGTGTCTACAAGAAACGCACATTAGACTCAAAGATACTAAATTATTAATAAATAAGAAACTAGGGTCAGACTTTATAACGGCAAGTGAAAACAAAAAAAATGGTATAGTTTGCTATATCAAACCAAATTTAAAACCAAAACTTATACTAGCAGATGCTAAGGGAAGATTCATTATTATAGAAATAGAAATACAAAATTTAAGTTATATTAGTGGGATTATATGCTCCAAACGAAAAACAGAAAAAATTCTTTAAAGTTCTTTTGAATTGTTTATCAGATTTACCTAACAAAAATTGGATTATAATGGGAGACTGGAACGGAGTTGTAACACCTATGCTCGATAGAAAATCAGACAAACAAATTAAACCAAATCAGGGTAAACTACCTCAGGAATTTTTTGAACTTATAAACAATTTAGAATTGGTGGATGCATGGAGACATAAAATGGGAAATGCAAAAGATTATACTTTTTTTTCAGACAGATATAAATCCTATTCTAGAATTGATATGATTTGGATAACTAAAAATGTAGCAAATAAAATAAAATATATGATGATTTTGGCTAAAACACTTTCAGACCATAACGCAGTCCAATTAGAATTAAAAATTATACTAAAGTCATATAGATGGAGACTTAACGAAACTATATTAAGAAATAAGGATTATTTAGAAGATAATAAAAAAAAAATTAAAAGAATTTTTTGACTTATGAATATGAATGATGATATAAATTTAGCAACAATTTGGGATGCAAGTAAAGCCTTTATTAGGGGTCATTTTATGTCTAAGCAAACACATAAGAAAAATTAAACAACAATTTTTTAAAAAAAATTGCGATCAAATTAAAACAAAAGAGATTGAACTCCAAAGCAATCCTAGAGATAAAAATATTAAAAATCAAATTACAATATTACAAAAACAATTAGAATTACTAACAACAGATGAAATGGAAAAAAAACTTGAGGTATGTTAAACAAAGGCATTTTCAACATGCAAACAAAGCAGGTAAATGGCTAGCTTTTAAATTAAGAAAAGAAGGGAGAAAAAAAATATTAATAAAATAAGAGAAAATGGGGAAGAGTTCACAGATAATCATAGTATTAAAAAAGCATTTCATGATTTTATACTAAATTATATCAAAAACAACAAACAGCACTGGATAGAAGTGAATCTTACTTACTAGAAAGTAATTTGGAAAAAATATCTCAAACACAAAGAGATAACATGAATGAACCCATTACAATGCAAGAAATAACAGATGCTATTCAAAAACAAAAACTAGGTAAAACCCCAGGCCCAGATGGATTTACGACAATATACTAAAACTATTCCAAGAGCAACTTATAACTCCGTTCAATATTCTCTTAAATTCTATAATGATTGGAAATACAATACCAAATTCTTGGACAGAAGCTAACATTATTTTGATTCCTAAGGAAGATCAAGACCTGACATTATGCAAAAATTATAGACCAATCTCTCTGCTAAATACCGACTATAAAATTTTTACCACTATTTTGCCTAATAGATTGAAAAGTGTTCTACAAGACACTATTAATGTGGATCAATCGGGTTTCTTACCAAAAAGACATATAAAAGATAATATTAGATCTATCTTAAATATAATTGAATATGCAAAAGATCACAATGAAAAACAAATTTTGTTATTATTTTTAGATGCTGAAAAAGCATTTGACAATTTAAATTGGGATTTTATGATCAAAACATTAAAAATTATGGATTATGGTAACAGGTTTATTAACGCAATTCAAGCTATATATACAACTCAGACAGCCAAAATAGTGGTAAACGATGATATAACTCAGAACTGTAATATAGAAAAAGGGTACCAGGCAGGGATGTCCTATTTCTCCACTCCTGTTTATTTTAGTGTTAGAAGTTCTTTTGGAAAACATCAGAAAAGATAACCAAATTGAAGGGGTAAAAATAAAACAAGAAAATTATAAATTAAGGGCTTTTGCCGATGATGTTGTCATTACTCTGCAGAATCCAGAGAACTCAATTGGACATTTGCAAAAAAAGATACAAGATTTTGGTGAATTGGCGGGTTTTAAAATAAATAATCAAAAAACAAAGATGATAAATTTAAATACGACTCAAAATAAAATACAAAATATGGAATTGGTTACGGGTTTTGCAAATGTTAAAAAAATAAGATATTTAGGAGTGGAAATAACGTCAAAAAACTCGGATTTATTTAAAAACAATTATTTAAAACTATGGAATGAAATAAAACAAGATTTACAAAATTGGGCAAAATTACAGATATCTTTCCTAGGAAGAATCTCAACTATTAAAATTAACATTCTTCCAAGAATCATATTCCTATTTCAAACGATACCAATTATAATTACAGACAAAACTTTTCAAAATTGGCAAAGAGACTTATCAAAATTCATTTGGCAAGGGAAAAAACCCAGAATAAAATACAAATTTTTACAGGATATTAAAGAAAATGGAGGCTTTGGATTGCCTAACTTAAAATTATATTATGATTCTTGTGTTCTCATTTGGCTTAGAGATTGGATAAAATTAGAAAATAGAAAATTATTAAATTTAGAAGGTCATGATCTCAGATTTGGGTGGCATGGGTATCTCTGGTATAACAAAACAAAAGCAAACATGGCATTTAATCACCATCCAATTAGAAAATCAATTTTAAAAACTTGGAATAAATATAAAAATACAATATCACCTAATTTACCATTGTGGACTTCCCCTCAAGTGGCATTTGCGTTACAAGGAAATCTAAATTCGTGTAACTGGTTAAAATACAAAGATTTATTCATATTCAAGGGTATAAATTATAAACTTTAAACAAGGGAAGATTTAGTAAAGGAAGGTTTCATTTGCAATTGGTTTACTTATTTACAAATTAATGAACAATTTAAGGTTGATATTAAAAAAATTAAGTTTAAAGAAAAATCAGCAAATTGGGACAATGTATTATGGAAGGAAGATAACCATCTGATTGCAAAAATCTACGAAATTTTAATACAAATCAACATGTCTAATTTACCTAAAAAGAACTGTATAACTAAATGGGAAGAAAATATAGGTCATAGTATTCAAATTAAAAATTGGGAGAAAATATGGTTAAAAGATTTAAAGTTTACTCTAAATTATAATATGAAAGAATTTTTTTAAAATGATGTACAGATGGTACATTACTCCTAATACATTGTCTAAAATGAATACTGCTATACCTAACAAATGTTGGAAATGTAAAAAAGAAGTTGGCACCTTTTTTCATTTATGGTGGACTTGCCAAAAATCAAAAAAGTTTTGGGATAAAATTCATGAAACTACAGTATATGTCAATTATTAGAAGAAGACATTAACAAAGAGCCAGAACTTTACCTATTGGGATTTATAAAATCAGACTTACACAAGAAATATGGAAAATTATTATTTTATTTAATAACTGCGGCTAGAACTATCTTCACTAAACATTGGAAAGAAGATTATATACCTACGATTGAAGAATGGACAATAAAAGCGATGGACTTAGCGCAGATGGCCAAATTGATGGATCAGTTGAACGATAAGAATATGGAAGAATTCAATTTATGTTGGAGTCCTTTCTACAAATTTATAGAAAAGACTCAAAAAGTCCAATTGGGAATTTAATGTAAATAATGTAAATAAGTTAGAGATTATATTTGTTTATAAGTATATGATGGAAATGATGGATACAAAGTAGGAAGTCTCGTTTCTTTTTCTCTTTTTGTCCTTTTTTTTTCTTTCTAGGGTAGGTAGATGAACAGGTGAAGAGTAAGGTAGAGTAGATGGGGAAAGGAAGTGGAGAAGGTAAATGGGGTAAGAGGAGACAAAGAAGATGGAGAGGAGAGAAGAAGGAAGGGAAGTCAAGTAAGGGGAGGAGAAAAGAAAGGTTGTTTTGTAAGAGAGTTATAACTGTATGTCTATGAAGGTTCTCAGTCATCCAGGTGGAATTGTCTGTAGCTTGAATCATGTCAACTGGATTTCTATTTTCTTAGTGGAAACGTTTCGCTCCTTATCCAAGGAGCTTCTTCAGTCTGAGCAAAGTTGGTAAGGGAATCATATTAAATAACATATTTAGGATTCCCTTACCAACTTTGCTCAGACTGAAGAAGCTCCTTGGATAAGGAGCGAAACGTTTCCACTAAGAAAATAGAAATCCAGTTGACATGATTCAAGCTACAGTTATAACTGTATTTGCTTCAAAAATGTAATGTTATGTGATGTTAAGATATGTTATTTTATGTCATGTTATGTTACGTTATGTTTTGTCAGATTTGGTTTTTTATGTATTAATATGTAAAATAAAGAATTTTTAAAATTTAAAAAAAAATGTGAATTTCATCCATCACTGTAGCTGCTTAGAGTCTTGCAATGCATCTTGCAATGATATTATGTGATAGGAAGGCACATGTGCAACAGCAGAACTATGATAAAATCATGTGGCATAATATAAGAGTAAAAAGCGATTCTTCCAAAGTTCTCCCACAAATTCAGTCAATAACTCTGCTGATGGTTTGCATCTGTCTTTAGGAATGAAAGAGGAAGTAATATTAGAATCAAATGAAGACATAGGATTTGGGGTAAATTTAATCCAGCAGATAAATAATTTAGCACAGTAAATCACAATATATGTTGTTTTGCACATCATTATAAGTAAGATTTTTAACTTGGAATGCAATTTGAGAAATTAAAGTTGCTATATGCAAGAGGATTTTTTTATTTGCAAAATGCTAATGTGTAAGTGAAATTTACTGTTTCCTAATAATGCCATCAATACAGGTGACAACATTCAACATTCACCACCATTCAAAGCCTTGCATGACCAAAAGCCTTTTAACAACTTCAGGGAATTTCAAGAACAAAAGAGGTTTCCACCACTTTGATGTTTTTTTTGCATATGAGATCATGATCTCCCACTTCATGTTATATACAGTACATATCCATATGAAACACTTGGTCTATGAATTGGGAGAGAATCTTCATTAAAAAACATTGGAAGAATCTTGAGAAATAAGGATGCATATAAGCTGTGATAATAAGGCAAAGCAAGTATTTCATTGTGTGTTCCCTCTATGAATTTTTGGAGAACTATCATATCAAAAATTTTACAGGAAAATATATGATTTTCCTTATTTAAAATTATGTAAGGATTTTTAAATCTTGTTTTAATGCCAATTAAACTTGTACAGGACAATTTTCAGTCAAGCTTTGTATTAATAATTTTTAAATTCATTTCTTTTTCTGTTCTTTCTCTCTCTAAAAATACAAATTCTGTATTTTTTCAAGATTTGTATGTTATGAAGAGAGCCAGTTTGGTGTAGTGGTTAAGGCACAAAGGCCTTAGGTACAAAGCCAGCTGGGTGACCTTGGGCCAGTCACTTTCTCTCAGTCCTAGGAAGCAGGCAATGGCAAACCACTTCTGAAAAACCTTGCCAAGGAAACTGCAGGGACTTGGCCAGGCAGTCTCTGAGAATTGTACTCAATTCAACGGATTAAAAAAAAATCTTATGAAATGCTATATTAATTTTTTTTAATTGACAGCCTTTCCCAATCTTTTGTCCTGATCTATTTCAAGATACAGCTTCAATCAGCCCCAGTAGCCATGGATGAGGGGAGTTATCCAAACCCTCTACAAGGCAGCAGTTGAAGAAGGCTGCTCTACAATCACAGTGAACTTGTAAGCTATAGGCATATGTGGGTTCCCACTCCTGTTTTTGTGCTTCGCAGAGCACATATGTTGCTGAAATTCAATGGCATACCAACAGCTTGGGGCAGATATAATTTATCATTTGGAGGGTTAAAAATCCCCCTCCCCAATAAAAAATGAATGGCCATTTCAATTGGGGCTTTAACAACATCATAGCATGACAATCTCTGAGACCCTTGAAATCCATTTAGTTTTTCAGTGAAGAAAAGAGAAGTATTTTCCCAAATCCGAGAAATATTGCCAACCACTTTTAGCAAATGGATCCAATTTGTAGATACAATGCCTTTCTTCTAGTACATTCTTCGAACACTATCATACAGTACCTGTGAACTTCAAATTTGTAATTTTGCATATCATATCAAAAATAAATGTCACATTTGAATTTTTCATTGGGAAAAAATTGCAAACTTTCCTTCCAAAATATGTATTTGTTACTAACAATGCATATTAATGTTCAGCCTGCTAACTAGCTTAACCTGGGTTTTATTTCTTTGTGGTTCAGCACTTTGCAGGAGTATGCCATTCTTTAAGCCATAATATACTTTAGAGTACTTGCCTGGACACAGCATATTACGCGAATACAGCAATTATCTTTTGCTAATGCAAGTTTAGAGTAAAGTTTGTTATGTAAACCCAGTCTATGTCTATTTAATTTAAAGTAAGTTTTACATTACATTGAAGTTCTTGCTGCATTTTATTCCTGATATTAATAGAAAGTAAGTATTTGTAGCAAGGAAAAAATGCAAGATATTCCTATAGAATTCCTTCATATATGTAGGAATTGCTAATCAGTGGAAATAGTTTCCTAGTAGGCTGGGGAAACTCTTAATTTTTTTTTAAAAAAGTATTATTGTTTGGTATTTGATTTCCATCAAGATAAGGAAACTTGACATTCCTAGGGAATGGAGAACACAAACCTTTATTCTTACAAAACTCAGATAAATCTGTTAATTCAGCTTAACCAGCCTATAAAATTAGCTATCAGGAACTCTCAAAGTAAATTGAAGTAAATTACATTTGCTCAGTGTTCAGCTATGTACAAACTAGCACTACTTCCCTCTAATACTACAACATGTGAAGAATACTTAACATTTATACACAAATAAGACATCTTTCAAAGTATCTCACCAGAAAACACTGCATGTGATTTCATATTGTTGCAATACGAAGTCCTTAGTGCTTATCACATTCTAGGCAGGTGTCTCATGATCTGTCTCATTAGACATGGAAGTTCTCCCTTGGCTCTGTTCCCCAAGGACATTCCCCAAGTTTGCATATTGTTGCTTTTCTTTTGTAGTAGTTTCATTGCATTGAATGGTGACTCATAAAGATTCAACTAAAGAAAGTACTCAAAAATTCTTGGCAGACACAAAATTTGATAAACCCTTCTGCTATATATAATTCCTGATGAATTATAGTTCTTATTCTATGCTACATCACATGTGGAGAAAGTCAGGAAGAAGAAAGTGGAATACATCTTTATACAGATACACAGTCCATACTATAGAACATAAAAACACAGTAATGGGTTCTTTTCAAAGGAACTACTTCAAAAAAACTACTTTCAAATTGGGTGAGGATGGATTCTCAAGTAAACAAATGATCAAGTAATCAAATTATCCTAAACTATACTGGGAAAGGAGATGAATTTGGAATTGCCTCAACAGAGAATGGAAGGCAGGGGAGTATAATAAATGTTTAGATCTACTTATTGCTTTTAGCAGGAATTCTCTTAGCAGGATCAGTGTATCAATGGAAAGGGAATTTAAGATTTTTCTTCCATGAGCCAGAGGAAAATCTCCCTTCTGATGTTATTTGTTTCTGTGGGGAATCCCTGCTGTTATGTTATATTTGCAAATGTAATGTTGCAACAGATGCAACATTATATTTGGTCTTTAGACCCATATGGAGAGCCAGTTTGGTGCGGTGGTTAAGGTATCGGGCTAGAAACCGGCAGACTGTGAGTTCTAGTCCCACCTTAGGCACAAAGCCAGCTGGGTGTCCTTGGGCCAGTCACTCACTCTCAGCTGTAGTAAGCAGGCAATGGCAAACCACTTCCTTGCCAATAAAGCTGCAGGGACTTGTCCAGGCAGTCATCAGCAGTCAAGACTGACTCAAAGGCACAAAAAACGAAAACAAAAAACCCCCTCATATAGATTTACATAAAAAAAGAAAAACAGTTGAAGGAAAATAACCAATTTCTAGATCTACAGTAGCCTCATTGGAGATTCTCTTGCATTATTGTCGTCATTTTTTTTTTTTCATTTATCAAAGTGAGAATTTTGTTTCATTTAGGAACTTAGAAAGTTGGGAAGACTTATACAGTACCTTTTCCCATAAATGGAATGAACTTGATATGAAAAAAAAAAACCCAACCTGGGAGAAATATAACTGGCCATTCATTAAGGCTGTTCAATGCTTTAGGTTCATTTTGGAAGAGGTGTTTTGAAATGTGCTGATTTCATAAAAGCAGCTGCATTATTTTTCAACCTGATTCTGTATGATCCCAGAAACAGAGTTGCTTTATTGAGTAGTTGCTGTGTATGGGTTCCCATGTGTCCCAAAGTATCTCTTCTACATTGAATTGCACAGCCCTAACATTTTTCCAAACAAGTAGAGGGCTTTGCATACCTAATTCTCAGAATTCCTAGTTGGAATATTCAGATCTACTTGCGGTGCTGAATGAAGTTTGCCACATAATAGGCAGGTACAATACTGCCATGCTAGTAGTAATCGTACACATTGACTCTGGCTAATAATTTAGCTCGATTTTTTTAAATAAAAAAGTATATTTAAGAGATACATGTTGTCAAGTTCTGCCCTTTCTGTTTTTTTTTAAAGAACTTTATTATTTTTCAAGGCATAGTTAAAATGCAAAATAGAAAGTATAGTAAAGATAGAAAATAGAACTAAAGAAAAAACTATAAAAGTGCAGATAGGCAGAAAACAGAAACAAAAGGTGACTTACGACTTTCCCAATACAGATATATATAAATTTACAAATATAATCTCTTATATTAAACCATAGTAACATTATTTCTATTAAAACAAACCATTTAATCACTAAAACCCAAGATCAAAACTTCATTTTTTTCCAAGCAAGTACTCTAAAAGTGGTTGCCAGGTAGATATAAATCCAGAAACAGAATGTTCTCTTATTAACGCTGTTAATTTAGCCATTTGAGCCAAATCCATTAATTTAATAATCCAGTCTTCGACCGTAGGTATTTGTAGATCTTTTCATCGTTGTGCATATAAAAGTCTTTGTTGGGGTTTGAATAAATACCCAGCATTTACAGATAGATTAATTAGACAGGAGAGGTAAATAGGTTAAAGGTAATACTTTCTGCAAGTCATTCAATTAGCAGCCATTGTTGAAGTAAGTGGTGACATATACTGCAGCTGATATAGTTTAAGCTGGGTGTGGCAGATAGTTTGTTTGACCTATAATGTGATTGGTTGATATTTGTATAAAAGTAGAGAAGTTTGGGTGTTCATTTCTTCTCATTACTATTCTTCTCATCTGTATCTGTGTTGGACGTTATTGGACTGTATTGTACTACGTATGTATATAGAGTAAATAGATTATTTTATCTAATCTCTTGTGAGTGTCTGCTTACTCAATAGAATGTATTGCTCTGAGGTCTAGAAGGAACATTGGCAGCCCCAGCGCTGTGTACTCTGACAGTCTTGCAGCTGTAATCATATATAAAAGCAAAATTTCATATTGTTTCTCTAACTCCTTCTCCATCAAACCCAAGAGAAACAGTTCTGGTTTTTTTGTATGTTTACTTTAAGAATCTTTTGAATAGTATTATATATTTGATCCCAAAACTTCTTAGCCTTCTCACAAGTCTACCAAATATGATAAAAGGTTCCATCACCCTGTAAAGATTTCCAACAAACATTCGTTACACCATTATACATTTCTGACAGCTTATCAGGAGTTAAATACCAAAGATACATCATCTTTATTTATTTATTATTCGATTTCTCACCGCCCAACTCCCTCAAGGGACTCTGGGCGGTTTACAAATCAATAAAATATCAAACATCAAAACAAACAATTTAAAAATACAATAAATATAATAAAATCAAGATGGTGATTATGTCTTCTTTCAAACATTGGAAGGGCAATTTTAGGGCTATCCTACGATGTTAGCCATTCCCAGGAGTTTATGCTCTTCTTTCCACCCCAGGCCTGTTGGCAAAGCCAAGTCTTGAGTTGTTTCCTGAAGTCCAGGAGCGAGGTGGATTGTCTTAACTCTGGGGGAAGAATATTCCACAGAGCAGGTGCTGCTGCAGAGAAGGCATGCTTCCGTGACCCCGTAAGATGGAATTCTTTAACTGATGGAGTCCACAGCATGCCCTCCCTGCATGACCGGATGGGACGGGATGATGTATTGGGGATAAGACGGTCCCTTAGGTAACCTGGTCCCATGCCATGAAGGGCTTTAAAGGTCATAACCAACACCTTGAATTGCACCCGGAAGCAGACTGGAACCCAGTGCAGCTCGCGTAACAATGGTGTCACATGTGTCCGATATGGGACTTCCAAGATGGTTCGTGCAGCTGCATTCTGGATCAGCTGAAGCTTCCGGATACTCTTCAAGGGTAGCCCCATGTAGAGCGCATTTCAGTAGTCTATATGTGAGATAACCAGGGCATGAGTGACCGTTTGAAGGGCCTCTCGATCCAGGAAAGGTCGTAACTGGCGCACAAGAAAAGTTGTGCAAAGGCCCAACTTTTCAACAATCTTGTAAAAATTCTCTTTGAAATTCTAATTCAAGGTGAACTTCAAACCTTTATTCCACATATTTTCCCATTGCTCCAACATAATATTATATCCAAGTTCTTATCCCATTTAATCATACATTCTTTAACCTGTTCATCTTCCAGATTCATCTGTAACAACATTTTATACATTTTAGTAATAACATGTTCATCATTTGTACATAGTTCTATCTACTTTAAAACATTCTATCAATTGCATATATGTAAACCAATGACATGTAAGACCTTCCAACTCTAACATTTCTCTTGTTTTAAGTTTTGGTTCACCATCTTCAAAATTTAACAAATCTTTGTACTTTAACCAACTTATTCCTCCCACATTTTCTCTTCTAAAAAATTATTAGGGAGATAAATTATGAAGAAGGAGGGGGCTCCCTCCAGGGGGATAAACACATGTGCAGTACTGAATCACTTTTCTTTCCTCCCAAGAAGCTAAAGAAGGCACCACCCTAGTTTCTCTGTTTCCTCCTCTGTTTCCAACCAGGGAAACTTTGTTGGCCTCCCTCCCCAGAGCTCCACAGGGTCAGTTCTTCTGAGTCAGAAGAAGAACAAGTAGAAGAATGTATGATAAAATGGGCTAAAAACTTTGGCTACAATATACAAATGGATCAATGAGAAAATATGTGGTTGAAAGGATTGAAATTGACATTATGTTCTAGCCTTAAAGAGAATTTTTATAAAATGATGTATTGTTGATATTTGTCACCAGAAAAATTGTCTAGAACATATAAATGTACTTCAAATCTTTGCTAGAAAGGTGAACAACATCAAGGGACATTTTATCATATATGGTGGATGTAGAAAAGCCAAAAAAGTTTGGATACAAATAAATATACTAATTCAGAAGATTTTAAAGACTAATGTACAATTGAAACCAGAGACTTTTCTTTTGGGATTAATGGATAGACAACTAGAAAAAAACCATGGAACTTTGTTTTTATATATGATAACTGCAGCAAGATTACTATATGCTCAAAGTGGAAAAGTTCGACATTACCCACAATAGAGGAATGGTTGGTGAAGATGATGGAACTTGCAGAGATGGCTAAATTGACTTCTTTGATTAGAGAAAAAGCAATATCTACATTTATGGCTGACTGGAAACTCTTATAGACTTTTTGCATGAAACAGAAAAAAAATGCACTTATGATTTGTGGTTTTGAAGATTAGAAAAAAAATTGGATAATAGAAAAAAGCTTTTTTGTAATCATAGCGTAAGAGATAACTTTGTAATCATATTTTATTTGCTGCAAAGGAAATTGGAAGCTTCTTTCTATTTATTTTTATTTTTTTCTTTCTGCACTTTTCTTTTTTTCTTTTTCTTTGTTTTCTTTATTCTGTATTAGTTTGTGTTAGTTTTTATGTTCTCCTTAAAACTTTTAATAAAATTTATATTAAAAAAATTAAATCAGGCAATTCAGACCATTCAGTAAATCATGATTTTAAAAATGATGGGTTAGCCTGTGGTGTGAACATAGCCTGACTCTATTGAAGGAGAAGAAACTATGTTTTGAGATTATTTTTTTGTTTTTCTTCTATTTATTTATTTAATTTATTTATTTATTTTTATCCTGCCTTTATTATTTTTATAAATAAGTCAAGGCAGCGAACATACCTAATACTCCTCCCTCCTCCTATTTTCCCCACAACAACAACCCTGTGAGGTGAGTTGGGCTGAGAGAGAGTGACTGGCCCAAGATCACCCAGCCGGCTTTTCATGCCCAAGGTGGGACTAGTCTCCTGGTTTCTAGTCTGTTGCCTTAACCACTAGACCAAACTATGTTTTTAAAGAGCCTTTAGCATTTCACCTGCCATGGCATCCATGATTATACTCAGGCTGTGCCAAGAAGGCATTCATATCTTTCACTAAAAATTAGGTTTATCAACATATCTAGAAATTTCATGGCCAAACACAGAGTATGGACTGATTTGCACTAAGTCTGGCAAAGACTGGATCCGAAGCTTCAGCTGAATCTTCAAATCGATCAACTTTTCCAATTAAATTGAATTGTCAAAATGAGTTAGCTTTCACCAAGTAGATTTGGAGTGATTCAAGATGCTTCTGAAGTTGGCAACAAGGCTGCACTTATACATTTGTGAACAAAGCAGAGGGCTTGAGTAAGGAAGCAGTCTTCCCATAGAGTAGGTCTCTGACGTTACTAGCTGACCAACGAGGTGCAGCTTTGCTTTTGTTTCTTCATGCTATATTTTTATCTAACTGTGGAGTCCATGGTGCTCTCTGAGCCTTTTTGTTTTCTTGTAGACATTTCATTGCCAGGCTAGGCAACATCTTCAGTGCGAAAAGGGAGTGGAACTTGCTCTCTGTTTATATACCCTGGCTTGTCCTGCCTGTGTTGGTGGGGGTATTGTACTCTCCTTGGTATTACCTTGATTGGGTGGTTGTTTTATTATAGATTGTTTTATCTAACTCTCCACTAGAACTTGCTTGCCACAGGTAGAAGTATCTGCTAGACAGAGACTGAAAGGAAGATAAGTTGAATGTATTGTCGAAGGCTTTCACGGCCGGAGTTCAATGGCTGTTGTGGGTCTTCCGGGCTGTGTGGCCGTGTTCTGGAAGTTGTGGTTCCTAACGTTTCGCCAGCATCTGTGGCCAGCATCTTCAGAGGGCAGGAGCACAGATAGAAGCAAAATCTCTGTCAAAATAGAAGAGATTTTGCTTCTATCTGTGCTCCTGCCCTCTGAAGATGCTGGCCACAGATGCTGGCAAAACGTTAGGAACCACAACTTCCAGAACACGGCCACACAGCCCGGAAGACCCACAACAGCCATCGAAGATAAGTTGCTTTGTCTTGATGAGTTGTTGGTTCCTACAGGTGATACACTCTACCATTTCTCAAATATATATTACTTACCCTTTTATTTTATTTTTTATTTTATTAATTATTATTATTATTATTATTATTATTATTATTATTTTATTTTTCATACCAAATCACTATATAGTCTCTGGATTTGTCTGTTTGGGCTTCCAATTTATTCCTTTCAATCCCCTTTATTTTGCCTCACTCCTTGCAAATTTTAACCCACCCGAAACCCTTTGCTGCTTGCTATTTACATATTTGTCTTAAGTGAGTGCTCTTGTGTAAGTGGGCCTGAGGAGGTATGTTTGAGATCATAGTATTGCATATAGCGTGCAGCCTATTTCTTTATATTATAATATAAAGAAATTCACAATGGTGCTACCAGCACAAGAGGAGGTGGAGGTAGGAAAACCTGGAGGCAGAAGCTACCACCTTTTGCTGGTGGTAGCAGCGCTACCTAGTCTTATATCACAATGTACAGAAATAAATGTTGTTCCTATTAAGTATTTTTGGCTGATTAGATTTTAAATGTTGGTTACTAGGAACCTTTTTGTGAGAAGACTTCTGAAACCACTATCGTGCAGGAGATAAATTTGTAGCACTTCCCCACAGATAAAGAAACACTGCCATATGGTTTTAAATCACTTCAGATTTCTTCCTGCCATATGGAAGGAGGACATAACTTATAGGGGTGATTCCCCCCCCCCAGTAAACAAGTACTATTTACCATTTAAATTAAGTAGTAACCATTTTTCTTCTTCTTCCTTGAAATTTTGTAATATATGGAGTCAGGAGGATATATGGTTGCTTCTGGTTTACCTTTTTAAAATAAAAATATCTTGATGATGGAAGATTACAAGAATATATTAGGAAAGGAATACATTCTTTGAGTGAAAGTCAATATTATGTGAGATGATTTCTACCTGCAAGAGGAATTTCTCCTCCCTTTTAATTCTTTGGAGAATGAATTAAGGAGGGTGGGGTTTCCAACCCTTGTTTCCTTTCTGACAGAAACAAAGTTTCCCCACTACATGTCACACATCATATTTTCTATCCTTTCTTGTGCTGTATGTTAGCGGAGAAAATCTCTCAAACAGCATAGATACATGAACAAAGCATTAGCAACTTAACACTTTTAATACCAAGGATGAGCATATGAGAAATCAGAGTACCTTGTCTCTTTATCAAGTGTCTGTTGGGCTTATGCAAGAGGAGTTTTCAATATAATTTTTCAAAATGAGCTCAGAAATATGTTCCTAACTGTATGTTTTAAAGGGATAATGCTAGGATTCCACATTAAATAAATAACTGATTGTATATTGTGGAGTCCTTGGTGGTCTCTGAGCCTTGTTGTTTTCTTGCAGACATTTGTTGAATATTCTCTTTGATTGATTGTATATTATTATTAGACTTTTGTTTCATCTCATCTCATCTCTTCTCTCTCTCTCTCTCTCTCTCTCTCTCTCTCTCTCTCTCTCTCTCTCTCTCCAGCAAATGTACCTCATGCTCCTACCTCCTATTTTCCTCACAACAACCACCCTGTGAGGTGGGTTGGGCTGAGAGGGAGTGACTGGCCCAAAGTCACCCAGCCAGCTTTCATGGCTAAAGGAGAACTCACAATCGCCTGGTTTCCAGGCCAGTACCTTAACCACTGGCTCATATATCTTATGGCATTAACAAAATACGGAATACAAACTAAATTAGAGTAGATCCATTGGGCGTTTTAAAAGATACCAAATGACTCGGTGCTCTCCCAGTGCTCTGTGTCAGAATATGTTGTGCAACTATTACATACTTCACTTCTTCATGGGTTTTCTATGGTAAAAGAAAGTCACAAGAAGGGGAGTGGGAAACAGATGATTTTCAACAACTGTGGCAGGGGCAATAGAAAGGGGGGATTCCTTGCCTACCCCTGCTATTCCCCATTGGTTCTCACACCTTTCCCAGCTACATAATTTGCTGAAAGGTTGCAACTGCCCTACAGAGCACTGACAACTGTTCAAATAAAGAGTTATCTCTTCGCCTTCTGTGGGGAATCTCAGCAATTTCATCCCGGAGGCTGCAGACTCATAAATATTCTAAAATATCCAAAAGCAACAGGTGTGACCTACACCTCCACTATCCCCTTCAGATAGGGGATAGCCTCCTAAAAAAACAATTTTCTCTTTAAAAAAGAAAAGCAGATTGATTGATACTATCTGCAGCTTTTCAGAAATTTGCTAGCTGTGGAAGTCATTTTATGTCCTTCTTTTGAACTTTTGAGATGCAGCTTCACAACATGTTTTTTCTCTCCATGGTAATCATGCCATTCTCATTCCTTTGTTAAGCAGTGTGCACCCTCCTCTTCTAGAAACAGGGTTAATGGCTGTAAGGGACCCATGCAAGAGAGGACAAACCTTTGCTTAAACATGTTCCTTGTTAGAAATGGTATCCAGTCAAGGATGGATTTAAAAATAAAAATAAACTCTCTGAGTTGCAGTCCACTCTCAGCATTCCTCATGAACATATACACTTAGGTTTCTTGGCAACATTACAGAGTGGCTTCTCAGTGCTGCCTTTTGCTTTTTTAAGTTTCAGCCTAGCCTATAGTCTTAAGATTTCCTGGTGGTCAACCATCTAAGTACTAACCAGGTCTGACCCTGCTTAGCTTTTTGAGCTCTACCAAGGGGGCGTGGTGGCTCAGCGGGTAAGACGCCAGGCTTGTTGATCGGAAGATCGCAGTTCGGAGGTTCGAATCCCTAGCCCTGCGTGACGGAGTGAGCTCCCGCACTCGTCCCACCTCTTGCCAACCTAGCAATTCGAAAGCATGCAAATGCAAGTAGATTAATAGGTACCACTTCGGTGGGTAGGTAACAGCGTTCCGCGCGCGTCATGCGGCCACATGACCGTGGAAGCGTCTTCGGACAACGCTGGCTCTTCGGCTAACAAACGGAGATGAGCACCGGCCCCTAGAGTCGGACACGACTGCACAAATGTGCGGGGGGAACCTTTACCTTTACCTTTACCTTTAAAGCCAGCTATAAAATGGTACAAAAAATGAGATCAGCTGAACTGAACTGAAGTTGCCCATTAACAGTTAGTTTCCAGAGAACAAATAGATCAGGTATTCAGGCTACTGTGTTTCCTGTTATAAATATTGTCTTTCTATTTAAAGTGTACTCATTATTTATAAATTTGCATTATTAATGTAAATCAGCAGGTGCCAATTTTGTGTGATCTATATACTCTGTTGTCTTTTTTTTTTTTTGTGATGCATAAATGGCTAGGCTGAATACAAAATAATATGATGTTCTATAAATATTAGCAAATGCATTACTAGGAAAGAGTAGGACTACCAGCCTTCAAGACAGAGAGTTCTCCCAAAGGAATTATATAGAAGACTGCAAAAATGTAGCACCAGTTCTTTGCTGGGTTATAAACCTGTTACAGGCTATAACTAGATTTAAGGTTTCTTCTGGAAGAAGGATGATCATCTTCCTTTTCCTTCCTTCAAAGCCTCAGCCTAACAAGTTTGTAATTAAAATGCCAGCTATAAATTGCAACTTCAAATAAACAATGAATTCTGTGCTAATCCTAATATAACCAATCTGATTTTGTGAACCGACAGACATTTACCAATCCTAGTAAATGGCATTAGAACTGTCATTTAAAGTAAAATATATAGTAGTTGAAACTATGTGCATAAGAATACCTGTCATAGAGACTAAAGATCTCTTATTTATTTATTGGAAAAGGATTTTTTAAAGGAATATGTTATGTAAGTTTTAAGGAGGTCAGCTCCTGCCTCTTAACTCCATCACAACTTACTATTTCTTTCCATAAAACAAATTCTATGATTGTATTCTGTATATACTTACCTGGGCACAAGCAAATTTGACCAGATATATATTTATTTAAATGGATTTGCTTTGCAGTCAAGAGACATTAGACTAGGCTGTACATCTTAAAGTATCAATCATTTCTTAAAATATGGTGGAATTATAAATTGTGCTTGTGTACTCTCCAAAAGCATTGCATCTGCTTTTACTTCAAATCAGCTCTGAACATTTACTCTTAAGAAACATAATATTGAACACTCAGGCTATAAGCGGCAAAGTCAGCGCCATGTCTGCCACCCACACTACCCGCATTCAAACATATGATACTTCATCTCCATGCCAAACACTCCCACCTTCTTTGTGTTCTTCTCTATAACCTTTCCATATACAAAGCAAAACATTCCAGCAAGGGGTATGTGGAGACCAGGTATAGGCTAACCTCTCTACTTTCAAAACCTCTCCCTGCCAAAAAAAAGAAGAGACTAGAAACATGGACTATTCAGCTTATAATCAGCTATTGTTCTACTAACCTATTCTAGCCATGGGAAATACCTTTGTTGCTGTGGTTAACAATGGGGTGGAATGTAAGCAATGTGGCCAGGTTCCAAAATGAAAATATCTATTATACTTCTAAATGGCAAGTTATGCAGTAGGTCCGCTTAAAAAAAACCCTCTGATATGATTTCCTTTCAACTAATTCACAGAGAAAATTGGATTTCAGAGTTTTATCAGGCAGATAGAACAGTATAACAAGAGACTAACCTTAGTCAAAGTCACAGTTGCTTCAAGGCATGCCTCCCCTCCTGCACTGCTTCGACAGACAAGGATGCCTGACATATCTTGAATAAACTCAGCATGTGCAGATTAAGCAAGAAAAATTATGACCAGAGTATGAGTATATGGTACTCATGCTGAACTAGACTGGAATATATGGTCTTTTGGAAACCCTGTGCCAAACTAGTGGCAGCTGTGGAAAAACTCTTCTGCTGAGAATTGAACATTGTCATTTGGAACCTTTCTCAGTCATTTAAGATTGTGAGGGTCCGCTCATGCAAGCCGCACGCGTTTCTTCCCAAGAACGACTTCAGCTCTTAACATGGATAAGTAAACGGTTTATTGGTTTACATGGGTGACTTCGTTAAAGGCACGGATGGTCATTGAGGTGTTGTCTCGGCTTTATATACCCTCTTGCCAGAGCGCCCGCCCCCTCCCGTCAGAGCGCCCGCCCCCTCCCTGCTGAAGGCTTCCCTCTGGTCCGCTGCTGGTGACCTGGAGTACCCTCTGGGAGGTGTGATTTGATTGTTCTTTCTGTGGTCTTTGATTAAGCCAATGGCCTCTTAATGGCAGGGCTCTGAGTGCGTGCCAGAGTCCTGACATGCCGCCCGCCCAAGATATTCCTCCCCCTCCCTCTCTTTCGCCTGTGTGGATGTGGTCGCTTTTCTTGGTGTTCATCATGGTATCTGTGAAAATACAAAGAAAATGTTAGTGTGTTGTCTCATTGGGGTCTTTCGGGGAATTTGCGGTGGAACCGTCTAATTAGGTCAGGGGCTTGCATGTGTCGTGCCGCCACCCATTCTTTGAATCCAACGGGTAGGTGTTGCCATTTGACCAAGTATTGAAGTTGTCCCCTGTGCCACCGTGAGTCGAAGATGTCATCAATTTCGAAGTGCGGTTCCCCATTTACGACGGTAGGTGCTGGTTCTGGGGTTACTGGGTGCCACTGATCCGCCGGTTGGTACTGTTTCAGTAAACTAATGTGGAACACCGGGTGTATCTTTTTTAGCGTCTTCGGAAGTTGGAGTTTTGCTGTTACTGGATTAATTACTTTCGTTATAGGGAACGGTCCGATGAACCTCGGGGCCAGTTTCCACGACGCTTGTGTTGATCTGAGGTTTTTCGTTGAAAGGTAGACCTTGTTCCCTTCTCTGAGTTCCCATTCAATTGTTCTTTTCTTGTCTGCGTACTTTTTGTACGCGGCCTTTGCTTCTTGTAGTGTTTGCAACATCACTGGCCAGTTGCTGGTCATTTTGGCAATCCACGCCTCTGCTTGTAATGGACCGTGCGTTTTGTCTCTGTTGATCATGGCCACCTCTGGTATGGTGGCAAAGTCTTGTCCGGTTGCTATTTTAAAAGGTGTAAATCCGGTGCTTTGGTGTATGGCGTTATTATATGCCACTTCTGCGAATGGTAGTAAGTCTACCCAGTCATCTTGCTGATAACTTATATAGCACCGGAGGTATTGTTCTAGTACGGATATCAATCGTTCTGATGCCCCGTCCGTGCATGGGTGGAATGCACTGCTTAGCCCTTGTTCCGATCCAATAAGCTTGAGGAATTCCTTCCAGAATTTTGATGTAAACGTGCTTCCACGATCGCTGATGATGCGTTCAGGTGTACCGTGTATTCGGTAGATGTTTTGTATGAACAGTTTTGCCATCTTTGGTGCAGTCGGTATGCCGTGGCATGCGATGAAGTGGGCTTGTTTGGAGAAGAGATCTGTTATCACCCAGATCGCTGTTTTGTTTTTGCTCGCAGGGAGGTCCACCACGAAGTCCATGGCGATTTGTTTCCATGGCTGGGTGGGGCTCGCGACAGTTTGTAGTAATCCCGTGGGTTTTCCTATTGTACGTTTCGCTGTGGCGCAAACCGGGCAGGACTTTACGTACTCTTTTACGTCTCTGCGTAACGTGGGCCACCAGAACTTACATCTTACGAGGTGGATGGTCTTGACAAACCCGAAGTGCCCCGCTGCTTTGTGGTCATGGCAATTCTCGAGCACTCGTTTCCGGACTTTGTCGGGTACGTACAACTTGTCGTCTTTCCATCACTCCCCCTCGTGTTCTTGTAACATTTCTTTGTTTTCGCCCCACCACGTGTCATCTAAAATTGCTGATTGTATGTCTCTTTGTAGTACTGACTTTTCCGTTTGTCTCTCATCTTGCTTCCGCGTGACTGCCATGTTCCCCTCTTGTACTGTTGTAATGGGTGTCGGGTTGCCAGGTAAGAGTGCTTCCGTGACTCCTTCAGGCTTCTCTTCGTGTTGCGGTAGACGTGACAGTGCATCCGCTAAGTGGTTTTTCCCCCCTGGGAAGTACTTCAGTGAAAAGTTGAATCTGCTGAAGAACTCTGCCCAGCGCAGTTGTTTGGGGTTCAGTTTTCTAGGCGTTTTGAGTGCCTCCAGGTTTTTATGGTCGGTCCATACCTCAAACGGTGCGGATGATCCCTCTAATAGGTGTCTCCAAGTAGCTAGTGCATGTCGTACCGCGAACGCCTCCTTCTCCCATACATGCCAGCGTCTTTCCGTGTCGCTGAACTTTTTGGATATGTAAGCGCAGGGTCTCAGTTTGTTTTCTTCGTCTGCCTGTAGGAGGATTGACCCTACCGCATAATCGGAGGCATCCGTGTGTATTATAAATGGTTTGTCGACTACGGGGTGCTTTAATATGGGCTCCGCTGTGAACAGGGCCTTGAGTTTGTTGAAGGCTTCCTGGCATTCGGGTATCCACTTAATTTTCGCGCTCGCTTGTCGCGTTGTCGGTTTGGCCCCCTTTGTTTTTGTTTTCAATAAGTCTGTTAATGGCAGAGCGATCTGTGCAAAATTCTTTATAAATTCCCTGTAGAAGTTAGCGAACCCTATGAAGGCCTGCAGTTGTCTCCTGGTTCGCGGTGGTTCCCACCCTAGAACTGCCTGTACCTTGGCAGGGTCCATTTCAATGCCCTTTTGTGATATGCGAAAGCCAAGGAAGTCTAGTTTGTCTTTATTGAAGTCACATTTGCTCAGTTTGACGTATAGTTTGGCTTCTAGTAACTTTCTGAGCACTGCCAATACTAAGTGTTCGTGTTCCTCTTTGTTTTCTGAAAATATGAGGATGTCGTCTAAGTAGACGATGACGCCCTTGTATAGGAAATCGCACAGGACCTCGTTGATCAACTTCATAAAAATGCCTGGTCCTCCCGCAATGCCGAATGGGAGAACGCGATATTGGAATGACCCCAGCGGGCAGTTGAACGCTGTTTTCCATTCGTCCCCCTCCCGTATCCTTACTTGATAATATGCCTCCCTAAGGTCTAATTTGGTAAAGATTTTCCCTTTCGCTAATTGTGCCAACATGTCCTTCAGTAGTGGTAGGGGGTATTGGTTTGTGACAGATATAGCATTAAGCCCCCTGTAATCGGTGCACAGCCGTAGGGATCCATCCTTCTTCTTCCTAAACAGGACCGGAGCTGCTAGGGGGGAGTTGGCAGGTTCAATGAAACCTCGCGCCAGATTCTTGTCTATAAATTTGCGTAGTTCCTGTAGTTCCTTTTGGGTCATCGCATACATCTTTGGTTTAGGGAATGTGGCACCCGGTATGAGCTCTATGGCACAGTCTGTTTGCCGGTGGGGGGGTAGTTGATCGCATTCTTGTTCGTTGAAAATCTCTCTTACTGGGTTGAAATGTTTTGGGATCGCTGTTGTCCCTTCTTGTTGTGTTTCCTCCCTCTGCATAGTCCCTGCTGCCCCAATTTCTGTTATGTAGTTAGTTTTGGTGTGATAGTTCCCGTCTACAAACTCCATATCACCCGACACCCAATCTATTTGAGGGTTTCTTTCTCTCAGCCATTTGAGTCCGAGCACAATGAGTTGTGTTGATATTGGGGCCACGATAAATCGAAGGGTCTCTATGTGTGAGCCGATTGACATTTTTACAGCCTCTGTGAAGTGTCCCACCGGCCCCCCTTTCATTTCTGACCCATCTAGTTGGCAGAACGTAATGGGTGATTTTAGCTTGAATAATTTAAGTCCCAATTCGATTGCTATTGATGGGTGCATTAGGCATCTCGAACACCCCGAGTCTAACATGGCTACCCCACTGAATTGTCCTTTCCCATTTAGGGTTTCTAATTTTACCTTGACTTCCATGGTGGGGCAGTGTTCGGTGGTCAAGGTGTCGTTGCGCCCCCTGTTGAAGGCCTGTCCCGCGGTGCATTTTAGGGCAGGCCGTTGCCGTTTCCCGCCGGTACGAATTCTTCATCTGTTGATCCGTCCGTGGTTGACTCAGGCTCCACGTATCTTCGCCTTTCCGTCGCTGCCTTTGCCGTTGTTTGCTTGTAAGGTGGCGCTCTGTTGTGCCTTTCCCCTATCTTGTTTTTGTCTGCAGGTTGTTTGCAGTCCTGTATTTTGTGTCCTACTCTCCCACACTTGAAGCACAGTTTATGCTTCACCCGTCGTTCTTTTTCCTCCACCCACTGTTTTTTGTCATAGTCCTTTTTGTTGTATGGGCTTATGTACTGGCTTTTCGCTGCATATTGCAGTTGGCGGTAGGAGCGTATTTGCAGCTTCATGTTCTCCACCTGTCCCGCCAGTTGGACCCATTCATCGAGGGTTTTTGGGTCCCCTCTCCCTGCTGCCGTGTCCAACAACTCTGGCCGCAAGCCCATTTGGAAGTATTCTACTTTGAATGACTCAGGCCAGTCGGGTAGGTGGCTGACAAGTTTTTTGAATTCGAGGGCGTATTCTGCCACTGTGCGGTGGCCTTGTCTCAGTCTCTGTATCTCTGTCTTAGCCGATATGCGAGACAGGGTGTCTTCAAACTGTTTCCGTAGCGCCCTCATGAATAGTTCAAAATTGTGAAGTTCTTTAGCTCTTGTCTCATGTAGCATGGCCAGCCACTTCGCCGCTTCTCCAGTCAGGAAGTTAGATACGTAGCGAATTTTGGCTTCTTCATTGAGGAAGAAGCGCTCTGACTCCTCCATGAACCCTCTGACGTGCTTCAGGAAGCATGCCAGTTGTTCAGGGTCCCCATCAAATTTAGTCTTAAGTTTGGTTGTTATGATGGGTTTATTATACTGGTGGACTGGTGCATTTCTCTCGAGGCATGCTTGTGTCATTGGGTCGTCGGATTCCTCCCCTTCTTCGTCTTCCTCATCATCATTTTCTTCAGCGCTTTCCAATCCAGATGGGCCTGTGGGGAAGCTATCTTCCTCCTCATTGTTCATGACTCTTCCACTGTCCTGTGGCTGTTTCAGCAATCTTTCTAGTGCAGCTTGAACCGCTGTTAATTTCATGTCCATGTTATCTAGCCCCGTTTCCATGCGGGCTGCCCTTGCTTCTAAAGCCGCGATGCGTTGCCCCTGGGAGACCCGTGATTTAGCCGTCTGCTTGCTCGGCCTCAGGATCATGCCCCCCCTACCCCGAGTGACCACTCCGCCATTTGCTTTTGTATGCGTTTGGTGGGGGTTTGGGGTTGGGGTTGGCTTTCCTCCCGCTCGGTGGGCTTCTTTATCTTCCGCTGTGCGCCGCTCTCACGGTGGGTGCCTGCTGCCGCTTGTGTGGTCGCCCCTGCTGCTGCCCTGGCTGACGTGCTGGGTGTGTGATCCTCGTGCAGGTCTCCGCTTTGTTCCATGGTTTGCCAGTCGCACGTGGTGAGTACTGCTCTCGGGCAGTCGTCCCGGCTGTCAGCTGCTTTTGCGGTTCTTGCCGCCGATCAGCTGGTTCACTCCCTGAGCGGTGTGGTCTGGCCTCTGTCGTAGGGTTTTCTAGCGCTTTTTAATTTTTCCCGCCGCACGATCAGCTGGGTAGCGTGCCGTCGCTGTTGCGCGCCGCTGGGGAGCACCGATCGCTCCATTCGCCGCTGCCTCGTCGCCAGACGCCTCTCGCCGCCTCGAGTTGGTGGGGCCTGCCGCCGCTGCGTGCTGCTGGGGAGCGCCGATTTAGCCGGTCTCCGCTGCTTCGTCGCCGGGCGCCTGCTGTTGCCGGAAGTCGCCGAAGTCCGCCGCCGTCGCGAGCTGCTGGGGAGCGTTGGTCGCTGCTGCCACGCTGCCTCCGCCTCTCCGCCGCTGGGGATCGCCGCTCGGTCTCTCTGCTGCCGCGCCGCCGCCGCCTCTCAGCTGTTGGGGCCGGTCTCTGCTGCCGCGCCGCCGCCGCCGCTCAGCTGCTGGGGAGCGCCGATCGCTTCGATCTCTGCTGCCGCGCCGCCGCTTCCCGCCTTTTACCTTTCCC
Organism: Charina bottae; assembly: GCA_023362775.1. Taxonomy (NCBI): domain Eukaryota; kingdom Metazoa; phylum Chordata; class Lepidosauria; order Squamata; family Charinaidae; genus Charina; species Charina bottae. The sequence goes on along the minus strand of JALMGJ010000004.1, from coordinate 91,845,443 downwards.
GCCTTGGGGCTGCTACTTCTGCCTGAGGTAAAAAAAATTTTTTTTTTCCTCCGCAATTCCTACCGCAGGCTAATTCTCCGCCCTGGAATTTTAGCTGGATCGTTTGCCACTGTGGGCTGGAGCCGATCTCAACCGGGGTTGTCCTGACGGGTCTCAGGTTTGTTCCCGGGAAAATCGACGAGTTGATCCGTGCCTTTCTGTGAGGATCCGCTCATGCAAGCCGCACACGTTTCTTCCCAAGAACGACTTCAGCTCTTAACATGGATAAGTAAACGGTTTATTGGTTTACATGGGTGACTTCGTTAAAGGCACGGATGGTCATTGAGGTGTTGTCTCGGCTTTATATACCCTCTTGCCAGAGCGCCCGCCCCCTCCCGTCAGAGTGCCCGCCCCCTCCCTGCTGAAGGCTTCCCTCTGGTCTGCTGCTGGTGACCTGGAGTACCCTCTGGGAGGTGTGATTTGATTGTTCTTTCTGTGGTCTTTGATTAAGCCAATGGCCTCTTAATGGCAGGGCTCTGAGTGCGTGCCAGAGTCCTGACAAAGATTTAGGAAAACTAAGATCCCAGAACTCTGATATCACAGGACCTACATTGCAGTGTAAAATGTCATAAGTAAAACTTGCACCTTCCAGTCAGACATGGCTGCTGGCCCTTCTCTGATGTCACTTCAAAACTTCACACACACAGAGAGAGAGAGAGAGAGAGAGAGTAGTAAAAAGGTGGTTTGCTTATTTGTGGCTTAGGGTGTGATTTTAAAACCAGTAGTTATGGTTTGTAAGCCATGGTTTAGTGTGCTATATGATTCAGTGAATTGTGACTTATTTAATAAGCCACAGTTAAATAAATATGATTTTCCACAGTGTACAAACTGAGAATTGTAACTTCTTGGCCTGGGGGTCATATTGTTTTTTCCTTTAGTTAGAGCTGCAGGGTTTTGGTCAAAATGTAATGTCAGGGTGAAATGTTCAAATCAAGACTGTTCATCCATTAGGAAGAATTAGATGGGTGCTACACAAAAAAGTTCAACCTCTACAAATCTGACCATTCAAAATTCCTTAGCCAATATATTAATTGCTGAGAATTCAGTGAGGTAAACTCTACATCTCATGAGGTTGCCCAGGTTGGCAAGGCTATAGTAGGTAAGAAGGTTGGAAAATGCAAAATGGAATGTGTGAACCGTGCTTGCTGTCCTAGGTGTGAAAGAAGGCACTCTCATTGCTGAAGACCATTAGTGGGCAGCTAGTACCACTGAATGGAGCAGAGTGTATAACATCAAAGAAACACGCACACAGAGAAAGGAGTTTTTATCTTAATAGCATTAATGAGCACGCTAGAGAAATATAGGTTTTTGATCTTAAGCACATAGCCCACCCAAGCATAAAGAATTACATGCTTAGACAACGTAGGTTACAAAAAGTAAGTACAAAAGAGTTCTTATGTTTATTTCGTCCAGTTACATCCATTTCAGTAGAAAATTGGTTTCAGTTCTTCTTGTCCCTAAACTTAATTTACCCTTACACCTAATTGTTGGTGAAGGCTGCGTGGAGAAAAGGGGCTTGAGGCCTAGGCATGGCCTCTTGATGGAGAGGAGCCGCAGCCACGCGCTCCTTCCATGGTGGAAGAAACAGAGAGAGAGAGGAAGTGGGAGGCGCAACAAACAGCTTCCTCAGGAAGAAGCACATAGAGAGTTTACCTGCTAGAGCAATCACCCATATGCTAATGAGGCATGCTGATTGCTGGAACCTCCAATGATTGCTAGTGCTAAAACAACATTTTCCTGTTCAAAGTTTAGAAAGCTACATTGATTGAAATATAGGATGTGTATAAATGCTTTCATATCCCCAATCATCCATGAAGTTCACTAATTAATTTTGGGACAGTCAAGACTGGGCCTACTAAGCAATCCAAGTATGTGTCAGACCTGCAGATTTGTTAGAAATGCATCTCCTAGAAGGTTGGAGGAAGACACTGATAAGCCAAATCTGCCTTCCCAAATTTTCAAATTTCCAAAGTTGCTCAGTGTTGCTTCAGCAATAATGCCATCACTTTTACTGTAAAAAATGTATTGGAGCTGCATTCTGTCATGTTTTTAATTCACTGTACCATTGCCAAATCTGTATCAAAGCCTGACATTTTACACTGTTTTTTGCTGTTTAATATATTTGTATTTTTACATCTGAAAAAAACTCACAAAAATTTAAAATCACAGGAATCTCCTATAATATACAAAGATCAATCATGTCCCTTGATATTACATATTATCTAAATGCAATGTGATCCTGTTTAAATAATTAGCATTCTACTTAACACAGGCTTTCTTCCTCAAACTGATTAGACAAATGAGGCTTTCAAGTGCTTGCAAAGAAAATGTATTTATCTTCAAGGAAATCCTCTTAGTTTATTTATTGCTTTATGTCATTGCACTACCATTGTGCATTCACAGGACTGAGGCCACTAAGGATTTCTAGCATATGATGGACTGATTTAAGGCTTCAGGTTTATCCAGAAGAATGTGTTTTCCTGGGACTTGAGATCAGGTATAAATAGTGGCAGCATACTCTGGATATTTCTAACATTTCTCCCGTGGTGGTAATTGAGATGCTACTTAAAAAAGAAAAAGAAAAAAGGGGGTGGAGCAGCTGTTGCAAATATTTCACGTTTCACTGGAACATCCTCCATTTCATCTATCATGGCAGCTAGCTCCATATTCCTTAGCGACCTTTCCCCCTGGATCTTTCTATATGGTAAGAAACCATCTTGAACTCCTTCTTGTAAAAATGCTGTCACTTAACACATACAAATAAACAAACTTCTTAGAAGCCTCACTGCACATGTCAAGGAAACAGTCACTGAAACCATTATGCAGGATGTGATAAACACAAGGCAACATGTATACATCTGTTTTTCTTCTGTCTCGAACAGATTATACTCCCAACTATTTCTAATTAGTGAAATAAATCAAATGTTAGAGACAAACTTGATAAGGTTAAATTTGAAGCAACTGGTATTCAACAGTAAGGTAAATTACTTATTTACTATTTTAGGACAGGAGAGCTAGTTTGGTGTAGTGGTTAAGGCATCAGGCTAGAAACCAAGCAACCGTGAGTTCTAGTCCCACTTGAGGCAGCGGGGTGACTTTGGGCCAGTCACTCTCTCTCAGTCCTAGAAAGGAGACAATGGCAAACCACTTCAGAAATCTTGCCAAGAAAACTGCAGGGACTTCTCCAGGCAGTTGCCAGGAGCCAACATTGACTTGAAGGTGTGCACACGCACACACACACAAGATTGGGATAGGCAACCAGGACTGCATGTGTCAGCTGCCTCTGATCAAGACTGCTGAAAACTGAAGACATTGTTTCATGTTATTTTGAAGTGGGAAACAAAGTTACTGCAAGTCCTAAAATATGCAGATCACAGTTTAAACAAAAAAAGCCAAATCCCAAACCTGCAGGACTCCCCCAGTCCTGCCCCGCTTGCAAATATTATGTGTTGTTCATGCACTTTGCAGCCCACGGTCCCTCCAAATGTCAAGTGCAGCCCTTGGTTATCAAACGGTTGACTACTACCGCCTATAATTGGTCTACTTCTACAGGTAGTCCTTGGGTTACAACAGCAATAGGGATCAGCATTTCCATCGCTAAGCAATGTGGTCATAAAGCGCAACGTCATATGACTGCATCACTTATTGATGGCAATCCCAGCAGTCTCAGTTGTTGTTGTAACCCCAGGAACATGCAGGTTGTTAAGCAGGAAGAGTTGGAAGTCCTAGGCAAGGAGTAGGGGGGGGTGCATGGGTGCTGCAGGGGGCTGGGGGGTGCCACTGGCAGGCACTATGGCGTGCAGGTGGCTGGGGGGTGCTTTTGAATGTGGGTGGGCTGGCAGGGGCCATGGGCAGTCCAGTAGGGGCTGCGGGTGGGTGCTATGGAATACGAGATCCCTGGGATCTCATACTCCATAGTGGGACTCCTTGGGAGGAAAAGCAACGTGAGAAACTTAGGGAACAACTTGCAAACTTCCCTGCCAGATTCCCCATAGACTTTGCTTGTGGGAAGCCAGCAGGGAATGTTGCAAATGTGGAACATGTGACCACAGCTCACTGCAATGATGTAATCGCGAGCCAGGCACCCGAGTGCCTGGATCGTGATCACGTGACCACAAGGATGCTACAACAGCCACAACTTCACGGGCTGGTTGTAAATCCCACTTGTTCAACACTGTCATAATTTTGAACGGTTGCTAAATGAATGGTCGTAACTTGAGGACTACCTGTATATAATTTCTGAAGTCTGTATTTATTTATTTATTTATTTATATTTCTAACTTATATCACCGCCCATCTCCCCCCATTCCTGTATCCTATATCCCTTGATATGCTCTCTGTATCCTATATCCTATTCATTTCTGTGATCAATTGTTGGAGTCAAATAAGCCTGTCATGACATAGTGGAGAGAATAGCCACATTTAAACATTGTCTTTATAGAACTAAAGAAATTATTAAAGAATGAATCCATTACATGAATTCAGCAACAATATTGATGATAGACACAGTCCTGGAGTCTATAGGAACCTGAAAAGAACAGTCTGAAGCAGTTGGAAACCTGTTTCCTCTGTTCTAAACTTGTAGATTGCAAGAGAATGTTGGTATTAATGCTTTCTATTTCAACCTTATCCTTCAGCTAAACAGCCAAAGGATATGTATCCATAACTGGCAGGATGCACCATTTTGCAAGCAAAATTACATGGCATTAGACTAGCAGGGCAATTTGACAGATTGAAGTATTCTGTCCCATTAAGAGGACACTGGCTGGATAACATCAGTGCATAGTACTGGGGAATAAGTAGTAGTGGAGATATAAAAATAGAATCTAATATTTGGTTCATTCAGTGAATATTGAGATGGATTGCAATATGCAGGCAACTGGAAAAAATTAAAATCTTGGCTTAATTTAAAAAGTAATAATTGTTAGACCTGTGCAGATTAACTTGGATAAGCCTTTCTGAAGCACTTCATTTCATGGGAACGCAACAGGCAATCTCAACATAGTGAGGTATCTCACTATTGTTGCACCCAACAAAAGCTGAGACAGGCTTTCAACTTACCTTTGATGTTTATGGCTTCCACATTTGTGCTGGATATTTATTGAAGACCAACTGCTTAACTAAATAGCAGAAAGGTTCTGAGTTTGCATTTGCATGTCTGAAGCATTTCTTTAGAATCATTTTCTAATTTTTACTAGAGACTCTCTGGGAATAACCACCCTTTTTGCTCTGTAAGTTCCAATTTCTGCTACTGTTGTTATACCTTTGAAATGTGTTGTTGAGAGACTATAGGGTAGTAGTCACATGACATTAGTATTAGACCTGACACAATCATGTTATGGTGTAGCTAGACAGTACCTTTAGATCAGAGCTTTTCAAACTGTGTGTTGGGACACGTTAGTGTGTCGGCTGCAGTGTCTGGGTGTGTCGCAGCTACTGCTGCCTCCAAGCCCTGCCAGGATTCCCGCAGGTCCTAGTGCCTGCCTTGTGCCTGGCTGCCTCCAAACCTGCCCTGCCAGGATTCCGCGCAGGTCCTAGTGCCTGCCTTGTGCCTGGCTGCCTCCAAACCTGCCCTGCCAGGATTCCGCGCAGGTCCTAGTGCCTGCCTTGTGCCTGGCTGCCTCCAAACCTGCTGTGATTCCGCGCAGGTCCTAGTGCCTGCCTTGTGCCTTGCTGCCTCCAAACCTGCTGTGATTCCACACAGGTCCTAGTGCCTGCCTTGTGCCTGGCTGCCTCCAAACCTGCCCTGCCAGGATTCCGCGCAGGTCCTAGTGCCTGCCTTGTGCCTGGCTGCCTCCAAACCTGCCCTGCCAGGATTCCGCACAGGTCCTAGTGCCTGCCTTGTGCCTGGCTGCCTCCAAACCTGCTGTGATTCCGCGCAGGTCCTAGTGCCTGCCTTGTGCCTTGCTGCCTCCAAACCTGCCCTGCCAGGATTCCGTGCAGTTCCTAGTGCTTGCCTTGTGCCCTGCTGTAAGAGTGTGTCGCGAAATGATGACCTGCTGTAAGAGTGTGTTGCGAAATGATGCATGTCTAAAAAGTGTGTCACCAACATGAAAAGTTTGGAAAGCTCTGCTTTAGATTATGATGATAATTAATAAACAAGCATTCCTGCTCCCTTTTTTCCTGTATTTTTCCCCTCAGCAAAGCTACACTTATCTTGTATGACAGCAAATTTTTGGAGTAAATATGCCCTCAAATATTAGAAGATTCATGAATATTCCATAATAGCAGCTTAGCCAATGGCTGGGAAAGATTGGTGGATAAAATATGACAAGTTTCAATTACTTAGAAGTTCCATTGCAAACAATTGTATTGAAATTATTTATGTATACATGTTAGAATCATTTTATTGGGCAGTTATAATTCAAGATTCTGCATTCTTGTCAAGCAATGCAAGGGAAAGGTGGGGAAAAAAGAACGTACTTTTAAAGAACTGTAGACATCAATTAAGAACTAAAATATTTGTGATTTTCTAAAGTAAAATGTATTAACAAACTATACAAGACTGGAAAACAGCTATGAAATAGACTGAGAGAGGAAATACATTTTTGCAAATATGCGGTTATGCTATTTTTCACTCACTTTAAATAGGACTAAGTTAATGGCAATGATAATTCAAAAAGACAGTAGAAGTTAATTCAAAAGACTCCAACTGTGTTTCAGGAAAACATGGAGACTGGCCTGAAAAAGCACAGAGGGGTGGGGATTAAGACAAATTAAAGAAACAAAGTAAGAGCATTTGAAGCCAAATACTTTTTTGCTTTCACCGTTTCTTTATTCCAAAGAAAGGAGCAAAATATATAACATCAAATTGTGCTGTTATAAAATTCAGATTACCATTAGTTTTCTTAGAGGCTGCAACAGTCTTAATGAACCCTGGAATAGATAATCAAACTGAGCGAACATACTATTGACAAATTATTACATTGCTCAGAGCACATAGGCACAAGGCTGGAGTTAAAATCGCTGGAAGAAACATTAACAATCTCAGATATGCAGATGATACCACTTTGATGGCTGAAAGCGAGGAGGAGATGAGGAGCCTTATGACGAAGGTGAAAGAAGAAAGTGCAAAAGCTGGGTTGCAGTTAAACCTCAAAAAAAAACAAGATTATGGCAAGCAGCTTGATTGATAACTGGCAAATAGAGGGAGAAAAAGTGGAGGCAGTGACAGACTTTGTATTTCTAGGCGCAAAGATTACTGCAGACGCTGATTGCAGCCAGGAAATCAGAAGACATCTACTTCTTGGGAGGAGAGCAATGACAAATCTTATAAAATAGTTAAGAGCAGAGACATCACACTGACAACAAAGGTCCGCATAGTTAAAGCAATGGTATTCCCTGTAGTAACCTATGGCTGCGAGAGCTGGACCATAAGGAAGGATGAGCAAAGGAAGATAGATACTTTTGAACTGTGGTGTTGGAGGAAAATTCTGAGAGTGCCTTGGACTGCTAGAAGTTCAAACCAGTCCATACTCCAGGAAATAAAGCCAGACTGCTCACTTGAGGGAATGATATTAAAGGCAAAACTGAAGTACTTTGGCCACATAATGAGAAGACAGGATACCCTGGAGAAGAAGCTGATGCTAGGGAAAGTGGAAGGCAAAAGGAAGAGGGGCCGACCAAGGGCAAGATGGATGGATGACATTCTGGAGGTGACGGACTCAACTGTGGGGGAGCTGAGGATGGTGACGGCCAACAAGAAGCTCTGGCGTGGGCTGGTCCATGAAGTCACAAAGAGTTGGAAGCGACTGAATGAATAAACAACAACAGAGCACATAACATCATATTTTAAAATATTCCCAATATGAAGTTTGAAATTGCTCAATTTCTTTCACAGAGGGTACATCCAGGCTACTGTTTAAGCTAATTCAGTCTATGGTCATGCTGGCTTGATTCTAAACCACCTGAGGAAAATCCTGTCTGGACTGAGATACTTCAGCAAAAGCTGACAAGGTATTTGGTCTGGACTGCAGGCCACTACATTCTCCCATTGGACAATCCCATTGTAGCTGTGCACTCACATCTTTCTTGCTATCTGTAGCTTGAATCATGTCAACTGGATTTCTATTTTCTCAGTGGAAACGTTTTGCTCCTTATCCAAGAAGCTTCTTCAGTCTGAGCAAAGTTAGTAAGGGAATCCTTAAATATGTTTCTAGGGTGGCTGTGTGACCTTGCACCTGGGGCTAGGTCATGGTTATTTGAGATGTTTATTTCTAAGTCCCTTTATCATCCAAAGGAGGATCATTAAGATTACCATGCTGCTGTTGAGCTTGTGAAATGGTCTTAATCTTCCTGGGCACAGAAGACAAAGCAGGAAGGAAAATAGGGGAAAGATTGTGCCTGAGGCCCTCACCTCTATTCAAGGAAGGATTTTCCAAGTTGGCATAAATGGACTCCTTCACCCCTCTCTCAAACCACCTATCTTCTCTGTCTAAAATGTGAACATTAATGTCCTCAAATGAGTGTCCTTTTTCCTTTAGATGAAGATAAACTGCTGACTCTGGTCCTGTGGTGTTACTTCTCCTGTGTTGGGCCATCCTCCTGGTTGTCCATTTATGCCAACTTGGAAAATCCTTCCTTGAATAGAGGTGGGGGCCTCAGGCACAATCTTTCCCCTATTTTCCTTCCTGCTTTGTCTTCTGTGCCTAGGAAGATTAAGACCATTTCACAAGCTCAACAGCAGCATGGTAATCTTAACGATCCTCCTTTGGATGATAAAGGGACTTAGAAATAAACATCTCAAATAACCATGACCTAGCCCCAGGTGCAAGGTCACACAGCCACCCTAGAAACATATTTAAGGATTCCCTTACTAACTTTGCTCAAACTGAAGAAGCTTCTTGGATAAGGAGTGAAACGTTTCCACTGAGAAAATAGAAATCCAGTTGACATGATTCAAGCTACAGACTGTTCCACCTGGATGACTGAGAACCTTCATCGACATCTTTCTTGCTAGTTACTTTTCTTTCTGTGGGTGGATCTTCCTGGGCATATATACTTTTATGTGTGTGTGCATTAACACAGATCACACACAAAGGTAATATAATGTATGTTAACAAAGTTATTGCATCAACATACACATACTGTATATGCAGGCACAATAGACAATTTTTTAAAAATCCTTTTGTATTGCCCAGTCCTTTCTAATGTCTTTTAGACCTGTCTTTACCATGCATGCTATAACAGAACAATGGCTAAAACTCTTGGCTTGTAAATAGAAGGTTGCTGGTTTAAAACCTCTTGAAACTTTTAAAAAAAAACGCTTTGCTTACTCTTTCCCTGAGCTTCTTATTTTATATTTTAAAAACTCCTGTGGTACACCACTTCATCATTTTTCCAATCACCTGAGGTAGAAGGAATTCACCCGAAGCTCACAAATAGTCCGTAGCTTCCCCCCACACACACTTTTTGGGACCTGAATGTGAAACCCTTCAACCTCAGCTGAGAGGAAAAATTGTGAAATGAACTACTAGATTTAAAAACACACATACAGAAAGTAAAAAAAAAAAAAAAAGCTCAGAAGAAAAAGAAATGTGCCTGGTTTTGAACCAGCAATCATCTATTTACAAGGCAATAATTATAGCCATTATGCTATTACAGCTATTATTTTCACTCATTTTAAAGCAACTTTACATTGTATTAGAGAGCATAGTAAGCAGTGACTCAGTTGAAGGGTCATTCCTTCCTTTGTAAAAATGAACTGCTGGGGGTTAGTCTGAAAGCACACTATCTGAAATGCACCATCCAGGTGAGACAATATGAAAAAGTGTAGTTTAAAAGTGGACAGAAAAACATGCCTTGAATTAACTTTGAAAGTGAATGGGGTATATAGAGGTAATAATATCCATTTCTATGGTTACTTCCTCATTCAGATAATGGAGCAACTGGGCAGTGTGGATAAGCCCAGAGCCTTTCCACTTATATAGCACCAAGATAATGGTTAAACCAGATGATATGAACCACATATTTTGGGCTAGCACTTCTTTTTTCAAAGTAGCAGCTGCATTGGGTATCTTATGAATACCAGGATCATATTATGGATGCAACATGTTTAACTCTTTATACCTACCATTTATTCCACTAAACCAGAGCTTTCCAAACTGTGTGTCGCGACACAAAAGTGTGTCGCCACACACAGTCTGGTGTGTCGCCACACAACCCGGAAGTGCTGATCATCATCAGCACTTCCGGGTTTTCCCGCGGCGACACACCAACGGCAGCGTGCAAAAACCCGAAAGCAGCAGCAGCGCTTCCGGGTTTTTGCGCGCTGCCGCAACGGCGACACTTCTGGGTTTTCCCGCGGCGACACACCAACAGCGGTTGGTGTGTCGCCGCGGGAAAACTTTGGAAAGCCCTGCACTAAACCCTTTTCCTGAAATTTCTGATAGCAATGGGGGAAGAGATAGAGATAAAATAGATGATTTGGAAATTTGACCATTATTTGAATGTTTGTTAAGTATAGAAAAACAACTTCATATATCATTCCTGAAAAAAGTAAAGCAGACATTCATGGCCAACTGTATAGATCCTTTCTGTGTTTCAATAAAATCAATCTAAATCTGCACTTTTGTTCATATTCATCTGCAATTAGCCTCCATAGAACATCTCAGAAAATGTGGATAGAAATCATCTGAAGGGTATGCAACTAAATTATTTTTGGGATTTTCCAAATCCATTCATTTTTTCCTTAAGTGTAATGGAAAACATGTGATTATATTTATTCATTCAATTTTGGCACCATCTAACTCCAGACAGACTCTCGGTGGCTAACAAATCAAATGATCCCCTCTGACAGATTAATTAATTCACAATGATACTGAACTTTGACAGAGTATACTAACAATTAAATATATGTGATACTGAAACCAACCAGGTATAGATTGATATTTGTCGATTTCTGTCAGGATGGAGGCTGAGGCCGATGAGTCCGATTTGGAAATCGAAGGGCTGATAACAATAGAAGCGGGAAAGAACAGGGATGGTGCGAAATTTGAATCAGATCCGGAACAGCTGATTGGAGGCAGTCCAGAAGGAGACTCGCCTCCACCTATCAGCACGCGAGAAAGGAGGTGGGAAAGGCAGGCAGAGCAACGCGAAGGACGATTGGCTCCCACTCACAAATGGCACAAAAATCAAAAGGATAAAAGACGAGCGCAGAGTGTACCCATTGCCAGAGACAACTGTTCACGTTCCTTACTGCAACCCAGAGTGAATCGTGATCCCATCGCCGCACCAGAATCCCCACTCGGACCTCTTCCTGCTTCCACACCTGAGCCTTGCCTTGCAGCCCAGCCAAGCTTCATGCCAGAAACTTGCCTTGCTGTCCAGCCGAGCTCCACACCAGAGCCTTGCCTAGTCGCCCAGCCCAGCCTCGTGACAGAACCTTGACTTCTTGCCATACCACACCCTGTGCCAGAACCCAGACTCGTTGTGCAGCTGCACTTTGCGCTAGAACCTCACCAAGCCTCCGGGCCAAGCCCCAAGCTGGAACCTCATACCACTGCCGCAGCACCCAGCCTCGTGCCGGAATTGTACCTCGCAGCTGCACCAAGCCTCGCACCGGAATCTTGCCTCGCCTTCACACCAAGCCTCGTGCAGAGACCTTGTCTCATCGCTGCCGCACCAAGCTTCGTGCCGGAAGCTTGCCTAGCCGCCACGCCCAGACCCATGCCGGTACCATACCTCGCAGACACGCCAAGCCTCGCGCCAGAACCTCGTCTTGCAGCCACGCCCAGCCTCACACTGGAATCGTATCTCTCAGCTGCATCAAGCCTCGTGCCGGAGCCTTGCCTCGCAGCCGTGCCAAGCACCATGCCAGAACCTTGCATCACAGCTACGTGGTGGCTGCCTGCATGTGCGCCCATCGGGAATGGATCACCGCACGCCACCAAAACTTTGTGAGCACCTAGTGTCGCTTCTGGTTTTCTCTAGATTCAATTCTGTGTGTTTTTAATTGTAAATGAAGACTTAACCCATGCATTCCTGCTTCGAGACTTAGGACAGGAAAATTTCTTTGCTCTTCTTTAATTGTTATATGACAGAAAAGTACAATGTACAAATCTTATTTATAGGTGAGACTGCAGACTTCTAGAAAGATTATTGTTTAATGAAAGACAGGACGTTGACTTACACCCTTTGCCACCATAACTAAATATGGTTTTAAAAGATCACATTGTACCAATGAGCATTCCATTAAAATTCTATTCACCTTTGAAAGAAATTTCAAAAGATTTTGTTCATTAAATTTAATAGGAACTGTAGAAAAATAATTTACCAACTCAGTAACGATTTGTACCCATAGCAGGAGTATACAGAATAAATTTTATGTCATCAGTGTAAATCAATAAGCAGGTAGCAGCTGTGGCCAGGTAGGCCTTTGCACAGCTCCATCTGGTGTGCCAGTTGCACCCTTTCTAGAGCCCTTCAGATAGTCACTCATGCCACGGTCACCTCACAGCTTGACTATTACAACTTTCTAAACATAGGCCTGCCCTTGAAGACTACCCAGAAGCTTCAACTGCTTTAGAATGCAGCAGCGCAAGCCGTGATGGGCATGCCTCAGTATGCACATGTAACCCCTCTGCTTCATGAGCTGCACTGGTTGACAATTTGCTCCTGGGTATGATTCAAAGTGCTGGTTGTTGCCTATAAAGCCCTACATGGCATAAGGCTGGTAACTTGAGGGACCACCTATCTCCCTGGTATCTGCCTGGCTGATTTCATCTGGAACTGTTGGCACACTCCAGGTTCCTTCAATTAAGCAGGACCATCAGGACCCCAAGAAGCGTGCCTTCTCTGTTCCAGAACCTGCCCTATGGAATGAGGTTCCCCCCAAGATCCAAACAGCCCCCACCCTGCTGGTGCTCTGAAGGGGCCTGAAGACCTGGCTCTTCACTCAGGCTTTTGGTGAGGATGACCGAAGCCTCCCTTTAACCTAGGTTGTTTTCTTTTGTTTCCATCCAGTTTGTTATTCTGCCATCTCTACCCTTTTTTGTTTCTTGTTGTTTGTATTGTCTTGTTTTCATGTTTTAAATCATTTGTAAACTGCCTAGAGTCGCTAGAACTTGGGTGGTGGATAAATTTAATAAAAAATAATCAGAATAATCAGAAATTTAAAAGGAAAAATACATCATATTAATTGTCTAAATCCATTCTAATCATTTCTTTGTAACTCTAAGATCAGCTGATCAAATGATTATAACCACTAGCTTACCAGTATTTCTAATATAGAACTTTAGTAAACAGATCCCTGTAGAATAGCAACGTGCAACCTTACGGAACTCTAATACTTTCTGGGATAAGAATAACTGAACTTGTTGCATATGCCCATGGAAATGGTGGACAATTTTGTTTGGCTCAAACTTACCCAGATTCATGCACTTTTTCTGAACAGAAGGGAGAAATGAATATGTTATGGTTTAAAAGCGTATTCTGTGCTAGTGGCTTAGAAACATTTTACATAATGAAAGAATAAACAAGTGTAATATGAGACCAAGAAAAATTGACCGTCATCTCTCCCTGCCTATGCTGGGTTTGGCAGCTAGTAATTTCACATTCTTCAGCTTCACTATAAATATGAAAATGTCTTCACTCATTTTTTTCTGAGTCTCTGTGTTACCTTCTGTCAAAGCTGTGTAGCACCTTTCTCAGCAAACATTTGTACAGAACCCATTTGGAGCTAGGCCAATACTTGGCACTTCTAGCAGCCATTTATAATACAGTTTTGTGCAAAACACTTCAACTCAAAAAAGCATAGTGGTTTTGCTGCCTGCTGTGCTCTCCAGCTTTCCAAAGAGGATTAAGTACCACAGTGTTTACTATCTAGTTTGCTGCACTGACTTGCTATATTGAAGAGATCATAACTACCATGGCAGTTTTTCCTTTCCTTTTCTGCTCATTTTTTTTAAAAAATAAGCTTTTTGTGTTGTTCAAAAGTTTATTGTCTTATGTTTCCCACTGTGCCAGGCATGGCTGTTTAAGTAAAAACACATTTAGTGGCTCTCCACATATTACACACTTGATTTCAAATCATTTCCTCAAACATTTTATGCATGTTTTTGACACATGCTTATTTTTCATGGGAAGTTTTTTCTTTCTGAAAAAAATAAATGCACTGCTCCACATAATCATAAAACTATAAAGTTGGGAGGAGAATTTACAAACCTACTAGTGATTCTGGTTCAATTTATATAAGACTATGCAATGAATCAGGAATTAGTCTTGCTTCTGCTTTAAGGCTTTGACCGAAGAAGAGCCTATATATACTAGTTATCCATCCCATTGTCACTCTGTTAATGCAATGAAACAATTTGTCCTAAACTTCAGCTGAAATTACTCTCCTGTAACTTGTATATCAAGAACTCTAGACCAGTCCTTTGGGACAGCAAAGAGCATTTGAATAATTCTCTCATGTCCACCAGCCTTTTCCAACAATGGTTAAACAGATGCATCTGGGAAACCTTTCTCAGCTATTTGTGCTTTCCTTTCTATGCCATCTTTGACATGCCAATAATGTGGAATCTTCCTTTGCAATATGTAGCATTTTTATCTCTCAGGATTAGGGGGAATAATATTTTTCTCCCTCAGTTTCTCACCAACCTAGGATCATATCGTCTGACACAGATTTCATGATGTTCTGCAAAATCTGGGACATGGTGGCTCAGCTGGTTAAACTGCTAAGCTGTAGGCTGCAGATCAGAAGGTCTGCAGTTCAAACCCCGTGCAACGAGGTGAGCTCTCGTTGTTATTCCCAGCTCCTGTCAACCCAACAGTTTGAAAGCTTTGCAAGTAGATAAATGGGTACCACCTTAAGTGGGCTAATTTGCTGGAGTCCTGTCGGGAAGTCGGCACCACCGGAGGAAAGAATCGGAGGAAGATCGAATGGCAGGCGGTGACGATGGACCCGGATGCAACAGCTACAGGACGTCAGCAGCCGGCTCAAGGCATCCTGGGAATTGTAGTCCAGAGCCTGGAAGAGTCGGTTCCCTTACCCCCTCCCCTCACGCGCAGTGAAAATGGTGATTTATGAATTGTATAATTAAATGTATATATATATGCTTGTAAGCCGCCTAGAGTCCTCCATTAGGGAGGGGATAGGCGGGGTATAAATACCACAATAAAATAAAAAATAAAAAAAAATAAAAAAAAATCAGCCAATGTAGAAAACATCCAGGCACTTTGAAGTTAACTACCTGTGCTTTCAGTCAAAATAACCAAGATGCTTTAAGAAGCATTCTTGCTAGTTGATTCTCAATTTCTGAATTAGTTTTTCTTTTTCTGAATGTGAATGAGTGGATCAGAACAAGTCTGCTCCATTTAACTGTCCACTGCTGGGAGCAGACTTCCAGTCACCCAACCTTTCACACTAATTTTTAATTTAAATGTAATAGAAAAATTCACCAGTTTAACTCAAAGGGTAAATGGAGTTACCACTTTTAAAATAGAAAAGGTGATTTAGGAGGTTTTTTCCTAAGCTTTTTTACCTTTTAAAAAGCTTGGCACACTCTCAGTAAGATCAGACTTTTTGAAGAACAGCAGCATCTTCCACAATACTTCCTGGAATGTCATGTGATCACATTACATGAACACTTTTTTCAATGCTGTCAGATAGTTGATCAGTGTTTTCTTCCCAATTCAAAGACAAATTTTGAAGGAGGGACTTAAAAATTTGTAGTTAATACAGCGTGCTGTTTGAGCCTGAGAAGCTGAAATCCTGTGAGTATATGGCTAATGATTTCATTTACCAAAAACTATTTAGAAATGTTATGTGAATACAACATGAAATAGTGTTTCATGTTTTATAGTATAAAATATAAAAAAAGTGGATGAATTCTTTGTTTTACAATGTTTTGTCTAATTACATTCTTTGGCACTTGACAGTAGCAATGAGCTGGAACAGCGGCTGTTTGTTTTATAATATGACATTCAATTACATGTGATATATTGCTCTATTTTTGCCTTCTTCTAAATGTGAAGGGCTACCATTGCCCTCATTGCAATCCGAGACTGTTAGTGGTGTTGCTGCCTAAAGGTGATAGGAACTGTAATCCATTGAATCTGGAGGGCACCAAACCTTTGACATAGCTAGAGGGAAATTGTGTTTGGTTATTCCTCTGCATTATATTGTTTCTCAGAAGCTGTTGGCTAATACAACATTATTTTCAGACTTTGTTTCTCATGAACTCTATAGTCCAGCAAGTATTCTTATTGGAAACTAGGGATCAGTATGACTGTGTTTTCTGATAAGCTAGTGAAGGTTTAGGCACTTGTATAAGACTGAGTTTGTAAATAATGAGCTAAGCAGCTCATGTGATGCACATATCATTATGAAATCTGCAAACTTTGTACCTGAATAATTTGAGGGACATAAACACAAAGCAAAGACAGCAATTCTCTTCCTTTCAATTAAAAGCTATTCACAAAGGTGAATAAGCACTTAACAAGCAAATCATGTAGACATCTGAAACCTCATTTTAAAGTGGACTAACTGATGAAAAAAGTTGTATCCTCAGGTAGTAAGCAAAAGGCATCAAGGTGCTAATCTAAATCAACACACACTGCATTTGTAGAAATCTATGAAATCTATGAAACTGAAGTACTTTGGCCGCATAATGAGAAGACAGTTTTGTATTTTTATAAAATTTGTGATCAGAGTTATGGAAAAACTAAGAGATAAGTTTGTAGTAAAAATGTTACTTTATTTAAAACAAAGAAAAACGAAACTAAGCTTTTCTTCAGCCGAAGAGAAGGCATGGCTATTTACATTTAGATAGCACAGCAGTTAGCAGAGGACAAAAGAACAAAAGGCATTTACATTTTTAAACCTTTACCTGACCAGCATCTGAGTGGACAGGATTCAGCATGTGACCAAAACACCTAGGCAACAGATTCCCAATATGGGCAAAGCTCTAACAACTAATTCTGATTGGTCAGAACTCTCAGACTGGCCGGCACCTGAAGGCAAATGAACATTCCTGAGTGGGGGTGAACATGTGCTCTCTGAGCCCAAACAGGAAAAAAGTTTTGAGGCCTGGCTTTTTAAAAACTCAGCCACATATTCTACAGACATCAAAAATATATACAACAGACAGGATACCCTGGAGAAGATGCTGATGCTAGGGAAAGTGGAAGGCAAAAGGAAGAGGGGCTGACCAAGGGCAAGATGGATGGGTGATATTCTGGAGGTGACAGACTTGACCTTGGGGAAGCTGGGGATGGCGACGGCCGACAGGAAGCTCTGGCGTGGGTTGGTCCATGAAGTCACGAAGAGTCGGAAGCGACTGAACGAATAAACAACAAAAATGAAATGCCTTCCCAGGTGATATTATAACCTTGCATGATGGGAGGGATCAGAAATCCCAATGTTCCTGAGGGTTATGCCAGTGGGGAGCAAGAGGAACAGCAAGAGCTCTTAATAAGGTCACCTTTGGTAAGGTCAAAAAGCAAGGGGTGAAGCTAAGAGTTATAAATGGGATGAGGGGAGCTGGGCTCAGCACCTATCAAACAGAAAAGTACCAGGAAGAGATGAAATATGAAATACCTACTGAAATGTTTAAACCTACAGAACCTACAGATGTTGTTGATTAATAATATTAAAGGTATCGTCGCAGGATGTAAGCTGTTCCAAGTAAAGCTGCCTTTTGCATATTATTACTACTACTACTGCTGCTACAACTATTATTTTGGGAAATACAGGAAAAGTGGAACCCAGCAACTGAGATGTCAGAATGATACTGAACAAGATGTGATGAAACTGCTACTATTTTATTACTACCCTTTTTGGCCTACCATTCCTCCAAGATGCTCAGGAGGCTGTCCATAATCTCACAACTCACTACTTTCCTGGGAAATAGGTAAGAGATGGGCATACAAGAAGACAGAGATGGGAAAAAATGCAAATATGCAAGATCACCCAGTGAACAAGCAGGAGCAAAGATACTTTGGCCATATTATAAATTGTGAATCCAGTACTGAGCCATTTGTGTTTGGTTACTTCACTTCACTACTGTTTTGTTTTTTTAGTTAATTACTTGCCTTTAATGAATAAGGTCTCCAGCAAAGGAGATCGTTACCTTGTCGAGGTACTGGAGCTTGAGCACCTCAATGAGCACCATGAGCTAAACCGTGAAGGGACACCCAAGACGGGAAGGTCATGGAAGAGAGGTCAGACCAAATACGATCCCTGGGGAAAGTTACGGCAACCCACCCCAGTATTCTTGCCATGAAAACTAAATGGATCAGTACAACCAGAGATATGTTGGTATACCATCGGAAGATGGGACTCCCAGGTTGGAAGATGGTCAAAATGCTACTGGGGAGGAACAGAGGATAAGTTCAACTAGCCCCAGATGTGATGACGCAGCTAGC
The DNA here is from genome assembly GCA_023362775.1 of Charina bottae. Taxonomy (NCBI): domain Eukaryota; kingdom Metazoa; phylum Chordata; class Lepidosauria; order Squamata; family Charinaidae; genus Charina; species Charina bottae. Next base: position 91,827,035 of record JALMGJ010000004.1, on the reverse strand, counting down.
TCAAAGCCGAAAGGACGGCTAGCAGCCGATGGTGCTGGTGGTGAATGACAAATCCGATGTTCTAAAGATCAACACACCATAGGAACCTGGAATGTAAGATCTATGAGCCAGGGCAAATTGGATGTGGTTATTGGTGAGATGGCAAGATTAAATATAGACATTTTGGGTGTCAGTGAACTGAAATGGACTGGAATGGGCCACTTCACATCAGATGACCATCAGATCTACTACTGTGGACAAGAGGACCACAGAAGAAATGGAGTAGCCTTCATAATTAATAATAAAGTGGCTAAAGCAGTGCTTGGATTCAATCCAAAAAACGATAGAATGATCTCAATTCGAATTCAGGGTAAGCCATTTAACATCACAGTGATCCAAATATATGCCCCAAACACAGATGCTGAAGAAGCAGAAGTAGATCAGTTCTATGAGGATCTGCAGCACCTACTGGATAATACGCCAAAAAGATATGTTATTTTCATTACAGGAGACTGGAATGCTAAGGTGGGTAGTCAGACGACACCTGGAATTATAGGCAAGCATGGTCTGGGAGAACAAAATGAAGCGGGACATAGGCTGATAGAATTTTGCCCAGACAATTCACTGTGCATAACAAACACTCTCTTCCAGCAACCTAAAAGACAACCTTATACATGGACTTCACCAGATGGTCGACACCGAAATCAGATAGACTACATCCTTTGCAGCCAAAGGTGGCGGACATCTATACAGTCGGTAAAAACAAGACCTGGAGCTGACTGTAGTTCAGATCACGAACTTCTTATTGCACAATTTAGAATCAGACTAAAGAGAATACGGAAGACCCACAGATCAGCTAGATATGAGCTCACTAACATTCCTAATCAATATGCAGTGGAAGTGAAGAATAGATTTAAGGGACTAGATTTAGTAGATAGGGTCCCGGAAGAGCTATGGACAGAAGTTCGCAACATTGTTCAGGAGGCGGCAACAAAAAACGTCCCAAAGAAAAATAAAACCAAGAAGGCAAGATGGCTGTCTGCTGAGACACTGGAAGTAGCCCAAGAAAGAAGGAAAGCAAAAGGCAACAGTGATAAGGGGAGATATGCCCAATTAAATGCAAAATTCCAGAGGTTAGCCAGAAGAGATAAACAAGCAATGTGTGGAAGTGGAAGAAGATAATAGAATAGGAAGGACAAGAGACATCTCCCAGAAAATTAGAAACATAGGAGGTAAATTCCAGGCAAAAATGGGTATGATCAAAAACAAAGATGGCAAGGACCTAACAGAAGCCGAAGAGATCAAGAAAAGGTGGCAAGAATATACGGAAGATCTGTACAGGAAGGATAATAATATCAGGGATAGCTTTGACGGTGTGGTCAGTGAGTTAGAGCCAGACATCCTGAAGAGTGAGGTTGAATGGGCCTTAAGAAGCATTGCTAATAACAAGGCAGCAGGAGACGACGGTATCCCAGCTGAACTGTTTAAAATCTTGCAAGATGATGCTCTCAAGGTGATGCATGCCATATGCCAGCAAATTTGGAAAACACAAGAATGGCCATCAGATTGGAAAAAATCAACTTATATCCCCATACCAAAAAAGGGAAGCACTAAAGAAAGTTCAAACTATCGAACAGTGGCACTTATTTCACATGCCAGTAAGGTAATGCTCAAGATCTTGCAAGGTAAAGGTAAAGGTTCCCCCCGCACATTTGTGCAGTCATGTCCGACTCTAGGGGCCGGTGCTCATCTCCGTTTGTTAGCCGAAGAGCCAGCGTTGTCCAAAGACACTTCCACAGTCATGTGGCCGCATGACACGCGCGGAACGCCGTTACCTACCCACCGAAGTGGTACCTATTCATCTACTTGCATTTGCGTGCTTTCGAATTGCTAAGTTGGCAAGACCTGGGGCGAGTGCGGGAGCTCACTCCACATGCAGGGCTAGGGATTCGAACCTCCGAACTTGCAACCTTCCGATCGACAAGCCTGGCATCCAGCAATTCATGGAACGAGAATTGCCAGAAGTACAAGCTGAGTTTAGAAAAGGCAGAGGAACTAGAGACCAAATTGCCAATATCTGCTGGATAATGGAGAAAGCCAGGGAGTTTCAGAAAAACATCTTTTTTTGTTTTATTGACTATTCTAAAGCCTTTGACTGTGTGGATCATAACAAATTGTGGCAAGTTCTTGCTGGTATGGGGATACCAAGTCATCTTGTCTGCCTCCTGAGGAATCTGTATAACAACCAAGTAGCAACGGTAAGAACAGATCATGGAACAATGGACTGGTTTAAGATTGGGAAAGGAGTACGACAGGGCTGCATACTTTCACCCTACCTATTCAACCTGTACGCAGAACACATCATGCGACATGCTGGACTTGATGAATCCAAGGCTGGAGTTAAAATTGCTGGAAGAAACATTAACAATCTCAGATATGCAGATGATACCACTTTGATGGCTGAAAGCGAGGAGGAGCTAAGGAACCTTATGATGAAGGTGAAAGAAGAAAGTGCAAAAGCTGGGTTGCAGTTAAACCTCAAAAAAACCAAGGTTATGACAACGAGCTTGATTGATGACTGGCAAATAGAGGGAGAAAAAGTGGAGGCAGTGACAGACTTTGTATTTCTAGGTGCAAAGATTACTGAAGACGCTGACTGCAGCCAGGAAATCAGAAGACGTCTACTTCTTGGGAGGAGAGCAATGACAAATCTTGATAAAATTGTAAGAGCAGAGACATCACACTGACAACAAAGATCTGCATAGTCAAAGCAATGGTATTCCCCGTAGTAACCTATGGCTGCAAGAGCTGGACCATAAGGAAGGCTGAGCGAAGGAAGATAGATGCTTTTGAACTGTGGTGTTGGAGGAAAATTCTGAGAGTGCCTTGGACTGCAAGATGATCAAACCAGTCCATACTCCAGGAAATAAAGCCAGACTGCTCACTTGAGGGAATGATATTAAAGGCAAAACTGAAGTACTTTGGCCACATAATGAGAAGACAGGATACCCTGGAGAAGATGCTGATGTTAGGGAAAGTGGAAGGCAAAAGGAAGAGGGGCCGACCAAGGGCAAGATGGATGGATGATATTCTGGAGGTGATGGACTCGACCATGTGGGAGCTGGGGATGGTTACAGCCGACAGGAAGCTCTGGTGTGGGCTGGTCCATGAAGTCACGAGGAGTCGGAAGCGACTGAACGAATAAACAACAACAACAGAAGAGGTAGTTAAAGTGGTAACAACTCTATATCAAGAAATATGGAACAAAATTATTTGGTTTAGGGATTAGAAAAGATCTGTGATGAACTGATACACAGATATTAACTCAGGAACTCTCAATTACATGCCATGAGGTGAAGTTGAGGAGTACTTTATTAATACAGATGCTCAGTCCAAGCCAAAGATCAGTCTGAGAAAAAGCGTGCAAATGCTAAGATAAAATTCCCCTTCTTCTCTAACCCCTCCCTAATTGCTAAATCTATCTAACAGTAAAATTCCATTCGCTTCTAATGGTTCCCTGCTCCCTTTCTCAAATTCCTTACTAACTAGCAGTGATAAGCCAGCTGCTGACCTTGGAGGTGCCAGGCCTCTTACCACTCCTGCTTTTCCCATACCCAAATGCTACTACAAGTCTGCTAATCCAAACACAACTACAAGGCCCATCTACTATAATCTTAACCTTTATTCTAGAAGGATACACATCCTGACAAGATCAATGTATATATCTATAATGAAGAAAGGAGATACACAAGAATTACAAATGTTTGAGCAATAGCATTAATTCCTTCCACAAGGAAAATTCTCTTAAGATCTAGAGAAGTCACTGCTCCTCTTTATTCTGCACTAGTCAGATCAAACCTAGAATACTGTGTCCAGTTTTAGGCACCATATTTTATGAAGGACATTGACAAACTGGACCATGTTCACAGAGGATGTTGTTTTTCTGGGGGTATATTCTATGGGCTGGGCTGGGCTGGGCTGGCATTATCCAGATCTTTAGCCTAGCTTGGCAGTATATCAAATACCGCCACAATAATATCTTCATTGTTTTCCCTACCTAGTATTCTTACCCAAATTCTCTTAACTGGAACCTCATGCTAAAATTCCTGGATCTCAATACATGTGAGCATTACCTTTTACGTATAATGCCACTCTTCCTTCCCTTTTGACCGGTCTATTCCTTTTGGATAAGTTGTCAATCCTTTCACTCCATTCATGAATTTCATACCACTAGATTTCAGTGCCTACTACATCATAGTTGCTACTCTGCATTAAAACTTCTAAATTCTCATGTTAGCTCCCCAACCTCTGTGGAGACTCTAAAATCCTTGGATAATAGAATCACAGAATTTGAAGGGCTTAGAGATTATTTGATATCCTGTGCTCAGAGATCATCTACAATCTGCTCAATGCAGGATCTATTGGCATATGTGACAGTGTTACTTGACCTATTTCTTCCTGTATTTATGTACTAATTCCTGAGTGCCGTAACATCTTGCATATCTCTACCAGTCCTGTACTTGACAACACACTATTTTCTGAGGTCTCCTCTCTCTCCTTCATAGGGTTTGGTTGAAAATGGTGAATAATATCCTGGAGATGTAAATATTAATTTTAAGGAAGAAGGCAATGACAAACTTAGATAAGATTATGAAGTCTGGCAATATATATATGACAACAAGTATCTGAATAGTTGAAGCAATGGTTTGCAAAATGGTAGTGTATGGCTGTGAAAGCTGGACATTAACAAAGAGTGAAAAAAACAGTTTCCTTCAAAATATAGATTTGGCCTTCAATACCATGAACTGCAGTCTAAATCCATATTTTGAAGAAACTTCTATCTTTTTCTCACCATTTTTAGTTGCAGTAGCATGAACTGCATGAAGAAACAATAACCAAATCTGGAAGAAATGAAGACTAATTGCTGTCTTGAGATGGTAACTATCAAACAGAAACTCATGTACAGTACTTAGGGCATGTAGTACAAGTGGATGATGAACTACAAAAAAATGACTATCCTTGGAAAGATTAAGGGAGGTAGAATGGGAAGATGATGGAAAAAGTAGATGGTTGGGACCAGGATCACTGGAATGTCTGTGGAACACTGCAGATTGCCTCTGGGGACAAATCAAGGTGGAGGATATTAGTCCACACAGTTATGTGAAGCCCAGGTCATTAGCACCTCTTAGGACCTTTTATTCTATTCTGTGAGAGTTCATCTGTGAGCCAGTAGTTTGCAGGATTGTGGTAAGGTCAATCAACAACCATTCATCTTCAAGGCCAGAGTTATGGGTGTAAGTGAATTTGTCTAACACAAAGTTATATATGACTTCATCTGAGTATATAGTAAAGTTTCTTATTTAGCTATGTGACATAATGTATCTAAGAGCCTCTAGTTGAGTTCAAGCCTAGCAGCCATGCTGAGACAAGTGTCCAGGAATTTCTGCTGAAATAACCTAGTGGCTTGATTCTTTCCTTACTCCTACTGCTATAGCAACAAAGTCATCATACACAATTCAAGGATTAGAACAATGGCTATTGACCACTGGGAACTCCACTAACCATCCATCAACCAGGCAGTGTCTTGCTCCAGTGTCAGAACTACATAGCCACCCAGATGGCCCAGCTAACCCAACAGGTGGGATAGAATCAACCAACATGAGTAGGTGCTCCTAGTAGGTGACCAGGCAAATGGAACAGCTGCTGCTGGAAAGGCTACAGCCCTCCAGCTCTTTGTTCCGGCTTCCCTGCCAGACAAATATGATAGGAATCCAAGCAAATGTTTTGCCTTTCTTGCTCAATAAAAACAATAAAAACAATGACCATGTTCATATAGGAATTGTCATTAGTTTAATGACTGAGGGAGCTGCAAAGTAAACAATCCCTTTCTGATTCAAGCCAGCCTGGATCTGAAAATTTACATTTGTGCCATGCCTGAGACAATTTTGAGGATTCTGTCAAGCAAGTAACAGGTGACTATGAAATTTGCCATCTAAGATGGGGTAAGCATTCAGTTTAAGAATATACTGCAGAGTTTTAGCTTGTAACTCAGGATGTGGACTGAAATGAGAGAGGCTTAATTAACCAGTGCATAGAGCTACTGTCATATAAAATGTAAGACGAGCTAATTTGTGATGCACCCCAGACACAATGACTGTTTTAATCCAAATCTGCTTTGGTACTGATTGACTCAAAGTACTGTGATAGAGTTCAGGTGGATGGGTGGGAAGGGGGAAGGGAGAAGATGCCACTGTTCACTTTCATACCCTTCTCCCTCTAATTCCACTTGGAAACCAGAGACCATAAAAGTTGAACTCATGCAGCTGGGAGACAGCAAAGTTCAACTGAGTGCCCAGGAAAAGTTGTGACATTTCACTCTATGGAGCAATTGGCCATTACCCATCACCAATTAAAACCATCCCTTTCCAAAGCATCAGTAAACCCTCTAGCAAAGGGGAGCTTTTCAACAGCAAATACCATATATACTCCATATCTGACCTTTTGCAAAATGAAACACTTCCAGGGCTCAGACACTGGGGCAACCAGAAACTAAGAGAATAATAGTTGGCTGTTCTGATGTTCATCCATCTTTAAGGGAAGAAGGTTTGCAACTCTATCATGAGAGCAGATCAACTGAATATTTTGAAATATTTAAAACCTTTTGGTGACATCATATTAGAGCAGGTATCAAGAATTAAATTTCTCTGTGCCATACTTGTTGGCAAGCCACAAATTGACAAACCTGACTTCCCATCCTGCATGTGCCTTGGGACATATTTTCCATGGAATTTATACCCGATTTACCACATATCAAGAAACATGATAGCATTTAGTAGTATCAATCGAAGAGAATATTTGTAGCTCAGGGTTGAACTGGAGTCCTTGATGCTCTATGAGCCTTGTTGTTTTCTTGCAGACATTTCATTGCCAGACTAGGCAACATCTTCAGTGCAAAAAGATTTTTGCACTGAAGATGTTGCCTAGTCTGGCAATGAAATGACAGCAAGAAAACAAGGCTCAGAGAGCACCAAGGATTCCACATTTAGTAGTATTTAATGTTCTCCAGCAAAGGAGATCGTTACCTTGTCGTGGTGCTGGAGCTTGAGCACCTCAATGAAACCATGAGCTAAACCGTGAAGGGACACCCAAGACGGGAAGGTCGTGGCAGAGAGGTCAGACTAAATACGATCCCTGGGGAAGGTAATGGCAACCCACCCCAGTATTCTTGCCATGAAAACTAAATGGATCAGTACAACCAAAGATATGTCGGTATACCATCGGAAGATGGGACTCCCAGGTCGGAAGATGGTCAAAATGCTACTGGGGAGGAACAGAGGATACGTTCAACTAGCCCCAGATGTGATGACGCAGCTAGCTCAAAGCCGAATGGACGGCTAGCGGCCGACGGTGCTGGTGGTGAACGACGAATCCGATGTTCTAAAGATCAACACACCATAGGAACCTGGAATGTAAGATCTATGAGCCAGGGCAAATTGGATGTGGTTATTGGTGAGATGTCAAGATTAAATATAGACATTTTAGGTGTCAGTGAACTGAAATGGACTGGGATAGGCCACTTCACATCAGATGACCACCAGATCTACTACTGTGGACAAGAGGACCAGAGAAGAAATGGAGTAGCCTTCATAATTAATAATAAAGTGGCTAAAGCAGTGCTTGGATACAATCCAAAAAACGATAGAATGATCTCAATTCGAATTCAGGGTAAGCCATTTAACATCACAGTGATCCAAATATACGCCCCAACCACAGATGCTGAAGAAGCAGAAGTAGATCAGTTCTATGAGGATCTGCAGCACCTACTAGATAATACACCAAAAAGATATGTTATTTTCATTACAGGAGACTGGAATGCTAAGGTGGGTAGTCAGACGAAACCTGGAATTACAGGCAAGCATGGTCTGGGAGAACAAAATGAAGCAGGACACAGGCTGATAGAATTTTGCCAAGACAACTCACTGTGCATAACAAACACTCTCTTCCAACAACCTAAAAGACGACTTTATACATGGACTTCACCAGATGGTCGACACCGAAATCAGATTGACTACATCCTTTGCAGCCAAAGGTGGCGGACATCTATACAGTCGGTAAAAACAAGACCTGGAGCTGACTGTAGTTCAGATCACGAACTTCTTATTGCAAAATTTAGAATCAGACTAAAGAGAATAGGGAAGACCCACAGATCAGTTAGATATGAGCTCACTAATATTCCTAAGGAATATGCAGTGGAGGTGAAGAATAGATTTAAGGGACTAGATTTAGTAGATAGGGTCCCAGAAGAACTATGGACAGAAGTTCGCAACATTGTTCAGGAGGCGGCAACAAAAAACGTCCCAAAGAAAAAGAAAACCAAGAGGGCAAGATGGCTGTCTGCTGAAACACTGGAAGTAGCCCAAGAAAGAAGGAAAGCAAAAGGCAACAATGATAGGGGGAGATATTCCCAGTTAAATGCAAAATTCCAGAGGTTAGCCAGAAGGGATAAGGAATTATTTTTAAACAAACAATGTGCAGAAGTGGAAGAAGACAATAGAATAGGAAGGACAAGAGACCTCTTCCAGAAAATTAGAAACATCGGAGGTAAATTCCAGGCAAAAATGGGTATGATCAAAAACAAAAATGGTAAGGACCTAACAGAAGCAGAAGAGATCAAGAAAAGGTGGCAAGAATATACGGAAGATCTGTACAGGAAGGATAATAATATTGGAGATAGCTTTGACGGTGTGGTCAGTGAGTTAGAGCCAGACATCCTGAAGAGTGAGGTTGAATGGGCCTTAAGAAGCATTGCTGATAACAAGGCAGCAGGAGACGACGGTATCCCAGCTGAACTGTTTAAAATCTTGCAAGATGATGCTGTCAAGGTGATGCATGCCATATGCCAGCAAATTTGGAAAACACAAGAATGGCCATCAGATTGGAAAAAGTCAACTTATATCCCCATACCAAAAAAGGGAAGCACTAAAGAATGTTCAAAATATCGAACAGTGGCACTTATTTCACATGCCAGTAAGGTAATGCTCAAGATCTTGCAAGGTAGACTCCAGCAATTCATGGAGCGAGAATTGCCAGATGTGCAAGCTGGGTTTAGAAAAGGCAGAGGAACTAGAGACCAAATTGCCAATATCCGCTGGATAATGGAGAAAGCCAGGGAATTTCAGAAAAACATCTATTTCTGTTTTATTGACTATTCTAAAGCCTTTGACTGTGTGGATCATAACAAATTGTGGCAAGTTCTTGTTGGTATGGGGATACCAAGTCATCTTGTCTGCCTCCTGAGGAATCTGTATAACGACCAAGTAGCAACGGTAAGAACAGAGCACGGAACAACGGACTGGTTTAAGATTGGGAAAGGAGTACGGCAGGGTTGTATACTCTCACCCTACCTATTCAACCTGTACGCAGAACACATCATGCGACATGCTGGGCTTGAGGAATCCAAGGCTGGAGTTAAAATCGCTGGAAGAAACATTAACAATCTCAGATATGCAGATGATACCACTTTGATGGCTGAAAGCGAGGAGGAGTTGAGGAGCCTTATGATGAAGGTGAAAGAAGAAAGTGCAAAAGCTGGGTTGCAGTTAAACCTCAAAAAAACCAAGATTATGGCAACGAGCTTGATTGATGACTGGCAAATAGAGGGAGAAAAAGTGGAGGCAGTGACAGACTTTGTATTTCTAGGCGCAAAGATTACTGCAGACGCTGACTGCAGCCAGGAAATCAGAAGACGTCTACTTCTTGGGAGGAGAGCAATGGCAAATCTTGATAAAATAGTTAAGAGCAGAGACATCACACTGACAACAAAGGTCCGCATAGTTAAAGCAATGGTATTCCCTGTAGTAACCTATGGCTGCGAGAGCTGGACCATAAGGAAGGCTGAGCGAAGGAAGATAGATGCTTTTGAACTGTGGTGTTGGAGGAAAATTCTGAGAGTGCCTTGGACTGCAAGAAGATCAAACCAGTCCATACTCCAGGAAATCAAGCCAGACTGCTCACTTGAGGGAATGATATTAAAAGCAAAACTGAAGTACTTTGGCCACATAATGAGAAGACAGGATACCCTGGAGAAGAAGCTGATGCTAGGGAAAGTGGAAGGCAAAAGGAAGAGGGGCCGACCAAGGGCAAGATGGATGGATGGTATTCTGGAGGTGACGGACTCAACCATTGGGGAGCTGAGGATGGTGACGGCCGACAGAGGGCTCTGGCGTGGACTGGTCCATGAAGTCACGAAGACTCGGAAACGACTGAACGAATAAACAACAACAACAATGTTTTTTTAACATTAAAACAACAAGGCTCAGATCATGAGCTTCTTATTGCAAAATTTAGGTTTAAATTGAAGAACGTAGAGAAAACCACTAGACCACTCAGGTATGACCTAAATCATATCCCTTAATGAATATACAGTGGAGGTGAGGAATAGATTTAAAGGATTAGATCTGGTCGACAGAGTGCCTGAAGGACTATGGATGGAGGTTCGTAACATTGTACAGGAGGCAGCAACTAAAACCATCCCAAAGAAAAAGAAATGCAAGAAAGCAAAGTGGCTGACTGATGAGGCTTTACAAATAGCTGAGGAAAGAAGGGAAGCAAAACGCAAGGGAGAAAGGGAAAGATATAACCAACTGAATGCAGATTTCCAGAGAATAGCAAGGAGCAATTAAATAGCAATTTAAGGCCTTCTTAAATGAACAATGCAAAGAAATCGAGGAAAACAATAGAATGGGGAAGACTAGAGATCTTTTCAAGAAAATCGGAGATATCAAGGGAACGTTTTGTGCAAAGATGGGCATGATAAAGGACAAAAAAGGCAGGGACCTAACAGAAGCAGAAGAGATTAAGAAGAGGTGGCAAGAATACACAGAAGAACTATACAAGAAAGATCTTAATATCCCTGATAAATACGATGGTGTGGTCACTGACCTTGAGCCGGACATCCTTGTGAGAGTTGGGCCAAGAGGCCGGCCACTTACCGGTCTGCCGTCCGATCCAGAAGAGTCCGATCCGGAACAGGAGCCAGCCCCCAGAAACAGCAGGCTTGGCATGAACCCTGTGGAAGAAACGGAGACGCTGATTGGCAGAGGCTCAGACGGAGGGACGCCTCCATCAATCAGCGCGCGCCAAAGGAGAGCAAAGAGGCAGGCCGAACAACGCGAAGCCCGATTGGCCCCTGCTTTCCAAAGGCGCGACAAACGAAATAAAAGACCGGTGCGACTTACCTCCATTGCCGGAGACAACCGTTCTAGCAGCTGTACGCCGAAGCCTCCAGACCCCGCGCCGGACCCTGCTCCCGAGCCTTGCCTAGCTACCACCACGAACCTCGCTCTAGAGCCCTGCCTTGCCGCCGCCCCGGACGTCGCCGACGAGCCCAGCCCTGCTGCCGTGCCGGATCCCGATTCCGTGCCTTGCCCCGCCGCCACGCCAGTCCTCGGATCGCCATCTTACCTTGCTGCCACACCAAGCCTCGTGCCCGAATCTCCGCCTGTCGTCGTGCCTCCGCCCTGCAAGAGTCCAGTCCCGGAACACTCTTCAGAGCCCTTCTTGCTTCCTGTGGAAGAAACCGGCACCGGGGTAAGCGCCGCCGCTTTGCCTGCTTCTCTGCCAACCGCCCGAGCTACCGCTGCTCCATTGCCCCCTGCCCTGGACCCAGCCGACGCCGGTCACCAGTGGGTGGCTTTTCTAGGGCCCCGGTCTACCCAGACTTCCACCAGCCCAGACCAGCAACCGAGCCCAGCCGACGCCGGCCAACAGTGGTTTGCCTTTGTCGGGCCCCGGTCTACCCAGACGGCCACGAGTCCGGACCAGCAGTCAAGCCCAGCCGATGCCGGTCACCAGTGGGTTGCCTTTGTCGGGCCCCGGTCTACCCAGACTTCCACCAGCCAAGAGCAGCAACCAAGCCCCGCTGACGCCGGTCACCAGTGGGTGGCCTTTCTCGGGCCCCGGTCTACCTCCAGCCCCGACAGCCAAGCTAACTCTACGCCCGCGGTTGTCTCGCCTGTTACCTCCGGTTCACCGCCAGTGGTCGCCGCTTCCTCAGCGCCTGCACCCTCCCTGGGGACGTTCTCTGAACTGGTTGTGGTACAGCCTGCAGAAGAAGAAGAGGACATTATAAATTGGGCTGCTCTTGTAACTGTGTAAATAAAGTTGTTTTTCAGTAACGCTTCCGTGTCCAGTCTTAGTCGGAACAGGACAATCCTAGAAAGTGAAGTCAAGTGGGCCTTAGGAAGCATTACTAACAACAAAGCTAGTGGAGAAGACAGTATCCCAGCTGAGGTATTTAAAATCCTAAAAGATGATGCTGTTAAAGTGCTGCACTCAATATGCCAACAAATTTGGAAAACTCAACAGTGGCCACAGGATTGGAAAAGGTCAGTTTACGTTCCAATTCCAAAGAAGGGCAATGCCAAAGAATGTTCAAACTACCGTACAATTGTGCTCATTTCACATGCTAGCAAGGTTATGCTCAAAATCCTACAAGCTAGGCTTCAGCAGTATGTGAACCGAGAACTACCAGAAGTGCAAGCTGGGTTTCGAAATGGCAGAGGAACTAGAGATCAGATTGCCAACATTCGCTGGATCATGGAAAAAGCAAGAGAGTTCCAGAAAAACATCTACTTCTGCTTCATTGACTATGCTAAAGCCTTTGATTGTGTGGATCACAACAAACTGCGGAAAATTCTTAAAGAGATGGGAGTACCAGACCACCTTACCTGTCTCCTGAGAAACCTGTATGTGGGTCAAGAAGCAACAGTTAGAACCGGACATGGACCAACCGACTGGTTCAAAATTGGGAAAGGAGTACGACAAGGCTGTATATTATCACCCTGCTTATTTTACTTATATGCAGAGTACATCATGAGAAATGCTGGGCTGGATGAATCACAAGCCAGAGTTAAGATTGCCGGGAGAAATATCAAAAACCTCAGATATGCAGACGATACCACCCTAATGGCAGAAAGTGAAGAGGAACTAAAGAGCCTCTTGATGAGGGTGAAAGGACAGAGTGCAAAAGCTGGCTTGAAACTCAACATTAAAAAAACCCAGATCATGGCATCTGGTCCCATCACTTCCTGGCAAATAGAAGGGGAAGAAATGGAAGCAGTGACAGATTTTATTTTCTTGGGCTCCAAGATCACCGCAGACGGTGACTGCAGCCATGAAATTAAAAGACGCTTGCTCCTTGGGAGGAAAGCTATGGCAAACCTAGACAGCATATTAAAAAGCAGAGACATCACCTTGCCAACAAAGGTCCGTATAGTTAAAGCTATGGTTTTTCCAGTAGTAATGTATGGCTGTGAGAGTTGGACCATAAGGAAGGCTGAGCGCCGAAGAATTGATGCTTTCGAACTGTGGTGCTGGAGAAGACTCTTGAGAGTCCCTTGGACTGCAAGGAGGTCAAATCAGTCAATCCTAAAGGAAATCAACCCTGACTGCTCATTGGAAGGACAGATGCTGAAGCTGAAGCTCGAATACTTTGGCCACCTAATGCGAAGACAGGACTCACTGGAAAAGACCCTGATGCTGGGAAAGACTGAAGGCAAAAGGAGAAGGGGACGGCAGAGGAAGAGATGATTAGATAGCATCACCGATGTAATGAACATGAATTTGAGTAAACTCCGGGTGACAGTGGAGGACAGGAAGGCCTGGCGTGCTATGGTCCATGAGGTCACGAAGAGTCGGACACGACTAAACGACTGAACAACAACAACAAATGTTTTTTTAAGGTATCCCACTTTATTCCCTATAATGGCCTATCTTATATGGTATATACTTGACCTCTTAGATTTGTCTTGTCTTTCAGGTTCCAAGTTTCCTGGAACCACAGTTTGCCCAATCATCTCATTTTGCACAGAAAAGCTAATAAATTGGCTATCAGTCAGACAATCAAAAAGCAAGCTAAGAGCTAGAAATATAACAAAAGCACTACTGAAATGAACAAATAAGAATTAAAGGGCCAGAGATAGAAATATGGTCAGAAATAAGATAAGCTTGTGATTACTACTATTAATTTACCAGGCTGAAAAACACACTTCTAAGCAAACATTATTTATAGAACTAGCCAGTCTGCTATTGTTTCAATCAGTCACATAGTCCTGGCTAGACAGCAGCTGTGATTTCTGCTAGAGGTAGAGCATAGCAAAATAGGACTAATAATTTCTTACTGTGAGTTTTTTCATGATTGGAATTCAGAGAAAAGGAGATTTCTGAATATTTTCAGTAATAATCCCCATTGCATGGTCAGAATTGTGCAGATGTAGAGAGATATTGCAGGTGGTACTTGTGTGTATCTCCATTATTTCTTTACATTCATCTCTCATTACATTCATCTCTCATGTGACCAAACAGAATGTCTGCAGAGGGCTTTTGTAAAAAATAGATTCAGGATTTACTACAGTTTCTAGAGTTGTTTCTTCTTTTTGGAGTTCTGAACTGCTACAGTGTGGTTTTGCTCATCTGAATAGCATTCTTATAAAGCTTTTTGTGGGCAGTTAGATTGTTGCTTTGGTAGTGCAGCATTTGATTTGTACATGTTATTTTTCAATAAACCTGAGTGTGAAGTCTGCTATTTTTCCCTCTGCTGATAAGAATATCTAAGAAGGATAGACTGTTATTATTCTTTCTTCTCTTGTGAATTTGATTCTGTTAAAGATGTTACTGATTGTGTTGTATGTGTTTATCAGAAGCTGGGAATGGTTAGGATAGAAGCCAGACATACACATGCAGCTAATAAGAGAATATTGTTTATTACTATACAAATATAGTGCGAAGGGTATTTCAAGACTTAATGTGTAAAAGTATTTATCTGTACAGTATATCTATCTATAGTGCTGTAGCATAAATATGTACTCTAATATCTACTTAATACTTAGAACTTAACTAAACAACTTAAATTTCTAATACTATGCTTATAATACAACCTGCCTCACTGCTATTTTCTTCCTCCTCCTCCCATGCTACCTTATCTACCAGTTCAGAAATGCTAACAGCTTCTCTCCTTAATACTTTCTTGCCCAGTTATCCAGCACCTGAACCTCATGGAGTTCACTCTGCCACTGTTTAGAGTCCAGGGCTGTGTCTTCTTTCTGCTGGTTCTTCTTCGGTTTCAGCCATTTTAGGCACCTTCCTGGATTTTCTCCTTGGCTGCAGATCCTCTGACTTGTGGCTCTCCCAGCCTTTGCGTCCTCTGATCCACAGCTTATCCAGTCACCTCTCACTTCAGCAGCCTCTCCTTCCAAACCTAAAACACCACCACCCCCATCTATCTACCAGCTCTGGCTTCTTTTATCCTTCTTTCTTTTGAACCCTACTTGCCCGCCTGCAAGTGCTTCTTAGGAGTTTCTAATTTTTTTCCTTTTATCTGCAAGTGCCTACATGTCTAAGCTGGGCAGCTGACAGTCAAACCACTGCAGAGACCCCTGTCTACTCAGGGGTCCCCAACCTTTTTGGTGCCAGGGACCGGTTTCAAAAGATTATTTTTCCACGGACTGGGGGGGCGGGGTTTCCGGGATTTCCATGGACCGGGGGGTTTCTGGGGCTTATGCGGACCAGGGGGTGGGGTTTGTGGGCGGGAGCCAATCAAAAGCACCAGGGGTGGGGTTTGCGGGTGGGAGCCAATCGTGCAGAAGGGGGTGGAGTTTGCGGATGGGAGCCCCACGGCCCAGTTCCTAACAGGCCGCAGCCCACTAGTGGGCCATGGCCCTCAGGTTGGAGACCCCTGGTCTACATAACAGGTCCATATTTTGGGTTGTATGAGTGGGAGGGTTATTGCTTCTAGACATTTCATAACTATCTCTATTATGGATCCTGTGATAGATGATCCCATAGGAGTTCCTCTGATTTGTTTTTATATCTGACCATCAAACTAAAAATAAGTTGTGAGACAAAAGCCTGTAAGTTCCATCATTTGGGGTATTTCCATTTTTTATGCTAAACCTACCTAAAGAGTGAGTTTGATGTAGTGGTTAAAGGCACCAGGCTAGAAGTTGGCAGAATGTGAGTCCTAGTCCAACCTTAACCATAAAGTCAGCCAGGTGACTCTCTCGCTCTCTCTCTTTCTCAGCCCTAGGAAGAAGGCAATGGCAAACCACTTCCAAAATGTTGCCTAGAAAATTGCAGGGACTTCTCCAGACAGTTGCCAGAGTTAAAACTGACTTGAAGGCACAAAAAACAAAAATAAACCAATCAAAAACCTCTCTAACCAAGCCAAGCATATCAATATCTGTGCTATAGTTACTGCTAAAGGTGGGGATGGTTTCTGCTCTGTGTGACAATGTCAATTTCCAGGGAACAGCGCCCACCCACTGGTTCAGGTATGTGGATGACACCTGGGTTAAAATCAAGGCCCAGGAAGTACAGGCCTTCACGGACCATATAAACACCATAGATGCCAACATTAGGTTCACCAGAGAAGACACCAAGGACAACAGACTGGCATTCCTAGACTGTGAAGTCCTCATTGGGACCGGTGGCAAGCTAGAAATAGGGATCGTCTGTAGCTTGAATCTTGTCAACTGGATTTCTATTTTCTCAGTGGAAATGTTTCGCTCCTTATCCAAGGAGCTTCTTCAGTCTGAGCAAAGTTGGTAAGGGAATAGGATTCCCTTACCAACTTTGCTCAGACTGAAGAAGCTCCTTGGATAAGGAGCGAAACGTTTCCACTGAGAAAATAGAAATCCAGTTGACATGATTCAAGCTACAGACAATTCCACCTGGATGACTGAGAACCTTCATAGACATATAGAAATAGGGATCTACAGGAAACCCACACACACAGATCAATATCTGATGTTTGACTCCCACCATCCACTACAGCACAAACTAGGGGTCATCAGGACATTGTCACACAGAGCAGAAACCATCCCCACCTCCATGGATTCCAAAAAGAATGAAAATTAGCACCTGAGAACAGCTCTGAAGGCCTGTGGATATCCAAATTGGGCCTTCACTAAATCTAAGTCTACCAGACCTAAAACAGCGACAGACAGGGCTGAGACTCAGAGTAAACGGAAGAACCTGGTCATTCCTTACATGGCTGGCGTGTCTGAAAAGATAAAAAGGATATTTGGCAAACACCACATACATGTATATTTCAAACCCACCAACACACTGAGACAGAGGCTTGTACACCCCAAAGATCAAACTCCAAAACACAAGAAAAGCAATGTAGTGTATGCAATCCAGTGCAGTGAGGAGTGCTCTGAGCTCTACATTGGAGAAACCAAACAACCTTTGTACAAGAGGATGGCCCAACACAGGAGGAGCAACACCACAGGACCAGAGTCAGCAGTTTATCTTCATCTAAAGGAAAAAGGACACTCATTTGAGGACAGTAATGTTCACATTTTAGACAGGGAAGATAAGTGGTTTGAAAGAGGGGTCAAGGAATCCATTTATGCCAACTTGGAAAATCCTTCTTTGAATAGAGGTGGGGGCCTCAGGCACAATCTTTCCCCTATTTTCCTTCCTGCTTTGTCTTCTGTGCCTAGGAAGATTAAGACCATTTCGCAATCTCAACAACAGCAAGGTAATCTTAACGATCCTCCTTTGGATGATAAAGGGACTTAGAAATAAACATTTCAAAATAACCATGACCTAGCCCCAGGTGCAAGGTCACACAGCCACCCTAGAAACATATTTAAGGATTCCCTTACAAACTTTGCTCAGACTGAAGAAGCTTCTTGGATAAGGAGCGAAATGTTTCCACTGAGAAAATAGAAATCCAGTTGACATGATTCAAGCTACAGACAATTCCACTTGGATGACTGAGAACCTTCATCGTCATAGCTTAAAGGACTTCCATTGTAAATAGATATACTAAAGCTTCTTAATAAATTATGATACTTCTCAGAAAACTATAGTTAATATTTCAAATAAGCAACACTATGTAAATCATAGCTTTGGGGCAATGTTGGAAAAAAGGAAGCAGGTATAGAAGAAGGCTTTTTAAAAAATATGTAAGTAAGTTTTATTCAATTTGAAGTCCTGATGAATATATCTGCGTTGGGTTGGGGGCAAAAATGCATAAGTGATTTGTAAGTGCTGCCTTCTAGCATTTTTCAGTTTTTGTTTTATTTCCCAGACATGCTTAGAACCCTTGGATTCCCTAGAGGTCTCCCATCAAATACTAACCAGGCCTCACCCTGCTTAGCTTCTAAGCCCAGACAAGATCAGCAAGGACCTATTCCTGCAGGGATGATGAACACAGTTTATGGTAGATGTAAAAATAACTCCCAAACACTGGAGGATCATATAAAAGTTGGTTATATATTGCAAATGTCTCATAAAGATGTGCAATGAGTTTTATATTAGCATTTAACCTTTGGATTAAGAGTAGTACTATGTATTATGGATGAATACATTATAATGGCAATAGCAGGCCGGGCTGGGACGAGGGCATTTCATCCCGAGTCTTTCCTACCAGCTGCTTTCCTAGCTATTTGGACTATTATGCTTGTTTTATGGATGTGTAGGTGGTTAGAGTGTTTTCTTGTATGAAGACAAAAACAGGATCAATTCACATCTTAAATGCACTATGCAGACATTTCACGCATGCAAATTGTCTAAAACTGACAGTGTAGTTAAATGTCAGCCAGCAGTTTCTAGATACTTATGACCAATTTGCGAGTGCCACCTATAATTTAAGTTTGTTTCATTTACTGCATGCTTCTTAGACTTGTTTTCCTTAGCCCCATCCCTGACACTTTTTTCTCCCCCCCCCTTTTTTTTTTTAAAGAAACTTTGCCTCTAAGGAAAAATAGCAAAAATCTCTGACAAACAAATAAAGCTGCTAGGCAGATCTGTTTTTCATTTCAAACAGACACTATTTTACTAATTATTGTAAAATCCCAGAAGTCATTGAAATGTATACAGGTATCATCACATGTGCATTTGTATTATTTAAATTGTTGGCTTTAGCTGCTGGCTTCTAAGAGGCAATGCCATTAAAGTACAGCTGGTTGAAAAGTTAGTGGTAAGGAGATTTTGGGCACATTCCCAATAGTTCTTGAAGCTGAGTTATAGCACACATCGCAGCTTGAGCACCAAGTGGTATCATCCATAATGGTACTAGCAGTATGGCATATGCTGGGGACAAATAATAATACCGCACAGAGGCTTAAACAGATTACTAAAAAAAAATTAGAAAACTTTATTAAAACATTTTCAAAATATACATAAAAACTAAAAAGATTGAAACAAAGAAGCCTAGAAAGAAAAAGAAACAGAATTAAAACAGGGGCGCGGTGGCTCAGCGGGTTAAACCGCTGAGCCGGTAGTCTGCCGACCATAACGTCGGCAGTTCGAATCCGCGTGGCGGGGTGAGCGCCCGTCACTAGCCCCAGCTCCAGCCCACCCAGCTGATCGAAAGCCCGGCAAGTAGATGAATGGGGACCACTCACGTGGGCCAATTTGCTGGCGTCCTTTTCGGAGGGTCGCCCTCGGACCGAGAAGAAGCTGGTTCCCGTGGATGGCGATGGAGGACGGCAGAGGACGGCGGAGCCCGAAAAAAAAAAAAAACAAAAAAAAAAAAAAAAAAAAAAAACATCAACTTCCTGGACGTCAGCAGCCGGCTCTGAAGCAAAGGTTTCTGGGACATGTAGTCCGACCTGCGATTGAAGAGCCGGTTCCCTCACCCCTTCCCTAACCGCGCGGGTAATTTAGAATCTGATTGTATAAATATATGTATGATGATTGTAAGCCGCCTAGAGCCCTCCGCTTAGGGAGGGGATAGGCGGGGTATAAATAAGATAAAATAAATAAATAAATAAAAAGGTGTGAAAAAACACAAAACAAACTACTACAAAGTGACTTCCGACTTTCTACAACAAAGATATACATAAATCAATATCAATCTCTTACTCCAATTAAGACACCAGGCTTGTCGATCGGAAGGTCGCAAGTTCGGAGGTTCGAGACCTGAGCGCCACGTGACGGAGTGAGCTCCCGCACTCGCCCCAGCTCTTGCCAACCTAGCAATTTGAAAGCATGCAAATGCAAGTAGATAAATAGGTACCACTTTGATGGGAAGATAACAGCGTTCTGCGCACATCATGCCGGCCACATGACCGTGGAACCATCTTCGGACAACGCTGACTCTTCAGCTAACAAACAGAGATGAGCACTGGCCCCTAGAGTTGGACACGACTGTGTGGGGGAACCTTTACCTTTACCTTTACTCCAATTCATATTATAGTAAACATTATTTCTATAAAGCACTTAGATTCTCATTATTACATTCCCATCTAAAACAATATTACCCACCCAATTAAAGAAAAACATATAAAAGCCTTCAAACATAATTTGGAACCTAATATAGTAACCAACAGTACCCTTCTTCACTATAATTTGCTCTTATCTGCCAACGAAACTAACATTAACCAAAAATATAAGAATTCTCCAAACAGCATAAACATTTATCTAAACCCTTAAAAAACAATCCTGATAACCACATTTAAACAATAATCTAAGCATTTACCAAAAATTTAGGAATTTTCAAACCTTTAAGAAACCTTCCTGATAAACACATTTAGACAATTATCCCACTTCAAAGTAAACCAATGCATTTACATATCTCAGTATTATGTACAGAGTTTTCTTCTTGTCAATTTCAAATTCTACAACCTGCTTTAAAAAGCCCAAATATTTGTCCAAAGTCTTCCAGCCTCTAGAATTTAATTTTCTTTCTTGATCATGGTGTGGTGGCAACACAGTCTTCCTATCTTCAACTTTCAACAACTTAATTTTCCTTTGACTATTTAAACGTATGTCACCAATTCTCATCTTTTTCTTTGGAGAAACCACTTTACTCTTAAGGTAGTTTTCAACCTTATCAGTTTCTCTCGATTCTTGTGACAATTTGGACTCCACAAATTCTGAGAAATGCTCCAAGACTTGAATAACAGCATTGTGGAGATCTTTAAATATCAAATTAATTCCCTCCATATTTCTTAACAGTAAAATAGATTATGGCACCCTCTAGTGCCTCAGGAAGGTAAAGTCATTAACGCTGTAACTGAACACTCCAGCCTTTTTATCTCCGGTGTGGAGAATCAGGAAAATAAAAAATAATAACAAACAGTATTCCCATGGGAAAGTGAAAGCAAATAGATCAGAACTCCAATCCACAGATTCAACGAAGAAGAGAAAGTTTTATATTCCTCAAAAATCACTTTAATAAAAAAGCAATAAAAAATCAAAATTCTTTAAATCTCAATTTAACAAATTATATATAAAAAGCAAAATTATCAAGTTAATAATTTTGAAAAATAATGAGAGTCACCAAGAGATTCCACATTTCTTTGTTGTAGAAAGCCTCTCTTTGGTAAAATTCAAATAAAAAAATCCTTAGTGCTATAGAAATGGGATGGGCAGCTTTAAGGTCGGTTTTGGCTTCAGAGCAGCTTGGGAAGAAAATGATGGCCCCGCCTCCCAGCTGATCGCCTACCAGTTGATTGTGAAATGCTATTTTGCGGTCTTCTGGCTGTGACCAGCCTTCCGGAGAACACATGGTGTGATTCCTGGGGTTCTCCTTAATCTAGAGAATGCTTCTGGGTTCCAAAAAAGCCTGCCTGAGCCCAAGAAAAAACGCCGTTCTGACAGGTCAGTCTGCAGACAGTGGAAAAAACCAGCTCAATCCACCATTGGTCCCCACCAGAAGTCCTCTTAAATAGATTACTAATTGATTGGTTGCATTTCTAAGAGCTTTGCATGGCATAAAGCAGTTATTATGGAGCCCAACTTCTATCTATCTAATGCCATGATTGCAGCCTGTGAATACAATGTGGAACTGAATGGCTGCAATTTTTTGCTTAATGTGCTGCAAACTGATATCATGGATCAAATCTATAGCCTGTGCATGTTACAGATTTTAAAAAGCCTTGAGCTGAGCTGCAGCCTTGAAGCAACACCATTAGTTCTGTTATGAAGGGTTTCCCAACCACTTACAACTGGGCACATCTGAAATTTTGAGAACATGTTATTGATATTATCACAAAATATACATTCCTATTCACAAAATGGCTGTCATGCTGAGCATGGCCAATTGCAACACACTCTGGGCAGCTTACAATAAAACCAAGAAAAAAACATTAAAAACATGAGACATAAATATAAACAAGATCACGGGAGAATGCATCAGAATCTTACACATAATACAACCAATTTGCGGGCTCCCTGTTACCAAGGGATCCCCATAATGTGAGGAGAGGAAGAGAGCATCAGCCACCGGTAAGGGAATTCCCTGCCAGGCAGGCTACAGAAGTACAGAAGCCAAGTTGTTGTTTTTCAATTACACTTTCAATTACGTGTGTTAAGCCAGATATTTCAAGGCATCACACTTTCTAGGTAGAGCAGTTGACCAACACATAAAAAAAAGTGGCTGCTGAAGTTAGTGTTTGATCTCTCTTGAAGCCAAAACAAGACTGAGGCATGGATGAAGAAGTCAGGTACCAGAAGCAGTCCTACAGGAAACTGACAGAAGCACCTGAAACCACTAGATTGCCAGCATGGAACACATTATTTGAAGCATTTCCCCAAGGCACATCTAGATGATTATGACCTATATTGCCTTGAGGCAGAATATTAGGAAAATATTAGGAAAAACCTTAAAACAATCTCAGCTGTTGGAGGACACTGAGGTACAGGCAGAGGCATGATTAGGAAATGGTTAGTGGGTGGTCCTTGAGCTTGTATGGATCCAAGATGGCCCATCGGAAGCCGGCGTCGGTTGCTGCTCCGGGGGGGGGGGAGATTGTTTAGCTCCTTGAAAATTGTTGGAAGCTTTTCTGAACCCCTGAATTACACTTCCCATGGCTGGGGAATTGCTACTGGCGGGTTTTTACCTGTGTTGGGGGTTTAGCCCCCCCTGGACGGAGCGGTGGGACGCAACGGACTGCGAAGGGCGACGCAAGGCTTGTAGTCGGGCTGAGCAGAGTTTAACAGCGTTTTTTGAACAAGGAGGTAAGCCTCTTGCTGCTGAGAAGCCGAATACGGGTGAGCCTGGGACCCGAATAGGACGGTGGTGCTGGCGAGGGCGACGACAACAAACCCTGACGAACCCTGATTCGGTGAGCCCTGGGATTTGCCCTGATAGTGGGACAGATTCTGGGCAGGGCGTTCACCATAGTAGAAGCGAATTTCAACTCTGCTGTAAAAGATCTCTACAGGGGGTGAACAGATTCCAGAGGTGTGAGAGACTGGCCTCAAAATTGCTTGGACGCTGGCCCCTAATAGATCTGTTGGGTATAAGTTTCAACAACACAACGGACTTTGCCTTGCCTCCCAGAAGAGCGTATCTGGAGTTGTCGACCATTTCAGTAATGCAACGGCTTTACACACTGGCTGAAGACAGAGGGACATACCATGAGGAACCAGTAGTCAATCCTAGCGTCTGGCAGAGTTTAAGAACTCTCTGTCTGTTTGGGAAACAAAACTGTGGGCAGCAACGCCTTGACGAGCTATTGAGCGTTGCCATAGACTGGTGGAAGCATAATAATGCTATCAGGGTTTATGGACCACAGACTATTAAGATAAGCCCTATGAAAGTTGGTTAATTCATCTCTAATCATCCTAATCACCCTATATAGCCAAGATTATCGGGATCCCTCAAGTGAATGACAGTCTCCCTCTCAGGAGTGAGAGGCGTGGGAGGGAGTATTGGGTTGGGTGTAGAATATGAGTGCACTCATCCCCCTGAGTGAGAGACAGGGGCGGAGGGGTAGTGTATGGAGTGCCCCCCTATGGACCAGTGAGAGAAGTCGATGAGGGGGGCACAGGAAGTGAGTGTTTAATTCTGTGAGTGGTGAGTGGGTCCAGCCATTGCCGAGAGCACGAGCTGGTGCACTGGTGGGGGCCCATCATCACTTGAATTGATTGTTGTAAGTCTGTTCGTTGAGTGATGGAGGGTTTACTGAGTTTATCCAGGAATCTTGGGAGTCCAGGAGTGGAGGCTAATGGACTTAGAGACTCTGGGGGTCATAGGGCTGGGCAGAATATTGAGGTGGTGATGGGTAGGGGATGGTATGGCGAGAGCCAGAGAGCAGGCCATTGTAGGGGAAGACGTCCCCGGTGTTTATTACCGGTGATGTGTTCCGGCTCTCCGTGCTCAACCCAAGGGCTTGGTCAGCAGACTCGTAGTTACCCTGACTTTTGGCTGCTGCTTTGCAATGCCAGGTCAGTTAATAACAAAGCCCTCCTCATACATGATCTGATTATAGAGGAGGGGGCAGACCTGGTATGCATTACAGAAACCTGGCTGGGCCCAGAGGGGGGTGTTGCTCTCTCTGAGATTTGCCCAGTCGGGTTTCGGGTTTGGCACCAGCCGAGACTTCAGGGCAGGGGAGGAGGGGTGGCTGTTGTCATCCGGGAATCTCTAATGGCCATCAGGGGCCCTGCTCCACAAGTGACTGGGTGTGAGACTCTGTTCTTTAAGTTGGGCTCTCGGGAACAGTTGGGAGTATTGCTACTGTACCAGCCTCCCTGCTGCGTAGCAACCTCCCTGCCTGAGCTGCTAGAGGCCGTCTCAGGGTTGGCAGTTGAGCTCCCCAGGCTTATGGTTCTGGGGGACTTTAACTTGCCTTCCCTGGGACGAACATCGGAAGCAGCACGGGAGTTCATGACCACCATGGCGACCATGGGCCTGTTCCAGATCATCCAGGACCCAACTCAAGACAGTGGCCTCACCCCGGATCTAGTTTTCTTGTCAGAGCAGTGGCAATGTGACCTGAGGGGAGAACTACATCTTTCCCCTTTGTCATGGTCAGATCACGCCCTGGTGACCTTGAGATTCTCCTATGCTGCCCCCCTCCGCAGGGAGGCTGGACCTATTAGATTGGTCCGCCCCCGGCGACTGATGGACCCGTTAGGATTCCAGAGGGAGCTGGGGGTTATACCGGAAGATCTGCTGCACGGTCCAGCGGAGGCTCTGGCTGCTGCCTGGAATAGAGAGGTGGCTGGGGCCTTGGACAGGATCATGCCTGTGCGGCCTCTGTTGTCCAGTCGAACCCGACACTCCCCCTGGTTTACAGAGGAGTTGAGGGTTTTGAAGAGGATTAAGAGACGCCTAGAGCACCGCTGGAGGAAAACAAAGACTGAATCCGACTGAACACAATCTAGAGCCGCTATTAAGGTCTACCTTGTGGCGGTAAGAGCGGCGAAACGTCAATATTTCTCCGCTCTTATTGCATCCGCAGAATGCCGTCCAATGGCCCTGTTTAAGATTACCCGATCCCTTTTGGGGAAAGGGGAGTCGTAAATCCATCTGCAGGGCCGTGCTGAGGAATTTTCGAAGCATCTGCAGGATAAAATCACTCGGATTCGCTCCAAGTTGGATTCTGAGCATGAGTCAGAGTCTGGAGAGATACCCGGGGAACGTACTTACTTTGTTATCTGGGAACAGTTTGATCCTGTTGGACCTGAGGAAGTGGACAGAGTTCTCCGGACTGTAAATGCCACCACCTGTCAATTAGATCCATGCCCCTCCTGGCTGGTGAAAGCAGCTCGGGAGGGGACTTGTAGTTGGGTCCAAGCGATGGTGAATGCATCCTTGGGAGAGGGGGTGTTCCCAGCGGCTTTTAAGGAGGCACTGGTTTGCCCCCTTCTCAAGAAGCCATCGCTGGACCCTATTATACTGGATAATTTTCGCCCAGTCTCCCACCTTCCCTTTTTGGGAAAGGTGGTTGAGAAGGTGGTGGCGTAGCAACTCCAGAGGATTCTGGATGAAACGGATTATCTGGACCCCTTTCAGTCAGGTTTCAGGCCGGGTTACGGGACTGAAACTGCATTGGTCGCGCTTATGGATGATCTCTGGCGGGAGCAAGATGGAGGTAGTGCATCCATTCTCGCTCTTCTTGACCTCTCAGCGGCATTCGATACCATCGACCATGGTATCCTTCTGGAACGGCTTAGGGAGTTGGGGGTGGGCGGTGTGGTTTTACGCTGGTTCGCCTCCTTCCTCCGAGGCCGGGCCCAGTCGGTGTTGATTGGGAGCGAGAGATCCAGCCCACGGGCCCTTCTTTGTGGGGTCCCACAGGGCTCGGTACTCTCTCCGCTCCTTTTTAACATCTACATGAAACTGCTGGGAGAGATCATCTGACACCACGGGGTGAGGTATCATCAATATGCCGATGATACCCAGTTGTATATCTCCATCCCGGGTGAAGTAAGTGATGCAGTGACCGTCCTGTCCAAGTGCCTGGGGGCTGTAGGGGCCTGGATGGGGAAAAACAGGCTTCAGCTGAACCCTAGTAAGACGGAGTGGCTGTGGATTAATGGCTCCTTGTCTTCTGGGAAATTATCATCTTTAATTCTGGATGGGGTTGCACTACCCCAGACAGATCCGGTGCGTAACTTGGGAGTTCTCCTGGATTCATGACTCCTGCTTGAAGAGCAGGTGGCAGTCGTGGCCAGGAGAGCTTTTGCACAACTTTGAGTTGTGCGCCAGTTACGCCCCTTCCTGGAACAAGAGGCCCTTCGAACAGTCACTCATGCCCTGGTTATCTCTCACATAGACTACTGTAATGCGCTCTACATGGGGCTACCCTTGAAGAATATCCGGAAGCTACAGCTGATCCAGAATGCAGCTGCGCGGACTGTTTTGGGTGTCCCAAGGAGGACCCACGTAACACCTTTGCTGCGTGAGCTGCACTGGGTTCCAGTTTGCTTCCGGGTCCAATTCAAGGTGTTGGTTATCACCTTTAAAGCCCTACATGGCATGGGACCAGGATACCTAAGGGATCGCCTCATCCCCATCACTTCATCCCGTCCCACCCGGGCATGCAGAGAGGGCATGCTACGGACCCCATCGGTTAGGGAGTTCCACCTGACGGGGTCTCGGAAGCGTGCTTTCTCTGCTGTTGCCCCTGCCCTTTGGAACATTCTGCCCCCGGAGATCAGACGGTCCCCCTCACTCCTGGACTTCCGAAAAAGACTCAAAACCTGGTTTTGTCAATATACTTGGGGTCAGAAGGAGATTGGAGATACCTGGAGATGGCTAGCACCTTAGATTTGCTCTGATGAGCCCTTTTTATAAACGTAAGAATACTCTGCCTTTGGATTCCATCTTATTTATTATATTTTAAATTATTATTTATTATGTATGTTATTTTATTTATAAATGTATATTAATGATTTTAAATCTGTTGTAAACCGCCCAGAGTCCCCCTAGGGGGAGTTGGGCGGTGATAAATCTAATAAATAAATAAATAAATAAATAAATAAATAAATAAATAAATAAATAAATTTGCCCCTAATCTTGAAATAATTCTAAATCACTTGCACTTAGTTCTAGACTATATTTGGCCTCCCAATCAATCCATTTTCAGTGGAAAAATGATCCCATTGTGAAGCAGAAATCAATAATTAATCAGCACCCTTGTTAGAATCTTAACAAGGATAAGCTTGGGGAGAATATGGTAGCTCAACATGAGGTTTTATTTATAATATTTTAACCTCATGTTGTTGTTGTTGTCCCTCCTCACTTTGCCACTTATCTCTGGCATTTTAGCTTTACGACAGCCTATAAAAGAACCCAATATATAACCTAATCCCATCTTGTAGCATATGAATCAGACCTCTAATAATGGCTGGGAATGTACTCCAATGCATGTGGATGGCACCAGAGTGGGAAAGGACTGCTCTAATCACTATAGCATTGCAACAAATGCAACGTGGAAACTGTGGTACTATTTTCCCTGTATATTGAATATTATCTTGTCAAGCAAGTTATATTAGAAATGAGTTCTTTCTTTCTAGCAAATGATGGATGGAAGATTACAGACCTTCATTTTAATTATAGACTGTAGTCATAGAGAAAGCAAAAATGAGAATTATAAACACTGTGGAATTCTTTTGGCTATTTAAAATTTTGCTTAATGCCTATATTTATTAAGAAAGGTGGCAAGAAAGGGAATGCTATTTTATTTGAATGTGGAATTAAATGACAGTAATAATTAGCATCACAGAAGTAACTTAATCCTTAAAAATCTACATTTAAATATGGTCAAGTGAAAATATAAATGCAATTATTTTATATTAGAAGTAATCATACTTAATAGCTGTGGTTCATACTTAATAGCTGTGGTATTACTATTCATGTGGTATGGATACAAGCTAAAAAGATAAGACTGTAAACAGGCTATATATACCTAAAGAATGAACAGTGTGAATCATAATATTCTGAGAAGGAAAACCCATTCAGGTTAATTGGGCTTGTTCGTTCATAAGTGTGAGTAAAATTGAAAATTTTAATATCTGAGAAAATGTATTTTTTATATAATCTCTCCTATGATATTAGAATCCTCCAAGACATGTGATTTTTCCTCCTCCTTTTTTCTGATTTAATTCTAGCTGTGTGACAGAAAAGCAGGCTATAGGATTTACAGCACTATGGAAGGTACTTTCAGGTACTTTCTCTCTCTTGGAATGACTGAGAGAAGTAAAAACATTCCTAAAGTAACCATCCAGCAAAAATCAAACTAGTTTGATATGTTCAGATGAAATCTCAGCTCAGAAATCATGAACGGATGAAATTTTTGGGGGTAGAAGATTTACAGGGTATGTAACTCATACATTTTTCATACATGTACTTATTTATTTATAAAAAAATCTTTTCATTATCATCATAATTCCAAATAGTGATAGAACATAGAATCAAAAACCATAAAACAACATCAGATTAAGACCATAAAACTAAATATATTAAAAAAATAACCAGGACAACATATATTCAATTGAAAATCTATGTGAACAAATATCTGGCTCCTAATGTTTATCTGGCTCCTAATGTTTACACGGTATGGGAATACTTTCACAGACAGAGTGCCTCTATCAAGAATGTCCTCTCTCTGGTTGCACAACAAATTTCTGGCAAATGAGGCACCATCTACATATATATATATTGAAGATTTCCCTCATAGCAACTAATTAAGGTATTTTGGTTTTGGTTTTTTGCTATCAACCAGACAAATGTAAACCACTTAAACATGTGGACAAGGGCACTAGCAACCTTTGTTTGTTCTGGTGAAGTGGAGATAAGGGTTTTATTTTTTCTACTTTAAAAAAAATTCAGTTTCGTTTTTTTCATTACAAGACTTAGGGTGAGGCACTGATCGAGTGACCTTCTTTTTAGTCTTTATTGATCAGAAGAAGGGAACCCACTTTGGTTCATAATGTTTTCTACATGTTCTCAGCATTGCAAGGTTGGCAGAAATGAAAAAGATCACAGGTCAGCTTCAAACTGCTTTATGAGATATTGGAAAGAGGAAAGTATGGTGTTATAGAACCGCCCTTAGCTGAACTAATATGGAGTACAGCAGATGCCAATGGTGTAGTGCAATGGTGCTTCCCCAAGACTGCTATAGTATTACATATACTGTAGCTGTCATATGAAGGATCCACTATGTAGTCCACCTACCTCCTTTTAAAAAGATGCTACTTTTTTCATTGGTTTTTTTACCAGTTAATATCTTCTCTTTGAAGAGTAAACATAACCATATACAACATGAATAAATGTTCTGTATGATATGTCTATGAAGGTTCTCAGTCATCCAGGTGGAATTGTCTGTAGTTTGAATCATGTCAACTGGATTTCTATTTTCTTAGTGGAAACGTTTCGCTCCTTATCCAAGGAGCTTCTTCAGTCTGAGCAAAGTTGTTAAGGGAATCCTAAATATGTTTCTAGGTAGCTGTGTGACCTTATACCTGGGGGCATGGTTATATAAAATAACATCTCAATATAACCATGCCCCCAGGTATAAGGTCACACAGCTACCTAGAAACATATTTAGGATTCCCTTAACAACTTTGCTCAGACTGAAGAAGCTCCTTGGATAAGGAGCGAAACGTTTCCACTAAGAAAATAGAAATCCAGTTGACATGGTTCTGTATGATGTATATCTCCCATTGTATGAATAGTTCCCACATGAAAATGAATCATTCCAGTGGAAGATAGTGGCAGGTTTAAAAATAATTCCATTATTTCAGCAACTCATGACTTGGGAATGGGGGACACCAACCCCCAAATGTTATTGTTGCAAGTATATAAAGGAGCATTGCCATCAGAAAAATAAAACGCAAATTACAACTTTTTAAAAAATGCTATCTGATGATAATTTGTTTGATTGAGGCAGATGTTTGTGTGGCAGAAATGTTACTTTTCAATATTCAAGCCATAATCATATAGACACTTACCTAAGAATAAACCTAACTGAACTCAGGAGAGCTTACTTCAGAAGGTGGAAGTGTGAGTGTGTATGTAATTCCACTTTTCTTAGGAGCTCAACATGGTGCACGTGTGACCATCCATTTTATCTCCACAACAATAATTATAGAAAGTAGGTTGGACTCTGAGGTAAAAACTTAGAAAAAGACGCCTAGTAAGCTCTGCCTGTGAAGACTTGAAACTTGGACTTTCCTACCCAGCCCCTTTTAGTCTATTATTTTGTAATGACTCTACACATTCTTGATATATTTACTGACCTTGCTATTTATCATGAAATAACTGTTTGAATGTGTGTGCATGTGCATGTTGTCAAGTTACTCCTTATTCCTCTGTAAGTAAATATACAGTTGCAGTCTGAGTTCCAAATGAGGCAGATGGCTGCAGGATATTACATGTTCAGCAAGAAGGGATGAAAAATGATATGAAGAAATAAGTTTCCCACAGGAAATTAAAGTTTGTACACAGTGGCATATGCTTGATAACACCTTCCAAAGTGCATTATAAAAAATGCACAACTTTGTTTCCAAGAGCTCTTTGTGAATAAAAAGAAATGAAAAAATCCATTTCCAGTTATTCTGCTGCTGTCATGGTCTTCAATACCAACTACGGCTGAAGCAGGCTCATGAGAGGAATAATTACATCTAATTGAATTTAAACCTGTGGAAGCTGGCTGTATTCAAAACACAAACAAAAACATAATGTATATCAACCACCATGCCATGGACTTTCTTTGTGTGATCTTCTAACATGGTATTTGAGACCAAGCTAATTATCAATAGCTCATTGACTGGCTGAACCTAGCATCAACCAGTTCTCAAATCTTAATGGCAACTGTTCAAGCATCTGTATTAAGAATGCCTCAAAACTTTTCTTTCCAGAATTCAGTAACACTACACAAGCCATTCACTCTGCAGCACAAATAGGTCAGCATAAAACTCGACTGGGTGTCAGAAGCCACATTGTTTGTTTGTTTGTTTATTATATTTGTATACCACCCAACTCCCAGTGGCTCTGGGTGGTTAGTTGGGCAGGCCCACCAATACAAAGGCAGTGTTTACACTAAATCAGAAAGCCAAGTTAACATTTCTGCCTCTGCTGCTATCTTGTCCCCTTATCTCATGTGGCTGTGTCATCTGAACCATAGTGGCTGCCATTTTTCAGTTTGCAGGAGCCAGAATTTGTAACCAAATCTAACTGTAATTTACATTCTAGTAAACCTAAAATGGCAGCTCTTTTGCATTTGGATGGCTTGGCAAGACTAAATACTGGTTAGAATTCACACGAAACACAGATGGAGGGTGGGGGCTAATGTGTAGGGAGTACAAATAAAACTGTGTGGGAACCAGAAATATGGACTTTGTTCATTCACTGTGCTGCACTTAACACAGTATAAAAATGTATTCATTTCTTTTTCCATACACTCCACTTTCCTCACTTAAGATGTATTCTGTCTCTAAAGAACTAAAGGGTTTGATCCAGCAGAATAAGGCATCAATAACTGCTTTCCATTGTGAGAACAATCTTCCCCAAAGTATCTAGTTTTTCCTGTCAGTAGTATATGCTTGCCTCAAAAACTAAACATAGTGCTTAAATATGTCGATGTCGAATCCTTATTTAAGGATTCCCTTACTAACTTTACTCAGACTGAAGAAGCTCCTTGGATAAGGAGTGAAACGTTTCTACTGAGAAAATAGAAATCCAGTTGACATGATTCAAGCCACAGATAGTGCTTAAATACTATATATGTTACAGTGAAAATTCAAAAGGAACCATCTTTCTTTTTCTGGATAGCATTAAAAACACTCTGCCCTCTGCAAAATATGAAGAATTCAATGCAATTTCAATAGGTTTTTCATGAGCTTCTGCCTGGGTATAGTGTGACAATACACACTGTGTGTGTGTGTGAGAATTGTAGAATACACACATATTCTACAATAAATTTCTGTTTAAGCCCTGCTTGCCTAGAGCCATAAGCAGCTTTTGGAAATAAAATATTCTCTATAAAAATACTTGACTTATATCAGCTACATCAACCAACCAAACTCCAGGGAGCAACTCAGCTTCATGCACTTCGTAACAGCACTTCTATAATATATTCAGCCTGGCCACTCCCACGCCCCTTCTCTCTGCAGTTCTCTCCCCTCTGATCTTCCCAACTTTCTTCCAGCACTAGAGTGAAAAACAATGTCCTCAACAGCCATGGAGGCAAATCTGAGGATGGAGTAAGGTAATAGTGTGTTGGTTAAGTTGAGGAATTGGCAGCTGCAGCACCTACCATCCTTTTCCTCCTGTCTCCATGATGCTGCTGTCACCACAGCAGCCACCTGGGACCAAAGCACCACCTGGAATTTCATTGGGAGACCTTGGGGAGGGGGAAACTGGCCAAAATGGTTATTGTACTAATGAAATAGGAACAACTGGTACTATAATAAAACATGCAAAGTATGAAAATCAAGATTTGTAACATATTACAACTGCTTTGTTGTTTGTTTTTTTGCTTCTCCATAGATGCCTTTATTTTTCCTTTTCATCATTGTAATTTATTTATTTATTTATTTATTTATTTATTTATTTATTATTACATTTATATCCCGCCCATCTCCCCCACAAGGAGGGACCCTGGGCGGTTCACAACAAATTTAAAACAATTAAAACAATAAATATCAATAATAAACAATATAAAATTATATATATATATATATACACACACACACACACACACACACACACACACATATATATATATACACACACATATATACACACATCATACAATTTGATCCAAAAATGGTAGATCTTATTCCACTGATCGACAAGGTGATCAGTGGAATAAGTAATGATGTTTGATGGAGAGGATATTTTTAATCAAGCATTTAAATACATTTAAAACATTCCAATAATTTGGATTAATCCCCATGAGCTGTTTGGCTTAGCCCAATAAGGGCAGAATCACTATTCAGGGATAGCTTAGGGATAGTATACTTCTATTTGAAAACTATATAATATGGCTCTTATCCCTTGATATAAGGTAAACTGAGTTAATAAATATGCATGGCTCAAGTGTAATGAGTTGGAACTTCCTTTCTGTATTAATTTCTATATTCCTGTTATTGTTTGCATTTGCATTGTTATTCTAGGCCGCTGATTCTTCAAGCTGCTACAGTTAACAGTTGTTGTTATGCTGTTGTCAGAAATGAGTTATTTATCTCCTAAGGAATCAAGGGACCATGGAACTGACTACCTATAAAGTTGAAAGTGATATGTTTGGACAAATAATTAGTTTTGGTTTAAACGCTTTGGGTAAATTTAAACTACATGTGCTTAACTAAAAGAAAAAAAATAAAAATTTTAAATCTTGCACATTTCATTCCAATCTAGACCTGCATTAGGCAAAGATTGTACTGACACTAAATAAAAAATGGTACATCTTATTGAAAATGAGCTGTGGGTCACTAATGCCTAATCTGTCCAAAGGTAATTACAGAATTTATTTATGAAACTCCAATACTTGAATATGTATTATTGTGCCTTCTATTTCTTTTTTGGATTTTTCTTTTATGCTTTTGGAGAGGTTTAATTAAATTTTATTGTTATTATAGCCTTTTTTAAAAAAAAGAAATTAACTTATGGTAAATTGTTTTTAATTGTTCCATACTTTGGGATTGTTTTTAACAATATGGAGGTTGGAATTGTTTTTAAAAATAATACAATATAACATACAAAATTCATTGCCACATGTTATAGTTATAGTCACAACTTCAGTTGGCTTGGAAATGGGATTAGCAAAATGAATGGAAGATAGGTAATAGCTATTCGCCATAGTAGGTAATAAGTTGCCTCCTGCAGAGGCAGGTTATATCTGGATATGTGTATCACAAAATAGGGAAGAACTGGTAGAGGGAATGAAATGAATCTATATCTGACAATTTCACTTGTATTTAATTACTTTATTTATATGCCACCTATTCCTAAAGGCTAGGTTTGGGCTATCCAGTTTATAGTTTCAAACTGCAACTTAAAAAATTATGGGAATTCATATTTACTTTTATAGAATCATAGAGTTGGAAGGGACTATTTATATCTTTAAGTGTAACCCCCTGCTCAGTTCAGATATTCAGATTAAATCCCAACAGATGGTTGTCAGCCTCTGCATGAAGAGCCTGCCACTTTTCAGATTAATTGGTTCTGATAGTGAACCAATCACACTGTTGGGATTTTTTTTAAAACAGAACATTCTGTTGGAATCTGGTTTCCTGTAACTGAATTCCATTTTTTTCTATCTTGCATTCTAGATCAATAAGAAACAAATCTTGATCTTCTATTTAACATATTTTCATGTATTTGAACAATGCTAAAATACTGATGCTTTGTCTACACAAAGCTAAACATTCCTAGTTCCATTAATCTATTGAATTTAACATCTATTATTCTGATAATTCTTGTTGCTTTCCCAAACATGTTCCAAATTACCCAAATCCTTAAAACATGGTGCCCAAAACTAGGCACAATACTTGAGGAAATGTAGTTGACCAATACAGAATAAAAAAGATCTATTATTTCCTGTGATTTGGAAACTATACTTGGATTTAGTTGAAGCAGCCTAAGATTGTATTTGATTTTTTTTTGCAGCCACATCACACTGCTGATTCATACCCATTTGTGTTCAATTACCATCCCTTATTTAAGGTACTAGCTATCCCACATAGTTTTATGTCATCTGCAAAAGTTATCCTTCCACTTCTTCATCGAAGTCAATAATAAAAAACAATATTGATGAGTACAGGACAAAGGGCTGAAGCCTGGGGCACTTAAATATAGTTCTCTGAATCCTTCTTTTCACCAGTCATCTGGCACTTGTTGCCTAATTTACTCCCTTTCTGTAAATTGCATCCCCTTGAATGATTCAATATATGTGCAAGTCCAAATATTTGAGTCAGTCATGAGACCCAAGCAAGCAGTTCTCCCGTAGAGAAACAGGCCCTTTCATATGCTAGAATGAGGCTGACAGGCAGGCCTGGAGAGGCCCACAAAGAGGACTCCAGCCTAATCAAAAACAGGGTGCCCTTATTGTCCATACTTCAATTACTCCCTTTTTTCTCAGCAAAATTTTGGCAGCAAAAGACAGTACAACTATACTTTTCAAAAGACACCCAAGATGACCTTTATAAGCAGATATGATCCAAGGTTGTTAAAGCATCCTCTCCGCTTTCCCATTTGCATGGTTGATTGTTGGATCTTAATAAGAGAATGGCAGATTGAGAAGAAGGATATTTGCATTAGGTATGTCACTAACAGCGTTCTGTGTGCATCATGCCGGCCACATGACCGCGGAAGCGTCTTCGGACAACGCTGGCTCTTCGGCTAACAAACGGAGATGAGCACCGGCCCCTAGAGTCGGACACAACTGCACAAATGTGCGTTGGGAACCTTTACCTTTACCTATGTCACTGAACTCCTTTTAACACTTGATGATCAGCACTCTCTGGCAATATCCTTTGTCCATTCCCAGACAAAAAGCTCCAGAAGCAAACCAGACACTGATTTCTATCATTTATATCCTCACCCATATAATATTTTTAATGCTTTCTTCAGTAGTACTAGGATATATATTTTTCCTTTTCCTTTAAAAATCTATAATCTCTGCTGTGTTCTGAAAAATCCCTTTCTCGTCTTACAAGATTTAAACTAAAAAGAATTAGGAATTGAGGCTATATTAGGAACAATTGTATTGTGGCTGATAAATCTTTGGTGAAAAGATTTCTTGGCTACAACCTGACATTTTCTATTTTACTTTACCTCCTTGTAGTAATAGTGGCCATGCAAGTGATTATAGGAGGCAGTAAAGCTTTGGCCGATTGTATGATGTTTGTGGGATAATTGTTAGGCAGCTCTCACACATTTTAGGTAAAAACACTGGCCAGTTGATAGCCCATAGTTTTGGGTATTTAAAAACAATAGAGTCAAACCAGGTGATTGCCAAAATTATTAAATATTAAGAGAGTTACAGAGAATAACTTAATATTTATTGTTTTCTTGCCAAATTACATTCCTTTAGTTTGTCAGGCACCCTATGAAATAACAAAGAATGGATCCCTTGGAGTCAGCTAACAGCTGTATCAATCGAAGAGAACAGCTGTATAGCATGTCCCTGAATCTTCAGGTCTACACTGAGATTCAAAGTATTTGGGGTCTTTAGATACCTTTCTATACTTTTTAATGAGACAGGGACTATAAAAAACACCTAGAGATGGCTTGGTCACAACTCAGATAGTTGTAAAAAGGTAAAGGAACCCCCCGCACATTTGTGCAGTCGTGTCCGACTCTAGGGTCCAGTGCTCATCTCCATTTGTTAACCGAAGAGCCAGCGTTGTCCGAAGACGCTTCCACGGTCATGTGGCCGCATGACATGCGCTGTAACCTACCCACTGAAGTGGTACCTATTCATCTACTTGCATTTGCATGCTTTCGAATTGCTAGGTTGGGAAGAGCTGGGGCGAGTGCGGGAGCTCACTCCGCACGCAGGGCTAGGGATTCGAACCTCCGAACTTGCGATCTTCCGATCGACAAGCCTGGCGTCTTACCCACTGAGCCACCACGCCCCTTTTCAGGGGGTCAGATAGTTGACCCCCTGCCAAATATATTTTTAAGTAAGATATCATCTCTAGCAGACAACACCTGGATGATGGCCTGATAACACATCTTGTCAATAATTTGGGAACTCAGAAAACTGACCTTTTGCCAAAGGTATTCTAAGTGAGGCATTTCTAGCATGCCATTACTCACCCTCCTCTTTGCAGGTGTCATATTAAGGAGCTCATGTTGTTCTTTTTATCTTAATTGGTAGAAGTAGCAATACAGATAAAAGGCTCAAAGTGAGAATTATTACCTGCAAGTTGCAGAAGGCTCAAAGAGAAAGAGCTACATTCAAATTGCAGCAGCTTGTTAAATACCCTTTTCTAAGCACCAGGATAGAGCATGGAGGAATTTACAATATAATGGTCCAGTGTGCAAACTTTGCTAAGTAACTCTAAGTGCAAATGGGGAACAATTTCATATTTTATGTGCAAAGAGATAAAAAGTGGACCACACCACTATGCCTTCTTGCCAATTCTTCTGCAGTGACACTACAGTAGCCAACAATGTAAAAAAGAACCCCATTCCAGATTGGCAAAGACATACAGAATTTTCTTCATTATTACAACTCAGCCAATACATTCCAAAGATATACAGTATACTGAGCTTCTGCAAACTTTCTGTCAGTATAACCCATCAATACCCTCAGTTCTTCCCATCCTATACTGATTAGCACTTGTAAAATTGCAGGCATTGTCTAATGACAAGGGGCACAGAAGCAATCACCACATGAGATCTATAGTGATTTGAACCTTCCTATTTAAGCCTAGAAAATGCTAGGTTATTTTGTGTGTGTGTGTGAGAGAGAGAGAAAGACACACAGAGAGAAAGAGAAACTTCCATACTTTTCTGATGTTGAATCTTAAAGGAAATAGACATTTTGTACTTCTAATGTTCAACTTCATCAATCCTGTTAATGATGCTAAATATGACCATTTAAATCAAACATTGGGTTTGCAATCTATCATCAATCATTTTTTCTCCCAGGAAGGAGAAGGAAAAGGGAGATTTTTTTCTCTTTTACACCTTATTGATGATTTCCCAAATCCCAAAATGACAATGATTTGCAATTTTTTAAAAAATTGCTAAAATCCCTAAGAAATTTAAAAATGCCCTCAACTATTCATCGCATCAGAAAGGAACATGGCAACCAACAACTCTCATCTTTGACCTTTGGATCATTTCTTGATCCAAAAGAAGCTAAGCCAGTTTCCATCAGCACCACAGATAATGCAGCCTGGCATTGCCTTTATGACTAGTAATTCCCTCCCCCCCCCCCAGTATGTATGTGCTTCTTCTTTAAACTTCTGTCCTTCTTTGCTATAGAAAAAGTATTGATGCCAAATCGTCTACTTCCTCACATTTCTTTGAACTTGTTTCCCATGTTTCTTCCTGAATTGATTAAATTGTCCATAGGCTAATAATTGCTTAAAATCTAAGTTAGCCTGCAAATTGTTCATTATAACTATATGCCATTAGCTCAATATAATAAATTGAATTAATTCATTATTATGGTTTATTTTGGAGCTTCCACAATGCAAATGCCTGCTCTGAATAACCTAAATGGGCATTCAAACATAACACGCTTCACCAAGATTTCTCAAAGATAAAGAGTCAGCCAAGCCATCAGTAAGTTTCTTACAAAATTAGAAAATAATCCATTTGGTCTTTGATTCAGAGTAGTATTCAGAGTAATCAATATCTGCCAATGTTTTTGTCAATCTGAGATTTCAGTCCAGTGTTTCTTATTGTACATAATACAGTAGTTTTATGGCAGAACACATACTCTCTGGTTGGAGGAAACTGAGCCAAACCAGAAGTTGAGTAGCTCTGCCTTTTGTTACCTATTAGCACTTTGCCATTGCCATTTATCAATTTATAAATTCAAAATAAAAGGACAAGAAAATAATTGTATCTGTAAAAGTCCTGTTTGTTGTTCTTACCCAACTTTTTGCCTTACTTACTAAAGCTCTGGGCTAACTGTATGTAAAAAAAATAATCTGTCTTCCTTCTACCTTCTGTAAAATAATAATAACAACAACAACAACAACAACAACAACAACAACAACAACAACTTCCTAACGCTGAGTTTGAGTCTTGCTGGCTTTCTACATGGTGTCCTTTTTCATTTTCAGGTCATTATTAAGCTTTCTTTGGAGTCACATTGTTGTTTTCTGCTGTCCTCCATTTTTTTTCCATTCATTGGAATTGTTGGCAGTTAGGTTTCTACTATCTCCTTTTTGCTGTCCTCCGTTTTTTTTCCATTCATTGGAATTGTTGGCAGTTAGGTTTCTACTATCTCCTTTTTAAGAAACTCCTACTCATCTTGAATGCCTTTTCTAATTAGCTTCTCCTAATACAGAATTCTAATTATGCTAACTATGAGTTTATTAAAATCTGCTTTTTAACATGCAAGACACTCACTTGATTTTCCCAGCATTACATGGTTGTTTTCATCCAATGTTCCACTTTTCTGACTAGTCTTCCCTATTGGTTACTATCAGCTCAAAGATAGCTGAACATCTTGTGCATTTGTCCACCTTTCACAATAAAAGATGTCAGCAAGATACATCAGAATTCTCCTT
This sequence comes from Charina bottae, assembly GCA_023362775.1. Classification (NCBI taxonomy): domain Eukaryota; kingdom Metazoa; phylum Chordata; class Lepidosauria; order Squamata; family Charinaidae; genus Charina; species Charina bottae. The sequence goes on along the minus strand of JALMGJ010000004.1, from coordinate 91,787,606 downwards.
AAGTGTAGTTTGTTCATCCACAGAAACTCCTTTATGCCTCTTTTAAAGATCTTCAGTTTGTTTTTGGAAAATACTACTCACATCTTCTCCTTAGCAAGGGAGGCCACTGATTCCAACAACAGTATTGCTTTTATTTCTTCCTGTACTTAACCTACATGCTTTATATGGTATTGTCTATGTATTCAGTAGGATTTCTGAGTAGGTTGTTGTTGTTGTTCAGTCGTTTAGTCGTGTCCGCCTCTTCGTGACCTCATGGACCTTAGTACGCCAGGCCTTCCTGTCCTCCACTGTCTCCCGGAGTTTGCTCAAATTCATGTTCGTGATGCTATCTAACCATCTCATCCTCTGCCCTCCCCTTCTCCTTTTGCCTCCAGTCTTTCCCAGAATCAGGGTCTTTTCCAGTGACTCCTCTCTTCGCATTAGGTAGCCAAAGTATTTGAGCTTCAGCTTCAGTATCTGTCCTTCCAATGAGCAGTCAGGGTTGATTTCCTTTAGGATTGACTGATTTGACCTCCTTGCAGTCCAAGGGACTCTTAAGAGTCTTCTCCAGCACCACAGTTCGAAAGCATCAATTCTTCGGCGCTCAGCCTTCCTTATGGTCCAGCTCTCACAGTCATACATTACTACTGGGAAAACCATAGCTTTAATTATACGGACCTTTGTCAGCAAGGTGATGTCTCTGCTTTTTAATATGCTGTCCAGGTTTGCCATAGCTTTCCTCCCAAGGAGCAAGCGTCTTTTAATTTCATGTCTGCAGAGTAGGTAGGGATACTATTAACATACAGTACAATGGTTATTCCTTTTTGCATCTGTTGCTTTTGAATAAATAACATATTTTTTTCAATTGCTACACTTTGATTATCATAGTCAACCCATCAGCAATCGTGCATATCCATTAAACCATATTTTTTTTTGCTTTTACATGCCTTAGTTGATCTTGAAAGCTCAGTAGGTTTGTACTGATTAGTACTCAGACAGAGACCACCAGGAAATCCAAGAACTACCCACTAGTTTGGGAAGTCAAATACACATTCCAGGACAATAGTAAATTTCCTTCTGTCATGTTGCCAAGAAAACAAAATGGATGTGTCCACAAAGTCACTAGGAGTTGAGATTTGACCTGTACCTTCTAAGAGTTCAAGCTCACAGGGTTTTTTCCCTTAAATTCTGAATACTAGTAAATACATAATCAAAGCCAAAGGCCCAATGCTATTCCTGATTTTTTAGTTGAATTGGTTTTTTAATAGGCAACATTGTAGCATAATTCTATAGCATACAATTTTTTAAGAGGCTCAGGTTTTATATAATCCCCATAAGATTTAGTTTATGACTTTCCTAATCATGCTTTCTGCATTCAGCCAAACAAATTTTTACAATTCCATGATGTACAAGTGCAGCCATCCTCTACATCTAGCCTGTTATCCACTTAGAATAGTCCCAGAAACCAAATATCTCCCATCAATGCCATTTGTGTAGCCAGTCATTGATTTGCAGTATCCTTTCTCTGTCCATTTCTTTCCCATGGACCAGAACAATGGAAGAGACCACCACTTAAATCTTTGGGTTCTTGAGCTTCCTGTTCAGAACTGCAAAATACCTGAGTATGATATGGCTCTTCTTTGTAGTATCATTTGTTCCTATGTTATTTAGTAGAAAAAGATAATTGTCTGTGCATGTAATATATCTTAGGAGTTGTTTGCCACATCCATTAGCCTTGCTCTTGGCAGTCAAAATACTTCACAAGCTGAAGGGTCTGCTCAATACAAATATCCTAATAGTAGTGAGTCGCCAACTACTGTGATTCTACTCTTTCTCTTCTGGAAGTTGTAGCTGCAACCCCTTTGCCCTTCAGCCTTCATATTTTCTATTCTACATTGTTTCTCTTCCTTCCCTTGAAGGCCTAGAGCCTCTTTTCTTCAGCAAGGCTTCAAAGCCATATTTGAATCCCAGTGGTGCAGAATATGTTCTGTATTTCTTGCTTCTGATGGCCACTCTTAGCCATGGGACTTGTACCTTTGTTTGACTGTTTTCTTTATGGAGAATTGCTTTCTGTGTCAATGTTTCTTTTTGGTGTGATAAATCTTCATCTTCTTTCATCAGCTGAAATCTGACTACTTATAGCTCCAGTTTTCTACCTATTGCTTTAAGCTTGTACCAGATGCAAATATATGCCAGTTTGTTTACCAACATGAATACAAACACCTATAAGCCTTGTAGCTCTTGACTGCAGAGCCTGTCCATTTGTCTTTACTTTTTGTTTGTTTGTTTGTTATGAAAACTGCCAATGAAAGCTCCTAATTTCTTCTTGTCCCTTCCTTAGGTTCTCAGGTTAACTCAATACATTCTGCTGATTTAAAAAGAAAATGTATTGTGGATTTCTCAAACTTCACCACATTCCTCAGGCAGATTCCATTTGTTTTTCAGTGTTCTTCCTCTTTGGAAATTGAGTACCATATATTGCTTCTACAGTGCATGCTTACACAACAGGAAATAATCAACCAGAAAAGGCAATTAGTAGCTTTCAGGACACACCCCTTATAATCAGCAGCTATTCAGAAAATGATCTTTACACCCCTCACAGCTGTGCTCACTGTCTCTCAGAACATACATCTTCTCTGGTCATTCTTCTCTTTCTTGTCTCTTCCTCTTATTGAACTCAATTTGAAAAAAATTGTTTGCTCTTCCTATTCATATGCATCTTGCCCTGCTATATACATTTTGTACCAGTTTCTGCCCATCAGAACATTTTTATACATGCCATTCCCCTAACACATGAAGTTTTTATGCAACTAACATATGCATTTTTGTAGACAAGTGAGCCACACTTTGCAGCAGAAAATCTACAGAATTATGCAATCCAATCATTACAGTGCAAATCAGCTTAGAAAATGGTGATTAAGTTAGTTAAAATGGAGAGAGAAATGTAGACGCCATACCCACCAGCATTAGGCCATCTTGAGAATTTCCTAGGAGACTGGCCACAATATGAGACTAGAGGAACTGCAATCTCATGTTTCTTTATGAAGTTCACTATGGCAGTACCCAGCTTAATCAACTGATGCCAATATTTTTTGTTGCAGTTTGATCTAAATGTCAAGTAGAATATAATTATGTCAGTTACCACTCAATACACGTCTGATAGTAATGTTTCCATCTGAAAGTACCAAAAAGCAAAGAAAATGCAAAGAGCACAATTATTTATTTTACCCAGGACTGTAATGGTATGTGGGAATGACCTTAGGAGACAGGAAGAAGAGCCACAGAATAGACAATAGTGAGGCAAGAGGCAGCTGAGCCACAGAAGGAATGGGGGCATGGCAAACATCTCAGAAGGGATCCTCCCTAATTTCTTGGACTGTAAAGGTGAGGGGTAGAGATGTACTTTCAGACTTGCAAGATTCTGTTAATGTAACCTTACAATAAAGTTAGAGCTAGTACTTCTTGGTGTGCTTCTTGTCAGGACTACTTTGCAAGGGTGACAAGGACTTTGCATGTTTTACATTACAAGGTGGCTGGAGAATGCTGTATGCTCTGAAAATATAGCTTTTTCGGTATTTTGTAATTTTTGCATATTCTTATAAATAAACTTGATTTCTATTGCTTTATTCTGAATTGTTTTGAACATTATGACTTTGGTACTTGGTTGATGAATTCATTTTCAAATAATACCTTTCAAACAAACATTAAAAATAAACCACTAGAAGAATATAGTATGTCACTGGAATAAATTGCCATATGGTGAAATGTTTCCAAGTATATCTTTAATATACAGTAGCCTTGTATTGTGGATTAAAAGAGTTTGTCTCCCTTAGAACAAAAAAATGCTGATTGATGTGTGATACATTAAAGGGCCATGTATGCCACATAATGAAGTACTGAGATTAACCATTATTAAAACAATGCCTTTATGCGATTATAATTTAAGCAAGTTGCATACCATTGTTTTCCATACTGAAATAAGCCATTGAGGGACTTTCTACTGAAATGTGTGTAGTACAGGAAACAAATAAAATGTGGGAAGGTCATGGTTTGTAAACAGACCTTTAACACATAGAAACATACTATCCACCAGAAGTACTAAGAGTCACCATTATAGTAGACTATAATTAGTTTTTCCCTCTTATCCTCCATCTTAGTTCAAAATAAATGCAATCATTCAGGATTTGCCACCAGCTTTTATATTCGTTATGTCATGATATTTCATACATTTGACTAAATAATGAATATTCAGCTCTAAGCCACTGGTTCTTTCCGTGAGTGAATGCAACAAATGAGCTGCCATGACTTCATTAAAGAAGCTTTGTGATGTGTGATATATTCAGAAGAACTCAGAAAATGAAGCCATGGTTTGTGGCTAGTTTGTTAAAGACTTCATTCTTTCCTGGAGAGACAAAACTAAAATCCCACTTGGCTAATGAAACTATCTGAAGAGCAAGAAACAAGATGCCAGAACAATCATCCTTATTTGTACTGCTTGTTGGAGCCTTGTCTATTTCACTAATGAGTGGTTTTGCCTTTTCTCCCTCAGAAGCTTTTTATATTCCTTTTTTAGTAGATGAAAAATTTCACAAGAGGGAGAATTAGTATAGAAATCGGCATTTCTATAAACTGAAATTACCATAGCCTTGGCTGGAATACATTCCTTATCAAACCAAGGTTTGGCATGCTTATTAGAGCAATAGTGGGATTGAGTTTGATTAGATTTTAAACAGTTCCAAACTAAATCTCTAATTTTAAAAAAGTGATAAACATTTCATGGATATCACTGGTTGTGCTGAGAAACTGTTTGAAAAGGTTCACCTGCAATGATTAGGATTGCAGCAGCTAACAGTTTACTGGACTATACTAGCCAAAGGTATCTATCAGAATAAGGGTAAGCCTGAATCAAGGGAGGTTGGCTTGGTTCTGTAGAGTTGAATGAAAAGGAGCCTACTAATGATAAGTGATCACTGTCAAGGTGGAAGCCAATACTAAGATTTAAACAACGCAGAGCATAATCTTCAGAAATTATCATGTAGTTGCAAGTTGTACTTGCATTTGTTTGAACACAATTATAGTTATCCACAATCCAGGACCCTTTGCATAATTAAGGTCTTGGACCATACAGAAATGTATTCATATTTAAGTCAATGAAAGTATACTTCTCCTTCAGACCCTCAAGCTGAATCCCTGGAGTTCAGCATATCCCTATTCTCTATCCAGTTTGAAGCATTCCATGCATTTAAGAGAGTACATCCACCGTCCAGGTTCAATAACCGGAAAAAAGAGTTGTGCTGAAGAGTGAGCAAGGGGCATGCTAGGGGGCTGGGTTAGAATGTTTGGATCCAAAGCCCTCCCAATTCTTTACCACAGCATTAACTTAAGAGAAAATTTAGATTAACTATACATGCTTGCAATGTGAAGCAAAGTTTTCTTAAAGAATAACACATTACCCATGAAAGGGAAGATTGATATTCAAGCATTGCAAGAAGATTGCTCTTTAAAGTTTTTTTTAAAAAATCTGTCTATGTTATCTAAACTGTGTATCAATAGAGTTTATGGATCTAGTTGCATCAAAGTAGAGTAATAGGCATTTAGTATTGAATTTGCAAAAAACCCCGAAAAGCTCAATTTTTGAAAAGGCATGACATTCTGGCTGCAACTGTACATTAATTTTTCTATGGTTGCTATATGCTTGTTAAAGGCTTCAAAATTGCTTTTATGCATTTTAGAGCACTTCAACATTAGCTTATTCCTAATATAAACCTGGGAGAATTGCTCTTCCTGGAATGCCAAACCATAGTTGTTGTGTTTTTTGTTTTTGTTTTGTTTTGCTTTAGTTATGTGCTACTACCAATGAGACAGAAAGTGATGGATATGGCAGAAAATGATAAATTGACATGTTTATTAAAATAAAATTCAAATTATTACTTTCTTAAAGAGTGGAAACCATTAACGGACTATTTTCAAAACGCAGGAGGGGCAAAGCTTATATGGGGATTTGAAGACTAAAATATATATAAATTGATATATTAGACAAGAAATGTTTTTCAATGTTATATATAGATCTAGCATGTAAGATAAACTCTTTAAATTACCATGACCAGAGATAAATCGGAAGTTGACTAATTTCTATGTTTCATCTTTCTCTTTTTTTTCCTTGCTTTACTACACTTTTTATCTTCTTTCTTTGATTTGTATTTCTTTTTCTTTTTCAACTTTTATCTATGTATATTTAAAACTCAATAAAATATATGAAAAAAAAAGAAAGTAGTTGGTTGTGTGAAGCCAGAGAGAGAGAGAGAGAGAGAGAGAGAGAGAGAGACTCATAGTGTTGAGAAAGTAATCACAGGGGATTGAATATTTCTAGCACTCCCACCCCCAATGTCCCACATATATCACTGCAAATATCTGCACATTTGACAAAAATTGGGGGCAGTAAACTTTATATATACAGTATATGAGACCTTTATACATACATACATACATAAATACATACATACATCTGAACATGTGAAAGGCACCACTTCATTTTGAACCCTAATAGTGGAATACCTGTGGGAGGAGATAAATAATGTTAAACAATAGGAATGAACCCATGTAGTTTTCAGTTGTAATCATTGCTTTGCTTATATCATAGGTCTACCAGATCTGGACTGCAAAATTAGGACAATCACTAGATAGCAGCAGAAAAACACCAAAAAACTCTAACTCTTTGCTGCCATCTATTTGCCATTCAGACTTCTGCAGCTCAGATCTAGTCACCCTACTAAATAATGAATGCTTGAAGATAATGTCTTTATTTATATATACATATATTTAGAGGCTGCTTGACCCCAGACTACTCTGTGTGGCTTACAATTAAAATACAAAAAACCCATAAAACTGAAGGAAAAAATCACGCACATCCAGGAAACATACATTTAACAAAAGCAACTGACAGCGGCTTGACACCCACCCTAGCCCCAGGCCTGGGAGAAGAGCCAGGGCTTCAGGGACTTTTGGAATGTCATCAGGCTAGAAACCGTACAGATCTCCTGTGAATGGTGTTCCAGACAGTAGGCAGTGCACCAGGGAATGCTCTGAATAACAAAAGAACTGAGGAATCTCCCTTGCAAAAAAAAAAAGGGGGGGGATAAAAAAGAGAAAAGAAGAGAGGACAACAGCTGCCTCATCAAGAGTTTACCCCTAGCAGTTTCTCCACAACCAAATGACAAATTAAATGCTATAGATGGTTGTTGTGGGTTTTCCAGGCTGTAAAAGTAAAAAAAGTAAAGTAAAGTAAAGTAAAGTAAAGTAAAGTAAAGCCAAGCCAAGCCTTCGACTATACATTAAATGCTATAGCTTCCTCCAAGTTCAGAACTATGCAAAACAGGATTTTAAAATAACCAATTGTTATATAGTAAGGATTCCCTTACTAACTTTGCTCAGACTGAAGAAGCTCCTTGGATAAGGAGCGAAACGTTTCCACTGAGAAAATAGAAATCCAGTTGACATGATTCAAGCTACAGACAATTCCACCTGGATGACTGAGAACCTTCATAGACATACATGTTAAAGTTATTTGGTTAAAGTTATTCTATGCAGAATCAAAAGCATGGAATTTCTACACTGTGAATCTGGCCTGAAAGTGGAAATTTACAAGTCTCTCTGTTGCAAGCACGTTTCCATAACAAAGTAGCTCGTAAACAACAGATGTCCTTTCTATCTAGCCAAAACAAACCGTTATCAGTATTTTTCCCAGGCGAACCGAATCTCGAGGGAAGGCCAATGCGCAACACTGCCATCGTGTGACGCTTTATAGTAAGTACAACAACTGGAAACTGAAGAGGTGCCTAGCCCATATGAACCAATCAGAATTCTGTACCATGGGTATATTTCAGCTATGAACCATGGGTATTCATTCTCACTTACGTTCTTCCTATGCTTTCTTTATGTAGACTGCTATCTACATGTACTTGTATCTGAACTGTAACTATGCCTGGTCTTTGCACAGACCATGATGTTTTTCTTTCCTCACTTCTGGTGATGGAACTCTGCTTATGCTTTGATTTTTTCCTTTTTGCAATAATGCACCATACATCCATTATTGCCTTATGCTATCAATAAAGATATTGTTAGCCTTACAACACGTTGTTTGGATTACTTCAAGCCTGAAACCCCAAAGGCCACCATCATCTAACAGGTTACGGGCCCAGGCTGGATGGATCGCTGTTTGCTGCGCTGGATCTGGCTGTAACAACGGGGTTTGTTTTTAAGGCTGCATTTTGGAGTAATCGTGTTTTTTTTCTTGCGTGGCCAGCATGGCTGCTGCTGCAGGGCTAACCAGTCTGCCCTTTGAGCATTTGAATGGCACAAACTATCGGACCTGGTGTGTGAAGATCAAGTCTTTCTTCCTAAAAGAAGGTTTGTGGAAGTATGTGAGAGACGCACCTCCACCTGGTGTTATTACTGAAGAAGTGCAGTTGTGTTTGGATCGTGCTTATGGCAACTTGATTCTGGGATTAGAATCATCACAGCTACTGCATATCAGCAACCTGGACTCTGCACATGCATGTTGGGAAGCTCTTAAAGCCCTTTATTCCAAGCAAACCTCTGCTGCCATTGTTGGTCTATCACGTCAGCTTTACAATTTGAAGCTGCAGCCCGGTGGAAACGTGATGACCCACCTCCATAAACTCAAGACTTTGTTTCTTGAACTTGGGGAGCGGGATGTTGTGATCCCTGATACCCAGAGAGCTTGTGTTATCCTGTCAAGCTTGGACAAGAGCTTTTACATGCTCATCGAGGCAACTCAGACGTTGAGGCCCCAAGACCTAACTGTGGATTATCTTACAAATCGGCTGCAAGAAATCCAGCAAGCTCGTGATTTGGAGAAGATGCAGGGTAAGCCATCTGTTGCTGTTCCTGAGGCTTCTGCACAGCGTTTTCCAGCTGGAACAGAGGCTGCGTGTGCTGTGAGGAGATGTTTCTGGTGCAACTCGACCCAACACTTCATGAGAGACTGTCCCCAGCCACCTCGCCCAGCCAGTGGAGCCAGTGGAAAGAGGTTCGTGCAAAAGAAGGGGAAGCAAGCGCCTAGACAACGTACCCAGGTGTCTGCTTTGCTCACGGCTGTGAGAAGACGGTCTTCAGACACTTGGCTTTTGGACTCAGCCTGTAGCCAAATCATTGTGAACAATGAACGGTTGTTGTTATCAAAAAGCAAGCCTAAAATCCAACAGGTTGCTCTGGCTGATGGATCCATGGCTGATGTGTCCTTTCAGGGTGAAGTATACATTCCTTGTTTGGGGATAAATGTGCAAAATGTGTTGTGTGTTCCTACACTTGACTTTTCCCTCCTTAGCGTTCCAGCCCTGGTGAAGTCTGGATATACTGTTGTGTTCAAGGGTACTGGATGTTCCATTGAAAAAGATGGGATTGAATGTGCTAGGGGGAAGGTTAGTGAATCAATTATATGAAATGCTTCCTAAGCAGGGGATTGTGTCAGGAAATTGTATTTCCAATGTTCCCCCACATAACAAATGCATTCACTATTATCACAGAGTTCTGGGACATCCCGGGTGGGGAAGTTTGTCCCAAATGGCCAAAGTGTATCCTGAGTTAGGATCCAAAAAGTGTGATGACTTTCTTGATTGTACTGTGTGCAAACAATCCAAAATTAAGGCTGCTCCTGTTGCTAGGAAAAGTGACAGGGTGTCAACTAGGCCTTTTCAGTTGGTTCATGGAGACTTAGCCGGCCCCAATGCTCCTAGTGAAGGGGGCGCGCGTTTCATGTTCCTTTTGGTGGATGACCATACTCGCTATATGTTTTGTTATTTGCTCAAATCTAAAGCGGAGGCTTTTGCTCGCTTTAAGGAGTTTGTTGCAATGGTGGAGAGAAACTATGGCTATCAAGTAGGTCAGTTTCAATCGGATTGTGGAGAATTTCTAGGCCATGAGTTTCAGAATTGGCTTCGTAGGAAAGGAATCTCCCATAGATTTGCCAATGTTGGTGTTCCTGCTGAGAATGGAATAGCTGAAAGGAAGATTGGTGTTGTTAATACCATTAGAAATAGCCTGATGTTAGATGCCCAGGTGCCAGCCCGTTTCTGGGGTGAGGCTACCATGACTGCAGTGTATCTGACTAACAGGGTATGGAATTCATCTGTGAATGAAGTTCCCTACTTCCTTTTGTTTGGCAAGCGCCCTTCGCTGAAGCACCTGCGTGTTTTTGGAACATTTGCATATGTACATATTCCTAAGTCTCAGCGAAGGAAGAACCAGCCAAAAGCACAACGCTTAAGGTTTGTTGGTTATTCATCTAGATCTAAGGGTTACCGTTTTTCTGCAGGCTATGGTCATGTGGTAGTCTCTAGAAGTGCTAATTTTGAGCACCCTACTGGTTGGGATAGGTTGAATGCTAGTTCAGAGGTATTGTTGCAATCTAGTGTACAGCCAACTGTCCATGCTCCTGTGGCTGGACAACAACCAGTTCAGCTGCCTTCTGTTTCCCAGTCTCCTAGTGTGGTGAGAGGGTCCCCTCAGGTGAAGGAAGAGGAAATTTCACCTGAGCAGGTTCAGGACCTAAAGGGGGAATCAGGTAGTGAAAAGGCAGAGGACAGTGATGAGGAAGAGGCAGTGGTAATTCCTCGTAGGTCTGCACGTTCCACAAAGGGTGTGAAACCTGACAGGTTTGTGATTCAGCAGGTGAGAGTGTGTCAAATCACCTGTGAACCTCAGTCTTTCCAGGAGGTGTTGCTTCTGCCTGTTGAAGAGCAGGAGAAGTGGAATACAGCGATGGATAAGGAGTTTGAGGCATTAGTGAATCAAAAGGTGTTTGAGGTCACTGATTTGCCCCCATCCCAGAAAGCTGTTGGTTCCAGATGGGTTTTCGGAAAGAAGCTTCTTCCTGATAATACAGTGCAGTACAAAGCCAGGCTTGTTGCTCAGGGATTTGCACAAGAGAGGTTTTTGAACTATGATCTCACATATGCACCCACAGCTAGACCAGAATCTTTACGTATGGTACTTTCTCTGGCTGCACAGCGTGGACTTGTTGTCCATCATTTTGATGTTGACACAGCATATCTGAATGCAGATCTCCCTGAAACTGTGTACATGAAGCAGGCTCCTGGCTATGCTTGTGACAATGCTCAGAAGGTGTACAGGCTGCGCAAGGTGCTGTATGGATTAAAGCAAGCCGGACGTTGTTGGCATCAATGTTTAGATAAGGCATTATCAGAGTTGAACTTTAAGAAATCAATTGCTGATCCTTGTGTGTATGTAAGAGGTTCTGGAAGTGATTACACGGTGTTGCTAACATATGTTGACGATTTTTGCCTAGCAACTGGTTCTTTGCACCTTGTACAAGAGTTTGCAACACAATTAAGACAGTACTTTCAATTGAAAGACCTAGGTGAGCTGAAATACTATCTAAGTGTTGAAGTCACTAGAGCTCAGAGTGGTGAGTTCTATCTGAGTCAGAAAAGAAAAATTGACCAATTGTTGAGTCAACTTGAAATGTCAAATGCAAAACCAACCAAAACACCAATGACTCTTGATTTCCTAAAGGGTGATGTTTGTGAAGAATCTTGTCCTCAATCTCAATTGTATCATTCTGCTATAGGAAGTTTGCTACACTTAACACAATGGACACGCCCTGACTTAGCTTACTCAGTTGGAGTGCTCAGTCGTAAGGTTGCCAAACCATCCATGCGAGATTGGCAAGGGTTAAAGAGAGTCCTACGTTACCTTAAAGGCACAGCTGATTTTTGCCTTAAAGTGTCAACTACTAAAGCTGAAATGCCTGTGATTTATGCTGACAACTCTTTTGCAGAAGAGGGAGACAGAAAGTCTGTGAGTGGCTTTGTTTGTTTGTTTGCAAATACACCCATTGCCTGGAGAGCAAGAAAACAAAATGCAATAGCCGTTTCCACGTGCGAGGCCGAATTTGCGGCCCTCAGTGAGGCAATCAATGAAATACACTGGTTAAAGCAATTGTTTACAGATCTTTCTGTAGATATAACCTCACCAATGACAGTGTATGAAGACTCCCAGGCCTGTCTTTCACTTGCTATCTCTGAAAAAATCAGAGGCCGTACCAAATATATCGATGTGAAATACAAAAACGTAAGACATGCAATTCAAGAAGAATTTATCCAGTTAGAATATTGTCCTTCTGAGCTAAACGTGGCAGATATCTTCACGAAGGCTTTACCTCTTGATAAGCATGCAACCATGGTAACCAGCTTGGGACTAGAGAAAATGTGCTTGAAATAAAATCATTTGTGTCTCTGTGTGCCTGTGAAATGAGTTTTCCCCCACAGCGTTTCAAAAATCCCTGCGGAAGGGGTGTTAAAGTTATTTGGTTAAAGTTATTCTATGCAGAATCAAAAGCATGGAATTTCTACACTGTGAATCTGGCCTGAAAGTGGAAATTTACAAGTCTCTCTGTTGCAAGCACGTTTCCATAACAAAGTAGCTCGTAAACAACAGATGTCCTTTCTATCTAGCCAAAACAAACCGTTATCAGTATTTTTCCCAGGCGAACCGAATCTCGAGGGAAGGCCAATGCGCAACACTGCCATCGTGTGACGCTTTATAGTAAGTACAACAACTGGAAACTGAAGAGGTGCCTAGCCCATATGAACCAATCAGAATTCTGTACCATGGGTATATTTCAGCTATGAACCATGGGTATTCATTCTCACTTATGTTCTTCCTATGCTTTCTTTATGTAGACTGCTATCTACATGTACTTGTATCTGAACTGTAACTATGCCTGGTCTTTGCACAGACCATGATGTTTTTCTTTCCTCACTTCTGGTGATGGAACTCTGCTTATGCTTTGATTTTTTCCTTTTTGCAATAATGCACCATACATCCATTATTGCCTTATGCTATCAATAAAGATATTGTTAGCCTTACAACACGTTGTTTGGATTACTTCAAGCCTGAAACCCCAAAGGCCACCATCATCTAACAATACAACCAATCGTTATCTAATTGATGAACTCTCTTCTCACTTAGTTTATTGCTTGGTGACTTACCTTAAAACATTTATTAAACTGAATGTCCTTTTTCTCGTCTCTCTCCCTCCACTCTTTTCCCTTGTTAAATAAATTATGAGTATGTATAGGCCACTAGATTTAGTTCAAAGGCCAGTCTGGCACTTCAGAAAATATCCCAGTTTCAATATCCCTATTGATTAGAGTGTAGAAAAAAATAACCGATGTTTTGTTTTTCAAGGGAATGTAGGAACGGACAAAAAATATTCAGTTTCAAAGGAAAAAAGTCAAGGATTTTAGTACTATACTCTTCTAAATTTTGATCTGCTTTAGAAAAGTTTCTGTGATGCCATTTTGGACAGAATAAAATGGCATTGGCAGGGATGGTTGCCCCTTATGTTTAACAAATACCAACGATAAAATTTATCCATTTGTTTTACCAGGTACAGGTTGCCAGTGTTGAGGTCTTCTTGTGCAAAGTCTTTTTCTTTCCTCCTTCTCTTTTTTTACAAGATTGTCTGGTCTACCTTGCTGGGCTGACAGTAGCTCAGTGTACCTATGTCTTTAAAAAGTATCCAAATTTTTTGTGGTATACAGTCAAAACCTTTTGTATAATCAATAAAGCAAAAAAAAATTAAATGTCTTGTTGAATACCATTGTCTTTTCTATTATCTATCCCACATTAGAAATACGATCTTGTAGGGTCCTGACTCTTCTGAATCTGGCAGTTTTCATTCCATTAGTTGCAAAATGGTAAGCATTATCTTACTATTATGAGAAATAAATGCAATGTTTGGTAGTCTGAGCATGGTTTAGCACTATCCTTTTTTAGTACTGGAATATACATTGATTTTTTCCACTTCATTGGCCACTGCTGTTTTCCATACCTGCATCATTTTTAATTGCATCTTCTTGAAATATTTTAAATGATTTTGCTGGTGTTTCATCAACTCCTACATTGCTATTAGCAATATTTTATAGTACCACATAACTTCACTTTCCAGAATGTCTGGCTCTAGTTCAATAATCAAACCATCATATACAATGGTTCTTAAAAGTTTGTGAACTCTTTTGAATTTTCAAAATTTCTACATAAATATCATCTAAAATGCAGTCTGTTCTCCGCACAAGTCCTAAAACTAGATAAAGAGAACCCAATTAAACAAATGTCAAAAACATACTTGTTCATTTATTTATTGAGGAAAATGATCCAAAGCTACGTATTTGTGTGTGGCGAAAGTATGTGAACTTTTGCTTTCAGTAACTGGTGTGTTCCCCTTGGGCAGCAATAATTGCAACTAAACATTTCCAATAACTGTTGATCAGTCCTGCATGTTGGCTTGGAGGAATTTTAGCCCATTCCTCCTTACAGAACAGCTTCAACTCAGAGATGTTGGTGGCCTTCCTCGCATGAACTGCCCACTTCAGGTCCTTCCACAGCATTTCTCTAGGATTAAGGTCAGGACTTTGACAAGGCTATTCCAAAACATTAACTTTCTTCTGCTTTAACCCTTCTTTGGTTGTACAACTTGTATGTTTTGGGTCGTCGTCTTGCTGCATGACCCACTTTCTTTTGAGCTCCAGTTCATGGACAGATACCCTTTGGTACCCTTTGGGGGGATATAGTTCTTCCATATATTTGCATCATAAAAGGATCCTTTCTGTAATTTTCTTAAATAACTCTCATGTAGTTCCCATTTGATTGCCCTTTATTTCTTTGCACCGCTTACTTAAATATAACTCTCTTCTTCTCTGGAATTCCATCTTGCTGGACAATTTTTCCTCTGTTTCTGTTTCTGTTTGCTTTCCACTTTTCTTCAGCTATTTTCAACATATTCAGAGAAAACCATTTCACTTTATTTTGTTTTTGTTTTTTGCATTTCAGAGTATTTTCATTTGCTTCATCTTTAATGCTCTCACCAATTTTAGTCCAGAGGTCTTTGGATTATCAAATCTGTTCCATTATATCTATTATTTGCCTTTACTGCATAATCATATTGAATATTGCCACAGTCATATCTTCTCTGATAATTTTATTTGCTTTCGTCAGTTTAAATTATAATTTTGCAAGAAATAGTTGGCGATTTGAGCTATAGTCAACAACATTATTTGTTTTAGCTGACTGAATAAGAGCTGCTGTACTTGCATAGCATATAATTAATTTGATTTCATTGTTGTCCATCTAGTGAAGTTGAAATCTGGAGTAAACTTTTAGGTTGCTGAAAGTATTTGTAGAATATATTGCATTCTCTTTGCAGAACTCTAACTCTGCCTTGTGCTTTGATGAATAAACAAAGGCCAATTTTTCCCATTACTCCAGATGTTATTTTATTTACACTTTTAGCATTCCAATCTCTTATAATTAATCTCTCTCTCTCTCTCTCTCTAATTCTCTCTATCTCTCCTTCTTTTTGTATTATGTCAATTTTTTTATCCGTTCAATTGTGTCTGATTCTCAGAGACTGCCTGGACAAGTCCCTGCAGTTTTCTTGGCAAGGTTTTTCAGAAGTGGTTTGCCATTGCCTCCTTCCTAGGGCTGAGAGAAAGTGACTGGCCCAAGGTCACCCAGCTGGCTTTGTGCCTAAGGCAGGACTAGAACTCACGGTCTCCCAGTTTCTAGCCTGATGCCTTAACCCCTACACCAAACTGGCTCTTATTATGTGAATAAAGTATTGTAAATTAAAGTGTTCAACTTCTGCTTCATCTCTCTCTGTGGAATGTACACTAAGATCACTGTAATATTGTTTGGCTGGCCTTGAATTCAAATTGAGATTACTCTATCATTTTATGGTATTTAAGCCGTGACACTGATACCCTTTTATTAAAGATGGGCGGTGACATAAGTTATATATATATATATATATATATATATATAGCTAGCTACTCTATTTTTTTTCTGTGCTTTTTCTTGTCTGCAGTAGATCTAATGCTCCTCTTCTATGAAGTACCCATTTCAGCTAGTGTTCACATATAGCCAGTATGTGTTTTAGAAATCCCTAAAATTTCCAGTGATTTACTATGGTCATTTGTAGTAAACCAATGCATTGCAATGAATATGTAATGCTATTTTGTAGTACATGTATTTGTTGAAAGCAAAAACAAACAAACAAAACTCCAAGAACCCTCCAAAGTTTTGTGAACAGAAAACCCAACTATTCCCTGTGATTAAAAGTTAGACTTGTCATTCACTTGATTCCTTTCCTCCTCTTCTCACATTGACATTTTATATAGAAAGAGATACAGTATAGGGATTTTGCTTGATTGGTTGGTTCTGCAGACATAGTGTCTGCCTGTGCCCATCTATAGAAAATACTCACACACTGTCAAAGTTAAGCATAGGTCACTTTATAAAACTCAAATTTCATCTAGTCTAGTAATAGTTATTATTTGAAAGAGCCTGCTTCAATTTGTAATTCAGAGAGCTGAATTGTGTAAGCATCCCTAAAGTGAACACAAGAATAGTGATATTCTTGTAACTGTTCACTGGTGTTCCACTTTCTTCCTCCTGCTTTAGGAGGGAACTGGAAGCTCCAACATCAGCACTGAGAGAAACCACATCCCGTAGTTGTCACTATCACAATGAATTGCTAGTAGGAAAAGTAATGTTACACTTGGTTCTAATGATAATGCTGGCACTCAAAATCATTTCTAATATAAACATTCAAAAACATTTAAGAATGTTCATAGTTTATGGTATAGTGTGTCTGCATTTTCTGATATGAATGGCTCATTTCTCTTTTTCATTGTTCATTAAGCAGCATGATCACTCTTTGTGAGAAGAAAGGACGCATACAGCTGAAGCCTAATGCATTCATAGCTTTTTATTTATTAGCATACCTATTAATAGGGATAGATTGTTCCTCCTCACAAAAAAATAATAAAATAAATTCATCCATGGAGACATTCTTCAAATGTCTTCAAATTTAACTTATGTAACTTATTTCTTCCTGTAGCTAATGTGGTTTCGGAGCCCAAAGTTAAGTCATTGTTAGGAGTTTGTGAGGACATCTGGATTACCCTTGGCAAAGTGCTCATGCAGAACAACCTCTTGCAAAATTTCTAGTCAACTACTCAAAGTGCAGAAAAATACTTCTGCACATGCAGCAAAGCTAATGGAACTAATAGAGGAAGGTGCCAGAGAAAGCAAAGCAATACGGTCACTCTCTTTCGCTTTAGACATGGGGAGGGGGGGCGTAATTTTCAAAACAGCTTCAATGAAGTGATTTGCTTGAAATACCATTGAAGCAATGCACCTCTCTGAAATTTTTCAGGGTCCTGATAATCGCTGACTATGCTTCTCTAAAGAAGCAAAGAAGATTATGAAGGACCAAATGAAGGAAAACATAGAATGTTCAAGAATGCAGACCAAACCCACCACCACGAAATACAGGAATAAGAGCAATCTTGGGAAAATAGATTTAGATTAAAAACAGGCTAGAGCCTGCATTTTGTCTTCCACGAGGCAGTCAGTTGAGACACTGAGGGAATATAATATTCATGTAGATCTATTCTAGGAAGAAAAAGCAAAAAGTGGAAAAAGAAAATTAAGGAAAAGAATCTAACAGAGACAGGTCACTATCAGGTGATCCTGACCCTATTAAAGTTCTTAGAAAAGGCTAAATAAAATGTACATACCTTTAAACATCCTGGGAATTTTGAGTCCTTCATACTGTCTTTTCTGAAGGATGACTTTGAACTTGAGCTTTTCATAACAATCTTGGGGTTACAGGGCAACAGATATCGCCGTTTGCCATCAATGATAAATTGTAAGATACTGAGCACTGTCTCAGGTCCCACAGCAATTAGGCTTTGACAACTTACTGAGATTTGAAGGCTGCTCTGTTTCCATAGCAAGCTGACAAAATATGCTCAGTACTTGGAAAACCCTATCTAAATGGCAATGCCATTTAAGCTTGAACACCAAGGTGTATCAGATGCTAGTTACAAAATTCAATCTTTATTCTGATAAATGTTTCTCATGTAACAACACTACCTTAGCTCCTAGGTGTTTTTTTTTTACATGAAAAAACAAAAATAAAAGATTAAAAGCATGTACGAATTCAGACTTTCATGTGACCCAATATCATATAATTCATAACATCTCTATGTGCAATATTTGTATACCACCAGCCTGGAACATTGATGTCCCAGGTTCCCTATAATTGGGGTGGGGGGGATTCTGTCTGGCTGATACTGTCACTAGTCTTTACAGAGAAATTTCATCTCTGCACCATTCCTTTGGGAAGAAGGAGCAGGACATCTGTTTCTCTCCCTCAACTTCTTGCTCTTCTGGAATTAAGTAGGATGGCTGAGATACAAGGTAGACTAAATTCCTTGTCAGAATGAGACTATGGATTCCAGAAGAAGGCACACGGTAGTGCTTAAAAGTTTGTGAACCTTTTTGAATTTTCAATATTTCTACATAAATATGACCTAAAATATAGTCTGTCCTCCACACAAGTCCTAAAACTAGATAAAGAGAACCCAATTAAACAAATGAGTCAAAAACATTATACTTGTTCATTTATTCATTGAGGAAAATGAGATGTTCCCATTGGACATTTCAAGGAATATTTCTACAGTTTTTTGATCAACTCAGTACCAGTTTACTCAAAGTAGAAATATTTTGTCCTTTCCTCCCTATCTACTAATGCTCCCTTGAAGGTCAGGTACACTGTATATTGAACACATATTCTTCAGTTAAGTGCTAATTAGTAATAGCTTATTAAAACCAATTAAGCTGAGTTATCAGTGATTTTAATCACCCAGCAGTTGAGAATTCAATCCAAATCAGATAGTCTTTTTGCCTGAGAGTACAAAGCCTTTCCTGCAAAGATTGTTATTACCAATCATGACAAATTAATAATGAAAAATTGAG
Organism: Charina bottae; assembly: GCA_023362775.1. NCBI lineage: Eukaryota > Metazoa > Chordata > Lepidosauria > Squamata > Charinaidae > Charina > Charina bottae. The sequence continues at coordinate 91,768,760 of JALMGJ010000004.1, read as the reverse complement.
ATCAAGCAAACAAATTAGAACCTTTCCTAACAAAGATTATACACTCCACTTGCTGAGCTCAGTTACAGGTTTTGATAAAAGGAAAGTGTTTCTGCTATACTTGGTATGATGCAACTTCATTGCAGCAGTCAACCAGGGAGAGGACATAATTTTATTTACTGTAAGGGCTGGAGTAAATATCAATGGAGCAGGATTTATTTAAGCCCATTGATTTTAAAAAGTTCACTATAACTGACCAAATCTAAGGTTTTCATACTGTATATAGAAGTCTCCTTGAACATTAGGGCTTGGTCTGGTTTATAGAAGACCTTGTTTAGGCTCAGAGGCTAAACAGAGCTGGCTCTTCTTAATACTTTGAGAGAAGGACTGCAGAAGCCAGCTCTGCCTCCACATAATAGAATAGTAGAGTCCAAATGGGCCCTTTGTTACAGTATAAGAAATCCACATTAATTCAAATTAAAGGGTTCCTGACATGCTATTCAATATCTGCCTCAGTATTTCCAGTAAAAGGAAAACATCTTCCTAGGCTATTTATTTATTTTTATTTATTTATCCCATTGAAAAGTCCCATACCCATCACCACATGAATATAGTGACCCGCCCTGAGCCCCCCAGAGTGTCCATTCCCCCCAGCTCTGGCCTCCCAGCACCCCTAGCCAGAGATCCATCCATTCTATCCATTCACCCTCCTCCTCTGCTCCCCCTCAGTCCGGGGTAAAAAACAAGCCCCAGTAGTGCTTCAGCTACACACTCTCAGCACTGTGAGGGACCTCCAACTCCCCTCCCTACCAACTACCACCACCTTAACCAGCTTCTCCCACAAACTGGCAAGGTGGTGCTTAACCCACTTCTCACACACTCACACCCACACATCTACTCTCAGGCCTCCCCTCCGCTGGCTCTCACCCTGGGGAGGGAGAATCCACACCTGCCACACCAGGGGGTCCCCTGAATGCACCTACTCCCACATGAGGTCCCCGTCAGTACCAATTAGTTCTACTGTCAAACTGCTCTAGGAAGCTTCCCCCCCCCCCAAAAAAAATGTTTTAACAATGTTTTGTTTTCTAGTAACTTAAGATCATTATTCTGTCTGACTCTAGGTAACCTTTTTGTAACACCTTTTCTGGTACTTGAAGTAGGGCCACCAGGTCTTGGCTGAAAAATATCTGAATCAACACTATTTTTTTATTTTATTAATTTTAGATTTTTTATCCCACCTTTATTATTTTTATAAATAACTCAAGGCAGGGAACATACCTAATACTCATTCGTTCTCCAATTTTCCCCACAACAACAACCCTGTGAGGTGAGTTGGGCTGAGAGAGAGTGACTGGCCCAAAGTCACCCAGCCGGCTTTCATGCCTAAGGCAGGACTAGAACTCACAGTCCCCTGGTTTCTAGCCTGCTGCCTTAACTGCTAGAGATCAAACTGGCTAACTAGATTGATTAACTAGATGGAAGCAAAGATTTATAATTTTTTCTATCTACTGGCACCTAGTGGAATTTTGCAGCCCTGATCTAGTAGCTGTAATGTGAGGTTATTAGTATGTTCTACTTACCTGAGTCTTCTCAAGAAAGTTAACTCAAAATACTGGAAGCCAATTTTGACCTCGTATGTATTCTAGCGATTTTCTCAAAACTGGCACACCCTAGAATTCCTATGATCTTCAGTCAGAATAGCTATTAGTAATAGGAACTGTTGATCAATAGCTTAGAGGGCAATAGATTGGAAAAAGCTATACTCAAGCAACATTATTAAAGGACATAATTATCAGTAGTGATGCCAGCTTATTCACATTACCCAGTTGAATATGTGGCATCTGTACTATCCATGTCTTTCTTCTACTTACTGTATATGGGACAAACAAATCAGAATCTGTGCAAAGGAATAAATGAACACAGATGTGACACCAAAAGTAACAGCATTCAGAAATCAGTGGGGAAAGTTTTCCAAAGTACTCTGCTTCTGATCTGAAGGTCATCATTCAGCAGAAGGGATGTGTGGGGGGAACGACCTTCAAATGGGGAAGGCAAAAAAAAAAGTACTTGAATTTATTTTAGAGGTTTTGATTGACATTGCTCAGTTCTCAAAGCAGGCTAAGATCTACCAAACTACCATAGCATGGTAAAAAAAAAAGGTAGATTATTTTATCACTAGTTATTACTCGGATAAAGAGGTGCTATGCATACCAGCTTCACAGTTTAGTTTTATGTAGAGTTTACTACACTGTAGAGCTGGCATTTTATGACCTTTTTACCTTGATGTTTTATTTTATTTAAAAACTATTTTTGTGCTTATCATCCTGCTTGTATTCCGAGAAATACAAGGAAGAATAATCCTCATATAGATTTCTTTGTTCTTTCCTAATAGTTTTTTCACTGTTTTGATTCTGTTCTTTCATTGTATTCTGGTTAGTGTTTCAAGAGTTTAATCTTTTATATAGGGAAAGATATGATTCCAGAAGCCCAAATATAGCTTGAAAGTAAAAGAAAAGAAAAGAAAAGCTAAAATATCTGCATTTGCTTGGAAAATATATTTGGGGACTAAGTAATGCAGGCATAACATCCTTTTTGTGCAGCCTCTTAATGGCAAGGGAATTACTGACATTTATGTTCTTCTCCTGATGCTGAGATTATAACATGTGAAAGGAAACCACAGTGTGGTTTATTATTATCTAGTTCTTGGAAGACTCAGTCCTGGATAAAAGCAGTTGCATAGTAACCTAAATCTTCCAATATTGCCATAACAGTGTGGGAGATGCATGTCACTGCAACTCCCATGCGATCAAAGCAATAACAGAAGGACCATCATTTCTGATTCTGAGAACTTCTTCTTATAGCCTTATGTAACAGATGAGCATTGGGAATTAGAATCAGAAATAGTGGGAATTCATTTGGAAGAAAAGATATCCACATAAGTAGCTTTTGGAAAGATTTGGTGTTTATAAGTTCTTATTTTCCAGATGCACTGATATTGCATTGTTGCATAATTATATGCACTAATACTACATGGCTGCATAAATCTGGAACTAAGACTACAACCATAAATCAACCCTCAATAAAATTTGGCTGAAAAAAAATAATCTCCAGAAAATATCACATAGTTGTTTTAAATATGAATAAGATACTTTACACTCATCATTTGACTTATTCTTACCCTTTGTTTCCTTCCGAATAGTTACTGAGGCCAAGATTGCATTTAACAAATGTAATTATGTCTGCAGAAAAGCTAATGATTATAACATAACAATTTGCCTACAGTTATATCAGCAGAAAACCTTTTATACTAATCTAGCTAAGATCTGGTCAAAATATTCAGTGAATTTCAGGTTTGACTCACATAGGGAACTGCAATCAAATTGTCTTTCTCTTTTTAAACAGTTTCATGTAAATTTCACTAAGCACTTGTAAGTAGTTCAGTCTAAGGTGGGAATAGATAAAATAAAATTAAAACCTCAAAAAGAAACTGATAAGAGCATCAGTTCCAAGATACTATGTATCTCCAATAAATGCAGGTTAAAGTGCAAAGTTTCGAATATAAACCCAAAATCATGCTTCACAAACTACAAAAATTGGGCACATCCAACATGCTAAACCAATAGCATAGAATCATAGGATCATAGGGTCATGGGATCAGAAGGGACCTTGGAGGTCTTCTAGTCCAACCCCCTGCCCAAGGCAGGAATCCTCATACCATCTCGGACAAATGATTGTCCGATCTTTTCTTGAAAACCTCCAGCGATGGAGCACCCACAACTCTGGGAGGCAAGCTGTTCCACTGCTTAATAGTTCTCACTGTCAGGAAATTCCTCCTTATTTCCAGGTTGAATCTCCTTCTGACAAGCTTCCAACCATTTCTTTTTGTCCTACCTTCAGGTGCTATGGAGAATAAATTGACACCCTCTTCCTTGTGGCAGCCCTTCAAGTATTGGAAGACTGCTATCATGTCTCCCCTCAGTCTTTTTTTCATTAAGCTAAACATACCTAGTTCCTTTAGCTGTTCTTCATAGGATTTAGCTTCCAGACCCCTTATCACCTTTGTTGCTCTTCTCTGCACTCTAAGGCCTCAGCAACTTTTTTGTATTGTGGTGACCAGAACTGGACTCAGTATTCCAATTGTGGCCTCACCAGTGCAGTATAGAGTGGTACTATCACTTCCCATGATCTTGATACTATCCCTCTATTGATGCAGCCCAGGACTGCACTGGCTTTTTTGGCAGCTGCATCACACTGCTGACTCATTCTTAAGCGGTAGTCCACCAGGACACCTAGATCCCTCTCATAGGCACTACTGTTGAGCCAGGTACTGCCTATCTTGTACTTGTGCATCTGGTTTTTCCTGCCTAAGTGTAGGACCTTACATTTATCGCCATTGAACTTCATCTTGTTGGATAGGGCCCAATGCTCAATTAGGGCCCAAGTCTGTCAATATCCTTCTGAATCTTGAGTTTATCTTCCAAAATGTTAGCAATTCCCCCCAGCTTTGTGTCATCTGCAAATTTGATGAGTGCCCCTTCAATCCCCTCATCTAGGTCATTTATGAAGATGTTGAAGAGCATTGGGCCCAAGACAGAACCTTGAGGTACCCCACTGCATACTTCCCTCCACATAGATGTAGTTCCATTAATGACAACACACCGAGTACGGCTGGTCAGCCAACTGTGAATCCATCTGGTAGTGGTACTGTCTATTCCACATTGTTTTATCTTACCAAGAAGTAGGCTGTGGTCTACTTTATCAAATGCTTTACTGAAATCTAAGTATACTATATCCACAGACTTTCCTTGGTCCATTAATTTAGTCACTTTATCAAAGAAGGGAATGAGATTTGTTTGGCATGACTTGTTCTTGACAAATCTTTGCTGGTTTCTAGTAATCACCTTGTTTAGCATGCAAACCATTTTGTGAGTTTGCATAACCATTTTATCAGTTAGTCTGATTTGTAATCCTTGAACAGACACATAGCTTTAGAATAATCAACCCTAGTCATTTGATGTTTATTCAGCAAACCATAGTTAGGCAAACCATGCCACAGTGTAAGGCAGAGCTTTCCAAACTTTTCATGTTGGTGACACACTTTTTAGACATGCATCATTTCACGACACACTCTTACAGCAGGTCATCATTTCACAACACACTCTTACAGCAGGGCACAAGGCAGGCACTAGGACCTGTGCGGAATCAAACAGGTTTGGAGGCAGCAAGGCACAAGGCAGGCACTATGACCTGCACGGAATCCTGGCAGGGCTCGAGGGCAGCAGGAGCCGCGACGCACCCAGACACTGCAGCCGACACACTAACATGTCCCGACACACAGTTTGGAAAGCTCTGGTGTAAAGTATGAGCCCAGCTTCTGTCTAGCTTACCACCTCTTGTGATATATGACTTTGATTTGCCTGAGCAGATATACACCTTGGCTTTCTGTCTCTTTCAGAAGAGCGCTACTTTATGTTTGCTGGGCTTCAACTTCCAGAAGGGAGTGACTATGGCATTCTGAGATACAGTATACAGCTTCCAGGTATGGATACCTCTGGGATTCAGACAACATGTTCAGTGCCTGGTTCTAATGTAGAGGTATACTTGCCAATGCCCTTCAGAGTCCTTTCTCAAAAGAAGTATATTAAACTTCAAGAAGGATACTTGGTAATCAGCATTTTGAAGATAGCAAGCTAAGCATTCCTCAAACTATTTTTTATATATGACATATACACATATAGTAGGTGAGCTTTGTGTCTGATTTATGTGTGGCTTTAAAACTGCTTATATTTAAGAAAAATAATTGAACTTGCTTAATCCCATTGGTTTTCCTTAGAAACAGTTCAGCAGTTGCTTAGAACTTATTGAAATCAATGAAACTGAAAAATATAAAACTCTGGCTGGTTTGTGTTCTTAATTATATATACTAATTCCATTATTTGCTATACAAACAGCTTCAATTCTCACTTAATTATCTTCACAATCTCTCTGACAGGTCATTCAGGATAAGAGTTGCCATAGCTTTTAACTGTCCCATTTACACTAAAAAAAATAATTCCTTATAAAGTATACTAAAGTCAGTATTATTAAATACTAAACACATTTCTGATAAAATGTATGAAACATTCATATAACAATGAAGTAGCTTGGGTAATTTTTATAGCGCTTACTTTCTGATGAATAACAGCATACAGCATTGTTAAGCTTGATTAAGCAAATTTAATTGGCTGTACTTAATGCATTCTTGCAAATGTGAAATATTGCACTTAAGTATGGTTGTTAATCTTTCAATAATTTGTAAGAAATAAAATAACTAACCATGAAGTATTAATCTAATAGTCTACTTGCAGGAATGACCTTTTCTGTTCCTAAGAGTCATGTGTTTCAAATACTTGTTCTTTAACAGGTGGATAATTATATTCAGTGCCTATTTATCTAGAAGTGAATCCCACAAACTACATTTCCTCCCAAGTAAAGTCTGTATAACAATAGCAGAAAACTTAATGCCCTTCAGTTGTTTTGTAATTCAGCTCTGGAAAATCCTAGCCAACATGGTCAGTGGCAAGAAATTGTAACAGCTGTCATCCAAAATATTTGGAGGGCACTAGTTTGCCTATCCTGGTGTTAGGAATTAACCTTAAGTAATTATATATAGCTACACAACTGCAAGTTAGGGAATCTTATTCTCCCCCAACCTTCCTCTTCTTTCCCTGTATATAATGCAATATTCCAGAAAAATGGGGCACATAATATGTCTCTCATACATGTAGCCTCTCCCTTGCGAAGTATTTTGGTTAATTCATATCCACTACAATTAATAACATATTTCTTTGGTATGTCCTCTGGGTGCCCATGATCTCCTCACGCAGACCCATCCAGGTTCATCACTCCACTAGAGTTTCATTTATTATTTTTTTAAAATGTTCTTTTAACTTAAATAAATAAATAGGAACCTGATTTGCTGCAAAACAAAACATCAGCCTGTAGCATTATTTTATTTATAAAGTGGGCATGATAGACATTCTTTTAAAAGAAAACTGGTAACTGGTTTATCTATGGCTCTGCTGGAAATGTTCCCACTTGTGCAGAAAAAAAGGCGCAACTAAGCTGCAGAGGTAAGGAGCATCCTGAGCTCTAGAGGGCATGTCAAGGAGCATCTTCACTACTGATCTTCTTAAAACTGGATTTTTATGACTGGTGACATACCCTACAGCAACTACTGTAAGTTGTGAATGGGCAAGTCTCCTCAGATATTCTGTGTGAAGTGTCCATACCTCATTTCAAAATTCCAAAAGTACCCAACCGGTCTCAGATGGACACACATTGTTTATAGACTGTACAGAGATTTGGATAAGAGCGTAATCCTGTTCTGGCACCCAATCTCACATGTTTCCTTTTCACATGACAAAGACGACTAGGGAGGCATTCCCGCTTTATCTTTGCCACCTTCGTGCATGAGCTTTTCCTCTGAAGCAAGAGGTTTTCCTGTGTAAATTAGAATCCTGCATAATCAGATCTATAAATCTTTGAGGAGACATTATATAGAAATTTGGTCACATGACTGAGACTTTTCTTAACAGAATATGAGAAGGCTGTGTGAAGAGAGAAGTGGGATGCGCAAGCGGGCTTCATTTTCCCTCCTCATGAGATAGTGAGATGCAGACTCTGTTCTCCTGAGGAAAAAAATGGAACATTTTACAAAGGAAAGAGACTAGCAATATCACAGGGAGTGTGAATAAAAACTAATATCCTGAGAAGGCTGGATGTTATTCTTCTGTCCTCACCTAGCATGCATCCAGCTGCAACAGGCAAATCCCTGTGACTGCAGTTCAGCCGGAAGTGTTTGAGAGGAGTGTCCAAAAAGGTCAAGACAGGGTAGGCAATTTTCCTGCCCTTTTTAAAACAAGCATTACAATGTACATTTTAAAAGTGTGGGGGTTCAATTGCACAGCTGCACTGCCATCTGGACCTTTTTGCCCTTCCCCTTCACATATCATTGGCGATCACTCGTAGCCGAGTAAGATTGTCTTCCAAAGGTAAAATTTTAACGGTGGATCCGTAAGTGGCTATAAAGGCCAATTCTGGATCCGCACAACCTCCCACAATGAGGGCATAGGTTTCTGGGTGGGAGACAGTCATAATGAGGGTTTGCCTGATGTGCCTTCCTTTTAGCTCTTTTCTCCTTTTCGCCCTGTACTCGTGCTTCTTCAAAGTCCATAGCGCCATTAATAAAGGATGACCTCCAATTGAAACGCTCATGAGTTAGGGCTTCCCAGTTCTCAATGCTGATATTACATTTTTTTAAATTAGCTTTGAGAGTATCTTTGAATCTCTTTTGCTGTCCACCAATATTCCGTTTTCCATTCTTAAGTTGGGAGTAAAGTAGCTGCTTTGGAAGACGATGGTCAGGCATTCGAACAACATGGCCGGTCCAGCGAAGTTGATGTTGGATGATCATTGTTTCAATGCTGGTGGTTTTCGCTTCTTCTAATACGCTAACATTAGTCCGCCTATCTTCCCAAGTAATTTGCAGAATTTTTCGGAGGCAGCATTGATGGAATCTTTCAAGAAGTTGGAGGTGGCATTTGTAGAGGGTCCATGTTTCACAGGCATACAGAAGGGTTGGTAGTACAATGGCTTTGTAAACAAGCATTTTGGTCTCCCTGCGAATGTCCCGATCCTCAAACACTCTACGCTTCATTCGGGAGAAAGCTACACTCGCAGAGCTCAGGCAATGCTGAATTTCAGCGTCGATGTCGGCTTTTGTAGATAGATGGCTGCCGAGATAAGAAAAGTGATCGACATTTTCTAGTGACACACCTTTAAGCTGGATTGATGGCACTGCAGAGGGATTGGTTCGAACTTGCTGGTAAAGCACTTTGGTTTTTTTAATGTTAATCGAGAGGCCGAGTTTTTCATATGCTTCTGCAAAGATGTTTAGGATAGTTTGAAGATCTTCCTCGGAGTATGCACAGACTACGTTATCATCAGCATATTGATGCTTCATTTATTGATCCTTCACATATATACCTGATTCCAGAGCTGTCCAGCAGCAGACAAACTTGAAGGACCCTGATCTCTTGCCTATCAATACCCAATTTATGGAACTCTTCAGTTTCTTTACAGACATTCTTTAAATTGTTCTTGTTGTTCCTTCCCTTTTTCTTCCTTTACAAATAAAATCTTATGAGGTCAGCAGTTTTTTGTTTTTTTTTTGTAAACATTTCCATTTATTTTAAATTGCAGTAATTATTTTGATGGGTATAAAAGTATTTTTTAAATAATAAAGCAAAGTATATACAGCTTGATTATTTATGTTGATTTACATAGAATGAGGGTCATTTTCAGAGAACACAGTGATTTGCAAAGCCCCATTGACCACATTAGTGCTTGAATTACTTCATGTGATTACAGCCACCATGGAGATGCTTTTGTTCACCCAGTTCTAAAGAAGTTAATTATAACACTAAAGTCACCTATTTAGACGACATTCTTCCTTTCACAGTCAGCATAATCTGCCCTTCCTATTCACCTTCCTCTGATATCCCTACAGGTTCCCACTGGGGCCCTATGTTTAGATAGAACTGTACTGACATAGTCAAAGCTACTCCAAATATAATACTTGCTAGCTGTTTAGGAAATAGAAGTTTAATCAGCACAGGCAGCAACAGAGTAAAAATCTAGTACAAATACAGCCTGAGATGCAGCAACTGCCAGAAATAATTTCCAGAGTCTAAGGGACAAAAACTGCAGAGGGTCCAACACAGGAACTGGCAAGTAAAGAGACTTTCACCATTTCGTCTCATGTGATTTACAGCATCCTATACTGTCATCCAGCTATTGCTGTGCTGACATATCAGCAATGAGGACAGGCTTTATATATCACACAAAGATGGCTAGGTGATGCTATAAGATGCTATAAATCACAACTGAGGAAAATAGCCATTGCTTCAGGAACTAGCTACCCAGAATTAAAGGCTTTTCAGCCCAGATTCTTTGAGCTTAGCTAGAGTAAAGCTGCAAGTATCTGACAGACCCTTGCAAATCCCTACTCAGGAATAGAAACCTACTCAATGAGTAGGTTATTGCTCATGAAACATTCTGCCTTTGATTTTTAAACAAGCACTTTTAAATTTAGTAGATGAAAGGCTGCAACCTCTGAAACTAGCATTCTTTAGGGCTGGTTCAGCTTCTCAGAATTATAGCTTTTTATCTACTGAAGAAACAGATTAAGGGGCATCTCCTTCAGGATATCTGAATTCCCTTGTCAGCCTCAATATTTCTACAAGAAAGTTGCTCTCTGGGATGCTCCAGAATCCCCAAAATGAGCCCACCAAAGGAGACAATGCATGATACCATTATGCATTATTTGTGCATTGCTCCAAATAATAATAATATCACCAGGAAAAAAATATATACAGCTGTCAATAATGTGATATTATTTTGCATATTTTTTTGAATTGCGATGTCCCCATGTCAAAGTACGTTATTTTGGTTATTGATTAATTTTATGTAACATAAAACATAGAAATTAAATAAAAGATAAAATAAATAAATAAAACCAGGTGGAACAAAAGATAAGTTAAACACGGACAGTAAGGGTGAAAATGTCTTAGTTCAGGTAAATCACTTTGAACAGTGATACATCTGACACAAAGAATTCAGACCATTGCAAATATAGCCAGAAACAGTTAAAGAGGACGTTAACAGATACTGTTATTACTAAACTTGGAGCAAGTTTAATCAAGTCAATATGTTGCTAGGAATATCAGATCTTACTAGCTATTAAACAAAAAAGTGGTAAAATTATAGGGCAGTATAACTCTGGTCAGCTAAAAGATCATTGATATACAGTAAAAAGAGTCAGTACAGCCTGGATATTGAGTTAATGAAGGTGTGATAAAGGTGTGATAAATTTATACTGCAGTTCTTGATAGGGTTGACAGTAAAGAAGCATGTGAGCTGTTGTTTCAATAATTCTTAATTTACAGTGACAAACGTGTTCATTTTATGGGATTTCCTGGAATCTCCCTTCTAGAACTGGTTTGTAGGCATTATAGTGTACTAGTGTTAGAACCCTTTGGAATTTTGGTATAATAATAAGATGAATACATCTAGCAGGCTTTTGACTGGTACCCTGTTTGTCTAAGAAGACATCAGTAGGGTGTGCCCAGTTTGATGCTCCAAATAAATACACAGAAACATCAAAGGCAGGGCAGATAACTAGTATAGAGGGGGGAGGCAGTCATATGCTATTTTCTATCCCTCTTATGATCCAGTGTAGTCGCTGTAGTTGAGGAAGATATTTCTTTGGAATGTTTACTAATGCAACTTTGCCCAATTTTATACTTTCAATCCAATATCGGATCCGTTCCAAGTTGTACTCTGAGCGTGAGTCAGGGTCTGAGGAGATACCCAGGGAATGTACTTACCTTGTTATCTGGGAACAGTTTGATCCTGTTGGACCCAAGGAAGTGGACAGGATCCTCCGGACTGTAAATGCCACCACTTGTCAATTAGATCCATGTCCCTCCTGGCTGGTGAAAGCAGCCTGGGTGATGACATGTGGCTGGGTCAAGATGATGGTAAATACATCCTTAAGAGAGGGGGTGTTCCCAGCAGCCTTTAAGGAAGCACTGGTGCGCCCCCTCCTCAAGAAACAATCGCTGGACCCTACTGTACTGGATAGTACAGCAGAAGCTGGTGCACTGGGGGGTCTTACCACCGCCCAAGAGTGTATGGGAATGTGTGTTGGATAGTTTGGAGAAGGGATTCTTGATTAACCCTGAGAATTCCGGAGGCCTGGGAGTGGAGGCTACTGGGCCAGAACTGGGAATCTCCGGGGGCTATATGGCGGGCCATCTGATTCGGGTGGTGACGGGCAGGGGACGGTATGACGGGAACCGGAGGGCATGCCATCTCTGGGGAAGGCGCCCCTGGTGTTTGTTACCGGTGGTGCGTTCCGGCCCCCCGTGTTCATACCCAGGCCCTGGTAGGCAGATCCTCGGGGGCTCCAGTCTCCGGCTGCTGCTATTGAATGCCAGGTCGGTGAACAACAAAGCCCCCCTTATAAGTGACTTGATCACGGATGAGGGGGCCGACCTGGTATGTATTACCGAGACCTGGCTGGCACCAGAGGGGGGAGTGGCCCTCTCGGAAATGTGTCCAGCCGGGTTTCAGGTCTGGCATCAGCCGAGACACCGGGGCAGGGGAGGAGGGGTGGCAGTGGTCATTCGAGAGTCTCTTGTGGCCTTCAGGGGCGCTGCTCCACAAGTGGCCGGGTGTGAGACCCTGTTTTTCAAGTTGGGTTCACGAGAACAGTTGGGAGTGTTGCTGCTGTACCAGCCTCCCTGCTGCGTAGCAACCTCCCTGCCTGAGCTGCTCGAGGCTGTCTCGGGGCTGGCAGTGGAGTTCCCCAGACTTATGGTTCTGGGGGACTTTAATCTGCCATCTCTAGGACGGGACTCGGAGGCAGCTCGGGAGTTCATGGCTACCATGGCAGCTATGGGCCTGTCTCAGATTATTCGTGACCCGACTCGGGACAGTGGTCTCACCCCGGACTTAGTTTTCTTGTCTGAGCAGTGGCAATGTGATCTGAGGGGAGAGCTACATCTTTCCCCATTGTCATGGTCGGACCACGCCCTGGTGACCCTTAGACTCTCTTGTGCTGCCCCACTCCGCAGGGAGGCGGGACCTATTCGATTGGTCCGCTCCCGGCGACTGATGGACCCAGTGAGGTTTCAGAAGGAGCTGGGAGTTGTTCCCGAGGACTTGCTTCACGGTCCAGTGGAGCTCCTGGCCGCGGCCTGGAACAGGGCCGCGGCTGGAGCCCTGGACAAGATCACGCCTATGCGACCTCTCCGGCCCTACTTGGCCCGCCGCTCTCCGTGGTTTACCGAAGAGTTAAGGGCCTTGAAAAGGGTTAAGAGACGTCTAGAGCGCCGCTGGAGAAAGACAAAGAATGAATCTGACCGAACACAATCTAGAGCCGCAGTTAAGGCCTACCTTGTGGCGGTAAGAGCGGCGAAACGTGAATATTTCTCCTTTCTTATTGCGTCCGCAGAATGCCGCCCGACGGCCCTTTTTAAAATTACAAGATCACTGTTGGGTCGGGAGCAGGGGGAGACCCACTTACAGGGCCGATCGGAGGAGTTTGCTGAGCATCTGCAGGATAAAATCGCCCAGATTCATTCCAAGTTGGACTCCAAGCATGAGACAGGATCTGTGGAGATGCCAGGGGCTCGTACTTACCATGTTATCTGGGAACAGTTTGATCCTGTTGCGCCTGAGGAAGTGGACAGGATCCTCCGGACTGTGAACGCCACCACATGCCAGCTTGACCCTTGTCCCTCCTGGCTGGTGAAATCGGCCCTTGAGGTGACATGTGGATGAGTCCAGGCGATGATTAATCTGTCCTTGAGTGAGGGGGTGTTCCCAGAGGTCTTTAAGGAGGCGCTGGTGCACCCCCTCCTCAAGAAGCCGTCCCTGGACCCTACTATCCTGGGCAATTTTCGCCCAGTCTCCCACCTTCCCTTCTTGGGAAAGGTGGTTGAGAAGGTGGTGGCTTGGCAACTCCAGAGGATTCTGGAGGAAACGGATTATCTAGACCCCTTCCAGTCAGGTTTCAGGCCGGGATATGGGACAGAGACCGCATTGGTCGCGCTTATGGATGATCTTTGGCGAGAGCGGAACAGAAGGAGTGCGTCCATCCTAGCTCTTAGATCTCTCAGCGGCTTTCGATACCGTCGACCACGGTATACTTTTGGGACGGCTCAGGGAGTTGGGGGTGGGCGGCGTAGTTTTGCGCTGGTTCACCTCCTTCCTCCGGGGCCGTTCCCAGTCGGTGTTGATAGGGGAGGAGAGGGCTGACCCGCGCCCCCTGACTTGTGAGGTGCCGCAGGGGTCGGTTCTCTCTCCTCTCCTGTTCAACATCTACATGAAACCGCTGGGCGAGATCATCCGTCACCATGGGATGAGGTATCACCAATATGCTGATGATACCCAGGTGTACATCTCCATCCCAGGTGAAGTAAGTGATGCGGTCAATGCCTTATCTCAGTGTCTGGAGGCTGTGGGGGCCTGGATGGGGAACAACAGGCTTCAGCTGAACCCGGGTAAGACGGAGTGGCTGTGGATTGATGGCCCCCCTAGATCCGGGAAGTTGTCATCTTTGGTTCTGGGTGAGGTGGCACTACCTCGCTCGGATCCAGTGCGGAATCTGGGGGTCCTCCTGGACTCGCGACTCTTGCTCGAAGAGCAGGTGGCAGTCACGGCCAGGAGGGCCTTTGCACAACTTCGTGTTGTGCACCAGTTACGCCCTTTCCTGGATCGGGAGGCCCTCCGAACAGTCACTCACGCCCTTGTCATCTCCCGTATAGATTACTGTAATGCGCTCTACATGGGGCTATCCCTGAAGAGTATCCGGAAGCTTCAGCTGGTTCAGAATGCTGCGGCGCGAACAGTTATGGGTGCCATGAGATCGGCACATGTAACACCTCTGCTACGCGAGCTGCATTGGCTACCAGTTTGCTTCCGGGTCCAATTCAAGGTGTTGGTGATTACCTTTAAAGCCCTATATGGCATAGGGCCAGGGTACCTGAGGGACCGTCTCGTCCCGATAACGTCGGCCCGCCCCACCCGTGCATGCAGGGAGGGCATGCTTCGGACCCCCTCAACAAGAGAATTCCATCTGGCGGGGTCCAGGAGACGTGCCTTCTCTGCGATAGCGCCCGCCTTATGGAACATCTTGCCCCCAGAGGTGAGACTCGCCCCCTCGCTCCTGGCCTTCCGGAAGGCCCTCAAGACCTGGCTCTGCCATCGAGCCTGGGATGACAGAGGTGGCAGTGCCTCCTGGGGTTGGCTGGCCCCGTAGGAATACGATCTACACTACGGTCTCCAATCCATCTTGGATTTAGATAATTTATGACTGTATATTATTATTTTATTATTATTGTATTTTTAGATGATATTTTATAGTTTTTAACTTTCAATTGTTGTAACCCGCCCAGAGTCCCTTGCAAGGGAGATGGGCGGGGAATAAATTGAAATAATAAATAAATAAATAAATAAATAAATAATTTTCGTCCGGTCTCCCACCTCCCCTTTTTGGGGAAGGTGATTGAGAAAGTGGTGGCATTGCAGCTCCAAAGGATTCTGGATGAAACGGATTATGTAGACCCCTTTCAGTCAGGTTTCAGGCCCAGTCATAGGACGGAAACAGCATTGGTGACACATATGGATGATCTTTGGCAGGAGCAGGATGGAGGCAGTGCATCCATCCTTGCTCTTCTTGACCTTTCAGTGGCTTTCGATACCATCAACCATGGTATCCTTCTGGGGTGACTCAGGGAGTTGGGGGTGGGTGGCGTGGTTCTGCGTTGGTTCACCTCCTTCCTCCAGGGCCAGTCCCAGTCGGTGTTGATAGGGAGCAAGAGATCCAGCCCGTGGGCCCTTCTTTGTGGAGTGCTGCAGGGCTCCATACTCTCTCCACTCCTTTTTAACATCTACATGGAGCCGCTGGGTGAAATCATCCATCACCATGGGTTGAGGTATCATCAATATGCCGATGATACCCAATTATACATCTCCATCCTGGGTGAAGTAAGTGATGCCGTGACCACCCTATCCAAGTGCCTGGGGGCTGTGGGGGCCTGGATGGGGGAAAACAGGCTTTGGCTGAACCCTGGTAAGACGGAGTGGCTGTGGAATAATGGATTTGTAGTAGGAGAATTTCAAACAGATTGTATGCAATTTTTCAGACAAAGATTTGTTTTAAAAAATCTCAGGGATACAAAATGGGACATACTGAACTGCAGACTGGAAAATGAGAATCAAGGACAAACTGCAACTCAGAGATTTGCTTATTATACATTGTAACATATCATTACAGAGGGTGCTTTGGTCCTTTCGTTACCTAGCATAATTTAACCTCCTAGTTGCAGATGGTCATACAGGAAAAATGCTGACTTAGAGGGTATGCCTCTGAAAAATGAAAAACTAGTACTGATTCACCTAACAGTGCACAGGCGATGAGCTAATTATGAGGTGGAAGATCCAAAGGCTTCTAATTAGAATGAACGGCTTTTATTTTTTCAGTTTTATGCTTACTGCCAGGATTTCAGAGAGAAACGGTTTCAAAAAGGAGTCTGAAAGGTTGTGGAAACCTTGATGGCACTGAATAAAACAGGATTCTCAAGCAGCAAAACAACTTCAGTCAAGTCCATGGAAAAGTTAAACTTCTGTGCATTAGTAATAGAGAATAGGGTTTATCCAGCTGTGATGTAAATTCACATGTCAAATTGTTTTACTGGAAACACAATTTTAAATGTCTATCACAACAATCAAACCTATGTATAATATATATTTCACAGTGCTATGAGTAAAAGGATGGCAGAGAAATGGCCATATTAAAAGGAATCTTTTGAGCTGTGGGGATTTATTCCTCTAATTATTTCCTGATGCAGTGAAATTGTTCTCCTTCTGGTGCCCCATATTTATCAAGCCAAATTGTAAGGGAGATAACTGGTGAAGAAGGAGGGGGCTCCCTCCAGGGGGATAAATACATGCACAGTACTGAATCACTTTGCTTTCCTCCCAAGAGGCTAAAGAAGGCCCTGCCCTAGTTTCTTGGGCCTTTTCTCTGAGCATCACTAATTCTTTTTAGTTTAGCTGGATTCTGTCTAGCAGAGTAGAACAATAAAAAACTAGAGCTTTTACACCAAGTCTCGGCGTGTTCCTTCACTTGAAGTCAGGACACAAATTGTCCATAAATCTATTGTTTGTGGAAACCTTATTAATAAACACATGCTCATTCTTGTATTTTTAAACACTAGTTGCAATATTTCTTATAGCAGGTCAGGAAAAATTATATTGGGAACAAATGTACTATATCACCTGGAATGCTTTCATACATAGGGTTTAAAATAGTTTTTACAACCATAGTTTGCAGTACATATTTCAAATTTCTAGTGGCCAAGTATTCACCTTCATTTAAAATACTTTACCTTCATTTTTCCACCAAAAGAAAAATTTGGGGGGAAAGAGGTGTTGGCTAGGTATATACAATATGCTTGTCTGCTCTTAACCATGGGTTATTAAATTAACTGAATTCCAGGGTTCCCACAATTCCCTCAATCATAAATGGACCACACTGGTTAGGTTGCGACTGAGTGTGTTGTAAAAACCAGGATGTGTTGTCAAGAGGTCATTCAAGACTCATTCTTCTTCTAAGGGCTGTCCCCCCAAAATTGAATAAATAAAATAGCTTACTACAAAATCAAATTACAGTAAGCATACAGTAAAATCATACAACCCATCATATTAACTCTTGCCAGAGTTCAGCGGGAAAAGCACATTTTCAAAGGATGGATGGTGACTTAGTTCAAAGCTGTAATGGGCAAAAGGAATAACCTGGGGGAAGAGGCCCAACCAAGACAATAATCAGATAAAAGAAATCTGAGTCCGAGCCATAACTGTAACTTGAGAAGGCATCTCAGACAAGATCCTCCCTAGTTCTCACAAAAATAAAGGGGTGCAGGGGCGGGCGGGGAAGAAGTGCATTCAGACTTGCAAGAATCTGTTACTGTAACCTTATAATAAAAGTAGAATTAGCTTGCATGTCTTTTGCTTCCTAGTCCAGTCTACCTTGAGGGCTGACAAAAGCACATCTATTACCCTCTGTCATGCCAACCTGCAGACCTTTGTGTTTGGCATGTTGGCAGGTGAAAGGCATTGACAGGTTCGGATGCTGCTGGGCTTCTACTACACTGTGACTGTCAGATTTAAGTGGGGAACAAACCATCAGGTGAATTCTGCTAATTAATATAAAAAACACAACAGCAATACATCATCTCTGATATACAGTATATTGCTGTTGTGTTTTTATTAGCCATCAAGAGTGGTTTTTATTGTGGCAGCATAGAAATATGTTAAATACATAAACAAGCAAATAAATAAATATAGTACACTAATACAAATTTGCAAGCTATTGATAATTTCAGAGGAAGAACTGAGCCAAAGATACTCAATACATTTTGTGAACTTTTCAGCAGTGTCAAAATATGCCATCAACTATGATTTTTCAATGAAAATGCTGACATACTCATTTCCCCCCCCCTACTTTTTTTTCCTCTTCTACAGTATTTATTAGCACTCAGTGTATCACAGAGCCAAACCTGAGTCACTATGTGGAATTGTATTATTATTTAATTTATATGTGAAGCTTCAATTCACTTAGATCCCCATGCAATCAATCGAGAAGGGAAGAAAAAAAGCATTATATAGAATATAATAAAGGTGGCCATACAATTTAAGCTGGGATGTGCATCATTCTAATGGGCCATTTTTGCCTTTAAATTCTGTGTTGGGGCCATATTCCAAATAAAATTTCATTTTAGTTTTAATTTACATTTAATTAAAACTAATGTACTTAATAAATTAGTTATGTATTTAATCACCTTCTTTTCTGTCATATTACAAAAATAGTTTGGTAGAAACTTTTCAGTGCCTCTGAAGATCTTGTTCTAGGCTTTTAGGAGATGCATGCAGGTGGTACATCTCTGCCTTAGAGAATGCCAAATTTAACCATTTGACACTCAGATCTTGCATTAGACCAGGGTGCAAACTTCAGTCAGCTTGAGAGCACACCAGGTTTTGCATGGCATGACAAGGGCTGCACTTCCAAAGTGTGAGTGGTAGTGAGGGAACAAGTATCCATTTGGAGGAGTGAGAACTTCAAAGGATGAATTGTGTGCCATAAAACTCTGAAAGGCTTAAGACACCTTTCTAAACCACTGCAAAAAAAAAAAAAGGGGGGGGGCAGCATTTTTGGCTCCACCTACTTGGGGTTGGCTCTTTGAACCACACAAAAATAATCCTTTGTGAATGACATGCAGCCCCTAGACACTCCAACAATAGAAGATGACTTTATACTATTTTAATCAGGAGCTTTATCTTCTGAGGAGATACATTAGTGATCAGCAAGATCAAAGCAATAATGGCAAATTTATTTTGCCCTCTTTCCCCCTGTCTAGTGGTTTACCTCTGGTTTTTTCCAGAGGCTTGGCTGGATTGCTTGCAAAGGGGTCTTGAAATTAATCCAAGGGTACACACATTTCAAGGGACACAGTTTTAATACAATCACTCAAAATAGTACAAGGAGCAAAGGAGGAAGGGAATTTACCTGTAGTCCCTTGCAATGATGTAAAGAAAAGGTCTGCCTAAATGCTCGTATTTCATGAAACAACAAGTTTCCTTGACATTTAAATCCAAGCTGGCAGACAAATTGATCTCTTTTAAAAAAGGAAATGTTTTGCAAATTTCTGAAGAGAAATCAATAAAACTATAGCAAATTACCCTGTTTTTCCTTCAAAACATTGGCTATGTGCATTGGTAATGTATTTATGCAGCTCCCAGGAGCCACAAAATATATCATATTACCACCATCTATTCACCATCACATTAAGGGTTAACCTATCTTACTGAAGGTCAGCTAGTGGGAAATTTTCTTTTATACTATTTTGAGAGAAGAAAAGCATCTTCATAACAATATTTGGCTCACACTGCTTTGTGTGAGCCTAAGTGCAGCACACATCATAGTTCATGTGCTGAGCCACATTAATGTTAATCTACCCAAATATCCATGGCTCTCCTTTCTTTGGTCAGTCATAGGGAACAATTCCAAAATGTTCATTATGACTGCTCCATTTATATTTTCTCAGTGTGGTATGAGTATGAGTGAGATAATGGCCATGCTCAGCAAGTTTCCTACCTTTGTGTTTGCAGACCTCAATAGAGCACTATTTGCAACTGTGGATTTAGAGCTGTTGAAGTAAGCCACTATCCCAAGGGGCAGCTAACTTTTTTTTAACTTCTATTTTTTTCTATGCCTGTATGCATCAATTCATTAAACGTTTATTATATTTTTGGACCAGCTCAAAATGACCTGTATTTTCTACAAAGAGCCAAATAATGTCTTCAAATTATTTAACATTCCCCATCTTTTGATTTTGAAGTAAGCTTTTTTTTTCTTTTTTTGAAGTGCTACTGTTATCAGGAAAGGAAAATGTGAAAATAGAGACTTCCAATTTTCAGAAGGTATTTGGATTCAAATTTGGATTTTAAAAAGAGATGGTATTAGGCAACAGCATAAGTGAATTTTGACTAAGTTGGGGTGTGTGGAGGGGGACAAAATGGTTGAACTTTTATGAGCAAGTCACAGAGCAGAGACAGTAGATGGTCTGGCAGTGTAATGTGGGAATGGCCTTGGGAGACAGGAGAAAGAGCCACAGCCTAGTCAACAGTCTAATAAACGAAATCCGAGTCCAAAGGAGGGGTAGGGGTGGAGAAAGCATCTCAGGAGGGAACCTCCCTAGTTTTCGGGAGAGTAAAAGTAAGGGAGGGGAGAGGTACTTTCAGACTTGCAATAAATAAATAAATAAATATTAAATAAATAAATAAATAAATACAATAAATGAATTTATTGTAGAATAAATTTATTTACTGTAGTTGCAGAATTATCTTCTGCCAACCCAGCAGTTTGAAAGCTAATTGCAAGTAGATAAATGGGTACCACTTCACGTGGGTCAATTTGCTGGCGTCCTGGCGGGGGTCGCCTCCGGAGTGAAGAAGACCTTGCGAATGGCGGCGGAAATGGACAGCGGAGACGACGGATCCCGAAATAGCAACATCCAGGACGTCAGCAGCCGACTCTGAAGCAAGGTATGCTGAGACATGTAGTCCAATACTTCAAGAGTTGGTTCCCTTACCCCTTTCCTAAGGGCGCGGTTGTAACATTGTTAAAATAAATATGAATTGTTAGTAATTGGATCTGTGATATTGTAAGCCGCCTAGAGTCCTCCGATAGGGAGGGGATAGGCGGGGTATAAATATGAATAATAAATAAATAAATAAATAAATAAAGGTAGTGTTAGTACTCATGGTTGGTGCTTCTTGTCTGGACTACCTCAAAGGGCTTACAGGCAGGGACTAATCATGGCATGTTTTAGGGCAGTGGTTTTCACTATGGGCCATATGCCCCACCCAGGGGTCCATGCCATATTTCCATATTGGTCATGGTTACCTTTTTTCCAGCTAACAGTTACTATAAGGGCAGGTCACAGAGGTAAATAAGGCTCAGAAGGGGTCCATGAGCCAAAAAAGGTTGAGAATCCCTGATTTAGGGGATGAGAAGCAGAGACTGGTAAACTTTGGAAGGATGGAGGGTATTGAGCCAAATGGAAGTTCAACCTAAGTTCAAAATAATTACAGATATTGAACTAGAGGAAAGAAGGAAGGAAGGAAAGGAGATCTGAAAACTCTGAACCTAACATGCCAGTGATGTCATTTATCAGGGGATTTCCCCTCAAAATGAAATGTCACAAATGCTTTTCCGCATGGTAATTGTAATAATAATAATAATAATAATAATAATAATAATAATAATAATGTCTTAAATGTACAGTATATGCTGCCTGACTCCCAGCAACTCTTTTTATGAGTTTTTATGACTCAAGTAAATGCCATTTTCTTCAGATATTGTTTTCACATTTGGGAAGGGTTCCATTAAGGATATGTTTTTCATATCTATGCCTAAATATTGTAAATTGTGAAAAGCAAAAAGTATTCAAGGAACACAGAAACATCAAAATGCAATTAAAATGGTAAAGGCACTAAGTGAGCAACTCAGTTTTCAAGGAGAAAATGGAGCTCCAAAAGATGTCCTTTCAAGCATAACAAGAATGTTTCCTTTTCCTTTATTTGGAGCTAATGGTAAATGATAATGAAACTTAAGTGGTCAGTTGAAACATGTCTGATGTGGATCATTGTTTCAGGCTGGAAAGAAATAGGTTTGAACTACAAAGCCTTTGGCTCTTCATCAGACAATAGTTCATGTCATGGCTATCTGAACATTCATATGATCTTCCAAAGTTCAAGGCTGTCTCCAGGCCACTGTTTCAAGATATTTGATCTTCTATTGCAACAGAAACTCAGTAACATATGATGATATAGGCAAGACTATGGCATGTAAGATTCTAGTACAGCTTGGTAAATGTAAGGGTCACTTAACTAATACTTAGTTTTCTTTTTACTCTCACTGAATATGAGTGCACTACACTTTCATAAAAGTTCTTCCAAGCTCAGGTATCTTTAAAATTCCCAGTCATAGTAGCCAGTAGTTTGCTGTTTGCAGTGATAAAAGGTGTACTCATAAAATATTTGGACTAAACTATATTGAACAAGGACATATGATAGACAAAGTCAGACATTAATTCTGTCAAAAGAATACCTAGTTTCCAGTTCCGGCCTGAGTAGTTCTAGAGCAATCAAGGAACAGCATAGGAAGAAACAGTGCATAGTCCACAGAAGGCTATAATTCCTGCACTGTCCATTATAAAAGGGGTTTCCCTCAACTAAGAGTTCTTCACATGTATTTAAAGCCCAAACCTTTGATGATTTCTGACCAGGAACATCATACTTCTTCTTCAAGACAGGGAGAATAAAATGACTGATGCTTATGAGAAAAGTCTAGAAAATCTTGGTGGTTTTATATATACCACTATATGGTGGCCATGGACATCCAATCAGATCCTCAAGAATTGAGATGTTTTCCATGGTCACTGATTCCACTATCTCTTTTTCTTTAACAGTGATTTTCAATGAAGTTTTAGCCTCTGAATGACATTCCCTAGGGGCTAATATTGGTGGTCTAAGAGCAATTTCTGCTTATCCCCACCAAATATGGTAAAAATAAGAAGGGTTAGGGTAAAATACACACGTGTTATGTTATCTCTAGTATAAATACTTCTGTGTCTACAAAAAAGGGATTACTTTATTTTATCAGACTTCAAAGACTATCTTCATGTACTAATTCATCCATCTTGTCAGAAATTATTTTGATTCAAATACAAATGATGTTATACATTATGTTACTTTCCTTCAAGTTACCATCTGCATCCAGAGTCTTCATGAAAATTTGGTGGCAGTGATCAGCCATCTATGGAGCTATCTCATTCCTATGACAAGCACCTTCTCTTCTGAAATACCCATGGTTCATTGCTTTCCATGTTCAGTCTTATATTTGGGTGTAAAGGACCTCTTTCACTTCCCATTCAGACAATTACAAATTGTATCTCTCAAATTCTTTTCACTGAAGGCAGATATTCTGGTGTCCAGCATCTCAGTTTGGCATGGGCTTAGGAACACACAGATTCTATGTGCCCTTTGCCCATATTCCATAGTATACTATCCAGCTTTTACATTAATTCTAAGAGTTTTTTGTAGGAGTCAGAAATTAGCGTTACCATCATTTTGACCTCAGGTCTGAAGTTCACTTGGAGAGGGAATTATACAAATTGTATGTTCACAGAATAGTCATAATATATTTGGTACAAACTGCAGAATTTAGGGCTTCAGACTACTTTGTGGGTCTTTTCAACAGGTGACATACAATTTCAGTACAACCATTTATAGATGGAACTAAACATGTTTTTCCTTGGCATATGAGTCTATCATTGTCCTGAAGGAAATGGTACCAAAATTGACTAGGAATGCAATTATTTCAGCCCTCTTTGATATCAGAGATCCAATACAGAGCAGCTAGTTGGTTTTCTGTTTCTTCACATGGTAAACATTACAAGCTAAACAGTTTAACTTATGTCAATGCCTGCTGTGATCTTCAGGATGTAGTTGCTAGTTTTCCAATTACCTGCTAGTTTTCTGCTCCTTTCTCCCCTCCCCAAAGGATAGCTCATCCCACTATGGGATGTCCTTTTCTACTAGAGAAAAATATATCATTGGACTTACTGTAAAAGTCAATTTTTTAAAATGGAAAGAAGATAGATAGGTAGGTAGGTAGGTAGGTAGGTAGGTAGGTAGGTAGGTAGACACTTACAAGTGTGTTTTTTATCAATTTGTGGTGGCATTTTATTTTGGTTTAGCTGGTTTCTTTTTATTTCGTTTTTTAAATTCCAGATGTTGTGTGAATTCAGTACGCTCTGCTTGTTTTCCAAAAGTGGGAAGTGTGCCTTTACCCAAAGTATTAACCAAAAATGTTTGGGCCCTCCCTGCTGGGGTGCATTGGAGGACCAAATTTCTATTAGATGCCCTCTCTGCACCCTAGAAAAAGAATATTTGTGGTAAGTCCAACAATATGTTTCCAGTTTGTGTCACCCGTAAGTCAGTCCCTTCCTGTTTTTGTTTTAAATTCTAAAATACAGATAGTATGAATGGTAAATTTCCAGTTCATGCCAATTAATCATGTACTTATTCATAAGTCTATTCTATCCTGTTTTTATAGTAACATTTAATTTCCCCAATTTATAAAAAAATCACATATAATTAGAAATTTATACAAATATATTTCATCTAATTATTCACATTTATGCATGTAGCTTCATGCTTATAACAAAAGAGCACTTTATAAATTTAAGAACTGCATCACAAAATTCAAAGTATAATATCAAGGGATAATTATATTATGTTCAGTACATTAGTTCAAAGTAGTTCAAAATTCACAAAAATCAGCTTCCTCAAACATCTCAAATAGGTCCACAATCTCAAGACCAGGAACAGAATGATCAGCCTTCTGTTGACTCAAAAAGGCCTAGGATTTAAACCCTGGAAGAAACATGTATGTACAGGGCCTGGTTTCTGTGCTCTGCAGGAGACCTATCTTCTTTATGTATGATTTCTATCTTGTCTGCAGTCAAGTAACTTACTTAGCTAACCATGCCATCTCTATGAACTTCTGTTGTAACCCAGTCCCTGAAGAGTTGAGATTTATTAGCTTCCTGTGGAAAATGGCCGACTGAACAACTTTGCCTGTGAGCTCCACGGGCAGAGCTGGCAACGTGGAGTTTTTTTGGGGCACAGACTGGTTTTTCTGTAACCCCAAGTGTTTTTCCGGATTAAGGAAAAACAGAAAAGAGAAAACGCCTAGAAAGTTACATATACACAGGTGGCTTCCCGCTTTTCACAGCAAGAATATACAACAATTTCCACAAACAAACCCTTCCTCTAAGTCAAACCATAATCATATTATTTCTATAAATCCTTCCAATAACACATATATAAATCTCTAATACAATTGCTCCTTCCCCTTACATAAAATTTATATATACATATATTTAATTTTTTCCTTCAATCCCTTCCTCTTAAAAAATAATCCATTTAATAATTTTATTCCCCCTTCTACTACTATTTCTATTATGGGTCTTTGCTTTGCATCACTGCACTGGTTCTGCATCACATTATGTATTATCTATTCCCAGGAAGCTTTCTTAGACTGAGACCACTGGTTTTTGTAGAAAATTATTATTATATGTATGAACTTCATTTGCTAGAATTCTCCATCCATCACTGCTGAGAATTCTGGGAGTTGAAGTCTACATACTTCGAAGGTGCATACATTAGAGACATTATTGGGATTAATACCATCCAAATACCAACTTGCTTTGGTTCTGTATGTGTCCATTCTTATCATAATGCAAATTATGAACAATGCAGTATGGCATCCCAATGCGAGCATTTTGTATTTATGTCACAACATCACACACAAATGCATAAAGGGTTGAGTTTGCATTGTTTTGTCAGTTGCCCTTCTTTGTTCCCTCCTTACATTCTTCAAGGTTTCATACATGGATTTTTCCCCCTGGCCTGGAAAATGCCAAGGATTGAATTGGAAATTTTTCCATGCAAGGCATGTATTCTGCCACAGACCCAGAAGATATGAGCAGCCAGAGCTGCACAGCTGCTACTGACGCCTAAATGTATATTATCCAGGAAATGTCAGTGAAATTTCTTGTAGATAATGAATAGAAAATTATTAAACCCATACAAAGTTTTTGCTCTCTCTTAGATAAACAGGGAAGATTGGATTTCTGGATTACATTCATAACTAGAAACTTGTGAACATCACCAAATAATGTGGCTGAAATTCTAATGCTCAAATTCAGGCTCTGCAAGCAAAATCATATTTTTGTGAGCACTTAAATAGAAGAACTGTTGAGAAACATATCATATTACATATCTAAATTCCAAGACCCAGTCCTCAAATTTCAATTGCATTCAAAATGAAATTTCCAAAGAAGTAAATTTATGTCTGAGTTACATTCTTCTAATGTAAGCTAACTCTAGAATAAGCTAAAGCAAACTGGTCCCTGAAAGTTTGTGAACTGGGGTGCGGAAAGCAAATTTGAGAAAATACATTTTTCTAAATATTTCATGGAAAGTAAACTAGCTTAGAGGAAAATGGCAGCCACCATTTCCACTAGTTTAGAGGAAAATGGCAGCCACCATCAAAGCAATATAGGGCATTAGGGGAGCAAAAAAAAAAGCCAATTTGAGTCATAGAAATGAGTATTCTGATGTTGCCACTAAATTCTGAGTCAGGAAAGAAATGCCTGAAAGAAGACAACACCCAGCATAATTACTAATAGAAAATTGGACACACACTTGGTGGCATGTTTCATATCAAATATCCTACTCCTTGTTTTAGGTGTGTCTATATGCGTGCTCCAAGGTTGCCAGAAAGGCTCTGATATGAACGTCCCGCTCAGTGTTATCCTGGGGGTAATGTTCCTGGAGCATCTATATTGCAGCAGGTCTCCACTAGAAAACAGAGGTTTCAACCCATGAAATTTAGATATGTAAGTAAGCCTGGAAAGCTAAAACCACAAATCTTAGAAGACCACTTTTGTTCTCTAGCCAAATAGTTCATTAAAGGTTTTGTAGCTTTAACCTTGTGGCGAACCCTGAATCCCAGCTGGAATCCATTCTGTCTATATGAGAATGATTCAGAGATTGGCTTCAGGTTAACCCTGCTAGCAACATGAGACTCACTATGCATCTGTTTTGCAGGAAATCAAGCATGGCCTCCCTTGCTGCTTATTTTTTTCCCCTGGTGGGAGGTGTCAGCAGAAACTGTCAGAACCTGAAAATGTAGATATTATAAAGACCAAAATAAATATAAAATAAAAAGTATTGCCAAAAATGGCATCTGCAAAGATAAATTGACTCCAAATATTGACTCTTTGGAACTGAATTATTTGGATGATTGTTTAATCAAGAATATAGATTATTTTTAAATCCTTGAAACCATACAAATTAGCCTTGTTTCTATATTGGAAGCACTATTTTCTGCACTCATAGAAAAATTATATATATATATAATATATAATATATATATAATATATATATATAATTATAATTATATAATCATTGTCAAAATTTTAAACATGCCTTATGCTAAAAGATAATACTGTATGTGCAGGTATGGATTTTCTAGCTGTTATGGAGCTAAACATTTTTATATTAAAGTCACAATCCTCCTTTGTTATCATACAGACACAAAAATGACTTTCCTGGATCAAACCCCAAAGTTTACCTCAATTACCTGTGTTTTTCCATTAGCAGAAATTCATGCATCCTGAGCCCCTACCTTTCTTGAAGTTATGTTGCAGCCCAACAAATGTGAGGCTTTGATGTTTTTAAAAAAATCATAGAATTATAAAGCTATCCCTCATGTATGTGTACATTCAATTTTTTTTTTCTTGGCGATCACTCGTAGCCGAGAAAGATTGTCTTCCAAGGGTAAAATCTTAACAGTGGATCCGTAAGTGGCTGTAAAGACCAATTCTGGATCTGAACAACCTCCCACAATGAGGGCATAGGTTTACGGGTGGAAGACGGTCACAATGAGGGTTTGCTTGACGTGCCTTCCTCTTAGCTCGTTTCTCCCTTTCACCCTGTACTCGTGCTTCTTCAAAGTCCATCGTCTTCCAAAGCAGCTACTTTATTCCCAACTTAAGAATGGAAAACAGAATATTGGTGGACAGCAAAAGAGATTCAAAGATACTCTCAAAGCTAATTTAAAAAAATGTAATATCAGCATTGAGAACTGGGAAGCCCTAACTCATGAGTGTTTCAATTGGAGGTCAGCCTTTATTAAAGGTGCTATGTACATTCAATAGAGACTTAAAAACTGTAATATAAATATCAAATTAATATGTTCAGACATATGCAATTACATTGACGCATTCAAAATCTTAATTTGCATTCATTAAGAGTAAAATTTAAAATTTGATTCAGTTTAGTTTTTTTCTGAAAGCTAAATTTTAACAGCATGATAGAAAGTTATATATAAATATAAATAAATATAAAATTAAAATTAAATCTTACTTCTCATCATTATTTTATCTAATGTTGAATCCTAAAAGTATTCCACTACCCTTCCAAAATGCTAGAGAGTCAGTTTTATATATTGTATGATGTTCTAATTATACATAATTATATATCACAATTGGAATATGAGATTCAGTTGGCAGCGAGTGGCTTTTTTCTGCAGCAAAAGCCAGTCCTCAAAATGCCTTAACTTGGGCCAACTATTTAATTCACTGAGTATATAGCAATGTGGATTTTAGGTTTGGAATTCCCCATACCTTTGTCTCCTGTTGAATCATAGTATAAAACATTTTAAAATTATGTTGTTGCAGAAGAACAGTTGGTTGGAAGAAAAAGCTTTCTAAATTACCTGTCCATCTGATTGCAAGCATTTTCAAGAAACATATAAATGACATTGAGATATTTTCAGATTCTCTTTATACAGTGGCAAGAGTAAAGCATTACCTTCAAAGATCATGCATAGGGAATTTAATTACCTTCCTTACCTGGAAAGGAGATAAGGATATACTGTATATGCTTGGAGGCAGAGGTTGAGACAGTTGTACATGTTCCTTTGAGTTGACTTTTATACCTTATTTGGAGTACAAAGCTAATTTCTCTCCTTATTAGCAAATGTTTGGGTTGACCCCAATCAGAGACTGTAAATTTGTTAATTTATTATATTTATATTCCACTGCAATCAGACTAGCAAAGTTTCTGGGAAAGCTGCAAATGTTGTGCCATCACAACTCTGTTGGAAGGTATTGGGTCTAAGCTATGCATCAACAATAACACATTTAGATAAATCAGTTGGTTTATGAAGTGTGATTGTCTCCTATGATTTCTGTCCTTGTTAAATTGCTTTTAGGTACCCTGTTCTGGTTTTTCTGTTAATTTTTAGTCCATGAGCATACAGCAAATAAATAACTATACCTCCTGTGAGAAATTGTCTTTACTTTTTTCTAGCAGATACTCATAGAGCCATAATTATTTACATGTTTATATTTTTTCAAATGTCAGCTTGTCAGTATTAGCTTTTGCTGCTTCTGTGCTGGCCAGTACCTGTATGTCCTTTGTGTCTTCCTCTGGGTCCTGCCCTTAGTGCAACAGATCATGGTTAAGTAATGGGGAAATTAAGGGACTTTATTTTCCCATTACACAAAAAGCATATAAAACTACCTGCTAGCATGGGAATGTAAAATCTGATTTTGAGATTCAATCTGAAGATATTTGACTCAATCTCCAACTCAAATCAGATGGGTTTTTAAATTCTTTTTAATTCAATCACCTATGCAGATTTAAAGCTGAAAAATTATGATTGAATTAGAAGAATTGAATCAAGCTGTTTTCCAAGTGAAATCAGTCAATAATTGAATGAATGAATTGAACTGAACTGAATTCAATTGAAGCCAAATTTCACACATTTGTCCCATTCCTGCCCCAAGATCTATGTATTTTTCTACAACTATTTGTTTTCAGTTATTTGGCAGTGTGCAAGAACAATAATTTATTCTAAATTGTTCTTGGGGGCGGGGAATGTAAAAATTGTAAATTAATGCTGCTGGATTCAACAGTTCAATAGACAAGGTAATACACCTATAAGTTTAATACAAACATCCGTCTGACTAGCTGCAATCATGGTGGCATGCCAGCAGAATTCAAAACTGCATGCAGAACTCTTCCAAGTGGCTCTTGCAGTTATGCTGTATTTCAAACCTCTTACTGAGTGGGAGTGAAGGAAAATCTGTTGTAAATAATTCCCACACTAATACCAGAATATTATAAGCTTTACAAACAAGACACTAAGATTTGGGGGGGGGGGGGGGGGAGAAGTAGAGAAGATTGATTGCATACAGCTATAAAGCCCTGCTTTATATTTCTTTATATTTCTCCAGCAAAGGAGATTGTTACCTTGTCGTGGTGCTGGAGCATGAGCACCTCAATGACACCATGAGCTAAACCGTGAAGGGACACCCAAGCCGGTAAGGTTGTGGCAGAGAGGTTAGACTAAATACGATCCCTGGGGAAGGTAATGGCAACCCACCCCAGTATTCTTGCCGTGAAAACTAAATGGATCAGTACAACCAGAGATATGTCGGTATACCATCGGAATATGGGACTCCCAGGTCGGAAGATGGTCAAAATGCTACTGGGGAGGAACAGAGGATAAGTTCAACTAGCCCCAGATGTGATGACGCAGCTAGCTCAAAGCCGAAAGGACAGCTAGCAGCCGACGGTGCTGGTGGTGAACGACAAATCCGATGCTCTAAAGATCAACACACCATAGGAACCTGGAATGTAAGATCTATGAGCCAAGGCAAATTGGATGTGGTTATTGGTGAGATGTCAAGATTAAATATAGACATCTTGAGTGTCAGTGAACTGAAATGGACTGGAATGGGCCACTTCACATCATATGACCACCAGATCTACTACTGTGGACAAGAGGACCACAGAAGAAATGGAGTAGCCTTCATAATTAATAATAAAGTGGCTAAAGCAGTGCTTGGATACAGTGCAAAAAATGATAGAATTATTTCAATTCGAATTCAGGGTAAGCCATTTAACATCACAGTGATCCAAATATACACCCCAACCACAGATGCTGAAGAAGCAGAAGTAGATCAGTTCTGTGAGGATCTGCAGCACCTACTGGATAATATGCCAAAAAGAGATGTTATTTTCACTACAGGAGACTGGAATGCTAAGGTGGGTAGTCAAACGACACCTGGAATTACAGGCAAGCATGGTCTGGGAGAACAAAATGAAGCGGGACATAGGCTGATAGAATTTTGCCAAGACAACTCACTGTGCATAACAAACACTCTCTTCCAACAACCTAAAAGACGACTTTATACATGGACTTCACCAGATGGTCGACACCAAAATCAGATTGACTACATACTTTGCAGCCAAAGGTGGCGGACATCTATACCAGAGCTTTCCAAACTGTGTGTCGCGACACAAAAGTGTGTCACCACACACAATCTGGTGTGTCGCCACACAACCTGGAAGCGCTAATCATCATCAGCGCTTCCGGGTTTTCCCACGGCGACACACCAACTGCAGCGTGCAAAACCCGAAAGCGGCAGCAGTGCTTCCGGGTTTTTGCGCGCTGCCGCAAGGACGGCACTTCCGGGTTTTCCCGTGGCGACACACCAACACCGGTTGGTGTGTCGCCGCGGGAAAAACTTTGGAAAGCCCTGACCTATACAGTCGGTAAAAACAAGACCTGGAGCTGACTGTAGTTCAGAACATGAACTTCTTATTGCAAAATTTAGAATCAGACTAAAGAGAATAGGAAACACCCACAGATCAGTTAGATATGAGCTCACTAACATTCCTAATCAATATGCAGTGGAAGTGAAGAATAGATTTAAAGGACTAGATTTAGTAGATAGGGTCCCGGAAGAACTATGGACAGAAGTTCGCAACATTGTTCAGGAATGATGCTAGGGAAGGTGGAAGGCAAAAGGAAGAGGGGCCGACCAAGGGCAAGATGGATGGATGATATTCTGGAGGTGACAGACTCAACCTTGGGGGAGCTGGGGATGGTGACGGCTGACAGGAAGCTCTGGCGTGGGCTGGTCCATGAAGTCACGAGGAGTCGGAAGCGACTGAACTAATAAACAACAACAAAATAAAGCCCTGGGATAGATAAAAATGAATTGTTAAAACTCAGCATTGGGTAGAGATGGTGGGCATGGCAAGAAATCCCTCCCATTGGAAATATATAACCCGCAAGTCATAGCAGGAGCATGGCTCAAATTCCCAGTTTGTTTATTATTATGCATTACATGCATTGGTAAGACCACCCAACTCGAACAATGTGTTCTTGGTGGCATACAACAAAAGTAAGCAATAACAAAAATTATACAACTTTTAAAAATAAGAACCCAGTATATAAAATGGTGACCAAACAGGATTATGAAATAACCAAAAGAGGACTCCACTCAACTGGACCAAACATCTAGACAAAAACCAGATTTTAATGGCTTTTCTGGTTTTGTATACATTTTATTAAAAGTTTTAAAGAGAACATAAAAGCTAACACAAATACAGAATAAAAAGAACAACAAAAGAGAGAGTTGAAAGAAGAAAGAAAACTGCAGATAAAAATAAAAAGATAAAAAGAAATAGAAAGAAGCAGCTTCTGATTTCATTTGCAGCAAATACAAGCATGATTACAAAGTTACTGTATCTCTTATCTATGATTCCAAAAAAAAGAGCTCACTTTTTTCTATTATCCAGTTTTTTAAAAAAACATTGAAACCACAAATCATAAGTGCATTTTTTCTGTTTCATTCATTCCTCCATTCCTCCATTGTGGGTAGTATTTTAATGGTTTTTCTAAAGGTACCCAGTGTTGGGGCCTAGAATATATTGTGGGGAGGGGGGAGATATCTTTCCAGAGCACAGGACTAGCTGCTAAAAAGGCATGCTTCCCTGGTCCCATGAGATGGCAATGTTTAAATGAGAAAACGGAGCATGCCCTCCCTGTGGGAGCATGAAGGGTGGACAAATATTCTTGAAAGAAGGAGATCTCGCACGTAGCCTGGTTCAATGCCATGTAGGGCTTTAAAGGTGATAACCAGCACCTTGAATAGCACATGGAAGCCTATTGGGAGCCAATGCAACTCACCTCATAAGGAGCTGCGCCCCTAACTATCTGCACCACTGCATTCAGGGCAAAATGAAGCTTCCAGATCATCTTCAAGGGGAGCCCCATATAGAGCTCATTGCAGTAGTCCAATTGGGAGGTGACTAAGGCATCAATGGAATCTATGCAACTGGCAAACAAGACACAGTTGCACAAAAGCCCTCCTGGCCACAGCTGCCACCTGCTCTTTGAGCAGGAGCTGTGAGTCCAGGAGGACCTCCAGATTGAGTCTGAACAGGACAGAGCCACCCCATCCAGAATCAAAGATGGAAACACTCCAGTTGCCAGATCTGAAGGACCTATAAGCACTCCGTCTTGGTGGCTTGAGCTGCAACCTGTTCTTCCCAATATAATAGCAATATCAGCAACATGCCATCTTTTTTAAAAAAAAAAATGGAAAATGGCAAGGGAGAAGTGAACATGGGTGGGGGTAGGAATGGAATGGCTTTTGCATCATGACAGCTGCCAGTAGGTGGAGCAGTCTGCTGGTGGATTGAAAAGACATCTGGCAAGCCTCTTAAAGCGCAAGTAATTTCAGTGTTCTCAGAATATCTGGATCAGCCCATTAATTAAAAATTATCTTGTGCATTGGCATCATTCAATTTACAAGTAGTCCTTGCTTAATGTCCATTCTTTTAGCAACCGTTCAAAGTTGCGACAGTGCTGAAAAAAATAGACTTGCGACCAGTCCTTGACCTTATAACTGTTGCAGTGCCTCTGAGGTTACATGATAAGAAATTGAGCTATCCTGCATTTACGACTGCCCCCCTCCACTGCCCCTGCCACCCACTCCAGCTGACCTTCATTGTCTTCTCCTGCCTCCCCTTCACTGGGCTCACCATCCTGGCCATGCATCAACCGCATCACTTAGTGATGGAAATTATCGCCCCAATTACTGTTGTTAACTGAGGACTACCTATATCATGTAAGTATTTAAAATAAATAACGACAAAATTATTGCTTTTGTTAGCTAGGAGAAGAAGGCTATCTAGGAAAAGCAAGTAATTCTCATGTGTTTTTCTTTTTATTCATCTAAGGATTAGAGGTAGGGAAGTGTGACAGCTCCCTTCAATCTTCTGTCCAATTTTAGTGGCCCACCTCTATGTCAGAGTTAGCAAATTTGACAGATTACCAAAAGTTCTGTAATACTATAGTGCTTCATACATTCATTGATTTGGTAAACAATGACAAGTATGGTTTGATAGATACCTTTACACAAATCCTCAGATTTTAATAGCTGCTTGAGAATCCCATCTAGGTTTAAACTCTTTCACCTACTTTGTTAGATTTTTTAAAGACATACAATTTTGCTACTTTTCCCCCCTTTCCCATTATGGCATCAACAGAATTATTGTGACTCAGAAATATTTTTAACTTCAGATTTTGGCATGTTTCAGAATATTTGCGGTAATTAACTTCATATTCAACCACTTGCCTCAAGGTCTTATTCATGGGGTCTTCAAACTGTACAAACTTGGAGATCAGAGGCCTCTCATTTATGTCTTTAATTTTACCAAAGTATTCATATCCTGCCTAATCACAACTTAATAATAAACTTACAGTGCAAACACTGCAAATATAACATGGAAGCAGATGCTTCAGATAAAAGCACATTTCATCACATAAATTGCAAGGTGGTGTCTCCAAATTGTCCTGACTTCTCAACCCCAAGCAGCTCTTTCTATGCAACATTACACTCTAATTCAGAAAATACTCTTTGGGAAATCTTCCAGGAACAACCAACAGGCTCTGGTATTAGGGCTCAAGCCATTATAGTCCTTCAGTTTCTAAAACGATGTTTAGGCTGTTTCTTCCCTGCAGGATTGCTATAGAACAGTGCTTCCCAAAGTGCTGCTGTTGGCGACAAACCAACGGTGGCAGCGGTGGCGGCATGGGGGCGGGGATGTACATGGCAGTGGTGCGGGGGGGGCGCACAGGGGCGGGGGCGTGCATGGTGGCGGCAGCGGCGGCGGCCTCCGCTAAAACGCAGAAGCGCTGATGGCGCTCCACTGCCGCCGTCGTGCACACCCCTGCTGCTGCTTCCGGGTTGTGTGGCAACACACCAGACTGTGTGTTATTTATTTATTTATTTATTTATTTATTTATTTATTTATTTATTTATTATTTGGATTTATCCCCGCCCATCTCTACCATGGCAGACTCTGGGCGGTTTAGTGTCATGACACTAAAGTGTCATGACACACAGTTTGGAAAGCTGTGCTATAGAAGCTCAAAGCACACAAGAGCTGGACTGAAATGTGAGAATTTCAGTTTTCATTTGTAATGAGACATGGTTTGAATGAAGAAGGGTCGGGGGGAAGAGGCTGTGCAGATTTCAGATTTGATCTCCAAAGACTGCTTTGGACGATGCAGAAGTGTGAATGTTATGTTTGTCTGCAACACCTTAGAGCAGCCACACCTTTCCCCAGGATTGTACAACTGTCCTGCAAAGCAATGCAACTACCTGAAGGTGGTGCATAAAGGTGGTACATTTGTGTCCCAGAGCTTTCTGAAGTATTTTGGGGGGACCAACTCTGAAGTGCTGCACAGGCCCAATATATCTCAAAATTAGAGACTGAGCAGTATTTGGTGAATCTGAAAATCTTTATGTGCCAAAGTAACCTCCACAAATGTTTCATACTATATACTTTGGTTTCCTAGGCATAGGATTTTGGGTAACAAATATCTGAAATGTAAGAGTTTGACTTACTTTTTTTCCCCTGTCTTGAATGTGTTCATCTCCGATGATGGGTTTGTTTGGGTTTTTTAACTTGCAAAGTTAAGAGTAGAGTGCAGATAAGGAATTTCTAGTCTGACTTTTACATTAGCATGTAAATTAAAACTCTGAAAGAAAAAGGGCTTCCACATCTATAACTTCTCAATGTTTGTCCTTCCTTTTGTCCAAATCACATGCAAATATATTAAACATAATTGCAGAGTTTTGCCACTCTGGCTTGTCAAGGAGTTACAGAATTGCATCAATATTCTGGGGGCAAAATCTCAGTAGGTCTTCTGAAATATAAATAAATAAATTAGGAAACAACATTGCAAATCCAAACCCAACCCCTCTGAAACTTTTCATCTTCTGAGCAAATAAAATAGTCTAATCTATAATACAAGGTGCATTTTTTCTAGGACAGAATTTAGCAGATGTATATGCAATGGTTTTTTCCCCCACAGAATGTCCTGCATCAAGGAAATTGTTCATATGCATAGTCAATGGGTTAGAATTTCTACTTAGATTGGTCACAATATCATCTTCCCTGCAAGAATGATCTGTCACACAGAATGGAACAGGAGTAAACTGTGGAACAGAAGTTTCAACATTTGTTTTGACTTTGCAGATATAATGATATGCTAGAATATATGAAGATTACATGAGAACTCTACCATAACAGAGGGGTGTATTTAAAATTGTGTTGTTACAGAAATGTGTATCCGTCTGTTACCGAATTGTAATTCCTATTATTGTTATTGCTGTTAATAACAGTAATAATTTGATTTGTATCCTTCCTGTGTCCTGTCATGCTGTCTGCAGGCACTGGCAGGTTCAGCATCTCAAGAAGTGGACTCCACATTTGGTCAAACTCTATGGAACAGTTTTTTTCAAACTGTGTTCCACGTAACTCTGTGAGAACTCAATGGGATTCCATGAGATACTAAGAGCAAAAAATAAATTTTAAAAAGTTCACTCAAACACAGCCAATTTTCTATCATTAGAACTTTGCTTTTTGATCAGGGGTTCCAGGAAGTTTTTGTTCTAAGCAGGTTCAGTGACCTGAAAAAGTTTGCAAACCCCTGACGTAAAATGTAGTGAACTGTAGTGATTAAGTTGCTAGATTTGGGTCAGAGAGACCCAAAGGTGAAGATGTTCCTTTGCCTCTTAAAGAGGCCTTGGTTCGCCCCCTCCTCAAGAAGCCATCGCTGGACCCCACCATTCTGGACAATTTCCATCCAGTATCAAACCTCCAAGGGGTGTGGTGGCTCAGCGGGTAAGATGCCAGGCTTGTCGATCGGAAGATCTCAAGTTCGGAGGTTCAAATCCCTAGCCCTGCGTGACGGAGTGAGCTCCCGCACTCGCCCCAGCTCTTGCCAACCTAGCAATTCGAAAGCATGCAAATACAAGTAGATGAATAGGTACCACTTCGGTGGGAAGGTAACAGCGTTCCGCGTGCGTCATGCCGGCCACATGACCACGGAAGCATCTTTGGACAACGCTGGCTCTTTGGCTAACAAATGGACATAAGCACCGGCCCCTAGAGTCGGACACGACTGCACAAATGTGCGGGGGAAAACTTTACCTTTACTTATCAAACATCCACCTTTTGGGGAAGGTGCTTGAGAAGGTATCAATAATGACTTGTACATTTTTATAATGACTGTTTTTTATGTATTTGTATTTGCATGTATTTGTTGTTTTATTGATTGTTGTATGCTGCCTAGAGTCACTTTTTGCAAAATGGGCAGCCATATAAATGTGATTAATAAAATAAACAAACAAACAAACAAACAAACTCACCATTCCACCAGACTTCACTGTGTGTCTTTGGACCACTCTTCAACATACCTGACAGGATTGTTTCTATGGAGAGAAAAATAAAGGAATCTCCTATGTACTATTGCCTTGAGATTTTTCTACATAAAAAGTGGGATACAAACACGTTCAGTCAATAAATAATTTATTATGGCATAAGTGTCCCTATTATTTGCTACACTACAAAGCATCACAATTTCTAAATCTTCCAGAATTATCACAGTCACAAAATTTATAACACTTTTTGGAATGAAAAAAGTGTAAGTTCCACTATTTATAGGAATATTGATATTTTATTAAAATAATGCAACTACATTAACAAATCCTAGATGTATTGTCGAAGGCTTTCACGGCCGGAGTTCAATGGCTGTTGTGGGTCTTCCGGGCTGTGTGGCCGTGTTCTGGAAGTTGTGGTTCCTAACGTTTCGCCAGCATCTGTGGCCAGCATCTTCAGAGGGCAGGAGCACAGATAGAAGCAAAATCTCTGTGCCCAGGTAGAGTGGCAATGTTCTATTTATAGAGCTAAATTATAGGAGATTAGGTGGGGTTTTTTGTTGTGTTGAAATGTTAACGAGTGGCTGATGAGCGTGATTAGCATGTTCATTGTGAGAAGTATTCCCATGTCCTGGTGGTTGGACTGAGTTCGTTGACCTTTTGCAGGCTGTGTTTTTCAGGACTGGTAGCCAGGTTTAGGACACAAAGTATACAGAAAACCCACCCATACGGACCGATATCTACACAAAAATTCCAATTCCAATCACAAAAGAGAGGCATGATCAAAACCTTGGTGGATCGTGCTAATCGAAACTGTGAAACCCAATTTCTCAACAATGAACTTAACCATCTGAATTGGGTCCTACAGGCAAATGGCTATTCCAAGAATGAAATAAAAAGAGCCATCAAACCAAGAAAACAACATCCAACTGAAGAAAAACAGCCCCCCACAAACAAAGTATTCCTGCCCTACATCACAGGAGTCACTGACCGCATGGGAAAACTGATGGAAAAACACAACTTTCAAACAGTCTTCAGACCCACCAGAAAAATACAACAAATGCTAAAATCAGCAAAAGACAAAAGGGACCCCCGCACCGCTGCAGGAGTATACCGCATACCATGCAGCTGTGGACAAGTATACATCAGAACCACAAAACGAAGCATTCACACCAGGATAAAAGAACATGAAAGACACTGCAGACTACAGCAACCGGAAAAATCTTCAGTAGCTGAACATGCTCTCAAGCAAACGGGACACAAAATCCTATTTGAAAACACAGAAATACTGGACAACACCAAAAGCCACTACACCAGATTATACAGAGAAGCCATTGAAATTCACAAACACCAGCACAGTTACAATAAAAAAGAAGAAAGTTTAAAAATTAGCAAAACCTGGCTACCAGTCCTGAAAAACACAGCCTGCAAAAGGTCAACGAACTCAGTCCAACCACCAGGACATGGGAATACTTCTC
The DNA here is from genome assembly GCA_023362775.1 of Charina bottae. Lineage (NCBI taxonomy): Eukaryota > Metazoa > Chordata > Lepidosauria > Squamata > Charinaidae > Charina > Charina bottae. The sequence continues at coordinate 91,729,960 of JALMGJ010000004.1, read as the reverse complement.
ACAATGAACATGCTAATCACGCTCATCAGCCACTCGTTAACATGTCAACACAACAAAAAACCCCACCTAATCTCCTATAATTTAGCTCTATAAATAGAACATTGCCACTCTACCTGGGCACAGAGATTTTGCTTCTATCTGTGCTCCTGCCCTCTGAAGATGCTGGCCACAGATGCTGGTGAAACGTTAGGAACCACAACTTCCAGAACACGGCCACACAGCCCGGAAGACCCACAACAGCCAAATCCTAGATGATTAACAGTAGTTATTGAGGAAAATATCCTCCCTTCCCAGTTTGGCTTGCCCAGCTGAAATTATTCCTCCCCTGCTTTCCATCAGACAAAATTTTAATCCAATTTCAAGAATATATGAAGCGCCCTGGGTTAGAACATGCAACCATAGTCTAGCATTCAGATCACACAGTGAACACTTAAATGCATTCAGGAAGCTCAAAGCATAGACAGCAGCTGGCAAGCAACATTCATATGTGATTGACAAATGGTGTTTAGGGAGTGCTGTTTATGATTCAAGAAAATAGTAACTGTCAATAGTAGCCACTGATAGTTCACTCTGCCATGAATGTGCCTAGTATCCTTTTAAAACCATTTATATTGGTATCTTCGCATCTGTCAGATCAGGAGTAGTACAACATTGTCCTGTCCATCATAACAACACTATCCTCTACTTGTCTGTCTGGCTCACAGCCTTCATCCCTTTCCTGCTATGGTTTCATCAGTTTTGCTGCTTCTCCAGTATATTTTGTTGTTGTTCAGTCGTTTAGTCGTGTCCGACTCTTCGTGACCTCATGGACCATAGCACGCCAGGCCTTCCTGTCCTCCACTGTCTCTCAGAGTTTACTCAAATTCATGTTCATAACATCGGTGATGCTATCTAACCATCTCATCCTCTGCCGTCCCCTTCTCCTTTTGCCTTCAGTCTTTCCCAGCATCAGGGTCTTTTCCAGTGAGTCCTCTCTTCGCATTAGGTGGCCAAAGTATTTGAGCTTCAGCTTCAGCATCTGTCCTTCCAATGAGCAGTCAGGGTTGATTTCCTTTAGGATTGACTGGTTTGACCTCCTTGCAGTCCAAGGGACTCTCAAGAGTCTTCTCCAGCACCACAGTTCGAAAGCATAAACTCTTCGGCGCTCAGCCTTCCTTATGGTCCAACTCTCACAGCCATACATTACTACTGGATATTTACTATACCAGTATATTTAGTAATAATTAATTTATTATTTGTTAGATTTATATCCTACCTTTTATTCAAGAATTCGTGGTGGTATACGTGGCTCTCCCTCTTCCAATTTTTTCCCCATAGCAAGAACCCTGTGATGTACATTTACCTTAGAGAGTGCAATTGGCCCTAAGTCACCCAGTGAGCTTCCATGGCTGAGGGTAGACTTAAACCTGGGTCTCTCCCATCTCAGACTAGCACCTTAACTACTGCACTATGGTGTCATTAATGGGAGAAAAAGAGATTAAACACATATTCTTTGTGTCATTGTCTCTGCCATCAGCATGTCCAAATACATGGTGCTTGGTGCCATTGGTAGTAAACCAGTGATCAGGAATCCTAGGGAAATAATATTCCCCAGAGCTTCTAGTATTTCAGCCACAACTACTGTATATCTGAGAAAACAGCTGGGAAAACAAAATTTTCCCTCCCTTCCTCAGGATGACAATCAAGTGGATGGAGAGAGTCTTTGTTTTGTGACAGCATGAGTAGGAGGATAAAGATGAGTTCTTGTTCAGGCTGGAATAACCTATGAACCATAGAACATTAACTTCAGCAGCACCTCTAATTAAAAGTGCAATTCTACCCTTGATTTTCACCTGCCGTACAAGATAGATTTAGTAAGTCCTTTTGTGCTATATGAGCATAAAACTGTGCCTCTGTCTACCATTTAAAAATAACCTATCAAAATTGAAAATCAGTGAAAAAAAGGGAGGATTAAGATAAGAGAGCAACATTATCACTCACTCACTTGCCTGACCATATATTCCCATAATTTCTGTATGACCATTAGTCATTATTATGCTTATGTGACACTTGTTTCTCCAAAGGCAACCAGGTAGGGCCCTCACCAACACAGGAAGAATATTCATTGTCTCAAGCAAAATCAGCAAAACAGTCCGCAAGAGCGCTCATCCACTCACCCTGTTACTAAGTTGTTGCTCTTCGGGGGCAAAACATGTAGGACAGATGACAGTGAAAAACAAAACAAAACTGTGTAACTGAACATGATAAACCACTATCATTTGATCTTACAGCAGGGAACCGCAGTTATTTTAACATAAGCACACTTTTCAGTATCTAGCAATAGGCTGGTTCCAGCCTTAATCATAATATGAGAACATCCATTGAAACCATTAAGTGGCCAATCTAAGTACTATTATTTTAGTGGATAAGCATCATAAACTCTAATCCAGATTTAGTACAGGTACATGTTATCACTCTAAGGTATCTAGACCATACACAGTTCTTTCTCTGTTGCTAATTTATCATAAGGACAAGTGATTAAAGATAATCTTAAACATGACCTATGTGGTTTACTTGTTGATCCTTCTCTTGGAGAGCTATTCTTGGTAGGCTGTCCGTTGTTTGCAAAGGGTTATAATTTGCTCTACCTTTTTGAAAAGCTGAAATCCAGAAAAGCTGGGTGGGGTGAGGGGAAAAGACTTAGAATAAGCTGCAGTACTCACAACCCCTCTATGTCTGGTACTGTCAAACAGCACTTTTTTTTTTTGGCTATTCCAAATATCTCTCATAGCACAAAAAGATATCTCTGCAATTGTTCTGCTATTCTCAGAGGTGATTTTACTCTAGATAAGGAGGTGTTTTAAATGCATTAGGAGTAAGATATATTATAGGCTATTGTAACTTTTTTTGTATTCACAGGCATTTGTGTCAGCCAATAGCCATGACTACAACCATGAATTTCTGTTAAACTGTTCAGATTTTTTCTGTCTCTCAGCTTATAAAGATAAGAGCAGCTGTCCCCAAACCAGTGCCTCAATCATACACACATGACTACAATTGCCATAATCCACAGATAGTATAGTCAACAGTTTCTTAAATGGGATAGTGATAGTTGTAGTCTACAGGGCAATAGATTGGAAAAGGTTAGATCACAGCAAAGCCCTACATTCATTTTATATATAGATACATACATAGGGGGCCGTGGTGGCTCATGTGGCTAAGGCGCTAAGACGCTGAGACGCTGAGACGGGAAGATCTTAAGGTCGGCGGTTTGAAGCCTGTGTGTGGATGCCCCATGATGGGGTGAGCTTCTGTCAGCTAGCCCTAGCTTCTGACGTCAGGCTCTAGCGACAAGCCGGTCGGTTAGCCCCCCATCGCAACTAAACAGATCAACCGATTACCAACTTCTGGTTGATCCGGGAAAAAGCGGACCCTGCAAAAAAGCGGGATAAACGCGAGGAGGAGGAGGAGGAGGAGGAGGAGGAGGAGGAGGAGGAGGAGGAGGAGGAGGAGGAGGAGGAGGAGGAGGAAGAAGAAGAAGAAGAAGAAGAAGAAGAGGAGGAGGAGGAGGAGGAGGAGGAGGAGGAGGAGGAGGAGGAGGAGGAGGAGGAGGAGGAGGAGGAGGAGGAGGAGGATACACACACATACTTACATACACGTACATGCACACACCTCTTTCTCATTGATTTTACTTTTAACAAGTAAAGGATTAAAATATATATTATAATGGATCCCTGGATGCCTGGATTGAATGTCCAAATCTGGAGGAGCTGCAGATTTTGCATATTCAACCAGATCTTTGTACAAAGTTTAGGTGCATGTATGGCATGGACATGTGTGGATAATGTAGGGCAATAGGTGATTCCTTTGGCTCCATCAATTGCTAAAATTATTATGGTATCTATAATAAATACATATCTTAATCACCATTGTCATTTATTTATTTATTTATTTGTTTGTTTGTTTGTTTATTTGTTTATTTATTTTCTTTCCCATATTTATTATTTTTTATAAATAACTCAAGGCAGCGAACATACCTAATACTCATTCCTCCTCCTATTTTCCCCACAACAACAACCCTGTGAGGTGAGTTGGACTGAGAGAGAGTGACTGGCCCAAGGCCACCCAGCCGGCTCTCATGCCTAAGGCGGGACTAGAACTCATAGACTCCTGGTTTTTGCAGTGTCCCTCATTGTTGCTCATGTTACTTGGGGCTGTCAAGGGTTGTAGTTCAGCAACATCTGAAAGGCCACACACTGCATATCCAGGCAACAAATTTTAATAATGTGAAAGTTCATGTGTTAAATATGTCATCAGGGGCAATGGTAACTCTTGAGTAACATGCATTAATTGGAGAAAATTAAATTTGGCTTAAATGCATATATTTCCATCACAGTATTACAGGAGTAAGCATCATACAAAACATACAAAAATAAAATAAATGATATCACTGATGTGCAAAATCTGTTTATTTTTTTAAAATTAAAATTTTAAAGATACTTTAAAACTTTGTTTCACCTTGTTTTTTTATTTTTGTTTCTTATTTTGTTATATCTGCACTGGTAAATTTCACTCTACCAAGTCTATCACCTCAACTAGCAGAAAGTTGTAAATGAGTCACTGTTTTGTAATGGATCCTACCTCTATGCTTTTCTTCCAGTTTATCTTTTCCACATGGGCCTTCCTTTATCCTTGCAGTCCCCATTTCCAGCTGAAGCCAAAGTTGAAAAGTATGCAATTGTATTAACAGGCATTTTTTTGATCCAACTCACCTTTCACTTTTTCTCCTCCTCTTGTTTTCTTGCAGCAAGCTTCTCAGAATGAGGGCTATTTATATTGCCTATCTAATTCTGCAAGATGTCAAGATCATTGGCAGTATGATTAAATGAAGATAGTTAATGAAAGTTTTTAGAGACCCAGTTTGATGTAGTGGACCAGTTGTTGTTTATTCGTTCAGTCGTTTCCGACTCTTCGTCACTTCATGGACCAGTCCACGCCAGAGCTTCCTGTCGGCTGTCACCATCCCCAGCTCCCCCATGGTTGAGTCCGTCACCTCCAGAATACCATCCATCCATCTTGCCCTTGGTCGGCCCCTCTTCCTTTTGCCTTCCACTTTCCCTAGCATCAGCTTCTTCTCCAGGGTATCCTGTCTTCTCATTATGTGGCCAAAGTACTTCAGTTTTGCCTTTAATATCATTCCCTCAAGTGAGCAGTCTGGCTTGATTTCCTGGAGTATGGACTGGTTTGATCTTCTTGCAGTCCAAGGCACTCTCAGAATTTTCCTCCAACACCACAGTTCAAAAGCATCTATCTTCCTTCGCTCAGCCTTCCTTATGGTCCAGCTCTCGCAGCCATAGGTTACTACAGGGAATACCATTGCTTTAACTATGCGGACCTTTGTTGTCAGTGTGATGTCTCTGCTCTTAACTATTTTATCAAGATTTGCCATTGCTCTCCTCCCAAGAAGTAGACGTCTTCTGATTTCCTGGCTGCAGTCAGCGTCTGCAGTAATCTTTGCGCCTAGAAATACAAAGTCTGTCACTGCCTCCACTTTTTCTCCCTCTATTTGCCAGTCATCAATCAAGCTCGTTGCCATAATCTTGGTTTTTTTGAGGTTTAACTGCAAGCCAGCTTTTGCACTTTCTTCTTTCACCTTCGTCATAAGGCTCCTCAACTCCTCCTCGCTTTCAGCCATCAAAGTGGTATCATCTGCATATCTGAGATTGTTAATGTTTCTTCCAGCGATTTTAACTCCAGCCTTGGATTCCTCAAGCCCAGCATGTCGCATGATGTGTTCTGCGTACAGGTTGAATAAGTAGGGTGAGAGTATACAACCCTGCCGTACTCCTTTCCCAATCTTAAACCAGTCCGTTGTTCCGTGCTCTGTTCTTACCGTTGCTACTTGGTCGTTATACAGATTCCTCAGGAGGCAGACAAGATGACTTGGTATCCCCATACCACCAAGAACTTGCCACAATTTGTTATGATCCACACAGTCAAAGGCTTTAGAATAGTCAATAAAACAGAAATAGATGTTTTTCTGAAATTCCCTGGCTTTCTCCATTATCCAGCGGATATTGGCAATTTGGTCTCTAGTTCCTCTGCCTTTTCTAAACCCAGCTTGTACATCTGGCAATTCTCGCTCCATGAATTGCTGGAGTCTACCCTGCAAGATCTTGAGCATTACCTTACTGGCATGTGAAATAAGTGCCACTGTTCGATAGTTTGAACATTCTTTAGTGCTTCCCTTTTTTGGTATGGGGATATAAGTTGATTTTTTTCCAATCTGATGGCCATTCTTGTGTTTTCCAAATTTGCTGGCATATGGCATGCATCACCCTGACAGCATCATCTTGCAAGATTTTAAATAGTTCAGCTGGGATACCATCGTCTCCTGCTGCCTTGTTATTAGCAATGCTTCTTAAGGCCCATTCAACCTCACTCTTCAGGATGTCTGGCTCTAACTCACTGACCACACCGTCAAAGCTATCTCCAATATTATTATCCTTCCTATACAGATCTTCCGTGTATTCTTGCCACCTTTTCTTGATCTCTTCTGCTTCTGTTAGGTCCTTACCATCTTTGTTTTTGATCATACCCATTTTTTCCTGGAATTTACCTCCGATGTTTCTAATTTTCTGGAAGAGGTATCTTGTCCTTCCTATTCTATTGTCTTCTTCCACGTCCGCACATTGCTTGTTTAAAAATAATTCCTTATCTCTTCTGGCTAACCTCTGGAATTTTGCATTTAATTGGGCATATCTCCCCCTATCACTGTTGCCTTTTGCTTTCCTTCTTTCTTGGGCTACTTCCAGTGTTTCAGCAGACAGCCATCTTGCCTTCTTGGTTTCCTTTTTCTTTGGGACGTTTTTTGTTGCCGCCTCCTGAACAATGTTGCGAACTTCTGTCCATAGTTCTTCTGGGACCCTATCTACTAAATCTAGTCCCTTAAATCTATTCTTCACCTCCACTGCATATTCCTTAGGAATATTAGTGAGCTCACATTGCCACCAAATGTGGTAAAAAGATCCTCTTTTTTTTTTTGCATTTCCAACAGACATTCGTATTTCTAATTTTTGATTTAAATAGCACCTCAGGTGATAGGTACCATCTATATATCATTTTATATATGTTTTCCCTTAAACTATTACTTAGGGTGAATTTTATATTTTTTGACCAAATTTTTTGCCACTGCTCATATGTAATTTCTATACCTAAATCTTCTTCCCATTTCTTCATATAATTTTTAATTTTTATATCTTTAGTTTTCATTTCCAATAATATCTTGTAAATTTTTGATATCAAGTGGTAATTATCTCGTTCTAATATATTATCCCAATTATTTTGATCTTTTATGAATTGAAAATTTTTATTGTCGATTTTATATTGTTCTTTTAGTTGAAAGTACGTAAACCAGTGGCACATTATATTTTCGTTTTCTAGTTCCTCCCGTGTTTTTAGTCTATAATTATTTCCTTCCATTTTTAACAAGTTTTGATATTTTATAAAATCCTTATCTGTTTGATTCCCCATTCTGGCGCCTGCCTCCTGTGGCGATACCCATAATGGCAAGCCAGGTAGTAATGTTTTTTTATATTTGTTCCAAATTTTTAATAGTGACTTCCTAATTATATGATTGTTAAATAACTTATGTACTTTGCATCTATTATGCCACATATAGCCATGCCAACCATACCTGTTGTCGTGTCCTTCCAAGTTTATTGTTTTTCCATCTTCTAATTTAATCCAGTCTCTAATCCAAATTAGCCCGCATGTTTCATAATACAATTTTAAATCAGGCATTGCTAAACCCCCTCTATTTTTAGTATCTTGTAGGTATTTAAGTTTAATTCTAGGTTTTTTTTTTTTGCCAAATAAATTTTGTTATTTCTCTTTGCCATTTTGTAAAAATTTGATCTTTTATTGTAATTGGGATTGTTTGAAGCAGGTATAGAAATCTTGGTAAAATATTCATTTTTATTGTGGCAATTCTGCCTAATAGGGATATTTGCAAGTTTGCCCATTTCTCCAAATCCTTTTTGATTTCTTTCCATAAGCTTTCATAATTATTTTTATATAAATCCAAGTTATTATTTGTTATTTGAATTCCTAAGTACTTAATTTTTTTAACATTTTGGAAACCTGATATTTGTTCTATTTTGTCTATTTCTACTTTAGGCATATTTAAATTTATCATTTTGGTTTTTTCCTTATTTATTTTAAATCCTGATACTTCACCATATTCTTGTAGTTTAGAGATCAATTTTGTTATTGAGTTTATTGGATTTTGTAATGTTATTACTAGATCATCAGCGAACGCCTTTAATTTGTATTCCTCTTTCTTGATCTTAATCCCCTCTATTTCTTGATCTTTCCTTATTTCATCTAATAAAACCTCTAGTACCAGTATAAATAATAATGGGGAAATAGGGCATCCTTGCCTAGTACCTTTCATTATTTTGCATTCCTGTGTTAGTTCATCGTTTACTATTATTCTTGCTTTTTGTATCCTATATATTGCTTTTATTGCATTTATGAATTTATTTCCAAAATCTTTTTTTTCTAATACTTTGAACATAAAATTCCAATTTACGTTGTCAAAAGCTTTTTCTGCGTCTAAAAATAGTAGTGTTATTTGTTTTTCATTATGTACTTTAGCATATTCTATTAAATCAATTACATTTCTAATATTATCTTTTATTTGTCTAGTCGGCAGAAATCCATTTTGATCTTGCTTAATAGTTTTCTGTAAAAAATTTTTGAGTCTTTCCGCAAGAATAATAGTAAAAATTTTATAATCGTTATTTAATAATGAAATTGGCCTATAATTTTTACAATCTGTTGGATCCTGATTTTCCTTTGGGATTAGTGTAATGTTAGCCTCTTTCCATGATTCAGGTATTTCTGACCCTTGAAGTATTGAATTAAACATTTCTTCTAATGGTTTAATTAATTGTTCTTGTAGTTTTTTATAATAATCTGCTGTGAGTCCGTCTGTCCCTGGTGCCTTATTTACTTTCAATTTTTTAATTGCTTCTCTGATTTCTTGGGTTGTAATATTGTGGTTTGTAAGTTCCTTATCTTCTTCTGTTAATTTTTCAATGTTACAATTTTTAATATATTCTTCTACTTTATCTGCTGGGGTTTTCTGCTCCTGATATAGATTTGTATAATAATCAAAAAAAACTCTCTTAATGTCTTCATTATATGTGAACTCCATATTTTTATTTTTTATTTTATTTATAATTCTTTTCTCTTTTTCTTTTCTCAGTTTGTACATTAACCATTTTCCTGGTTTATTTGCCTGCTCAAAGTTTCTTTGTTTTATAAATTTTAATTTTTTATCTAATTCTTCTGTTAACTCAATCTTAAGGTGAGATTGTAGCCATTTTATCTGGTTCATAATCTCTTCCTTTTCTTTCTTTCTTTTTTTATTTTTTTGCAATTCTAGTTCTTTTTCTTTTATCTGATTCATTAATGTTTCTAATTTTTTTTTAAATCTATTTTTAATATATTTGTTTTTCGAAATCAAGTTGCCTCTCATGAATGCTTTGCTTGTTTCCCAAACCTTTTCTATACTTACTTCATTATTCATGTTCCATTTTAGAAATTCTTGTAATTTCTTCTCTAGGTCTTCTACATTTTTATTATCTTTGAGTATATTTTCATTCATTTTCCATCTATATATTTTTTTATTTATGTTTAAGGTCATACAAACAGGATTATGGTCAGACAGCGTTTTTGCATTAATTGTCATAGCTCTAATTTTATTTTCCAAATTTTTTGTAACCCAAATCATGTCTATTCTGGAAAAGGAATTAAATCTATTTGAATAATAGGTATATTCTTTCTTGTTTCCATTTTTGTATCTCCATCCATCTATTAGCATTAGGTTTTTTGCCATATTAAAAAATTCCTTGGGTAGTTTCCCTTGATTTTTATTAATATGGTTTTCTGATTTTCTATCAATCTCTGGTTCTACTACCCCGTTTAAATCACCCATTAATATACAATTTTCAATCCTCTTTTCTGAAATTATTTCTGAAATTTTTTTAAAGAAATTTTTTTGCTCGTTATTTGGAGCGTAGATTCCTATTATCATCATTTTTATATTTTGACATTCTATTTCTACTAATATAAATCTACCTTCTTGATCTTTTTCTACTAGTTGAGGTTTTAACGCTGGCTTAATATATATTACAATCCCATTTTTCTTTTTTTCATTTGATGTTACAAAGGCTATTCCCAATCTTTTATTTTCCAAATATTTTTCATCTTTATTTTTAATATGTGTCTCTTGCAAGCATATAATATCCAGTTCTTGTTTCTTTAACAGTTGAAATATTCTATGTCTTTTAACAGGTGAATTGAATCCATTAATATTCCATGTTATAATGTTTAATTTATTCATTTTTATACAAGCCCACTTCTAGCTATTTTTCACACCTTATGGTCTTTAACGTCTTACTCCTGTTCTTTTACTTGTTCTTTCTTACTTCCCAATTCTTTTTCTAGTTTCTTGTGAAATTCTTTTGCCTTAAGTACAGAGGTTAACCGGTATCTTTGTCCCTTGTACTGGAGATTTACCCCTTCCACTGCCTCCCACCTGAAATTTATTTCATTTTTCTTTAATAAGTCTGTGAGAAATTTATATTCTTTTCTTTTTTTTAAGATTCTCCCTGGTACCTCTTTGAATATAGTCACAGTTTTACCTTCCACCTCAATTTTTTTATTAAATGCAGCTTGTATTACCGCATCTCTATATTTTTTTTTTGAAAATTCTATTAATATGTCCCTTGGTTTCTTGTTCACCTTTGCATATTGAGAATTTACCCTATAAATTTTTTCAATTTCTTCCTCTACTTTTTCACCCTCCCATTCAATCAAGTCAGCAATCATTTGTATTAATGTTTCCCTTATATTCTCTTCTTTGTCTTCCTCCACACCTCTTATTCTAATATAGTGTTCTTTTTCCTTTATCTCTAATAATATTATGCGCTCTTCATCCTCTTCTCTTCTTTTTTCACATTCTTCAGTCTGTAGCTTAACACCTTGTATTTCAGTCTTTAGTTTTTCCTCTATAATGTCCAGTTTTTGTTGCAATTTTCTTTCTAAAGAAGAAAGTTTTTCTTCTAAAACTTTTTTAACAGTCAATGTAATAGTCTCTGTTGTCTTAGCTGTAAATTCATCGAATAAAGACTTAAATCCTTCACCCTCTAACGAGTCTGAACCTTTTCTTAGTGTTCTTTTAACAGCCATATTTTAACAGGTATCAAGAGCAAATATACATGCAATATTTCCCCCCCCCCACAAAATCTGTTTCAAAGATCTCTTTTCTATTATATCTAAACTTTTTCCAATAATATATATATATATATATTTAATACATATATTTAATACTTAATACTATTTTGGGTTTATAGCTTACAAATATAAACTTATAATTATAGTTATATAGTTTTCAGTTCCTCCAAAAGTTGTACTGTTGCAAGGTATCTTCAAAATGGCCACAGTTATTTAATAATTAATTAAGTCTTTAGAATTCCGAAAGCATATCAGTTTTTACAATCCTTATATTGTCCTTCATTAAGAAATTTCCGCTTTTTCTTTTTACTTTATTCACTATTGTTTGTGGCTAGGATGGCAAACCTTTCTTTGGGATCTTTTGCCCAACTCCGCCCGTTGTCTGTTTTTCCTCCCTTGTCACTCGGATCCACGAGTCTCCATTAATCACCAACGCTGACTCACATCCACAGCAGACCAGACAAACAATTACTAACTCGCTCCCCTTCGTGACAGCAGGGTTTCTCCTCAGAGAAGATTTACTTCTCTCCTCTGTGCTATTTCGTCTCTCTTCCAGACACAAAATCAGCAAAAACAACGGTGCAGTTTCTCCCCCTTTCCTTTTTTAGCAGAGCTCTCCTTCTCTGCGTCTGCTCGCCATCACAGCTCACCCGGAAGCCTAAGTTAAGAAAGCCGGAAGTAATTTTAAATGTATATGAATATGTAGTATGTATGTGTAGGTAGAAGAGGTTAAGTCTTTAAAAATTAAGAAAGGAAAAATGCATAAGAGAATAATAGAATATATATATATATATATAGAAACATAAAAATGAAAGAAAGGAACTAATGAACTAAAAATAGATAAAAAAGCTAAGGGAGGGATTTTGTGGATTAAGAGATATGTAGTAGTGGGAGAGGAGTATGGGAGGTAAGAAGGTAGGAAGGAAAAAGAAAGTAGAAATAGATAAATGGAATTGAAAGATCGGATTATACAAAAGACTAGAAAATAAAAATTTATAAGTTATAAGACTATGAAAATATGCAATTGATGAAATGCCTAAGTGTAAATGGGATATGTTTTATGTAAAATGTAAATGTCTGTGTTATATGTTAAATGTAAATAAAGTTTATTTTTTAATATTTAAAAAAAAAAAAAAAAAAAAGGAATATTAGTGAGCTCATATCTAACTGATCTGTGGGTCTTCCCTATTCTCTTTAGTCTGATTCTAAATTTTGCAATAAGAAGTTCGTGATCTGAACTACAGTCAGCTCCAGGTCTTGTTTTTACCGACTGTATAGATGTCCGCCACCTTTGGCTGCAAAGGATGTAGTCAATCTGATTTCGGTGTCGACCATCTGGTGAAGTCCATGTATAGAGTCGTCTTTTAGGTTGTTGGAAGAGAGTGTTTGTTATGCACAGTGAGTTGTCTTGGCAAAATTCTATCAGCCTATGTCCTGCTTCATTTTGTTCTCCCAGACCATGCTTGCCTGTAATTCCAGGTGTCGTCTGACTACCCACCTTAGCATTCCAGTCTCCTGTAATGAAAATAACATCTCTTTTTGGTGTATTATCTAGTAGGTGCTGCAGATCCTCATAGAACTGATCTACTTCTGCTTCTTCAGCATCTGTGGTTGGGGCGTATATTTGGATCACTGTGATGTTAAATGGCTTACCCTGAATTCGAATTGAGATCATTCTATCGTTTTTTGGATTGTATCCAAGCACTGCTTTAGCCACTTTATTATTAATTATGAAGGCTACTCCATTTCTTCTGTGGTCCTCTTGTCCACAGTAGTAGATCTGGTGGTCATCTGATGTGAAGTGGCCCATTCCAGTCCATTTCAGTTCACTGACACCTAAAATGTCTATATTTAATCTTGACATCTCACCAAGTACCCCTCGATATAAAAATTCATGTAAAACTTCATTAATTAAGCTCATGAACACACCAGGGCCTCCAGTCAATCCGAACGGCATGACCCGATATTGGAAACATCCAAATTGACAATTAAAAGCAGTTTTCCATTCATCTCCTTCAAGTATGCGCACCCTAAAGTACGCCTCTCTTAAGTCCAGTTTAGTAAAGATTTTCCCTTTGGTGAGATGAGCTAACATGTCTTTTAGCAGAGGCAAGGGATACTGATTAGAAATACATATGGCATTTAGCCCCCTATAGTCAGTACACAGTCTTAGTGATCCATCTTTCTTTTTTCTAAACAACACAGGAGCAGCCATGGGTGAAGTGGATGGTTCTATAAAACCCCTTTCCAAGTTCTTATCAACGAACTTTCTTAGCTCTTGTAGTTCCTTGTGGATCATTGAGTACAGTTTAGTCTTTGGTAGAACCGCCCCAGGTTCAAGTTCAATAGCACAGTCAGTTTTACGGTGAGGGGGCAATTGGTTTGATTCTGTTTCATCAAAAACCACTTGCACTTCCTCATATTGCTTGGGAATCTCTATGTCCTGACTCAGATGAGTGTCAATTTCAACCCCAGCAGCCCCGATTTCAGGTCCAATTCGAATGTCCTCAGTTTCCAACCCACCATATGACCCATCAACAAAGTCAATATCCCCCGAGACCCAATCAAACTGGGGATTTCGTTCTTTAAGCCACTTCAGCCCCAAAGCTATCGGCTGATTAGCTATCGAAGCCACAATAAATCTCAAAGTCTCTTGGTGTGTTCCGATAGACATTTTTACTGCCTCCGTGTAATATTCCACTGGACACCCTATCATATCGGAACCATCGAGCTGACAAAAATTATTGGCACTTTAAGCTTATATAATTTCAGTCTCAGTCCAGTCACTATGGCCGGCTGAATTAAGCACCTGGAACTCCCAGAGTCCAGCATAGCCAATAAACTGGCTTGCTCCCTCCCATCTAAAGTCTCGATTTTTACCTTAACTTGCATGGTTGGGCAATCACCACTCACCAGTGGATCTGCACCTCTATCTGCAAATGCCTGTACTCCAACGCATCTCAGAACAGGCAGTTGGAGTTTCCCGTTGGCAAAAATTCTTCATCTGTAGAGTTGTTCTCTCTGCTGAATAAATCCGTTTTGCTTGGCTCCTCGATTGCTATGGCAGCTCCTTTTCTCCTTGGCTGGGTTGGTTTATCTCCTTTGGTTTCTGGCTTCTTTTTCAAAATATAAGTAGTTTCAGGGTAATTACTAATGTGATGGCCCTCTTTGCCACATTTAAAACATAGTCCACTTTTCACTTGATGTTCCTTTTCCTCTTCCCAGGATTTTTGGCTAGTTAATTTCTTAGGGGATGGGGCAACTCCCATCACTCTTTTGGGTGGTATCTGAAACTGTTTATATGACTTTATGTCCAGTCTGGTGTTTTCTGCTTTCCTAGCTAATTGGATCCACTCATCTAAGGTCTCAGGGTCCTCTCTGCCCGCAGCCATCTCAAGGATTTCTGGCTTCAACCCCATCTGGAAATACTCAATTTGGAAAGTTTCTGGCCAATCGGGCAATCAACTTATGAGTTTTTTAAACTCCATGGCATACTCTGCTACAGTGCGATTTCCTTGTCTTAGATTCTGCAACTCAACTCTGGCGGACATCTTGACAAGGTATCTTCAAACCATTTTCACAATGCCATCATGAAGGAGCTAAATGTTAGTAGTTCTTTAGCCTTTGCTTCATGCATTGCTACCAGCTAATTGGCTGCTTCCCCTTCCAAAAAACTCAACACGTACCTCACCTTGGCATCCTCATTGGCAAAAGATTCTTCAAACTCCTCCATAAACCCTCCGACATGAGTTATGAAACATGCTAGTTTCTCTGGATCGTCATCAAATCGCATCTTTAATTTATTAACAGTCATAGATTTAACTTTGATAGAGGGTGTTCTCACCTTTGGAGGTACGCTTTGAGCTGGAAGGTTGAAGGACTTCTCAGGTTCTGATGTTTCTTCCTCTTCTTCACTTCCATCTGAAGCATCACTTTCAGCTGATGTCATCATAGGGCTGGCAGCTCTTTGGGCAGCTTCCCTCCTTCTTGATTTTGTAAGATTTGTTGAAGAGTCTTATTTATCATTGCCATCTGTTGACTTATGGTCTCTAATTCAAAATCCATTTGGGATGGACTCGAATGCAACAGATTTCTCTTCCTTCAGAACCACTCCACTGTCCCTGGAAGTACTCGGCTGTGCAATCTCCTCTTCTTGAGGTTATTCAAAAGATTCTTCCATCTCCTTAGTTTCTGACATGCAAATAGTCAGTAGATAGGTGGTAGATGGTTGATTCTCAACAGTAAGGCTCTCTGAGGTTTCAGTAGTAGCCTCGTGAAAAACCGACATACAAAGTCATTTGGATCTTTCTGTAATGACCCTGACTTCAGTGTCCCAATAAACACTTCTCCATGCACTTCATTGAAATGCAGAATAAGCTTTATTGTGGATACATGTAAATCAAAGCAGTCCCAAAGATCCGAATGACGGTTTCCCGCCAAACACTCAAACTCAGCTATCCCCCTTCGTGCCAGTTTCTTCATGCCCATGATGTCAATGTCCATTAGTTTCTCACTCTGTGCTCGCCCCCTCCCATCTTCTGCAGGTGGACAACCTTGATGCTGCATTCTACAATAGCTGGTTCCCGACACCGCTCCTGGCACGTAGTCCCCCTCCCGCACTACACAGCCTAGCAATAGTAATAACAAGCACAATGGCAGGATTAGCACTAGAACCCTGACACCACCATGCTAGAACTGGGAGACCATGAGTTTTACTGCTGCCTTAGGTACGAAGCTAGCTGGGTGACTGGGGGCCAGTCACTCTCTCTCTCAGCCCTAGGAAGAAAGTAATGGCCAACCACTTTAGAAAATCTTGCCAGGAAAATTGCATGGAGTTGCCCAGGCATTCACAAGGAGTCAAAAATGATTTGAAGGCACAAAAAGAAAAAAAAAGAAACACAAACAGAAACATTTTTTTAAAAAAAAATAAAAATTGCTGTACTGTATAAATAAGGACTACCCTCTTCCAGATAAAAGACCGTTCATGTGGACAGGCTTTGCAGCCCAGGGAGGAGGAGGAGGAGGAGAAGGAGGAGGAGGAGGAGGAGGAGGGGTTTTCCACAACTTTTATTGATGTGAATGAATAATTTATACTTTATTAATCCATATTTATTTACTAAGTGCCAGCTGAGTTTTAAATGGGTAACAGGGATCATTTCAGTATGCAGCTGAAGAAAATACCATAGACAAAGACCCAACTTCAAATACAGCACCCCCAAAGAGAGAAGTTAAATAAACACTTAATCTTCTTAGAGCTAATCACATTACCACTGTTTAGAATTTTAGATAAAGATTATATTTCAGTTCAAGCATGACACAGAGATGCCCTGTGCATGCAGGAGTTGAAATCACATCTTCATAAGAGAACCATTTGACCTTTTAACTTGTCAATCTAGAATAAATAGTATCTTAATTAAGGAGCATATTTTTGACAGTCACCAGTAGTTGAGATCCAGAATTCTTCATGGATGCAATAGGACCACTGCAGCTTTTGTGCTGGCATTCAAAGATGCCCTTGAAGACTATAGAAAGGAGGATTAAATGAAGCAAGAACAGTTCAGTTTAGAGAAAAGCACCAACAATCTCCATGAATTAAACTTCTTAATATACAATTATGGTGATCTATTGGATCCCAGGCATTTATTTGTTTGAGGTGAACAGGTGGAGTCAGTTAGCAATTGTCAGCTTGCTAACAATTTTACTTCCAGGAACAGAAAATAATTCTTTTTGCCCTAAGGAAAAACACAAAAACAAAAGCAAAACATTGCATTTAATATAGAAATGTTCGTACATAACCATAATTTGTCAATGCAGTCATATACAATATTATTTTAATATTCTATTGAAGAGTTCAAGTATTTAAGCAGAATCTCTTGAGATTCATTTTTGCATAACTTTGTACATTTTAGGTAACTTTATTTGTAAGTAAGTAAATAAATAAAATATAATCAAGAGAAATCTATAACCAATACAGAAGTCTAGTGAAAGCATCCATATTATGTTTTAAAACAGTTGTTTTTCACTTTCACACTTCTCTCATTTAAAGTATATTTGAGCTCCTAATAGATATATATTTAAGCCAGAGACATCAATTGAGATATTTCTAAATTTGTACAGTACATAAGTTCACTAGACTTAAATATCTAGTTGAAGTTACTGCTGTGCCCAAAGTTATTACTAATTTTTTTCAACTGTTCTCCTTCAATTTGATGAAAATATATAGCTTTCTGCTTGTTTTTCAAAGAAGTAATTGATGAAATTCTCACAAGGCTGAATGCAGGTTTCTTATACTTCTTGCAGTTACAAGATAGCTGTGGGGGTTATATTACTATCTTACCTTTCATTGTGCAATCATCCCTACAGGACCCTGCAGGCCCCCAGCTTCGGTTAAAGCTCACTGGAAGACTTTGTGGAAACATTTCCTCCAAGGAGCCTTTTTCAGATCAGGAGAAGGTTGCATCCAGATAGTTTGCAAAATGTTGTTAAACAGTGAAGCCAACTTAAAAAGAAGAAGAAGAGACAGAAAGATATTTGAAAGCACTCTGGCAATGAGGTAGAAAAAGTAGACTTCTTTTGCTAGGGGAGAAAACCTTTGGGCACAATATTAGTTGAAATGTGTTTGATCTTGTAATAATTGTTCTGATAATTTGCAAATCTGAGGAATACAGTGTTGAACTTTCTGAAATCCTTTTGTCTGGATAGCACAAACAGGCTGATCGTACAACAGTCTGATCTTACAAGGCTTACAAGAGGCATTTTCTATCCCACCCCCCAAATATATCTCTATTTAGTGGAGAGAAATTTTTCTGCTCAAGCCTTATAACTCATCCCAACTTTCAGTAAGTTTCTTCTTCTCACTCACTCTACTCAACTTAGTTTTATTTTTCCTGCTTAAAATGCCTTTTACCCTGGAAATGTGCAGACCCTTCACAAGCTATACCTTATAGCTATGCAAGTTTTGACCTGAATATTTTGAATTACATTATTGAATTGAATCATTGAATCAGATACCTTTGAATTTATTTGAAGACATGGTACACTTTTGTGCTTGTATATACATACTTTATTTAATGCAACTGATTCTTTGAACTTAATTTCATATTCAAACTGAAGATTCCAATTGAATAGCAAAGTTGAATCAGATCTTAGCTGATTCCCCATGATTATTTTAAATTGCACAATGGATGTATAATATACCTAAATACCCCAAATATTTAGACATAAATTTGCTTTTCATTTCTAAATGATTAAGTACTCAGAGACCAAGGTTTGCTATTAAAAAGAATGTTAATTTTCCATATAGCAAGTCTGCATAGTTAGAATATTCATTACAGCCACTTACGGATCCACCGTTAAAATTTTACCTTTGGAAGACAATCTTACTCGGCTACGAGTGATCGCCAATGAATGAATGAATATTAGAGAATCTGTTTACATGATTCATGTGTCCTTTTTCAGCAAAACTATAGTTGAGTGAATTGCATTGAGAGTACCAGATTAGTTTTGTTTTCAAAATGTTTACAAACATACTATGATATACACATATATGAATCCTTCCTCATCTAAAGTGTTTGTGTGATGGGGATTTGTAGCCAAAATAATACAGTCTGCAAGCATTGTAGAGTTACAAACAAATGTGAGAAAACCTTGCGTTTGCAAAAAGGCAAAAAAAAAAAGGGGGGGGGAATTGGAAGAAATAACATACCCAGAAACAATCCAATAAGGACAGCAAGCTCAGTTATCCAATAAATGTTGAATAATGTTTAAGGGGCAGAGCTAAAAAGTAGATGGAGAGAGAACAGAATGGAAGGAGTGATATATAGTTATTTTTGGTTTGTTTTCTATTTATCTGAATAGGTCATTTCCCAATTCATGTTGACTAGCTATTTTTAAATATCCCTTGGAATGGAATGAGAGTTGGACATAGGTATCACAAAGAAGTCCAATAAGAACTAAGCAAGATCAGTGGATATAGAGTACTAAATGTGGGAGAGGGGAAAAATAAAGCTAGGATAAGAAGAAATGGAGTGGAACTGAGCATTTGGAATCCTGAACCAAAGCAGTCCAGAATGCAATATTTTGTTACATGAACTCTTGTATTTTTGCTACACAAAAAGTATGTTAGTGACTCCTAAGTGATATGCATCTAGTTTAGTAGCATTGTTTAGTAGCATTTAGTACATTTAGTAGCAAGTCTTGTATGGCATCCCATAAAATATAACAGATTCCAAGACACAGATTTCCAAGACACAGATAAAAGAAACACGAGGTTTGCACTGACATAGTAAGTGTAAAATACAAATCTAAAACCCATTTGTGATCATAGTATGTTATTGTAAATAGCATCAAATTCCATTCCTCTGGGTAATATATAAAATATATTCTGAAACTGTATTGACAAGTAGAAATCACATGGAATTGGGTATCTCTATTTTGATTCAAGATCATTGTTATAATTACAATTAATTTATTAGATCATTTCAGGGAAATATCCAGCACATTTATATACAGTGCAGTTGTTTCTAGTTTCTTGTGTAAAAAATATCTCCTGCACAACCCCCCACCCCCCTAAAATTAAAAAATGCAATGAAATGTCAACAATGAACCAGCTGCTATGGGCCTAATGGAATTAGGTATCAGGTTTTTGGGGGAGGGGGTTTCATCAGGATAAGAAATCTTATTTATTCAAGCTTTGCATGCTTCAGAAATTTGGAAGAGCTGCTTCCAAACTCCAAGAGTATGAATACAGCACCTCTCTACTGTTCTTTAAAGCAATCCAATTTTTTATGGTTTCTATGCAAGCCTGAGAAAGAGATGCCACTATTTTATGAATCCATTGCTAAATGTGATTCTTAAAGTAGTAGCACATTGTTGTTGTTGTTGCTGCTGTTGTTTTCAGGCCCATGTCAAAGCTTGAAAAGAAAGGTAAGGTGCTTTAATGAATGACAGAGTGGTGCTGTGCTCTTGCACACGGTCAAGCCTTCTTTCAAATAATGTTTGAAGCATGCACAGGTCTATTATTACATTACTGTATATTAGTACAGCATTTCTGCAATGGTCTCTCAGAATTCACATAGATTAAGAGGACATTTTAGAAAGAACAGTGCTACATTATATGAACTATTACTTATTTAAAGAAGGGTCATTTTATTAACAGAAACAAAAACATATTTTCCTCTACAATAAAGTAGCCTGTAAGAATGATACTTGAGATCTACTTCTCCTTTAGTTTTTTTGCCAGGTTTCCAATGAATTACTCCAGACATGGCAGCAAGTCGTAAACCACATATTTTATCAGATCCTCCAATCCAGTTCCACTGGAAACAATGATAGTGTGCTTTAAAAATCACCAATTATTTGTGTTATGTTGTAGAGTGGGGAACCGCTCAGTTGCACAGCAACCAGAATATAGACACTTTTGACCGTTCTGATTTTTTTTCAATTCCCCATTATTCAAATCTTAAATTCACTTTTTCCACTGAAGCAATAGTTCATCATTTTTTAATAAAAGTCTACAAGAAACGCATGAAGATTTTCATTCAACCCTTCTAATTTACACACTTTTGACACATAGTATGCATTTTTTGCAAACAGTTTATCCTGGAATAATGAATTTTTGTACGTTATCTTCCCTTGTGTACACATTATGTGAGCATTTTCACCATGGAATACAAACTACAAACTTTCCTACATAACTCTTGACTAGAGCAGTACATCTATCAAAGGATAATTGCATTTTAATTCTTGTATCAGTTCAGGAAGTATGACTGTAGCTTTGGTTTATAGTGATTGGGAGTGGATGAAACTTAACATAGAGCATATCAAATAGTGCATCTTGTAATATCTTATCAAGGATAGGTAATACTATCCTTAATATACGATATACGATATACGATATACGATATACGATATACGATATACGATATACGATATACGATATACTATAATAATGTATAATACTATAGGTAATACTACTCCCCGTTGGGGGAGATGGGTGGTGATAAATTTGAATAATAAATAAATAAATAAATAAATAAATAAATAAATAAATAATACAGGTATAAGCAGAGCAGTGGACCTGTGGAGACCTTCTGTTGTATCTGTCAGACTCCCTATCCATCTGATTTAATTATAGTTGGTTTGGGGGTGTTAGGAGTGCAGGGTAATCTTTAAAAAAATAAGCATATTGAAAAATGAAGTGACAGCCTTTAGCATTGTCTTAATTTGTGGGAATTCTTCTTCACCCCACAGTTACCAAAAACATTCTTAGAAAATAAAAACAGTGGGTAGATTCTCCAGAAATAAAAAAGACAATGTGTGGTAGGGAGCATGCTAAAGGGCTAGTGGTAGGGTTCCCAGATCTGGGCTGCAAGAATCTGAATGACCATAGAGATATAGAAACCCTAGCATATTGCTCTCATCTAATGGTTGCCCAAATTTTTGCAGCCAAGATCTAGTAGCCCTATTAGTGAGGGTAGCAACCATACCAGAGGAGTATTTGGTTATTGGTCATGCTCCCCAAGGCAGCCATTTTGAGAACAAACTAGTACTTTATGGCAACCACTTTGTGAATTTCTCTACAGTGTGTTTTCAAAATTCCAAATCCTTCCACCCATCCAACTGTTGCCTACTTAAGATAAACCTGGGAAAGCTACTGCCAATTAAATTTGACAGCCGTAGGTAGGCAGATGAAAGATTCAGCTGACTCAGTATACTAGAGAGCATAGCAGTAGCTTAGCAAATGGTTCTAAGCCAAATTTTGTCCTCACAACATTAAATTATATGCTAACAAATCGTCAACCTTTCTGTCTGATTTTGTATAAATATCAGACTTAAGGAGCTTTCTGCAGGCCAGCCTTTAAACAATTTGTTTTGTAACTAGTAGTGTGTATTTTCAGTAGTAAAATTAAAAAAAGAAAACTAGACACATTTTGTTCCTTAAAGAAATTAAAGCCTTTTAAATTTTAAAATATATTATGTCAACAATGTTATTTTTTTTCTGGTGTGATGTAAATGTTGCAATTTAGTAGAACCACATACCAAACTTAAGGAGGGGTATTGTACATATATACAACATATTTTCAACAATCTTTTTAGAAATAATCATATCAAAGGAGAAACTTTTGTTCAGTTTAATTCCTTTACAATCTGTCTATTTGTTACCTTCCTCCAAACTGTTCTAGATTTCACCACATATACAGAAAAACCTATCATGCTATTCCTTTTCAGAGTAAGCAATATTAAGCAGGGTGCACAAAAGAAGTAAGAGTTAGCCAAAGAAATTAAAGTCATGTGATAAGGAAAAGAATAAAAAAGGAAACATAGCTCAACATATGGATTCATAGATACTAACCTCCACTGTGGATTCTGCTTCACTCAACTGAAGATTTCACATAATACTTTTTAGAAAGAAAGAGAAGATGTAAACCAGTTTACTAGACTTAGTCATACCTGTGCCACATAGCAGCATTCCTAATGCAAAGACAGAACTAGTTTGACACAAGTTTGACACAAGAGCAATCAAAGCCTAATTATACTGAATGGTGCTCACACTACTTTGTGCAAGCTGGGATCCCTGTAAGCCAACATATTTTTGGCCATATCCCACCACAACTAGGAGGTATATGCAAAATACTGACATACAGTATATGCAGAATGTCCATGAGAAATCAGCCTCACTGAACTTAATGGGCTGAGAGGTGCTGTGCTTGCACAAAATTCAACGCTTTTTCCTAACCATTTTCAATGCATGCACACCCTAGTTTCTTCCCAGGGCACTGGATAAAATATTGTGGATTTTTTTTAAAAAAAAAATAGTAATTTACATCTGACACAAAAGGTCTCATTAAAATTTATTTATTTATTTAATTTATTTATTTGATTTATCACCGCCCATCTCCCCCAAATCAAACAAAAGGCACTCTAATTTTTGTGGATTAGTGGAGTGCTTGCTCTTTTCTTATTCTTTCCAGTATGGAAGAAAGTGGTAATGGTAAAAGGACAATCAAGCAACCAATGCATCAATGGAGGTCACAGGGAAGCATGCAGTACTCTGAAGCCTTCAGTCTAGCCCCCAAGTTATTTGAAAACTGTTACCAAAACAGTAAGTTAATGCAACAGAAAGGAAAATGTACTGATTACATTTGAGAGATATTGTGTTTGTGTACTGTATATAAATATACTGTATGTATATGTGTGTGTGGGGGGGGTATGTATGGGTGTGTGGGTGTATGTATATATGATGAAATTTGGTCAAAATTTGGTTATTTTGTCTCCTGGCTGAACCCATTTTACTTTGGATTGTGGGCCTTCAAAGCCAAGTTCTAGTCTTAGACCAGGTAATACTGCTTCTTTAGTCTGTTGCCTTATGTCTCCAGGTAATCCTTTCCACAGAGTAGCTGCTGTTTGATGGTGAAGCAATAGTCCACCTAGTACTGTCTTTGCCTACTTTTTTCTCTCTCCAAGAAATGAATTTTAATTGTAGATGGGCAGAGATTTCATCATGCCATGCTCTGCTCCACATCATCGCTTGCCAGGTGCAAGAGCAGGAAATTACAAATCAGATTGGTGTCAGGGTATAGAAATAAGCATTATGAAGGAAAAAACCTAGCAGCCTATTTCTGATTAATGTTATCTTGTTCTAGGCGAAGAGTTTTGCTTGGTTCTCCTTATTCCATCTCTACTGGCTCTTCATAAATGATATCGCTAGTATAATTTCCTAATGGTCAACCCTGACAGAAGTGCATTAGATATTTTTTTAGAATTCCTTCCTTCCTTCCTTCCTTCCTTCCTTCCTTCCTTCCTTCCTTCCTTCCTTCCTTCCTTCCTTCCTTCCTTCCTCTGATCTTACTGTATTTTTGTATGGGAGAGTGCATGTGCATACATGAATGAGAGAAGAAAGAAATGGTAGCAAAGCTGTCAGTTCCAAAGCTGCTGAAATTAATCACCCTCGTATTCACAGATCAGGCACAACACTATAACAACACATCATTTTTTGCTCACACTACCTACCAGCGTGCCTTAATCATGACCTGAAATGAAGGCAATATTCCATGTTTACTTAATTGTTAGCCTTTCCAATAAATTTGTCAGAAATAAATTGGTGTGATAGAGATCCTATATTTAATTAATATTTCTAAATCCACTTTTCCATTCCAAGAACCCAGAATATGTGGCAATGCTAAATAATCTAGTAAAATAAACAAATAAAATACTTATTTCCTATTCTGTATTTAATTAAAATTATCCATTTGTTTGTTTAACCTTTTAAATTAAAGACTAAATCAACAGATCTTAAACTTTTTTTAGAATGTGGTTATAGAAATTATTTTCTTATGCTTGCACTGAAAATTGACTAAAGGCTGTAGGTACTGGTATAATCTGCATAAGAATGTAGGGAGAGTCACAGTGGAGTAGACTAAGAATATATCTAGTGTAGCATTATGTTTCCACAATCTACCAGCTAGATGCCTATTGAATCATACATCCTCTTGAAATCAACACTGAAACTGTGATTGAACGTAATACTACTGAGAAGTATTATGTTATACTGTTATACAATGTTTATTACTGAAGTGATGTTGAAAAACTGATAGAGCAAGGAGATGATCAACATTTCCTACCAGGTTTCAGGTGATGTTGAAGCTAGAGCCAGCAATACATACTATATGTAGAGTTGTTCCAGCAATGAAGTAGCAGGTTTACAGCCTGATATATGCCCAAATTGCAAAGAATTCTAGGTATCGGACTGGTTCATTGAGGTTGGCCACTACCTCTCTTTAATAGAAATACCTGTAAAAGGTTTTCTGTTTGAGGGGGCTTCCAGGTGAGGGAAAATGGCAAACTAGATGTTTCTGAAAGAGCGGAGCCATTGCTGTGACAAAAACCGATGGACTGGTGGAAAGCTCGGTTCAATAGAACCCCTTCAGACAAGGAGAGGAAGAGAGATTGCCCACCTGTGCTCCGGTTGGCTGATCCTCACAAGGAAAGCACAGGATAATAGTTATCCTGCAGGTCTGAGTGCTGGGAGACAAGGGAAGCCATCAAGCTCTCAACCGCGGAGGAGCCTTTAAGGACACTGAGTTTGACCACCTCACTTTCTAATCATCTTTGGATTTACAACTATTTTACAGTTAAAAGAGGTCTTCCAAACAAGAAGTTTGAAAAACTACCTGATGAGTAAAAAACAGAAGAAAAGCTAACTAGCAGTTTAAAGAACTTAAAGAAGATAAAACAAATGGGAAAAAGCTAAATAGGAATTTAATTTAAGAAAGTTTTAACCACTGCTTTGCACAGTGGCAGTATCATAGCCAATGAGGTTAATCCGAGGCGCGATTATTGCTAATTGAAAACTTTCCCCAAATTTGGAATATTAGGACTATTGTTAAGACTTTTTAAAAAATTGAGTAAACAAAACAACATTTCTGTGGGAATACAAATTGTTTAGTCTACCAGGAAAAAGATCATTGGCTGAAAGTTGGGAACAAAGCAACAATGAAACCTGAGACTTCATGAATATAGAAATAGGCCACTAGAGGGAACTAAAGTTCCAGGAAGGAAAAAGAAAAATGAAATCTATAAAATGATAGGCAAAGGTATGGTGCTTGAGATATTTCAAAGGATTTTTGAAGAACTGGGAGAGAAACTTATAACTTATTTGACAGCAATAATCTCTGCACCTGTAAATGTATTTTTGAAGAAAATTATAAAGAAAAAGCTAAAGATGTAATTGACAACAATATGGAAGAATTTATGGATAGACAGGATGAAGAGGGGATATAAATTCTAGCTGATGGAGAAATACTAAAAAATACAGAAATTGAGGATTTTAAGACAGAGATGACAGAGTGGAAATACAAATGACAAATCAGGAGATGAAAGAGGACTTGGGCAAGGACTTATTTTTGGATTTACAAAAAGAGGGTTTCTAAAACCTTGAAGAAATCTTTGAGATGGGAGAAAGAAAATCTGATATTCAGATATCGATATTCAGTCCTACGACAGCAACTTGATGAATTAAAGATTAAGATTGCTAGAAGCAAAAGAAAAGAATATAAAGTTGACTTCTTTGATCAGGGTTAAAATAAGAAATATTTTAATAAAATCCTCGAAAGCCTTTATGGACTTTTTGCTGACATTTGGACAGAAATGACCATTTTTGGATTTGTGAATGGATAAAGGGGGGGATGGGTTATGGGAAGATGTGAACCAAATATGTAATTTCATAGGGGGTGGAGAATTATTAATTTGCTTGTACTTGTTGCAAGGAAGATTGGGAGTCTGTGATGGAATCTGTCTCTGAGGGAGAAGGTGATGTTATGGAGATCGTGGGCGAAGGAGGAGGGGGCACTTTCCAGGGTGAGAAACGCATTCACAGCCTCTAAGACCTTGGGCGCCTGTCCAAGAAGGTCAGGCCGGACCCGCCTTAGAGTGCCTGGGTTTTTTTCCCCAGAGAACTGCTTAGTGTGGCTTAGTTTGGCAAGATTCTGTGTAAGGTAGAACAATAAAGATCTAGAGCTTAAATCCTAGGCGCAGTGTTTTTCTTCGCCTAACCACGACAGAGTTACTTCTTTAAATATTCTTTTTTTCTCTCTCTCTCTCTTTTTCTCTTTTCTTTTTTGCACTTTATATTTCTTTTTTTCTATTCTTTTCTTTTTCTGATTTCAGTTTGTATTATCTTTTAGTACTGTAAAACTCTTTAAGAAAAAGTATTTTTTTTAAAAAAAAAAAGGTTTTCTGTTTGCGATGATATTTTGCCTGGCCAAGAAGTGTCTTCCTGAATACCTGCTCTCGTTTCCAGCTTGACTTGTGTCAATGACATAATTTGTGTTCCTGGTTTCTGCTAGCTCCAAATGTCCTATGGCTTAGCCTTGATACCATTTGAAGAGGTTTTATCCAATTATATTTTCTGATTTTCATAAAACTAGAAATTTCACATGGTATTTTAAACAAGGAAATAATGAAATTTCTTTAAAACTGGAAGATATACTACATGGATCAATTAGAGTTCCTTTAAGACAGGTACAAAATAGAGATTCTTGTATTCTAAAAAATATTTTTCTTACACTCAACATCTTATGTTGATTGCAATAAAAAGCAAAATGCAGAGATGTAGAAGTTCTTTTCCTGCTTTTTAATAATCTTCACTCTTATTCATCAAGTATTATTCTGGATTTTTGTGCATTAGTTATAAAAACGAACTTGATAGAAAGTATGATGACTATCTCAAATTACCAGGAATATATTCTAGTGGCAATTTTATTCCATAATAAACTGTAAATTTAACTTCCTCCCAGAACTCTCCTTGGTATAGTTAGAGAAAATATTTATATTAATATTTATTCTTTGAGACCCAGCTCTGTTTGATAACATCCTTTCTGTTATTGCAGCCACAGTTGTTCAATTTCAAAGCAGTATAATATGATGAGTGGTTTAGAGAGAAGAGAAAGGGATTCCTCTCATTCCTTTGCTTTTCAAATTACCAATTTTTTGAGTTTCAAAGAGTCTCTTCTACCACAACCCCAAAATTATATATAAATTATATATAAATATATATAATATATATAAATATATATAAATATATATTATATATATATAAATATATATTATATATAAAAAATATTATAATACTTAATAGTGTTAAAAACAATACTGTTATGAACAGGTAACCTATAAAACCTCATGGTCAAAAGTAGGAAAAGCAGAGGGGGGGGGGAATTCTAAGTAAATAAATTACTATAATCAGATCTACACACAAAATGTCATGAAACATACAATGAATTTTAAAAAAAGGTGGGGAACGAAGAGCTGATTAAAGCTAAAATAATAATTTTAAAAACCTGTGTCCCTAATAACTGGAGTATGCTAAGGAGAGACCCTCTGTTTTCACTCCCTCCTAAGCTATAAAAAAGAAGGGTAAACGACAAAGGAGAAGACAGAGAAGGCAGGCAGGCAGGCAGGCAGGCAGGCAGGAGGTAGAAATATATCCTCCCTAAATTAAGTGTATATTTTGTTGTTGTTCAGTCGTTTAGTCATGTCTGACTCTTCATGACCTCATGGACCATAGCACACCAGGCCTTCCTGTCCTCCACTGTCTCCCGGAGTTTACTCAAATTCATGTTCATTACATCGGTGATGCTATCTAACCATCTCATCCTCTGCCATCCCCTTCTCCTTTTGCCTTCAGTCTTTCCCAGCATCAGGGTCTTTTCCAGTGAGTCCTCTCTTCGCATTAGGTGGCCAAAGTATTTGAGCTTCAGCTTCAGTATCTGTCCTTCCAATGAGCAGTCAGGGTTGATATGCCATGATCTGAGTTTTTTTTAATGTTGAGTTTCAAGCCAGCTTTTGCACTCCCCTCTTTCACCCTCATCAAGAGGCTCTTTAGTTCCTCTTCACTTTCTGCCATTAGGGTGGTATCGTCTGCATATCTGAGGTTGTTGATATTTCTCCCGGCAATCTTAACTCCGGCTTGTGATTCACCCAGCCCAGCATTTCTCATGATGTACTCTGCATATAAGTTAAATAAAGGTAAAGGTAAAGGTTCCTCCCGCACATTTGTGCAGTCGTGTCCGACTCTAGGGGCCGGTGCACATCTCCGTTTGTTAGCCGAAGAGCCAGCGTTGTCCGAAGACGCTTCCACGGTCATGTGGCCGCATGACACGTGTGGAACGCTGTTACCTACCCACCGAAGTGGTACCTATTCATCTACTTGCATTTTCATGCTTTCGAATTGCTAGGTTGGCAAGAGCTGGAGCTAGTGCGGGAGCTCACTCCGCACGCAGGGCTAGAGATTCGAACCTCCTTAAATAAGCAGGGTGATAATATACAGCCTTGTACTCCTTTCCCAATTTTGAACCAATCAGTTGTTCCATGTCCGGTTCTAACTGTTGCTTCTTGACCCGCATACAGGTTTCTCACGAGACAGGTAAGGTGGTCTGGTACTCCCATCTCTTTAAGAATTTGCCACAGTTTGTTGTGATCCACACAATCAAAGGCTTTAGCATAGTCAATGAAGCAGAAGTAGATGTTTTTCTGGAACTCTCTTGCTTTTTCCATGATCCAGCGAATGTTGGCAATCTGATCTCTAGTTCTCTGCCTCTTTGAAACCCAGCTTGCACTTCTGGTAGTTCTCGGTTCACACACTGCTGAAGCCTAGCTTGTAGGATTTTGAGCATAACCTTGCTAGAATGTGAAATGAGCGCAATTGTACGGTAGTTTGAACATTCTTTGGCATTGCCCTTCTTTGGAATTGGAACGTAAACTGACCTTTTCCAATCCTGTGGCCACTGTTGAGTTTTCCAAATTTGTTGGCATATTGAGTGCAGCACTGTAACAGCATCATCTTTTAGCATTTAAATAGCTCAGCTGGGATACTGTCTTCTCCGCTAGCTTTGTTGTTTGTAATGCTTCCTAAGGCCCACTTGACTTCACTTTCTAGGATATCTAGGGAGAGTTAGATCTATCCCCATTGTCATGGTCAGATCACGCCCTGGTGGCCCTGAGATTTTCCTATGCCACCCCACTCCGCAGGGCGGCAGGACCCATTCGAATGGTCCGCCCCCGGCAACTAATGGACCCTGTGAGGTTTCAGAAGGAGCTGGGGTTTATTTCCGAGGATCTATTGTACGGTCCAGCGGAGGCTCTGGCCGCAGCCTGGAACAGGGAGGCGGCCGGAGCCTTGGACAGGATCGCACCTGTGCGGCCTCTCTTGCCACATCTGACCCGATACTCCCCGTGGTTTACGGAGGAGTTAAGGGTCTTGAAGAGGGCTAAGAGACGCCTAGAGCACTGCTGGAGAAAAACAAAGACTGAATCTGACCGAACACAAGCTAGAGTCGCAGTTAAGGCCTACCTTGTGGCGGTAAGAGTGGCGAAACGTCAATATTTCTCCGCTCTTATTGCATCCGCAGAATGCCGCCCGACGGCCCTGTTTAAGATAACACAATCTCTTTTGAGTAGGGTGGAGCCTAGGACCCACCTGCAGGGCCGTGCGGAAGAATTTTCTGAGCATCTGCAGGATAAAATCGCTCAGATTCGATCTAGGTTGGACTCCAAGCGTGAAGCAGAGTCTGCAGAGATGCCGAGGGAACGTCATTACCCGGTTATCTGGGATCGGTTTGATCCTGTTGGGCCTAAGGAAGTGGACAGGATCCTCCGGACTGTAAGGGCCACCACATGCCATCTTGACCCTTGTCCTTCCTGGCTAGTGCAGGCAGCCAGGGAGGTTACATCAGGTTGGGTCCGGGCGATGGTTAATACATCCTTGGGGGAGGGGGTGTTTCCAGATGCTTTTAAGGAGGCGCTGGTGCACCCCCTCCTCAAGAAGCCGTCGCTGGACCCCACCGTATTGGACAACTTTCGTCCTGTCTCCCACCTCCCCTTTTTGGGGAAGGTGGTTGAGAAGGTGGTGGCGCTGCAGCTCCAGAGGATTCTGGATGAAACGGATTATCTGGACCCCTTTCAGTCGGGTTTCAGGCCGGGATATGGGGTGGAAACTGCATTGGTCGCACTTATGGATGATCTCTGGTGAGGGCGGGATGGAGGGAGTGCGTCCATCCTGGCTCTCCTTGATCTCTCAGCGGCTTTCGATACCATCGACCATGGTATTCTTTTGGGACGGCTCGAGGAGTTGGGGGTGGCTGGCGTAGTTCTGCGTTGGTTCACCTCCTTCCTCGGGGGCCGGTCCCAATCAGTAGTAATAGGAGATGAGAGATCCAACTCCTGCCCCCTCGTTTGTGGGGTGCCGCAGGGTTCGGTTCTCTCACCTCTCCTATTTAATATCTATATGAAACCGCTGGGTGAGATCATCCGTCACCATGGGATGAGATATCATCAGTATGCTGATGATACACAGTTGTACATCTCCATCCCAGGTGAAGTAAGTGATGCGGTGGCCGCCCTTTCTCAGTGCCTGGAGGCTGTGGGGGTCTGGATGGGGAACAACAGGCTTCAGCTGAACCCTGGTAAGATGGAGTGGCTGTGGATTGATGGTTCTTCTGGATCTGGGAAATTATCATCTTTGGTTCTGAATGGGGTTGCACTTCCCCGTTCAGAATCAGTGCGGAATCTGGGGGTCCTTCTGGACTCACGACTCCTGCTCGAGGAGCAGGTGGCAGTCGTGGCCAGAAGGGGCTTTGCGCAACTTCGTGTTGTGCGCCAGTTACGCCCTTTCCTGGATCAGGAATCCCTCCGTACAGTCACTCATGCCCTGGTCATCTCCCACATAGACTACTGCAATGCGCTTTACATGGGGCTACCCTTGAAGAGTATCCGGAAGCTACAACTGGTCCAGAATGCGGCTGCGCGCGCAGTTATTGGTGCCCCTAGATCAGCCCATGTGACACCTCTGCTGCGCCAGCTGCACTGGGTGCCGGTATGCTTCCGGGTGCAATTCAAGGTGTTGGTTTTGACCTTTAAAGCCCTACATGGCATGGGACCAGGGTATCTGAGGGACCGCCTCATCCCCATAACTTCAAACCGTCCCACTCGATTATGTAGAGAGGGCATGCTCCGGACCCCGTCAGTAAGGGAGTTTTGTTTGGCGGGGTCCAGAAGGCGGGCCTTCTTGGCAGTGGCGCCTGCCCTTTGGAACAACCTGCCCCCGGAGGTGAGGCAGGCCCCATCGCTCCTGTCCTTCCGGAAGAACCTAAAGACCTGGTTTTGCCGCCTCGCGTGGGATGGGAACAAGAATAGTTCTTCGTGGGGATGGCTGGTGCCATAAAGCCCTTTTAAAGATCGTGGGCTGCCTTCTTGGATTTTCTACTTAATTTATAATAATAATTAATTGTATATTGTATTTTTATGTGTTTTTACAATAGAATTTTAACCTCTATGTTTGTAAACCGCCCAGAGTCCCCTCGTGGGAGATGGCGCGGTGATAGAAATCGAAATATAAATAAATAAAATAAATAAATATCCAGCTCAAGGTCAGTGACCACACCATCATATTTATCAGGGACATTGAGATCTTTCTTGTATAGTTCTTCTGTGTATTCTTGCCACCTCTTCTTAATCTCTTCTGCTTCTGTTAGGTCCCTGACATTTTTGTCCTTTATCATGCCCATCTTTACACAAAACGTTCCCTTGATATCTCTGTATGTATTTATACATGTATGGAGAGAGAGTGTGTGTATTCCAATATATCTACTATACCTACAAAACAATACAACTTTTCTGAGTATAGAATAATTCTGCAATAATTATGAGTATCGATCCATTTTGTGAGATAACTAAAGCTGTTTCTAGATCACAAAATTTTCTTCTCCCAGTATCCAAGGAAAAGCCAAAGACCAAAGGATATGCATAGGTGGCCATGAGGTGTACTTGGTAGAACTGTTTATATTTCTTTATAACCCCTCAGGACAAATCTGGAAATAGCATTATATCTTTTTCTCCTTCATACTCCAAAACCTTTGCATTCCTCATTGCTTATAATATTTGAACACAATTAGACTTGCAAAGAAATGCAGGATTTGAAGATTGTGAAGACTTATATCTTGAAGGCAGCCAAAATTGAACTGCATCAATCCAATTAGCACAACCTAATTGAAACAGCTCCTGAATGCATTTTACAATGACATCTGCTAAACATCTTTATGTTCCTAAAAAGGAAAAATTATAAGATTTTTTTTTCTGCATGAATGACCTTGGATCTCGTTCGGAGCTTTTTGGCAAGTTACCACCTCTTTATATCTTGTGTTCATTTGAGTGACTAATGCTGTAATCAATTACTCATTTGTCTCATTCTTAGCTTCTCTTTTAGGTTTTGCTCAATATTATTATATTTTTCTGTATATGATATACTTTGTTGATACGGTCTGAGAGGTTATGATTTACTACTTGTATCATCATCAGAATCTCAAAATTGGTCAGTCTGGAGAAATTTGGGAATGAAAATTGTTCTGTGTCTATCTCCCATTTGAATCAGAGTTTCCATCAGAGTCCCCACCCGACAGGGAGATGGATAATTTTGTACTCAAAGCCTCAATATGTGGCATTCGGATAGCAACTCCAGAAGGTGGAGCAGGGAATGGGGGGTGTCTACCTGAAGGAAGTCTGCACCATGAGAGGAGAAGGAGGAGAGGAAGCAGTCTGCTTCTTATATTTGCATGACATTTTTATCTCCCCCAAATTCTGAGACCAACAGGGAACACTATAATTGCTATTTCTGCTTACCAGCTGTCATCAAAAACATTCACAAGTGTTGTTTTTACAACTCCTGAAGGGAAAGAGAAGTAAACTGCATTTTAGAGCATTGCCATTTTGGCAGATGTCTTCTTTATAATCCAGTCTTACAGTGATCAAGGGATAATTTACAGAAGCCAAGGTTCCTGGTCCAGGTAGGGCCATAAATGGCATACCAGCTGAAGCTGCCTCAACCTGCTATTCAGGGTTAGGTTTCAAGCAGGATCCATGATACCAAAAGGCCCACCAAGTGGAGTCTTTGGTGCTCTCTGAGCCTTGTTGTTTTCTTGCAGACGTTTCATTGCCAGGCTAGGCAACATCTTCAGTGCGAAAAGGGAGTGGGACTTGCTCTCTGTTTATATACCATGGCTTGCCTGCTTGTGTTGGTGGAGGTGTTGTTCTCTCCTTAGTAGTTCCTTAACTAGGGTGTTGTTTGCTGTTTGGTTGATTGACTAAGTTAATAGTTCCTTGATTAAGGTACTGATTAATTGTTCATCTAGTGTTAATCTTGGTGTTAATCTTTGCATATCTGGGTGTTGATTGCTGGCATGGAGGTGTTCTGGTCTTTTGGCTTTTCTATTGTCTCTTATGAATGGTATGTAACTCCTAAGGAGAGAACAACACCTCCATCAACACAAGCAGGACAAGCCATGGTATATAAACAGAGAGCAAGTCCCACTCCCTTTTCGCACTGAAGATGTTGCCTAGCCTGGCAATGAAACGTCTGCAAGAAAACAACAAGGCTCAGAGAGCACCAAGGACTCCACAGTTCAACCCTGAGCTACAAATACTCTCTTCTATTGGCCCACCAAGTCACAGACTTGCCCTTTCAGGGAGAGCACAAGCCTGTCTACAACAACTACCAAGGCTAATAGCCATGGATGGTCAATATATTTATGGAGTCCTTGGTACTCTCTGAGCCTGACACATGTTCATAATTGTCACATGTTCATAATTAAATGCAGATACCCAAATAAATGTTTCATGTTAATCTGTATTAGCTTTGCTCATAAAGAGAGTAGAGATACTTTAGTTCTCTAGGACAGAAGGAGGGGGTGCAGATGGGCTGGCTTGAAGGTGGGGTCATAAGAAATCATCAGATTTCTTATCATCAATACTCTGAGAAGAAGGAGGGAAGATAATTGGAATGGATGCAGTGGCTGGCAGGTAAGATAGACTTAAACAGATCTGGTTGTCAAAGATCTATGGTTTTAATAAGGAACAATGTGGGTTAGCACACCTGATTTGGATTAAGCAGTGTTTACACTGCTGAATGTTTGTTAATTTGAGGAAAAATCCAGAGAAATTTGCTGAAGAGAGCTGTTGGGCATGATCCAGAAAACCCAAAAAGGAGGATGCATTCTGGATTGTGGTCTATGTTGTACAGATGATCCCCTAGTGGTCAAAAAGGATGTAACTTCAAAGGTTTTATGACCAGAGAAAAGGCAGTTGCCAGCCTCACCCCAATTTCTATATGCTCCCTTAACTCTAAATTAGGAACTAGGTTAAGAACTGAGTGGTGCAATGCTTATATTAAGCTCACATCAAAATCTGCAAATATTATATGCTTTTAGTTGCTTTAAGCTGAAGCCTTGAAGTACAGAAAAAATGGTCCTGCTATTTCAAAAGGCAAGCTGCTAAGGCGGCTTTGGAGAAGAAAGGAATTTGCAATGGAATACAACACAATTAGGTATGCTTGCCAAGTGAGCCTAAGAAAACAAAACTGCTCTTGCTGACTACTTTAACATGTTTCTTAATAAAAGGGAGAGAAAACAATCCAAAAGAGCTGTCTTTGCACCGTAACGTTCATCAAATCCTAT
The DNA here is from genome assembly GCA_023362775.1 of Charina bottae. Classification (NCBI taxonomy): domain Eukaryota; kingdom Metazoa; phylum Chordata; class Lepidosauria; order Squamata; family Charinaidae; genus Charina; species Charina bottae. Next base: position 91,694,675 of record JALMGJ010000004.1, on the reverse strand, counting down.
GAATGCACAGGAAGCCCCTGTGATATACAGGCTCAACTGGACTACCAAGTCCATTCCATGATTACCAACTGGAACTGTCCATTCAAGTAGAAGGACAACCAACACAAAATGATGACCCCAACATCTAAATCCTTGCAGATGGTTCAGAACAATGTCATCATCAGCTGTATCATGTACTGTACAGTTGAAATGTGAATACTTTAATGCACATATGGAATTAGTATTATTTATTAAGTAATATACTGTTAGAAATTCTTCACCCACCAAGAAAAACAAAATACCAAAATACCAAAAGTAAAAAAAAAAGTGTTACAGCACATGTTTTTCCGAAACCAAGGTATGATTCTGTTCTTTGGAAATTGCATTTGACTCCAGCTGTCTTAGAATTTAGGAAATATGAAAAGAAAGCCTTTGACAACTTGGAATGGTCTTTTGTGCTTGCAATTTTGAAAAAAAAATGAATTGTGGCCCTAATTTTTTCACATGGACACAGAGTATTTATAAATAGTAAGAAGCCAAGATAATAGTAAATGGTTTGTTTTCTCACAACAATGCACTATACTGAAGGGGACAAGGTAAGGTTGTCCTTTCGTTCCTTATTTTTATTGGCATTAGTGCCATTGGCAATGAAAATATGTCTAAAATTTCAAAAGTTAAATTAGCAATTCAAGACATAAATTGAAATTATATGTTGATGATGTTGTATTGAGTGAGAGAACAATAATATACCTATCCATGGTATTGATGTGTATGTTCAGACATTGAAATTGAGATGGTTGCACATGTACTTTTGAAATGCCCTGTATATCACTCTTGGAGGATGGAGCTAATCTCTCCTCTAATCTCAAATTATCCAGAATTCCAACAGGGAAGTGTATGCTTACCATTAAACAATGAAGACCACAAAGTCTCTAGGAAGATGGCCAAATTCTGTGCTCTTGCAAAGACAGTCAGAAACCACTGGACCTGAATATAAGTAACTAAGTAAGGCAAGCATGCTGAGTTTCTGCTGTAAATAGGCTTTTATCTTTTATTGCATTTTAATTTTGTTTCTTTTGTATGACTGCAAATTCTCTTAAAAATAAGCAGTAAACTGCCAAAAGGCTTTGGTAATTGATAGTAACCAAGTTAAATACATTTTTAAAAATTTCAATGATTATATTGCCTAGCATCCTTCCAACCAAGATGCTCATGTGCAAAATATATGTGAGTTCACCACTGGGGGGGGGGTGCTAATAGACAGTTCACTACAATCTGCTAACTGAAGACCCTTTATTTCCTTGACTTAGACTTGGTCATAAATTAAAATGTACATAAACTGTAGAAGGCAGATTACCAATGTCCATATATTCTACGTTACAAAATTTCAGCTGTCCTTTTTCCATTCAAGTGTAAGACAACTCTTCGTGTATAAAAACATTCTCATATTTCCAGAGCTGGAATTCTCTAACAACTGGTGTTACAGAAATATTATGCCTTGGCAAATAAAACATGGTAGAAAAATATGTAGACAATTTATTTATGCCTTATTTCACTTACCTTATAAATTATTACATGCCTTATTCTTTGAGTAAGGTGCCAAAACTGTAAGACTAACAGGAAGCAAGGATAATATAAGAATGACTATATGAGATGCTACATCATCAGACAAGTTTTAGGAAAACCTATGAAAAAGCCTTAGGGGAAAACTTTTAATGATTAGACAGGTTTTTTAAACATTTAAATGATAGCCTACAAGTGCTGCCAAGCCATAATGGACATAGCCGTCCCTCTTTTTCTAGTGTTCAGGATGAAGATGGTTTAGACTGTTAGACTAATTTTTTTTGGCTAAAGAGATTTTTTTTAAGTTGAAAGGATTGATTCCTTCCACATTATAAAAGTAAACATTGCAGCCTTCATTAAAAGGGTTAGCAATCACTATATTAAGCCTGGATGGGGATGGTGCATCCATCTTAGTGCTCCTTGATCTGTCAGTGGCTTACGGACCACAGTATCCTTCTGGACCGGCTGCGCGGGTTAGGAGTGGGAAGCACTGTGCTCCAGTGATTCACCTCCTTCCTCAGTGGTTGGTTCCAATCAGTGTTGACAGGGTGGGGAGAGATTACGTCTGCAGCCCCTCATGTGTGGGGTGCCTCAGGGCTCGACGCTCTCCCCTCTCCTGTTCAACAGCTACATGAAACCACTGGGTGAAGTCATCCTCCAGTTTGGGGTCCAGTATCATTAGTACGCTGATGATACCCAGCTCTCTGTCTCAACCCTGACCAGCATAGGTAAAGCTGTGAGCGACCCAGTGTCTGGAGGCTTTCGGGTCTGGAAGGGGTGGAACAGACTTTGACTCAATCCTGACGACTGAGTGGCTGTGGCTGTTTGGACCCCCTAGGTCAAGGGTCGGAAATGGCGGCTCGCGAGCCAGATGCGGCTCTTTGGCCCCTTGAGTGTGGCTCTTCCGCAGCTGAACTCACCCCCGCCCCTTCCACGTGATTGGCCCCCGCCCGCAAACCCTGCCCCCTGGCTCTCGCACTGAGCAAGGCCCGGCGCGGCAGGGAGGCGCTGCTAGCCCGGGACGCGGCACTGTCGGAGGTGGCACAGGAGCGGCTGCAGGGGCTGCCGCAGCTGGAGATGATGCTGCTCCGCGGCATCCAGGTGCTGGGCGAGGGTGCAGGCCCGGGACGCGAGCGGCAGGGTGGCGCAGGGCCGCCTGCTCTCCCCTTGGCCGCCTCCGGTCCGAGCCTGGCTTGGCTCCCCCGGCCACCGCAGGGTTCGGGTTAGCGGGGGGAGAGGACGCCGAACGGCGGGGTGGGGGGATTGATGGGGCGGGAGGGTGAACCCGGAGGGCCTCCCGTGGCCACTTCTCCAAGGTGGGTTGCAGAGCGCACACTGCGCCCACGGGAACGCCTGGTCCCTCTGCTCCCTCCAGCTCCGCCACCAGCCCCAGCAGCGCCGCCCGCCCCATCCTGCCACCCGGCAAACCTCTGCCGGCTCCGTCCCCCTGCCGCCACCACCACCGCCCTGGCCAGGCCCCCTGCGCTGCCCTGCCGCTCGCATCCTGGGCCCACGCCCTCGCCCAGCACCTGGATGCTGCGGAGCAGCGCCATCTCCAGCCACAGCAGCCCCTGCAGCCGCTCCTGCGCCGCCTCCGACAGCGCCGCGTCCCGGGCCAGCAGCGCCTCCCTGCCGTGGCTTATTGGGGTGGGTGGGAGGGCACGGGGGAGCCGCATAGGCGCCGAGGGGGGCGGGCCCAGTGGCGGAGGCCCGGGCCGCCCGCCCGCCCCACCCACCTGCTTGCCTGCCTGCTTGCGTCCCTCCGCGAGGCCCCCCACTGCCTTCCTGGGATCCGGGCATGCTGGAGAGGTCCGCGGGGCAGCGTCGGGGCTTTCTCGCCCTTTCGAGGCTCGGCTGCAAGGGAACGGGAGGAGACCGCCTCGGTCCGGAGAAAGATAGCGCCCTCTCTCCGGCTCGGATCCTGGGAAGGCAGCGGGGGGCCTCGCGGAGGGAGGCAAGCAGGCAGGCAAGCAGGCGGGTGGGGCGGGTGGCCCGGGCTTCCGCTGCCCCCCTCGGCACCTGTGCGGCTCCCCCACGCCCGCTTCGCCCGGCCAGACATGCCCTGCTCTGGAGGCTGGGCTCGCCGAGGACCATGACTGCGTGGCTTATTGGGGCGGGTGGGAGGGCGCGGGGGAGCCGCACAGGCACTGAGGGGGGCAGGCCCGGCGGCGGAGGTGGAGGCCCGGGCCGCCCACCCGCTCCGCCCACCCGCCCTGAGGGGACCCACGCGGCGGCGGCTCCCCTGAAGCGCGCCGCTTGTCGTCGCTGCCCGCCTCTTTTCCCGCCCCCATCATGTCCTTGGCCCGACGCGGGCGGGCGGAAGTGGCAGCCCCGCCACCACCCTTTCAACATAATGTAAAATAGGCTGTCTTCTTGATTTTATATACAAATGTTAAGTATTTTGCTAAACTAATTTTAGATATGGATTTTATTTATTTTATTATAGCTGAGAACTTTTATTGGCTACATATGGCGTATTTTTATTTGTACTGGTCTATGACTGTAATAAATAAATTGAACAATAAATTGAACACCCTTTCTCTCTGGCTCAGATCCCGGGAAGGCAGCGGGGAGGCAAGCAGGCAGGCAAGCGGCCGGGGCGGGCGGGCGGCCCGGGCCTCCGCCACCGGGCCTGCCCCCTCCCACCCGCCCCAATAAGCCATGTGATTGGCTCCCGCCCACAAACCCCGCCCCCTTCCATGTGATTGGCCCCTGCCCGCAAACCCCGCCCCCTTCCACGCGATTGGCCCCCGCCCGCAAACCCCGCCCCCTGGCTCTCGAGCATTTAAAAATGTGCACGAGCATGTCAAAATGGCTCCCGGCATAAAAAGTTTGCCGACCCCTGCCCTAGGTCAGGGATGTCACTATCCTTGGTCTTGGATGGGGATGAACTTCCCCAGTCAAGACTGGTGTGCAACCTGGGGGTCCTTCTGGACTTGCAGATACTGCTTGAAGAGCAGGTGGCAGCTGTGGCCAGGAGGGCCCTTGCACAGGTTCATCTTGTGTGCCACTTACACCATTTCCTCAATCGGGAGGCCCTTCAGACGGTCATACATACCCTGGTCACCTCAGGATTGGATCATTGCAATGTGCTCTACATGGGGCTGCCCTTGAAGACAACCCAGAAGCTATAGCTGGTTCAAAATGCAGCAACACGAGCAGTAATGAGTGCCTCTCAGTGTGCCCATGTGTCACCACTGCTGTGCAAGCTATGTTGGCTGTCAGTTGGCTTCCGAGTGCAATTCAAGGTGCTGGTTCTTATCTATAAAGCCCTGTATGGCATGGGGCCTGGATACCTGAAAGACCGCTTAACTCTGATTGTTTATGACTGCCCAGTACATTCCAGCAGAGTGGGTGTGCTCCAGGTCCCTCCATTAAACATCGCCATCTTGTGGGACCTAGGAAGTGTGCCTTGTCTGTTGTGGCTCCTACCCTCTGGAACGGCATCCTCCCAGAGATAAGGACAACACCATCTCTCCTAGGGTTGCAGAAAGCTTTGAAAACCTGGCTTTGGTCCCAGGCCTGGGGTTGATGTTTATTATTTGTTCAATGACCCCTTTTTGTTTTGTTGATTTTGCTGTCTATTCGTTTATTTTAGTCTGGGCTGCTTGTTTGATTTAATGTTTTTAGCTGTTTTTATGTTTTGTCTAGTTTTGTATGCTGCCCAGAGTCCAGTGGAGTTGGGCAGCCAATAAATTTAAATAAATAAATAAAATCCCACACAAATAACTACCATCCATAATTCATAAAAATCCAATGGAAACAGGTTACTGGCATGTTGAATTAGAATTAGGGAAGATTCACATTCAAGTCCACCCACAGCCAAGGAAAGTCACTGGGTGATCTCAGGTCAATCTCTTATCTCTCAGCCAATATATCTCATGGGATTGTTAGGCAAAATTGGAAGAGGGAGTGCATTGCTTTTAGCTCCTAGATCAGGAATTAGCAACACATATCTAAACAGCATCTGTGACACCCTAACTTTTGTTTAAAATAATAAACAAAACTATAATAGTTATAATCTAGAATTAAGAATCAGCCTATCAAAAATAAAATTAAACTGAGGAGCAATTCACACAGATGTTCATACACATTAGTTGTAAATGTTGAGTCAAATTACTGTTTCTCTTAAAATCTGGCTTAGACTTACTGCTCTGTATGAAAACTATTCTACACACTGGTAATAAGGAAACTCTGGTAATCAGGAAACTCTGGTAATAAGGAAACTATAACAGACTCATATCAAAGTCCAAAGCCATGTTATATACCTAAGTGCTAACTGTGCCCTTAGTCAAAGCCAGGAACATAAAAGATCTATCAACAATAACTCATAAAATCACTATAAATATGCCTCTGAGATCTTACATAATGTGATTCACTGACATTCTATATTTTAGTAGGCAAGATATATATTTTTAAAATGGGCATAAATGTGATATTTTTCAGGCTCTAAATGAATATTTTAATCTCACAATCTTCTTTGACACCTTGGATTAGACATCCTCAAAAGTGCTAATTTGGAACACACAAAGATGACAGCATATAAATGTACTAGACCAAGGGTCGGAAATGGCGGCTCGCGAGCCACATGCGGCTCTTTGGCCCCTTGAGTGTGGCTCTTCCGCAGCTGAACTCACCCCCGCCCCTTCCACGTGATTGGATCCCGCCCCCAAACTCTTACGCTCTTATGCGCTCTCGCTCTCCAAGGCCGGGGCCACCCGCAGCCGCCCACACCTCGCGCACAGCCCGCGGGGCTCTCTGCCGCTCCCTTCGACGGAGGAGGGACCGGCGTGCCTTGGGAGCTGCTGCTGGTGGCATGTCTGGGCGAGGCGCGCGGGCGGAGCTGCCCGTCTGGCACTTGGGCGCTCCCGAGGCTCTTCCCTTCTCCCTCGCCACGTTCGGGCGTTGAGGCCAGGCAAAGCCGGGCGGTCGCGCAGGGGCGAGGCGAGGAGTCCCGCTCCTGCGCCTACCGCCACATCCGTCCGTTCCCGGCCTCTCTCCCCATATCCGGCGGGTGCCCATGCCAGAATCCCCGCGACCCGGAGGCAGCGACTGCTCGGAGGGCCCCAGCGAGAAGAGGCGCGTGATCCCCGGTGGATCCCTTCGAGGGGCCGCGGGGCTTCCCCGCTTTCCTCCCAAGGAGGCCTCGACGGCACACCCTCCCGCCCCATCAATCCCCCCACCCGCCGTTGGGCGTCAGAGGCTGAAAGGATGTGGCAGGAACGGCCCTGGAAAGCGGGGCCTGCGGAGTGCCACCTTTGGGGAGGAGGGTCCAGCTGGCGAGCAATGGCGGCACCGGAGTTTTCGCCGGAGCGCTGTCTGTCGGGAGAGAAAAGCAGCCACCGCACAGGCCCGCTTAAAAAACCACCACCCCGAAACCGCTTTCGAGCCGCCTCTCCGGAGGGTCCCTGCGGTCCCGCCGGGTGCACCCCCCCACCCCGCCGTTCGGCGTCCTCTCCCCCCGCTAACCCGAGCCCTGCGGCGGCCGGGAGAAGCCGAGCCAGGCGGGGGTGCAGCGGGCCCAGCGGCGCGCTGAGGGCGAAGAGCCGCCTGCTCTCCCCTTGGCCGCCTCCGGTCGCTACAGTCGCCCCGCCGGAACGGAGCCTGGCTTGGCTCCCCCGGCCACCGCAGGGCTCGGGTTAGCGGGGGGAGAGGACACCGAACGGCGGGGTGGGGGGGTGCACCCGGCGGGACCGCAGGGACCCTCCGGAGAGGCGGCTCGAAAGCGGTTTCGGGGTGGTGGTTTTTTAAGCGGGCCTGTGCGGTGGCTGCTTTTCTCTCCCCACAGACAGTGCGGGCGGGCGGGTCCTCTGGAAGGAGGCCGGCCGGAGTTCTGCTTGCAGCGGACGAGTTGCTGCTGGGCCGAGCAGATGCTTTTGAGACCTAATGGCGGGGTTACATCGGGACCGAGTCTGGCCTATCCCCGGTCTGTGTCGCGTTAATGCCGCCCCCTTTCCCACCTGGGAGGCCAGCTTGCAGCGCAAATGGCAGTCGCTTACTGAGCGAGTGCATTTTAAAATCTGCTTAACCACCCCCCCCCCCCGCACTTCTCCCTCTTTGAAAAAGGAAGGCCGGAAAAGAGCAGTTTCAGTCTTGCGTTAAAGGGAGAAGCTGCCCTTAATGACAAGGCCATTCAAGTTGGAGAAACCTCGCGGGATGGGCGGAATCGCTACACAAGCCACACGCCCCATTTCGTTCCTCCTTCCCTATCGCTTAATTGCCAGGCGCTCCTCCCCTGGAAACCCCGCGCTGTCTGTCGGTAGAGAAAAGCAGCCACCGCACAGGGGGGGTGGTTAAGCAGATTTTAAAATGCCCGAACGTGGCGAGGGAGAAGGGAAGAGCCTCGGGAGCGCCCAAGTGCCAGACGGGCAGCTTCGCCCGCGCGCCTCGCCCAGACATGCCGCCAGCAGCAGCTCCCAAGGCACGCCGGTCCCTCCTCCGTCGAAGGGAGCGGCAGAGAGGGTGGCCCCGGCCTTGGAGAGCTGGGGTGCAGGGGGACGGGAGCGTCGCCGGCAGCCCGCGAGGACCGGCCATGGAAGGTGACCGAGGACCGGGGTGGCCGGCCAAGCGCAGCGCAGCCCTTCCACGCGATTGGATCCCGCCCCCAAACCCCGCCCCTTCCACGCGATTGGATCCCGCCCCCAAACCCCGCCCCCTTCCACGCGATTGGCTCCTGCCCGCAAACCTCGCCCCCTTCCACGCGATTGGCCCCCGCCCGCAAACCCCGCCCCCTGGCTCTCGAGCACTTAAAAATGTGCACGAGCATACCAAAATGGCTCTCGGCTCAAAAAGTTTGCCGACCCTTGTACTAGACAACCTGTGACCTACTGGTTCATCATTTTAGAAATATTTCTTACCTAAACAGAGAAACAGAATGACCGCAGGTGCATTGCTACTGGTTTGCTTTGAAAATTAAAGAAGAAAACATCAGTTTATTAAAGAAGAAAGATACGTAGCAAGAGAAATATAGATGCTTTCTTAACACAAAGGACGCTTTTGATGACATTTCTGGTTGATCTGCCATTGTTTAAGAACACTCTAAAGTTTTCACTTCTATTTAATTCTGTATTCCAACGTATAGTATTCTATTTACTTCTGTATTCCAACATACAGCTGACCATGCTGGAATACTAGTTTTTCCAGATAAATCAGCACATTTTCCATGCCCTGTCCTTGCACAGTGAGAGCAGAGCATGACTGTATCAGGAACTGGGTCTGCTAAAGAGGGACATCTTCACCTTCTGATAAATTAAGTGTAATTCTTGGAATCATGACAATGCCATTTTTGAATGCACCAATGTTTATCCTTGCTACGATGAGATTCTTGTGGAGTTCTTCCATAATCATCCACGTTCCATTGCAAAGCCTTGGAAGATCCAAGTTCCTCATTAAAATGATGGGAGATCCTATCTTCAATTCCAGTTTATGTGTAATCCAGAGAGTTCAAGTGAATCAAGGAATTCTGTTAGAAAATGAGTGGCATTAGCTCCTTCATTGACGGCAGTAAAGGAACAGTATTCTAAGCATCTAATGCATGTGGAATTGATTTTTCTCATCATTTCATTGAGGGGAACCAAGATAGAGTTCTTTGAGAACAGTTCTGCAGGATTTTCGAATTTTGGGTAGATGAAATCAATACATTCTTCCATAGTTTTTCCTAGCAGAACCATATCTTTAGGCCAGGGCTTTCCAAAGTTTCCCCGCGGTGACACACCAACCACCGTTGGTGTGTCGCCATGGGAAAACCCGGAAGTGTCGCCGTTGCGGCAGCGCACAAAAACCTGGAAGCGCTGCTGCCGCTTTCGGGTTTTTGCGTGCCGCCATTGGTGTGTCGCTTCGGGAAAACCCGGAAGCGCTGATGATGATCAGCGCTTCCGGGTTGTGTGGCGACACACCAGACTGTGTGTGGCGACATACTTTTGTGTCACGACACACAGTTTGGAAAGCTCTGCTTTAGGCAATTCCATTTTCATTTTTCTGAATCTTGCCTTCTCCAACATCCAGTAAGAATTCAGAATATCTTCTTTCTCACTCACTCAATCGCATTTTTTCTTCCATTGAACCTTGACAAAGCTTCTTCATAAGTATGATTTTTGATACATGAATTCTCCACATCAGCATCGTTTCCTCTTTACACAATTGTTAGAAGCTGACAGAAATCACCACAGCAAATGGTAAAAATTCCTCCAAAGGCCTCATTCTTGCTGTATATATCACCAAGAGTCTGGTCTGTGGCTTCAAAGCTCTTCCTCCTAATCATGGGGCTATCATCCCAGACGATAAGCCTTGCATGTCAAAGCAAATTTGCATATTGGAGTTTTTATTGATGTTACAAAGAGCATTTTCATTCACTCTGAGGGATATCTTGAATCTTGAATGCGCTGTCCTACCACCAGGCATCAATGTTGCTGCAATACTGGATGATGCTACAGCAATAGCAACATCTCCATCTTGCGTAACTTTGGCGAGAATCAAGTTGGTGACAAATGTCTTTCCTTTTCCTCCAGGTGCATCAATAAAAAATATTGAAGAAAGACTGTTTTGCCAGCAGTTACACACATAGTCATATACTGCTCTTTGCTCATTATTCAATAGGGGTTTGTTGTGTAGTACAAATGCCTGCTGTTCATCTCTGATGTATTGCAGTTCATGCAATAATTCCAGATTGCCACCATTTTGCTTAATTTTACCATTTGTTGGTGTCAGCAAGTTATATTCAAGTGTTTTTGCGAAGTTCTCAAGTTTGTCTTGGAAATACAGAAGAGCTTGTTCGTGATGCCTCTGATTGATCATGATATTAGGATCATTTATAGTTCTCCTCTCAATTTGGAGGAAATCTTCTGACATTGCATTCTTGAACTGGTTCCATAATTGCCATGGATTGTTGATTTCATTGTTTGTTAGCCAGATGACAAACAAATCTCTCATTGAGCTGGGGATTCTTGTTCTTTCAGCATCTTTCATATTTTGTTGCCAATGAACATCAGCTTGCAAGAATCCTTTCTCTCTGCAGATGTATGTATGTATGTATGTATGTATGTATGTATGTATGTATGTATGTGATTTATTAGATTTATCACCGCCCATCTTTCCCATCTTTGAATGATGGAAGGATATGTCCATCATGTGTCTTCAATGATTCGAAAGACAATGGCCCCTTTATGTGATGGAGAAGCAGTCTCAAATAGTAGAGGTCACCACCTCATGGAGAAATGGTATACACTCGACCCAGAACATTGGCTTCAAAAATTCTGGAGTACTCCTCCACTGTTCCCAATCTTCCTTCTTTCCCATCTCTTATTAGTCCAAGTGTAGAATCTTGGAATATCCACATAGTACAGGGTTCTTGCAAATGGATTGTGAGTGCAAAAATCAGTTGCACAGCAGCATTATCTTGAAAGAATACTTGGTGCTGTTGGGGAAGGTGCTCTTGAAGGTGAACAGTGGCTGGTTCCCTCTTGTGACTTGGAGGTTGCAAATTGCCTATCCTGACCTTTCTCTTCATACAGCAGAAATTGGCAGTTTCTCCAGGGAACAGGAAGGCATGACGATGAAGGCAGAGTTTGGCCATCACACCAATATCAGCAGAAATATTACACTGTGCCCTTTCATCCTCTGTTTGTCATATATTTTGCTATTTGTTCTTTGTCTCTGATCCTGGAGATGTGCATTTATCTGCTCCTTTGTCTCTTCCTCTCTTCTTCTTCTGTGCCTCCTGTTATCATTCTGGAGATGTGCATGCCTCTCCTCTGACTCTCCTCCTCTCATGTTATTTCAGTCCCTGAGGTATATGGTGCCATTGTATACCTCAGAAGAGTTCACACTTCCTGCCGGCTTCCCCATTGACTTGTGGGAAGCTGACAGGGAGTGTTAGAAATGACGATCATGATCACAGCTGACTACGGCAGCGCAGCAGTGCAGCAGCAAGGTGGCACTGAAGTGGCCACAACTTTTCCAAATTTCAATCCCACGAGAGTAATGGATCCCAGATTTTGGATGCATATATATATATATATATATATATATATATATTCAAAACTTTATTAATTTTTCAAAGTATAATTAAAATACAAAATGTAGAGTACAGAACAGATAGAATGCAAGACTAAAAAGAAACAAGAGAAACTAAAACAGTGGAAGAATAGATAGAAAACATAAAACACAGGTGACTTCCGACCTTCTTCAACACAGATATAAAAGCATATTATAAAAAATTAATCTCTTTCTATTAGTTAAACATTTTGTAACATTATTTCTCTAAAATCAAACTATTTAATCATCAAAATCCAAAATCAGAACTTCATTTTTTTCCATTACAAGCAAATAATCCAAAAGTGGCTTCCAAGTAGGAAAAAATCCAGTTACAGTATTTTCTCTTACCAATGCTGTCAGTTTAGCTATTTGCACCAGTTCCATTAACTTAATCATCCAATCATCCATTGAAGGAATTTGTGAATCCTTCCATCTTTGAGCATATAAAAGTCTTGCTGCTGTTATCATATGTAAGAACAGAGTCCCATGCTGCTTCTCAAACTGTTGATCCATCAAACCCAAGAGAAACAGCTCCGGTTTCATTTGTATATCCACTTTGATCATTTTTTGAATAATAGTACATGTTTGATTCCAAAATGTCTTAGTTTTTCCACAAGTCCACCGTAAATGATAAAAAGTTCCTTCACCCTGCGAACATTTCCAAAAAACATTTGATACCCCTTTGTACATTTTTGACAACTTATCAGGTGTTAAATACCAGCGGTACATCATTTTGTAAAAATTCTCTTTCAAATTATAATTCAAGGTAAATCTCAAACCTTTTTCCACATATTCTCCCATTGTTCAAGCATAATATTATACCCAAAATTCTTGGCCCATTTAATCATACAATCTTTAACATATTCATCTTCTAAGTTCAGTTGCAACTACAATTTATACATTTTCTTAATGAGATGTTCATTATTTGTACAAAGTTCGATTTCAAATTGCGTTTTTTCATTAACAAAGTTATACTCTGGATGGGGTGGCACTGCCCCGTTCAGACTCAGTGCGAAACTTGGGGGTCCTCCTGGACTCACGACTCCTGCTCGAGGAGCAGGTGACAGTCGTGGCCAGGAGGGCCTTTGCACAGCTTCGGGTTGTGTGCCAGTTGCGCCCCTTCCTGGATCAGGAGGCCCTCTGAACAGTTACTCATGCCCTTGTCATCTCCCATATAGATTACTGCAACACGCTCTACATGGGGCTACCCTTGAAGAGTATCCGGAAGCTTCAGCTGGTGCAGAATGCAGCTGCACGGGTAGTTCTGGGTGCTATAAGATCAGCACATGTAACACCGCTACTCCGTGAGCTGCATTGGGTACCAGTTTGCTTCCGGGTCCAATTCAAGGTGTTGGTTATCACCTTTAAAGCCCTACATGGCATGGGACCAGGGTATCTGAGGGACCGTCTTATCCCGATTACATACACCCGCCCCACCCGATCATGCAGGGAGGGCATGCTTCAGATCCCATCACTAAAAGAATTCCATCTAGTGGGGTCCAGGAGGCGTGCCTTCTCTGCGATAGCACCCACCCTGTGGAATATCTTGCCCCCTGAGGTGAGACGGGCACCCTCGCTCCTGGCCTTCAGGAAGTCTTTAAAGACCTGGTTCTGCCTTGCCTGGAACGAAGGAAATAATAGTTCCTTCTGGGGGTGGTTTGCGTAGTAATATCCTCCTTTTAAGAACACACCATCTCTTGGATTTTTTTTTATTTCTTATAGTAGATTTTAGATGTATAGGTTTTTAACTTTTTATAATGTGATTGTAAACCGCCCAGAGTCTACCATGGTGGAGATGGGCGGTGATAAATCCAATACATACATACATACATACATACATACATACATACATACATACAGATGGGCGGTGATAAATCAAATAAATAAATAAATAAATAAATAAATAAATAAATAAATACACACACACACACACACACACACACACACACACACACACCTTCTTGTCCAAATTAAATCATTCTGACAGTTGTGCAAAAGTAAACCAGTGGCAAGTATGACCTTCCAGTTCTAATTGTTCCCTTGTTTTAAGTTTAGGTACACCTTCCTCAAAATTCAATAGATCTTCATATTTCAACCAGCTTAGTTTGCCCGCCATCTCTCTTCTAAAGAAAGCTTATTGAGGAGACAACTGCATGGGTACATTAGGAGACAGTCTTCATTATTCCAAACCCTCAGTATGGCACTCCTAGCACAATGATTTTTAAAATCTTTATTAACTTTAGCTTTATCATACCACAGGTAGGTGTGCCACCCAAACAGGAGATCATGTCCTTCTAGTTCCAATAATTTCTTGTCCTTCAAAGTCACCCATTTCTTCATCCAGAGCAGACAACAGGCATCAAAGTACAATTTCAAATCAGGTAAACCTAAACCTCCTCGTTCTTTGGCATCTTGTAATAATTTATACTTAATTCTTGGTTTCTTCCCTTGATAAATGAACTTAGAGATATCTTTCTGCCATTGTTGAAATGGTAGATCCATTGTCAAAATCGGTATTGTCTGAAACAAAAACAACATTCTAGGCAAAACATGGATTTTGGATGCATTCTTTAAGTTAGCCCATTTAAGGTACATTGATTCAAAAATTGTTGGCCTATCATGCACCGTTTTGCCCAATTGAACATTACAAACAAACAGGAGAGTTTTAGTAGTATATAGATTTAGAAATATGGTATCCCAGTGGCTGAACCGTGACTTTGGTGTCTTCTCAAATTACTAAAAAATCAGGGGGGATCAAGAAAAGAATTTCTCATTTTGCAACCTGAATTTTATGATAGACAATTTGTTTTTGCTGATGTTTGAAATGTGAAAGAACATTGAGTTTAAACATTTAATATACAGTACAATCCAATTACTTATGTTCTTTCTATGAAAATCATCTGTTAGTCTTAAAGGTCCAAATTATTCAGTCTTCTTTCTACATTATGATTAGTAGAGTATTCCTCCCTCTACTCCTATTCCTGCTGCATTACCCTTTTTGCTCAGGATATTGTGGAACAGAGACCTAAACACTTTTGGAAACTTTAATTCTTAACTAACTCCCTTGCATACAAGCCAATCACACAGAGGCATGATTCAAATAGTCAGGTGCCTGACATCTTTACCTCTTGCAATATCCAAAGCGACCAAAACACAGTACATCCGGATGGACCAGTACATGGATGCCTAAAAGGCTTCCAGAATTCCAAGCACCTAAAATAAGGAGCAGAAGTCAATCAAATATGACTGAAACTGACACTTTTAGAGAAACAGCAACTGTCATGCACAATTACTTTTATTTTTCCTGCAAGCTCTCAGTTCCTGCTGGGCCAGCGTTAGTCCTCTCTGCACAGCTGAGGGTTTTGAACAGCTCTGTTGCATTCTTTACTTCCTGATATTTCTGGCTCAGTGATCTGTATTCTGTAGATTGACAGAAATCTCATTTGACAAATGTGAGAAAAAATAACGTTTTACTGAATTTAAAACAAACTCTACATGTTCTATTTGCAAATTTTTTATCGGCTTTGGACTGGTGACAGGGGGACAGTGATGCATAACAGGAGATGCATAATAAAAGCAACAGAAATCTAGGTACAGGTAATCCTCGCTTAATGACCACAATTGGGACCGGAATTTAGGTTGCTAAGCAATGCTGTTGTTAAGCAAATCCAGACCTGATTTTACGACCATTTTTGTGGCAGTCATTAAGCGAATCAGATGGTTGCTAAGAGACCCACATGGTTATTAAGTGAATCATGCAGTTCCCTATTGATTTTGCTTATTGGAAGCCAGCTGAGAAGGTTGAAAATGCAGGTCATGTGACCGTGGGACACTGCAACCATCATAAATGTGAGCTGGTTGTCAAGCACCCAAATTGTGACCACGTGACCGTGGGGATGCTGTGACAGTCATAGGTGCAAGGAATGGTTGTAAGTTGGGTTTTTTAGTGCTGTCGTAACTCTGGACAGTTGCTAAACAATTGGTCATTAAGCGAGGACTGCCTGTATGCAGTTTTTGATCTTTCTGAAGACAGAAAGTTATCGCAATGTATTTTATCTAAAATACATTGTATTTTACCTTTTATCTAAAAGCTACTGTAAATAATACACATATCCATCAGAGGGACTGGGAAATGAGAACAGTGATCTTGTTCAGAATGTTTTGTATTGGTGATGAGCAACTTTGGGTAGTCTGAACTACAGTTAACATTTTCATGGCCTCAGAGTTACATAATTGTGGCCAACCACTTCCTCTGTGCAGGAATCCAAATGAAAGGATCTCTGACAAATGGTTTCCCAGCATCTATCTGAATACATCCAAAAAGGAAAGCCTATCACCTTTTTGGGTAACTGACTCCACATTATTTTCTGTGTTTGGAACCAATACTTCAGCCTAAAATTGCATTTGCCTTTTTTTCATCTGCATCATATTGTAGACTCATATTCAGTGTGCAATCAGCTACTATACCAAGATTCTTTTTGCAAATCCTATTTCTTATTCATAAATGCTGAAATGCCTTTACATTTGATTTCTGTTTTCTGGGTGAGGAACTTAGTGTCTTTTAAATTTAATTCTGTTATTTCAGTCCATTTCTCTAATTTATCAAGAGAGTTTGAATTTTATTTCTGTCCTCTATGGTATTAGCTATTCAGTCCAGTTTTGTATTATCTGCAAATTTGTTATGCATTCCTTATACATCATCATCATCATCATCATCATCATCATCATCCAAGTCATTAATAAAAATGTTGAGAATAGATTACCAGGGACAGAACTTTGTGGTCTGTTCTTCAAAATCTTGCTTTAGTTTGATGAAGAATGATTGATGAACACTCTTGGAGTGAGATTTTTGTGCCAGCCATGCTTAATTGATATGCCAATCTAGTTTACTAATAAAGAATACACAGGATACTTTGTCAAATGCTTTCCTTTAATCAAGATATATTATGTCTACAACATTCCCACAATCTACTAAGGAATTACTCAATCAAAAAATGAGATAGGTTTTATATTTCAGTACATATTCTTCTTAAATCTATGACTTCCTGTAATAACTGCACTGTTTTCGAAGTGCCCAGAGACCTATTTCTTTATTACCTGCTGCAAAATCTTTCCAGGTTTTGATATCAGACTGACTGATTTGTAGTTCTCCAGATAAAAAGGTAAAGGTTCCCCCCGCACATTTGTGCAGTCGTGTCCGACTCTAGGGGCCGGTGCTCATCTCCGTTTGTTAGCCGAAGAGCCAGCGTTGTCCGAAGACGCTTCCACGGTCATGTGGCCAGCATGACGCACATGGAACGCTGTTACCTACCCACCGAAGTGGTACCTATTCATCTACTTGCATTTGCATGCTTTCGAATTGCTAGGTTGGCAAGAGCTGGGGCTAGTGCGGGAGCTCACTCCGCACGCAGGGTTAGGGATTCGAACCTCCGAACTTGCAATCTTCCGATCGACAAGCCTGGCGTCTTACCCGCTGAGCCACCACACCCCCATGAGTTCTCCAGATACTCCTTTAGAAATAAGGGCTATATTTGCCATCTTTCAGTCATCTGGCGCTTTATCTGTTTTCTGGTTGTACGCCACCCAGAGTCATATGTCATGAGATGGGTGGCCATATAAATATGATAAATAAATAAAAATAAATGTATTCCTCCAAATTTATTTGTGTTCTTAAAAAAACCCTATGATAAGCCTATTTTAGAGTTTGGTTTACCCTTTTCATGTACTGTAGTTCCTGCCTGAGAAGAGTCACAGAATCATAGAATCATAGGATTTGAAGGAACCTTGGAGGTCTTTAGTTCAACCCTCTGCCCAGCACAGGATTCCTTATACCATCCCCGGCAAATGACTGTCCAATCTTTTCTTGAAAAGTTCCAGTGATGGAGCACCCATGGCTTCAGGAGATAGGCTGATCTATTGCTTAATAGCTCTCACAGTCAGGAAATTCCTCCTTATTTCAAATTTGGATCTTTCTTTCTAAAGCTTCCTCCCAGGTATTCTAGAGAATGAATCCACACCCTTCTCTTCTGTAAGCTAAACATACCAAGTTCCTTTAATAGCTCTATGGGGTGATTGTACTGCCAAACCTTTGCAATAATTGTCAAAGGAATTTCCTAAGGCCACAAAAACCAAATAGCAATTTGGGAGGTGAACATGGCCATGTATCACAGACTGCCCAACCCTTGGCAATAAGGATGAGGAGAAATTCACATCTGAGTATGAATTTTCCTACATTCATATTTATGAATCAACGTTTAAACTGAAATTTAGTTATCATTCACAATTATGTACAAAAAATACATTTTTATAGTGAAATACCTTGCAAAATTATGTACATTGAGTGAAATTTCAAATGTGTATCTGTTTGGAGATGGTACCAAAATACTAATTTTAATATACACAATCAACAACAAAAATCTTTTACCAATTCCTATAGAAATATGAGATATTGAGCTTCAGATCTTCTGTTATTTGTTCCTTAAAACAATGATTGAGTCAAATGACTCAATTTGAAGATCCATGTAGATCATGTACATGACTCATTATGGGTATGTATTGGAGGGTGCCCTCCCTGCCCGTTTCTTGCAAATACAGGATGTTTGGAACTGGAAAGAAGTAAATCAATCATTTTCACTAATAACATATAACACAAACACTATAACGGAAGTAAGTAATGGAAAGATTATAACTTAGAACTCAAGAACCCTTAGCTCCCTTTTGAAGGAGGAAAAAATGTGTTCTTGGACAAAACTGTCACCAAATAAATCATAAGACATAGTTTCTTAATAGGCCAAATTGCAATATACTCCAGCTACAAATATATTCCAAAATACATATCTGGCTGCATTTTACAATAAGGTAGAGAACAAATATAGAATAAGGGCATGGAAGTGAAAATAAAAGTAGAAAAAAAATCTAACAGAGAAAGCTAAGAAAAGATAAGCTGAACAGAAAACCACACCTCATTCCAAGGTGTTTAAAAGTTTAACTCAATGCTTATCTAAAACCTTTGAACTGTATTGGAAGGCACATTTTTGCTGTGGAAAGCACCTTACTGTAGCTTTATAATCTTTACTTTGCTTGGAGCATGTTCATTAACATCAATAACTATTCCTAACATATTATTTCATTCAGCTGCTATAAGACAAATATATGTATCTTCTTTTAAGTTACCTTTTTTTAAAAAATGGGCAATTAAAGAGAAAAAATACATAATTTTGTCAAAGACAATACTTACATTAATTCTGCTTTATATCATTTATTGACTGATCTTTGATTGTAATAAATGAAAATTGAAATTATACCATTCATGATAATTTTGAGAAAATTAAACATACCAATTTATCTATCTGTCTATGAAGGTTCTCAGTCATCCAGGTGGAATTGTCTGTAGCTTGAATTCTAGGTTTTGCCTCAGATACATAAACAATTTAAAATTATTTACATTTAAAAGTACTGTTTAAATTTATCTTAACATGTCTTTTCCAAAAGCTATGCAACTATTCTGCCAGATTAATAAAATGTGATGCCCTTCAATGTCTCCTTTCACCATTTGTACTCTTCATTTCTGCTTTTAAAATTATTAAGAGCTGTTATTTTACTGCATGCATTATTTAAAGATCTATAGTAGAGTCCTTTAATGCAAGTGGCTGAAAGGAACATCCCAAATGATTAGACAATTTTTAAAGGAAATAATGAAGAAGCTACACTTACACAGAACTAATGGGGGTTGCAAAACAAATTTATGAAGAGATCTCATTTAATTGAGGCTAAGATCAGGATAATTCCATTATATGATAATGTTGTGGTCTGATTACAACATGGATGCAAAATTAAACAAATCAGTTCAATCAATAATTCTGCTTGATCAATTACTAATTTATTAATTATTAACACTATTTAAATGCCATGCACAAAATGATGAACAAAGGAGTGTGGAACGGTAAAAGGATTTTGTCTACAATGGGAAACGATTGCCAATCCTAGAAACAAGAGAAAGACTAACTGGGGAAAAATGGATTTGTAATATTGTTTTCTTCTGGGAAACATTTTCAAGATTAAAAGGAGAGGCAGGGTGGTTCTTCCTGCTGCTAATGTATTGTAAACATCTGTTGTGTATATCCTGGAGGGAGATCTAAAGCACTTTCACACAAGGACTGTGCACCAAAGTGAAAGAAGCTCCCTATCTCTTTTTCTTTAAAAAAATATCATTTTTATTAAGAATGTTGCTTATAATAGTAAAAACTAATACAAACTAAACTTAGAGAAAGAGAAAAGAATAAAAAGTACAGGAAAAAAGAAAAAGAAAAAAGAAAAGAAAAAAGAAAAGAAAAGAAAAGAAAAGAAAAGAAAAGAAAAGAAAAGAAAAGAAAAGAAAAAAATATAATAATAAAGAAGAAAAGAAATATATAAAGAAGTGAATTCCAACCTTCACCACAAGAAGTATAAACAAAATTAGTAACCCTTCACCCCCCCATAAGGTTACAAACAGATATATCTTCATCCAATATTCCATCCCCTATCTATGATTAAATCCCTAAAACATCAACTTTTCATTCCTGGTGTCAGCAAAAAGGGTTACCAGAACTATGCAAAAACAATATTATTTTAACTTTGATCAAATAAACCAACTTTATATCCCTTTCTTTTACTTCTAACAGTCTTAATCTTTAATTCAATTAAATGTTGTCGTAGGATTTGATTTGTCTTCAGTTCTTCTTCATCCCATCACACAGATTTCTCCAAGACTTTAACAAGCCTCTTTTGTAAATCCAATAAGAAAACATTTTCCAGGTCATTCTCTTAGTTTATCATTTGTATTTCCCTTTTTTTAAAACTTCAGCCAGTTTCTTTTGTAGATCCAGTAAAATGTCCTTTTCCAAATCATTCTCTTGGCCTGTCATTTGTAGTTCCACTTCCGGTACTTTCTCTGTCTTGTCAGATAAAACTTTTCCCACATCTGTCATTCCTTCTTTAACTTTTTTGGACATAGTCTATCCATAGAAGCAGATATCACTACTGACAGTGTTGATATTGTAGTTACTAATTTCTGGCTCCATTCTTCAAAGATCTCCTTTAATGTTTCCAATGTTATAACCTTTTGTGTCATTTTGTAAGCCCCAGTATTAACTGACATCAAAAACAGGCTTGTATTTTGTTTCCTTCTGCTTAGAATCTTTAGTCCCCTCTAGTGTCCTTGTCTTTGTTCTGACTTACAATAGCCAGGATAGCCAAAATATATCTGTTTCCCATGAGAAGCTATTTATTTTTTATAGTTAATTCCAAAATCTTATAGTAAAAATAAATATTCCAAATTTATCTGGACCCTTAATCCATTTATAACTCTCTTAGATCAAAATCTTATTTAGCTTTTTACTGCTTCAAAGAGATACGGTTTATCCTTTCTTTAGCTTTACATATGCATATTGTCTATTTTGTCCAATGCAATTTAAAACATTAGGCATCACCAGCAACTCATGATAAAGTAGGGAAATGTGGTGGTGTTAAGGAGGATGGAGTCATTAATTCACTTACAGCACAGTATCAGTAAACAGGAAATGTAAGATCAACCACGATTTGGGCAGCAGATGCCTGTAAATAGTAGAGCTCCGTCGATCAACAAAGAGCAACCATACTCCTGCCCAGGTTCCCAACCACCTTAATTCATTACCGGTAGATCTACACGATTGAGTGGAACATGCTGCCATCAGGCCCAGTACCTGCCCTATCACCGGAAATCTTCAGCAGCAGTGGCCACTTCAAGTCCAAGCAAGTATTTCTGCTTCTGTATGTGGAAGGGAATATGATTTGACTAGCCAATCTTTGTGTGTGGATATATGTATGGGGGTGGTGGTAAAGGGGAGGAGTCATGTATACCCAATCAAAGAGTACATGTGTTTCCATGGGTCATGACATATTAACCAGTTGGGGGAGATGGGCAGTCATATAAATTTAAATAAATAAATAAATAAATAAGCAAACAAACAAACCAGATTCATAACTGCTGGGGTATTTCTCAAATGGAAGAGCATTGCACATTTGGCAAATAATTTATCTGCTGAAGAATTTAGCAGTTTAAGAAGTTACAATGAAATATACATTTGCTTCTGGTGAATAGCAGGATAGCAATAAAAAACAAAACAGTAGAAAAGCCTGTGGAGCTTTCCAGATGGCTTCCTTGATTACATATATCCTTATACACTTAAATAAACAAAGAAATAAACAGCTGATTTAGGATGATGGAAGTTGTAGGGATGAATGGATGTTGTAATCCAATGTGTGTTGAGGAACCAGGTTCAGAAAAGCTGGCTTATGCCTTTTTACAGATTATGTCCTTGCCTATAGGAACGGCCAGGAGGCGGAGAGACCAGTAGATGCAAACAGATAGGAACCACCTTCTACCTTACTTTCATTCAATGTAATACGTAAAAACGTCTGCTGTTTTCTGCTTTGAAATGAAATAATGTATTTCTGCTTTATGCATGTTCCTTTCACTGCTGTAATATAATATCAATATCTTATGTAAAAAGACCCCTTCCTAAGCTAATCTCTGTGAAGCAGCTGTTCCTGTGAAAGCCCAATTACTATTATACTTGCCTTATTTAATATTTCTATGTTTTAACGATTGCTCACCAAGGCAATTGGGGCTCTTTAGCAGAAGTTTAAAACATACAGAAAATGCCTATAGTAATTTGTAAGAGGAGTTATCCAGACTCCATAATCAGTAGCAGCAGGGGAACGCTAGTGTCATGCACATAATAGTGATTTTTTTTTTTGGGTCTACAATTGCAGTACTAGACTTTTGGAGAAAACTCTATGTAGTTAAAGAACTGGAATCCAACCCTGCATTTGTTTTATTCAAAATTGTGGCTCAAGAGAGGTGATTGGTAAATTTGATGATAGCAATATAATTCGTCCATACTGATCATCAAGCTGTAATGTCAAATATTATGGAAAACCAGGAAACTATATAATCAAAACCCCTACTCATGAAATAGATATTTTTCTCTCATATTCTGGAAATATCCAAGGATGGGGGTTTTGCAGGACATTTCTCTACCAAATTTAGAATCCAGAAAAGACACATTCATGGGCATGCAAGATCTGTTTCTAGTATTGAAAAGACATGTAATGGACACATCTTTTCCAACTTCTCAAAATATCCAGAGCTATAGCTATTCAGGAACTCTTTCTGCACCATCAATTGGGCCCTTGCCTCTTCTATCAATTCTTCCTCATAAAACTACCACAATTAGGCCAAGGACAAAGGCTGGTGTCCCAGCTACAACTGAATATCTCATCAATTCCCTTAAATGTTGCCATCTAGTGGGACGTAGGAAGTGTGTCTTTTCCATAGCAGCCTTGTTCCATAGAATACCCTTCCCCCTGGCATCTGGCAGGCCCCCACCCTTTTAGCCTTCCAGAAATCTATAAAGAGCTGGCTCCTCTGCGAAGTGTTGAGGTAGGGTGAGGTTGGAGCTAGGAATGGTATTGTTGGGTGCTTGGGTGAAGGATGGTTGAGGCGCCAAGTTTTGGGTTTATTGGTGGGGGGATGGTTTTTATTATTCTCATGAGCTTCCCAGAGTTGTGTGTCTTAATGGAACCATATAAGTCTTATAAACAAATAAATAAACAAACTCCCATGAGGAGAGATGCTCTGGCCAAGGCATAGAAAAAAAGATATGGTTCTTTTCTGATCTACCTAAAGAACATGCCTTCTTTTGGCCATCCTTGCCTTGATGCCCTTCACATCTGTTGATCTTCAAATGTCCAGATAACTAAAGTTCATAATGGTTGAGTAATTAAGAGACTTGAAACCCCAAACCTCTAAAGGGCACTAAATTGGGGTAGATATTGAATTCTCAGTATGTATAGAATGAGGGAGAACCAGTATTAGTTGTCTATGAGTATTAAACCATGTCAGTATAATAAATCCTAGGTACAGAAGAAGGTAGTGTATAAAGCTGAATCATGTAAAGCTGAGTGGAGTCTATACCTACAAAGGTCAGAATTGTGAAGGCAATGGTTGCAGGCACAGGTTTTCCCTATGACAATCTATGGAAGCTAAAGTTGGACTTTGAAGAATCAGGATAGAAAGATTATTGATGCTTTTGAACTTGGTGCTGGAGAAGACTCCTAAGAACTCCATGGATAGCCAAGAAAACAAATGAATGGATGTCAGCCTTACCATCAACCATTGAGCAAATCAACCCAGAGTTCTCACTCAATGCACAAATGACTAGGCTCAAGTTATCATGCTTTGGACACATTATGCAAATAATTATTCTCTGGAGTCTATAATGCTGGGAATGTTGAAGGAAAGAGAAGAAGAGGACAACCAGCAGCAAGGTGGATGGACTCAGAGACAATGAATGACCCATTGAAAAACCTGAAGGTCTCAGTTGAGCACAAATCCTCATGGAGAAAAGCTATATACTGTATGTGGCTGCTAAGAGTCAACATCAACTTGATGGCACATAATCAATCACTCAGTCAGGATAGTGAAAATACTTTTAAACAAATGGCATATGTTAGAAGCTTTCCTCTCTTACGTTTGTAGTAAAACATCACCTATGTACTCATGAGCTCAATAGCCCCATGAATAGAATAGAAGAATAGAATAATAACTTTATTGTCATCCCACTATACACTATACAAGTGCACAATAGAATGAAATTTCGTTGCAGTTGGCTCACAATTTCACTCAAGCAATAAAATACTAATGATAATAATAAAAAACCATAATTACTATAAAATACCCATTCTTATAAAATACCCATTCTTATAAAATATACATTCTTTAACTCACAATTTCAGTCAAACATTAAAATACTAATAAAAATCCATAATTACTATAAAATATACATTCTTTACATATCCAACATATTTCACCTAAAAGAACCTATTTGGCATTCAAGAATCCAATAGCCTGGGGGACAAAGCTGTTTCCCAATCTGGCTGTTCTACATCGGATACAGCGGAACCTCTTCCCAGAGGGTAACAAAGAAAACAAACCATGATGAGGATGGGAGGCATCACTGGTGATCTTTCGAGCTCTGGACAAACAGCGTGCATGTGCTAAATCTTGGATGAGGGGCAGAGATATCCCAATTATCTTTTCTGCTGCCCTTACCACTCTCTGCACAGACTTTCTATCTGAGGCCCTACAGCCTCCAAACCAGATGGAAATACAGCTTGTAAGTACACTCTCTATAGTGCCTCTGTAGAAAGTAAGGAGAATGGAAGATGGGAGATGTACTTTCTTCATCCAACGCAAAAAGTGCAAACGTTGCTGTGCTCGCTTTACCAAAAATGTGGTATTAAGGGACCAGGACAGACTATTTGTTAACTGCATCCCCAGGAATCTAATGCTACTGACTGACTCCACAGCTATGTTATTGATAAAAAGTGGAGTGTGACTGCACCGGTTCTTCCTGAAGTCTATAATAATCTCCTTAGTTTTTTCCACATTTAAAACCAAGCTGTTTTTATTGCACCACTCCACCAAACCCTTTACCTCCTCCCTATAAGCCTACTCATCCTCACCCCTGATAAGACCCACTACATAACAGAATAACAGACTTCTTTGTATTTCCATATAAACGAATAGCAAATATATAATAGCAAAAGCCAATAGCAAAAGCACATGAATTGAGATTGACACCCACTTACAACGGTTTAGGCATCCCTTCAAACTATGTTTCAATGAATCCCTAAGCGAACAGCAACTGACACAACCCCAACTTTATTACAAAAATCTATTATTTCTTCCACCTGCACACTATTTCTTTGCCACTGGGTGCCCCACAACTCCAAAGCATCACAAAGCTCCTTGGGGGAGTGGGCGGTGGGGAAGGAAGGAAGGAAGGAAGGAAGGAAGGAAGGAAGGAAGGAAGGAAGGAAGGAAGGAAGGAAGGAAGGAAGGAAGCCACTCCTGTGCTTAATGTCTGGCAAGGTATTCTTTTCTTGGAATGTTTCAGCCTTTTTCTCCAAATGTATTTTCTGTGGCTGTGGCTAAAAAAAGTTCATTTTTTGTTTCATCAGTCCAAAACACTTTGTTCCAAAATATTTCAGGCTTACCAAGATTTTATTTTGCATACTTTATATGATGTCTTTTGTGATGAGGTCAGAGGAAAAAAAATGTCCTTCTGACAACTCTCTCTTGTATGAGCAATGCTGTACTGTGGACAACTACAACAGTGTCAGCTAAACTTTTCAGTAGGTGGTTTGTAGTGATCTTTGGGTTCTGTTTTGCAGATCTGGCCAGTTTTCAGGAAATTCTAGCAGTTATCTTTCTTGGTCTTCTAGTTCCTGCCTTGATTTCAATAATGTCATGTAACTTCCACTTCTTAACAATATTTTTCATGTGGAAATGGATAGCTGGAAGTGTTTCGAGACCTTTTATAGCCCTACTATGCTTTTTTTTTTGTTTATTCGTTCAGTCGCTTCGGACTCTTCGTGACTTCGTGGACCAGCCCACGCCAGAGCTTCCTGTCGGCCGTCACCATCCCCAGCTCCCCCATGGTTGAGTCTGTCACCTCCAGAATATCATCCATCCATCTTGCCCTTGGTCGGCCCCTCTTCCTTTTGCCTTCCACTTTCCCTAGCATCAGCTTCTTCTCCAGGGGATCCTGTCTTCTCATTATGTGGCCAAAGTACTTCGGTTTTGCCTTAAATATCATTCCCTCAAGTGAGCAGTCTGGCTTTATTTCCTGGAGTATGGACTGGTTTGATCTTCTTGCAGTCCAAGGCACTCTCAGAATTTTCCTCCAACACCACAGTTCAAAAGCATCTATCTTCCTTTGCTCAGCTTTCCTTATGGTCCAGCTCTCGCAGCCATAGGTTACTACAGGGAATACCATTGCTTTAACTATGCGGACCTTTGTTGTCAGTGTGATGTCTCTGCTCTTAACTATTTTATCAAGATTTGCCATTGCTCTCCTCCCAAGAAGTAGACGTCTTCTGATTTCCTGGCTGCAGTCAGCGTCTGCAGTAATCTTTGCGCCTAGAAATACAAAGTCTGTCACTGCCTCCACTTTTTCTCCCTCTATTTGCCAGTCATCAATCAAGCTCGTTGCCATAATCTTGGTTTTTTTGAGGTTTAACTGCAACTCAGCTTTTGCACTTTCTTCTTTCACCTTCGTCATAAGGCTCCTCATCTCCTCCTCGCTTTCAGCCATCAAAGTGGTATCATCTGCATTTCTGAGATTGTTAATGTTTCTTCCAGCGATTTTAACTCCAGCCTTGGATTCATGAAGCCCAGCACGTCGCATGATGTGTTCTGCGTACAGGTTGAATAGGTAGGGTGAGAGTATACAACCCTGCTGTACTCCTTTCCCAATTTTAAACCAGTCCGTTGTTCCGTGGTCTGTTCTTACTGTTGCTACTTGGTCGTTATACAGGTTCCTCAGGAGGCAGACAAGATGACTTGGTATCCCCATACCACCAAGAACTTGCCACAATTTGTTATGATCCACACAGTCAAAGGCTTTAGAATAGTCAATAAAACAAAAATAGATGTTTTTCTGAAACTCCCTGGCTTTCTCCATTATCCAGCGGATATTGGCAATTTGGTCTCTACTTGCTCTGCCATTCTTAAATCCAGCTTGTACATCTGGCAATTCTTGCTCCATGAATTGCTGGAGTCTACCTTCGTCATAAGGCTCCTCAACTCCTCCTCACTTTCAGCCATCATACCGTGCTTTATAAGTGTGAATTATCTTCACGTTCAAATGCTCAGACACCCGCTTAGAGGAGCCCATGGCTATTAAAAGTAGGCAGAACAACAAACACAATCAGAGAGGTTGGAAGAGCCAGTATTTGTTCATCTGTGAAACTGTATTCACCTGGCTAATTGTAGACCTAAGGTTTGGGGATTTATTAATACTTTTACATTTTTAAAACAGTAATCTCAATCAACTGGAGTGGTGTTTGAAGTTCTGCACTTGCCATATTCACTATTTTCTTATTTTGAATCTGTAAACAACTGCACTTCAAATTTGCATAAATATGTTGTTTTACTTTGTAGTATATAGAGACTGTGTCAGCTTATGTTCACATGGGGATTTATTGAAACAGAACAATTTGAGCAGGGGTTTTCCAAGTCTTGCTTTAAACAGTCTGCAGTCAGACCAGAGACTAAAAGAACTGGGACAGGAACTCAACTAAAGAAGGTCAGAAACTAAGCAAACAGTATTAGTCACAAAATGCCAGCTCCTGAAATATTACCTGCCCAGGTCTCAAGGGTCGAGTCCTTCTAAGATCTCATTCTCTGAATCAGGCATAAGGTTCTTGTCAAATGGGAATTTTATCCTGTGTCAACAACCTCTGAGGATCCTGCACTACTTTGCCTCCAGTTTGGGCTTCATGTAGGCCACTTCTTGCTAGAGCTCTGAGTCAAGTTCTGGTGTCTGATAGGTCTTCTGAGCAAATTCCTTCAGCAGAGCACCATGGAGCAAGTATACAGTGTTTGAATGCTGCCCCATTGGTATTTAGAGATCGTTTTAAATTATCATGGCTTAAAAAAGCCTTAGATAAAATTCAATTGCTGGGTTTCTCTATGGAAAGTCTGTGCTCATTGGGTTTTGAAAATGCTAGAACCACCCTTAGACAATGAATTTATTTATTTATTATTTATTTTATTTTATTTTATTTCTATAACCGCCCATCTCCCCCCATGGGGAACTCTGTGCGGTTCACAATAAACAAGTTAAAATAAGGTTTAAAATCTCAATTATACAATAAATATAAATTAAATTGAAAATCCAGATGGTAATGGAATAATTAAAAGAAGGACAGTTATAAAATTAGGGGATTAGCCACCCCCATGAGGAACTATCCCTTCCTCCTTCCCATGTCAGGTGGCAGAACCAGGTCTTCAGCTCTTTCCTAAAGGTCGTGAGGGAGGAGATCTGTCTCAACTCTGGGGGCAAGATGTTCCATAGAGTGGGCGCTGTCACAGAGAAGGCCCGCCTCCTAGACCCCATCAGATGACACTCTTTAATTGATGGGGTTCGTAGCAGGCCCTCTCTGAATGACCAGGTGGGGCGGGTCGATAACATGGGGATAAGACGGTCTCTCAGGAATTCTGGCCCCATGACATGTAGGGCTTTAAAGGTGATAACCAACACCTTGAATTGTACCCGGAAGCAAACCGGCACCCAATGCAGCTCGCGGAGTAGCGGTGTTACATGTGCGGATCTTGACGCACCTAAAACTGCCCGCGCAGCCGCATTCTGCACCAGCTGTAGTTTCTGAATAGTCTTCAAGGGTAGCCCCATGTAGAGCGCATTGCAATAATCTACATGGGAGATGACGAGAGCATGAGTGACTGTACGTAGGGCGTCGCGATCCAGGAATGGGCGTAACTGGTGCACTAACCGAAGTTGTGCGAAAGCCCTCCTAGCCACGACTGCCACCTGCTCTTCAAGCAGGAGTCGTGAGTCTAGAAGGACCCCCAGATTACGCACCGGTTCTGAACGGGGTAGTGCTACCCCATCGAGAACCAAAGATGATAATTTCCCAGAAGACGCTAAGCCATCAATCCACAGCCACTCAGTCTTACCAGGGTTCAATTGAAGCCTGTTGTTCCCCATCCAGGCCCTCACAGCCCCCAGGCACTGGGACAGGGTGGACACTGCATCACTTACTTCACCAGGGATGGAGATATACAATTGAGTATCATCCGCATACTGATGATACCTCATCCCATGGTGTCGCATGACCTCGCCCAGCGGTTTCATGTAGATGTTAAATAGGAGAGGAGAAAGAACCGACCCCTGCGGCACCCCACATAGGACCGGTCGCGGGCTGGATCTCTCCTCTCCTATCAGCACCGACTGGGAGCGGCCCTGGAGGAAGGAAGTGAACCAGCGCAAAACTACGCCACCCACCCCCAACTCCCTAAGCCGCCCCAAAAGAATACCATGGCCGATGGTATCGAAAGCTGCTGAGAGATCTAAGAGAGCCAGGATGGATGCACTACCTCCATCCCGCTCCCGCCAGAGATCATCTGTAAGTGCGACCAATGCAGTCTCCATCCCATGTCCCGGCCTGAAACCTGACTGAAAAGGGTCTAGATAATCCGCTTCATCCAGGGTCCTTTGAAGTTGCAACGCCACCACTTTCTCAACCACCTTTCCAAAAAAGGGAAGGTGGGAGACTGGACGAAAATTGTCCAGGATGGTAGGGTCCAGGGACGGCTTCTTGAGGAGGGGGTGTACCAATGCCTCCTTGAAGGCCGTTGGAACCACCCCCTCCAACAAGGATGTGTTAATCATAGCCTGGACCCATCCACATGTCACCTCCCTGGCTGATTTTACCAGCCAGGAAGGGCAGGGATCTAAATGACATGTGGTGGAATTAACAATTTGAAGGATCCTGTCCACTTCCTTAGGTCCAACAGGATCGAATCGTTCCCAGATAACAGGGCAAGACCGCTCTCCCGGCATCTCCCCAGACTGCATTCCACGCATGGAGTCCAACTTAGACCGAATCCGAGCGATTTTATCCTGCAGATGCTCAGAAAATTCTTCCGCACGGCCCTGTAGGTGGGTGGTCACTACCACCCTACCTAAGAGGGATCAAGTAATCTTAAACAGGGCCGTTGGACGGCATTCTGCGGACGCAATAAGAGCGGAGAAATAATCACGTTTCGCTGCTCTTACCGCCACAAGGTAGGCCCTAATAGCTGCTCTAGATTGTGTTCGGTCGAGTTCCGTCTTCGTCTTTCTCCAGCGGCGCTCTAGACATCTCTTCACCCTCTTCAAGACCCTCAACTCCTCCGTAAACCACGGGGAGTGACGGGTCGAATGGGGCTGGAGAGGTCGCATCAGCGTGATCCTGTCCAAGGCACCGGCCGCTTCCTTATTCCAGATTGCGGCCAATGCCTCCGCTGGACCGTGCAGCAGATCCTCGGGTATTACCCCCAGCTCCCTCTGAAACCTCAACGGGTCCATAAGTCGCCGGGGCGGACCAATCAAATAGATCCTGCCTCCCTGCGGAGTGGGGCGGCATAAGAGAATCATAGGGATATCAGGACATGATCTGACCATGACAACGGGGATAGTTCTAACTTTCCCCTCAGGTCACTTTGCCATTGCTCTGACAAGAAAACCAAATCCGAGTGAGTCCACTGTCTCGAGTCGGGTCCCGAATAATCTGGGACAGGCCCATGGCTGCCATGGTAGCCATGAACTCCCGAGCCACTTCCGAGGCACGTCCCAGGGACAGCAGTTAAAATCCCCCAAGACCATAAGCCTGGGGAACTCCACCGCCAACCCTGAGACGGCCTCCAGCAGCTCAGGCAGGGAGGTTGCTACGCAGCAGGGAGGCTGGTACAATAGCAACACTCCCAACTGTTCTCGGGCACCCAACTTGAAAAACAGGGTCTCACATCCGGAGACTTGTGGAGCAAGGCCCCTGAAAGCCACCAGAGACTCTCTGATGATAACTGCCACTCCTCCTCCCCTACCCTGGTCTCTCGACTGGTGCCACACCTGAAATCCGGCCGGGCACATCTCTGAGAGGGCTACCCCTCCCTCTGGGCCCAGCCAGGTCTCGGTAATACATGCCAGGTCAGCCCCTCTCTCCATGATTAATTCACTTATGAGAGGGGCTTTGTTGTTTACTGACCTGGCATTAAGTAGCAGCAGCCAGAAACCAGGGCCCTCAAGGATCTGCTGTCCAGAACCTAGGGTTGAACTTGGAGGACCGGAACGCACCACCGGTATCAAACACCGGGGGTGCCTTCCCCGAAGATGGCCTGTCCTCCGGTTCCCATCACAATATCTCCTGCCTGTCACCACCTCGATCGGATTGCCCACATTATAGTCCCCAGAGTTTCCTGATCTGGTCGCCTCCACTCCCGAATCCCTCAAAAACCTGGAACTAGGCAGGGGTCTCTTCCATGCATCCATCCTTCCACTCTCAATCCTCCTGGGCAGTTGTAGGCCACCAGCGCAACCAACCAAAGCTCTCGGCGCTGGTAAACCCCAACTGCCCCTTCCATTCATCATCCAATCACTATGCCCCCTGTGGCCTCTCTCACTAGCTACAGAGGGGCAAACAGTCACTCCTACCTACCCTGTCTCTCACTCAGGGATAGGTACTCTCACACACACATACAATCCTAGGCCCCCCACCCACGCCTCCCACTCACGGGGGGGAACCACACTCACACAAGTGACCCCGCAATTTCTGCCGCCCTGACAACAGGGGTGGTCGTCCTTCAAATGACTCGCAAACAACAACTATTGAACGATCTTGGTTTCAATAGTGGAGTCCAGATAACAATAAAATAAAATGAGTCCGTCTTTTTTTGGGGCACCCCAATTCCAGGGCCAGATTTCAAGCCCACCTCCAGTTTCAGTGCCAGCCGGCCTCCAATGGTCTCTATAGGCCTCCACAGGCCTCCACCGGCACCCACAGGCCCCGGCTCCACAGTTCCCAAGTTCCCCAAGTTCTTCAGTCTTTGTGGGGTCACTGAGCCAGTTCTTTGAGCCAGATCTAATTGGCCTCTACCGGCCGCCGTAGGCGTCCTTTTTGTGGTTGCTGAGTTCAAAGCCTCCATGACCATCCACCCCGTCATAGGGCCCCCCAGGTCTGACGGGCCCGTTGGACTCCGTCGCACAACGCCGCTCCGTCCGGGCAGGCCACCGGTTCCCCCAACCGTCAACCGTCCAGCCACGCTGGTCCGTGGCTCCGGCAGCTCCGCTGGTCGCTAGGCCAGCCGTCTCCGAGGCCTCTACCAGGCTCCGCAGCCTCCACCTGGCTCATTCATTTGAATTCATTTGAATGAATTTGGGATATAGATATCAAAACAAATTTAAGTAAGGTGCTACACCCCAATATTTATCATTTTCTTCCAAAGGGGTTCATTCTAGCCTCCTATTTATTATCCATTACAATTTTGAAATTTCGTAAGGCCTTCACCTTAGCCAGGTTGGATGCTTTGCCTTCAGCAGTTCTTTTTGGACGTTTTAAGGGTACCTCTATGCATCTTTGGTTATGTCCATATGGTGATGGCTCAATAGAAACTCTAAGGTATATGCTACTATACTGCTCCCTATATAAGGACTCTAGACAGACCCTTATATAACTGATCTTGAGGAAATTTCCAGGTAGGGAATGTGATTTCTATTTATTGTTACTTCTTTTGGACAAGAACTAGAAAATATCCTCCTAAGTTGCCGTTTTGTGCTACTATCTGTATGATACCCTGCACCATAACTTAGGTTTGGAATTTATTATAATAGTGTATTATTTTGATTATTGTATTATTTTATATATATGTAATACAGCTATTATTAGGTATTTTGAATGTATCTGGCCTTAGGGATGTAATAAACTTATTGTTGTTGTTGCATATGAGTCTCACATTTTGAACATCTGGAAATATTTGGGAGCAAGATTTTTATTTATGGTAATAAAAAGCACAGTGCATGTGATGCAATGTTAATCACTGCTCTTTGGGCTGGAGCAAAAAAGGTTGTGATATCACTATTTAAGGCAATACATCAGAAAAAAGATCAACTTCATTTTAGCCTACTTATTTACCTTTTCCTTCTTCTTTCTCTCTTCCAGGGTTGAAAGAAATGAACCCTATTTAACATCTGTTTAGATGTAAAATGGAAGATAACTCCTAAAATTATACACTGTCCATACCTCACATATCAAAGAGAATTATTAGGAATATGAGCTTCATACTGTATCAGTAGCTTTAGAGGCATTTATATAAGAAAGCTTCTAATAGTAGTGTCCTTCTATATTTCTAATGATATGCAATTTTTGCTGCTTAGAAATTGCCTTTTGTCAAATTTGATTAAACGTTGCTGAAAGTACTTACTAATGCAGGTATGCATATACATATACCATTAAAGAATATAGTAATCTGCATTATTTATTTCAAAGCCATTCCTTTATATTACTATTTTTATAATTAATGCTTAAATTAGGACATCTTTAATCTCAGACTTTAATTATTTTACTAATATGGTTTATGTATCATACTAAGATATGGTTGGTTAACCATGTTTATTGAATGAGTCACAACTGTTTAAGGTGTGCAACATGCTAAGCCATAAACTAGGGATACCACTTCTAATTCAACCTCTTTACCTGCTGACAAGATGGATTTCCAATAACATGGAGATGTCACCAGAAGGCTCAAATTTTGAGCCAGTTTTATGTTTAGTTTTGGGGAGGTTTTAAGGTTGCGAATGAGAATGTTTTGCTTCACTAAACCCTTGCCATCTGATTTCTATTTTTAAAATATGCTGCAGAAAACTGGACATTTTGCTGCCAAATTTCAATGGCAGAATGATATTTGGGGAGAATGTAAGATCTGTTGATTACTCATCCCTGCTATAAACTATGTACAAACCCAGTGGGTTTGTAAATATATCAAACCATGTTGCCATTTGTTTGCTTTTAGCTTAATTAGTTGTGCGAACCAAGCCATTTACTCTATTAATGTTACTGTTTGGCCACATTTCTTCTTTTTTTGTGAGTAAGACAGTTATAATAACAATCATGGATTCAGACAGAAGGCTTTTCAAGCTACAGTGTATCAGTTCAGAGTCTTGGTAGTATCCTGACTTTTGAATTGTAATTAGAGTTTTACAAAGAAAACTGATGCATAGGTTATAGTAACACCAAGCTTTTAATGAGTTAAAATGAGGCACTATAGACCGGTGGTGGCCAATCTTTTGAACAAGTATCAGTTTTACTTTGTAAGAGAAGACAGGTGGCCTTTGTTATCACAATAGTTATAACAAAACTGCAGATAATGACACTTTTTAAAAAGGCTTTACACATATACAAAACTTATCCACCATTTTATACACATGCAAAGAAACAAAACAAAAACAGAAAACAAAAAGGGAAAGTGTGGAAAACCTTCACAAAGTTTATGTGAAAACACTGACCACATATTCTGAGCTTGGTCTCTTTTTAGTCACCACAGTTATGTAAAACAGTTGGCTATGAAATTAGATATAATACAGATACCTATAAGAAGCAATATCACTCGTTATTAATATCCACAATGGAATAATGTTTTGTTCATGGTTTACCATGATGGCCTGGTTTATGCCACTGTAGTTTAAACCACATACAGTGGTTTAGTATGCTGTATGAAGCCAACTATAAGTTAAGCTCACCTGATATACTTGCAATTCAGGCAGTTTTCTCTAAGGAACATACTTTTGTGTCATCATAAAGTTCTTCTTGTGCAATAGAATTCATAAAGAAATTCCCCAGTGGTTAAGGCTCCAGGCTAGAAACCAGGAGTCTGAGAGTTCTAGTCCCTCCTTAGGCATGAAAGCCAGCTGGGTGACTTTGGGCCAGTCACTCTCTCTCAGTCCAACTCACCTCTCAGGGTTGTTGTTGTGGGGAAACTAGGAGGAGGAAGGAGTATTAGGTATGTTCCCTGCCTTGAGTTATTTATATATTTATTTATTTATAACCGCCCAGAGTCCCCTATGGGGGAGATGGTGTGGTGATAGAAATTGAAAGATAGATAGATAGATAGATAGATAGATAGATAGATAGATAGATAGACAGACAGACAGACAGACAGACAGACAGACAGACAGACAGACAGACAGACACCTTAACACCTGTTGAAAAGTAGAGCTGAAGCAATTCACCTGCTTAATAGTCATTTTCAGAGTTATTGGTAGGTGATTGTTATAGCGTTTTTCAAATTCCAAACAGAGACATAATCATCCTATAGTACTGTATTTTAGAAATGTAACTTGCAGTTTTGCTTTTATATCTATGGTCTTAAATTTTCTAGTTATGCATATGCATGAACAGAAAAAGGTATCTACATATTTAATATTTTTATATAAATAGCATATCATTAACTTAAATTAATGCCTGTGGCTTTGTTGTAGGTATATAAAATAGCTGTGCAGTGCATTGTTTATGCAACCTTATATATATTTCATGCATATTTAGGAAAATATTATTTTGTGTAGTCCCAAAATACAGACAATATTACTATCTACCCAAGACAGACATTTTGCCCCCAAAACTGATACTTGATAGCAGACAAGAGTATTGCTATGTTGGTTATGTTGGCTGTTTCTATCATTAGCAGGATTCACATTTTAACAATTAAAAAGTAATTCAGCTATATAAAGAAAAAATGTTTCATTTTGCCATTTATTTTTAAAGTTTTGTCCATTTCATTTTCTATATTTATTGCTCATTTGTTATTTTTCAATAGTTTTTTTCTATTGATTTCAGTGATAAATAGAAGAGCCAGGTAGGTTTTCATTGTCTTTAATTTTTTAGTTTTTTTACTCATGTCATAAGCTGTCAGTGTCTTTTTAGCTACGGTTACAGATATCCAGACAACCTTTGGATTTGCTGGTTAACTATTGAACATCTATTTTTG
This sequence comes from Charina bottae, assembly GCA_023362775.1. NCBI lineage: Eukaryota > Metazoa > Chordata > Lepidosauria > Squamata > Charinaidae > Charina > Charina bottae. The sequence continues at coordinate 91,658,698 of JALMGJ010000004.1, read as the reverse complement.
TGGTATTTGAATTGCACTGGTACAATTAATAAAGATACTCTATGCATGTAATATCTAGCACTGAAATGTATTCCTTGCCATAAAATATGTATAAAAATCAATCCCTTTCCTTCGTCCTTATTATTTTTCCCTTCAGCTAGATAATACTGCATTTCATGTATGAAATATGAATTTTTGTTAGAATTTATTACATTTTGAGACAAACTTAACGCATGTTCCCTCATACACCCAAATATTGTATTAAATGTATAAATGCATAAATATAAATAATTACAAGCACACAAAGTCTGGCAAAAATAAAAGGAAATTATAAGTCCTTTCTTTTTCCTTTAATAAGTCACATATATTACAAAACTGTGGTGAGTACAAAAGCCATTTTGAAGCAATATTTAACCATCACTCCAGAGTCATCAAAGTGAGAAAATCAGTTAAGGCTGATGTTCTAACTTGAATTTACAGTGAAAGAAAATTAATATCAGATGCTGGGGGGTGCGGATGGGGTGAACATGGGTATATGGAATTAAAATTATGCACATTATTACACAACTACTGCTGTGTTGATCCCCAAAGATGTAGTACTTGCTTTGCTCAATTAGAAGTATACAAAAAAATTATAACAAATACATAATTCATGATGTGGTTTCCAAAAGGACAAAATTGTACAGCAATAAAAGCAACAGTATAAATTACTCAAAGTCTGATGGCCGTACATGACACTCTAAAATCAACTTCATATGGTAGCCATCTCACTTGGCTTAGCCCCTGGTATAAAACCATCACTATTTCTTCACCAAATAAAGTATATATAAGATACTTTAGATGTTCTTTAGTGGAAACTCTCAGACTAATTACAATAACACCATGAAGCAATCAATAATCAAATATTTCAAAAGAGATCATCATCATCGTCATCGTCATCATCATCATCATCATCATCTTTTTATCCTACCTTTTTATCATCATCATTGGCGATCACTCGTAGCCGAGTAAGATTGTCTTCCAAAGGTAAAATTTTAACGGTGGATCCGTAAGTGGCTGTAAAGGCCAATTCTGGATCTGCACAACCTCCCACAGTGGGGGCATAGGTTTCCGGGTGGGAGACGGTCATGATGAGGGTTTGCCTGACGTGCCTTCCTTTTAGCTCTTTTCTCCCTTTCGCCCTGTACTCGTGCTTCTTCAAAGTCCATAGCACCATTAATAAAGGCTGACCTCCAATTGAAACGCTCATGAGTTAGGGCTTCCCAGTTCTCAATGCTGATATTACATTTTTTTAAATTAGCTTTGAGAGTATCTTTGAATCTCTTTTGCTGTCCACCAATATTCCGTTTTCCATTCTTAAGTTGGGAGTAAAGTAGCTGCTTTGGAAGACGATGGTCAGGCATTCGAACAACATGACCAGTCCAGCGAAGTTGATGTTGGATGATCATTGTTTCAATGCTGGTGGTTTTCGCTTCTTCTAATACGCTAACATTAGTCCGCCTATCTTCCCAAGTAATTTGCAGAATTTTTCGGAGGCAGTGTTGATGGAATCTTTCAAGAAGTTGGAGGTGGCGTTTGTAGAGGGTCCATGTTTCACAGGCGTACAGAAGGGTTGGTAGTACAATGGCTTTGTAAACAAGCATTTTGGTCTCCCTGCGAATGTCCCGATCCTCAAACACTCTACGCTTCATTCGGGAGAAAGCTACACTCGCAGAGCTCAGGCGATGCTGAATTTCAGCGTCGATGTCGGCTTTTGTAGATAGATGGCTGCCGAGATAAGAAAAGTGATCGACATTTTCTAGTGACACACCTTTAAGCTGGATTGATGGCGCTGCGGAGGGATTGGTTCGAACTTGCTGGTAAAGCACTTTGGTTTTTTTAATGTTAATCGAGAGGCCGAGTTTTTCATATGCTTCTGCAAAGATGTTTAGGATAGTTTGAAGATCTTCCTCGGAGTGTGCACAGACTACGTTATCATCAGCATATTGAAGTTCTATAACAGAAGTTGCAATTACCTTATTTTTTGCTTTCAGCCTACTAAGATTAAAAAGCTTTCCATCTGTTCGATATATTCGATATATAAAAATATAATATAAATATATTTAGTTTATAACCCCCAATTAACTAAAAGTCATGAACAATTTAAAAAGTTCCAGGAGGCACAGAACACAGAAACAACACCAAACAGTCCTGGGGAAGGAATTTTAAATGCGAGTACTACCATTGATCACCATTTATTAGTATAGAGGTTGAACCAGAACTCTGGAGACCTTAATGTCTGCACAGGTTAATAGATAAGACTCTCATTTGTTCCAATAATCCAGACAGATGTCCTATATCTGGCCAAAATAACTTAGTAGAAACATAACAGGATAAATAATGTAGTTGCATCTCCTGCACATGAGGTTGATATAGTTACCAATTAGACATCAGGCGATGATTATGATGATAACAATACAAAAACAGATGTATATAAGCTGAGCCAATATCAAGTATATTGCTGTAAATTCCTTGGATATTGTATTATAAAATATCTTAACATTTAGTTCAGGCTTAATACTTTGATAGTTCTGCAGGCTCCCAAAACTGCCTGTTGATACATTAGTATCAGTTTAGCTGACTGACTAAATAGCTATAGTCAGATTGTCCAACAGTTAGACCTTTAGTTATATCTGGAATCTCAATAAATTGCAAATTTAAATGACATTATACTGGATTTGCAAAAAAAAATGTCTTAAATCATTTTTGGATTACTCGCTTCACAATTGGTTCTATGGTGGCATGGAGAAAAATGTATTTGCAAAAACCTCGGATAGCAGTAACCTTATAGGAATAACATTTTAGCATTTTACAGACATATGAAGGAGCGTAATGTCAATTTATCTTACAGTTTGACTCATCCTCCCATCTTACCATGAAACACTGTATCATGGCCTTAGATTGCAGCCTTATGCCCTAATACGTAATAATACTTTTGCAGTACAATGGCAGGTTCACACAATATGCTTAGCTGGATAGATGGTAGTGACTGCATGTTATGTAAATCCACTAACCTAGCCAGTGCTGGGGTAGGGGAAGGGAGTTTTAACTGAAAACTACACCAGAGCATTTGTGAGTCAAAGTACTGTCCCCAGTAAGTCATTAGGTACAAAACCAAAAATCAGTCAACCATGGGGCAATGCCCAAGCCTCATCCAGTCAGTCCTCCAAAAAAGAGATGGAAATATGAGCTGCTGAAAATTCAAGGACTCTGTTACAAGAGTTTCTGCTGAGGCCATGATGCTACATATCACATTTCTTGCAACATGCATCCCACATCCACTGCTGTCTACTGGAAAATAAAGGGACCACTGAAATAATGAAGCCTTGCACCAATTATCTCTTGATGCAAAGCAAAACTGGAATAAGTGGAAGGACACTATTCCCCAAAATTGTGATGCTTGACCTGGTCATCACAAATGCATTCTGTCAGATCCAATAGTAAGGAGTTTTGGTTTTTTATTTGTTCAATCCTCTCTGATTCTCGGAGACTGCCTGGACAAGTCCCTGCACTTTTCTTGGCAAGGTTTTTCAGAAGCGGTTTGCCATTACCTCCTTCCTAGGGCTGAGAGAAGATGACTGGCCCAAGGACACCCAGATGGCTTTGCACCTAAGGCAGGACTAGAACTCATTGTAAGGATGTCATCCATGCCATCCTGCCATGGTGCCAGGAAGGAACACCCCACCAGTCTGTTAAACTCACAGGGTCGTGTAAAGTAGGGGAGAATGCTGGCGATGGGGTTTTGATGTATTCACAGAACTGCAAACATGATAAAGTATCGTCCCGAGTGATTCAGCACCCAGGATAGATCAAAGGGTGATACTGCCGCATTAGTCGATTCGGACCCAGAAAGACCTGAAAACTGAGAGACTAAAAGAAGGGCGACCGAGCTGCAAATCCCGATTGGGGGGGGGGACTTGGAGATTCTTAAACTGTTGGTTGCGGGAGCTTTATTCACTCGAAAATTTAACGTGCAATGGATCACTGGCTTTAATAAAGATTACTTCATATCCCTGAGGGGCTTGTGTCAGGAACCCTGATTTAATAGTCAACAGATCAAGGGCATCACACTCATGGTCTCCCGGTTTCTAGCCTGATGCCTTAACCACTATACCAAACTGGCTCTCTAGTAAGGAGTTATGAGGAGGTAAATGAATGCCTGAGTTAAGTAAGTATTTATTTAATTTTTTATCCCGCCTTAATTATTTTTATAGGTAACTCAAGGTGGCGAACATACCTAATACTCCTTCTGCTTATTTTCCCCACAAGAACAACCCTGTGAGGTGAGTTGGGCTGAGAGAGAGTGACTGGCCCAAGGTCACCCAGCCGGCTTTCATGCCTAAGGTGGGACTAGAACTCTGTTTCCTGGTTTCTAGCGAGTTGCCTTAACCACTAGACCAGAGCTTTCCAAACTGTGTGTCGCGACACAAAAGTGTGTCGCCACACAGAGTCTGGTGTGTCGCCACACAACCCAGAAGCGCTGATCATAATCAGCGCTTCCAGGTTTTCCCGTGGCGACACACCAACGGCAGCACGCAAAAATCGAAAGCGGCAGCAGCGCTTCCGGGTTTTGCGCGCTGCCGCAACGGCGGCACTTCCAGGTTTTCCCGCGGCAACACACCAACGGCGGTTGGTGTATCGCCGTGGGAAAACTTTGGAAAGCCCTGCACTAGACCAAACTATGTTGTATGTTGTGTGAATGCAACCAATGATACTTTCTTCCACAGAAACATGCCTAGAATTGTGCAATCATATATAAAACCTCTATCAATCACTCAACAGACTTTTTCTGATGATATATTGTGTAAATATCAACCCAAGAAGCTGGGATACCCCTTCAGTGAGACAAATTCTACCACTACAGCACATTTGTAATTGATATCACAGCCTGATTTTACAGAGTGAAGTGGCTGTTCCTCCAACATTGCTCATGTGATAAATTCTACATGCAAATGTATTACTTGAACTGATGATATAGCTAATGACATACTGTAGTCCTAGCACTTTTTTTCACCCTTCACACTCCTCTTAGACCTTAGCATTTATTGAGATGGTTCAAAATTGGTGGCACATTTTCTTACTGTTTTGATGTGGGAAACACACGCACAGTATAATGTTTAAAAAAGCTTTGCATCATTGTTCCTCCTACAGCAGACCTTACGTCCTGCAAAAAAAGGTGTGATCCAAACCCAGAAAAAGCATGGCTAGCTATGATGTAAATAATGTGAGATTAAAGTAATTTTGAAGATGGAACAACCATCTCTACTAACAAGTTATGTCTTGTAATAGTTTTCCTTATCTTTGTTTTTCATTCATAAATGGTTATGGCCTGTTTATTAACAAACATTTTTAAAATATAGCTGGATCTTGATAAGCAGACCACTATGTATCAGAGATAAATTTAACTCATAACTAGAATTTGTCCACTACTTAGATTCACAACCACTGCAGAATTAAACCTGTTCATGTTGGTTTATGTACATTATACGAGATGCTTTGTCAAACTTAAAATTATTTTCCCCATAGGAATGTTTAATAGAATATTACTTCATCAATGCCTATGTACTAGAATGCTGGGATGTGTCTAGAGATTTGCAGTTGTGGCAACATACAAATAACAGAAAATAGATACATTTTAAAACACATCTAAACTAATAAAGTTGCATTAGAAGTGTTAAAGAACAACCTCTATACAACTCCAGCATGCAGATGAGAAACCTCTTATTAAAATACTTTCCTATACAGTAATCTTCCCTTTTTCTCATACAAAGTAGTATATTAGGAAGAAAAGTGGGGACCTTGGCCAGAACTTGATAAGCACATTTATTCAGTGATGAAAGAACAAACATGCAGTCCCAATCAGAAATCTGAACTAGGGATAATCCCAATACATTACATTATTCCAATAACAGTATCAAAAGAAAGGGGATAAGGTAACTTCAGCAAGTAAGAAATTAGACTGTAAGCACTGTCACTGGATTTTTAATTATAATATGAACTTCAGGAAGGAAAAATTGTGAACATAAAAAAGCTAGTGGCTGCATAATATTCCAATTTACAGCTATCTCAATATGTAATTTAGGTACAGGTTACTGGGAGCCACCTTTGCACTTCACACTACAGATTCTACTTTTGGCTCTGCAAACTTTTGCCCTTCAAGCACAGTGTGTTCCAAGTAAGCAGGAGGAATTGATGCAATTTGGATTAAATTGTTTCTGTTAGGGGCTTCCCTGCCTTTGGCTGCTCACAGCTCCTTCGTTTTCTCAACTCAATTTCAAGTCAAAATTTGCATGCCTAAGACAAAAAACCACCACCACCTTACAGCATCAGATATACCCAGTTCAGTTGTTTCTAACATGGATAGCACCTCTAGAAAAAATAAAAGCAGGATATGAAAACAGTATCACCCACCCCCACCCCCCACTGTTTGTCCAAACCATTAAATATTGACAATTTAAGAGTAGCTTTCTTCAACCTAGTGCCCTCCAGATGTATTCAACTATAACACCTGGAATCTGCAGGCAGCCTGGCCATGTTACCAAAAAAATAGATCCCAGTTTTGAAAACATATTTGTGTATTTCACACTTGGGATGCTTACTAAGAAAGTGTTTTCCAATATGTGGTGAAATGTTTGAGGATTCAAGTTTCAAAATAAATAGTTAAATATATATTTATTATGCTCTTTTAAACCATATACTGTATGTAAAACCCACAGCATTAAGATATATAGACACAAAATTCAAAACTTGACCCTTTTTTCTTTCAAATTTCACACTGTCATGTTAATTTAGGACAGTGAAACTAAATATATGTGATATTAAATATTAATATTAATTAGGAATTACATATACTATGTATATACTATTACTATGATGTAATAAAACAATATGATATAAAACCATTTAATTTGTATCTTTCTATAGACAGAATTCTCTCTATATACATTCATATAGACATTCATATCCAAAGTAAGTCCATCATCAGCTGTGTTACATGATTATTTTCTTCAAAGGTTCAGAATAAAGAGCAAACAAGTTCATTACAGTCCAAAACATCTCTCTGGAAGGACTAAGTATTGCAGAATCAGGCTCTCAGTATGTGCCACTTTCTCAAAACCACACACAAGACATGTTCATAAACATCCTTCTACATCTCATCTCCAAACCCCATTATTTCTAAAGAGATCTGATTGGCTAAGAGGATTAGGAACATGATATGCTGCTTTTCACTCCTGCCAATTCTAATCTCTTTCCACAGGGTAACAGCTCATCATCTCACCATCTCACGTCTTTAATGGACTGTGCGAAATGAGCTTTGTGGCTATCTTACCAGCACAAGGCAAATGTCCACAACATAAAAATGACCCTAAGAAAGGGCACTTGCTGAGGATAGGTAAGCAAGGGAAAGAGCCCCACCCACGTTGAAAATAAAGACTCTTCTAAAGTTTGCATTGTCACTGTCTCCATTATTTTTTCTCCTCTCTTTCTTTTTCTACCCCCTTCTGTTGAATGGACATAAAACTACATAATTACTACCACGGAACCTGATCTATTTCACTGGCAATTAAGCTGGCAGATAAAAACATATTTAATGATCCGGTAATAGGGTGCGTCATCCTAACTTTGTCAGGCAGACTATTTCCTTCCTCTCCCCTCCAACTGTTGTCCATTATCAGCCACGGCGGAAAGAGTGTAAAACTCCACACTTAAAAACAATCCTCGCCAGGTTCGTGCAAAAACGCCCAAGAAACGGCGGGATGGGGGCGGAGGGAATCCTACTGGCGTTAGCGTCGTGAACCACTCCTGGCCGCGGGCGAATATGGGAAGTCGGGTCGCGGCTACATGATATTGATGGCAAAGAATTGCTGGATTTGGGGTGGGAGAGTTGCTGATGATTTGCATCGAGACAGAGAGAAAACCCCGATCTTCATCTTCTTTCTCCTTCTTGCTGTGTATTTGTAGTACTTTGTACATGCCTCTTTTAGCTCGTCGGAGAACACAGTTGTCCCAGCGGGAAAGGAGAAAGAGTAAGCTATCAAAGGCATTTGTCAGCAAGCCAAGTTTTCCAGCACCGTGAGGGATTTAACAATGCCAAGAGTAAATGGAGAGGAAGGAAAAAAATAAGGACTGAGAAGTAACGAAAAAGATGGAAAAGGGAAATTATGGCAAGGAACTATATTATTGTTAGAAACAAAGGACGCACAAAAGCACACTACGGAGAAAGGAAAAAATGTGGATGAAGCAAAAAGCGAGAGAAAGAAAAGCAATGATTCCCCCTCCCCCCCCCGGCTTTGGGTTGCTGCAAGTGAGTAGGGGGAGGAACGGGACGTACCAATACCATTTATGGGGGAAGAAGAAGACATTGTGACATCTCCAAGATGTCCAGCGTCCCAGGAGGTGCTACGTCATCCAGACTGGGGACAGTTCCTTAGGAAAGGGCCTTCAGGAAGGGAGAAGCTTCGCGCGCCGTCGCTCAGCGCGTATGGGGAAAGTCTGCTTTTCCTCCCCCCTCCTCTGGCAGGCGGGGTGGTGTGTCCCGTTCCTTTGGAGGGAGGGGCGGCGGGGGCGGCGCCTCCCCTCACAGTGACACACGGACCCGGCGCAGGGAAGATGAGAAGGACGCTGTAGCGGGAGCGCTTGGGAGTCGTAGCGGCGGCGGTTGGGAGCAGATCTTAGCCTCCAGCATGGCCGGGTCCATAGAGGCGGCCGTTCCGTCCGGCCGCGAGTTAGCCTCCTCTTCCCCGTCGCCCCGGCGTTGTTGCTGCCGCCGCCGCCGCCGCCGAGCTATGCCTGCCTTGCCCGGCTTGCTGTCGTTGGGTTTGCTTCTCTCCCGCGTCTGCTGCGGTAAGTAGTGCAGAAACTTTTTTTTCCGGGAAGGGGGCGGAGGCGGCGGCGGTTCGCCGGACCAAACCAGTTTCCTCCCAGAGTCTATCCCAACGTGGAGCGCGAAGGGGCCGCTGCTGAGAGCGGAGTGGCGGGCGGGACTTCGGGGAAACTTTTCTCTGCCGCTCCGCAAGCGAAGTTTCGGCTGGAAAAGGGGGCGGCGGTGAGGAGAGTGTCCGGGCGGCGGTGAGGCGAGACGAAAAGTGCCTCACTTCTTTCCTTAGAAGGGGCCGAAAGAACAGCGCGCCCGCCCTCCCCCATTTTTGAACGCGTTTCATTCCTGTGTTAATATTTCACCCACATGTAAATGCACCAACGGAGAGGTGGGGGGCTCGGGCGGAGCGCCGCTAGGTGCTGCTTCTGGGCTGGACCGGCTGTGGCACTCGCGAGTGCGGGCGGAGAGATCGCGAATCCAGATAAAAGGCGGGGGGGGGGGGAGAGAAAACTGGTGGGAAAAAGGGATCCGTGTGCGTGAGAAAGAGTTGCCTGCTCGGTATTTCTCTTCCCGTGACTCCCAGCCTTAGCTATTAAACTTGGTTAACGAAGGTTGCAGCACTTTGGGGACTTACGAGGATCTGAGCTGTTGTGATAAACATTTCTGACTGTCGCGCCATGGGCGTTTTCATAGGCGTCTCTCTCCGGCGGCGATTTGGTAGGGGCTTGCGAGAATGTCGAAGCCTGCAATTCTTTCTGTGTTTTATAAACATGCGTGTGTGTGTGCGCCTGCCTCTGGCTTGCATTTTTATAAGAAGTGCGCCTCCGTGCGGGCGGGCGGGGGCGAAGTGTGCGTCCCGCTGCCTTGTTATGGTTTGTTGTCAGCGCTGTTGCTGGGAGTTAGAGCTGTAGGGATTCCACTTGTCACTTGGAGCCGCCGCCGAGACCGTTACGTCCAGCATTCTGGGAGAGCTGTGATGGGCAGGGCTGGCTGGAAGCTGCATTTGTTGTCTCCTTGCTGTCTAGGCTGATGATGGGATAGCTCTAATGGGGGGGGGGGGCGAGGACAGACGGATGTCATTATATAGCTGGACTCCGCCCTTTTAAATACATTCCATTCCGGATTCCCTCACCTTTCTCGGGATTGGGCGGGGCATTGAAAAACCACTAACTGATTAGGATTGGCAGGTAACCAGCTTGATGTTTATTAGCAGGTGCTGAAGGGAACGCGGCTGTGTATGACATTGGAGTTCTTTCTTTCAGAGTCTGCTTAGTCTCTGTTTACTCCTTAGATTTTATTAGTGATACCAGTAGGCAGGTGGAAAGGCAGGTATTGGTACTTGAGAGAACTCAAAAGTAAAGATAGTGAAGACCTAGCTGAACAATAAACATAAATACCATAATTCTACTTTGGAAGGATTAAAGGTGGATTTGTGTGAAGTGATTGCAGAAAACAGCATGTTAAGATTAGTGACTTGTGTAGTACTAATACTGTCTTATCTGATCTTTTGCAAGCTTAATCAGAAGTAAATACTGCTGAGTTTGTTTCAGACAAGCACAAATGGGATTGCAAACCAATTTTCTAGTGCTCTGGAGCTGGAATATGGACAAAGAATAACTCCTATTCGTCTGTGTTAGTCCTGCTCTGCCATAGAGTTGTGGTATGAAAAGGGAGATAACGTATTCTATTGGCAAAATGTTTTGGGTAAGCCTAAGGATGTGGAAAACTACCTACCATAAGAGTTAAATGGCTGCATCATTCTAGTTCAGAAGGTAAGAAAAGTGAGCATACTGCTTTCACATCATGCGTTAATCCTGTAATAATGGTTGTGATTTGTGATCTGAGAAGCAGGCAGATTTTGAATGGAAATAAACCTCCATATGATAGAAAGGTAGCCTGGCTTTTTGGAGTAATTGTTTGCTTATGGTTCTTGAGTTTTCCAGGAATTAGTTTTAATAGTTAAAATAATTATACTGAAGTTCGACAGGAGATGATTTAATAATGGAAAAGGCTTAAAACAGAGGGATCAAGCTGTAATGCAACCTTAGAAAATTGTCATTGTGCACAGATTTATAATGCATTTATAAGTCTAAGAAAGCTTTTCTAAAATTTAATATAAGTTATTTCCCTGAGGCTGGGGAAATTGTTATATTTAACACAAATAAAAAAGATACTTGATTCATTATGTCTATATATGCTGTGCTCAAACATTTTTTAATCCATTTCATGGCTTGTTATTTTGTGTAGACAGAGATCAATACCGGCTGAACTCACTGTATGGTTTACAAAGTTAATGTCACCTCTACTCTGCTGGCATACCTTTATAGGCAGCAACAGAATGAATTCAGTAGAATTTAATTTAAAATACATTTGGATAAAATTTTAAAATGTTGACAATTTATATGAGTTATGTTTGACATCTAAATTTCTGTTTAGAAAAAAGTGAGTTGTAGGAAAGCAGAGATACCTTAACATTGTGTTTGTAATGAATAACTAATCCCACGGTTGCCATATACTTATTATTTTGTATATTCTTCAGAACATAAAATGTCTTTCAACATTCATTACAGTTTATTACATTTTATTAAGTGTTTCAAACCTGTTTGAAGGCTATCTAGTGAGAGGGTCTGTTGCCATTCCAGTACTCCTGACATTTGCCTCAGTCTCTGGAAATGATTAATAGTTTTAGCTTTTTGCTTTCTTTATTCTAGCAAGATTGTCATAATACAAGCAGTGAATTGGCAGCCAGTTCTGCTTTGTTTACAAGATTAGGCAGTGCATATTATAACTGGTGCCATCAGCCATAGAATAACCATTGATTATGAACTCACATTTTTTATCATTGAGCTTGGTTTGAAAAAGTATGAAGCAGACAATATATTTCTCAGATCTATTCCTCATGTTTTTTCTAGAAGAGTATCACTTGAGACTGGATCAAAACACTTGTTGAACTCCAAATAATGCTATGCAGACTGTATATCCTTATTCAACTAAAACAAAATTACCATGCATCAAGAGACTCAAATGAATTTTGAGGCAGATTTACTGCAGAATTCCTCACAATGAAATTGGATATAAAATGTTTGATTTGTCTAGGCAAATCAAGTTGGAATGTGAGAGCATTATGTTTCTTTATCACCTTTAGACTTGAATAAACCTAATATAATTTAAGTTCTTCAGGATGTCATGGCATCCATAGGAAAGCAAAGCCCTTTCCTTTGCAGCTGAGTCATCAGAGTGCAGAGCTTGGGGGTCATACTTCACAGTTTACAGGATGCCTCATATTGTTGGGGCATTTAGAGGCTACCGGGGTTATTAGGCTTCTAATATCTCCTGGATAATTCCACAAAGGGATAAAATTGGCCAAAAGGTAAACATTTGCTGTCTTGGGATAACTTTATTCACATGCACGCTTTAATAATGTTTGATGTGCCAGTAGTAGATCATACACTACTATTAATGTAAGTCATTGTTCCTCCTCTGAAATAGTCAAGTTAAATTGCAGTTGACCTTCTGTGCCAATTGAAATGCTTACCATAATCTGTGCATACATTTTATTATATTAGAGAAAATGTATTGCATGTTTGATTTAGAGAAAACCAAGTGGATAGACTAGAATTACAGTATATGTTTTGTGCAAAGGTGGTGATGCAAGTTATTTGCTAAATGTGATAAGAGCTGCATAAAATGAAAATAAAGTATGCTTGAGATAAAGGAAAAGCCATATTAAAGGCTTAACTCTGAGCTGGAGTAAATAATATGTGGCGTTGCCTTAGTCATTTAATATATGTATGGATACACATCAAAGAATGCTTGTTATGATATTAGAGATGTTGGTTGAGGATGTGTACGTATGAGGACTTTTGTCTGTAGATGAGGCCACACTGGCTGAAAATCCAACCTGATGTACAGCAAATGTTAGAGAGTATGATGCAGTAAAGAATATGGATCTGAAAATGTACACATACTGAGATACTTGTGTTTTACAAAGCAAATTGAGTAAATCATTGCAATTATACATACATTGTGAAAATCTAGAGCAAGTAAATGAATTTGCATACTTTGCTAGAATGTTTCCTAAAGATGGGAAAGTGATTGGAGAATTTTTAAGATGTGAAATTCTGGCAGAAAGTTAGTGGTTAGTATATGGTCAGTTGCAAAGAATGTTTGTTGAAAGAAGCTAAAAAGGCTATGTATAAAAACTTTTGCCCACTTTGCTGTATGGAAGTGAGAATTAGCTGTGTCAGGAGAAGCTGAGGTGTGAGCTGAATGTAGTAGGAATGGATTACTTAAATAACCAAATTTGTGAGATGCCCCCTCCCATTTTTTAAAGAATTAATGTGTAGGGATAAAAGGGAGAATTCATAACTATTATAATTTCAATTTAAATTCCACCCATCTATCTGCAGAGTATTCAAGATGACTTTGAATGCCACAGTTAGCTCATAAAGGAAGATGCAAGTAAACATCTAAAAATAAATAATATGTACAATCATAAAGTTAGAAAGGACTATCTAACCAATTGTATCAAATCGTCTGTTCAGTGCAGGGATCCAAGTTAAAATATTCCCAACATATGATAATCCAGCTTCTACTTTAATGTGTCTAGGAAAGGGGGACTTAACTCTTCTATAATTAATTAGACTTGAGTTTACCATTAGTAAATCTTTCCTAGTATTCAATCAGTCTTCCTTCTTGTAATTTAAGACCATTATTCTATATCGTGTTTGTGAAGATGACAAGGACAAAACTTCACCTGTGACATTTATTTATTTTATTTATTATTTGGATTTATCCCCACCCATCTCTACCGTGGTAGACATACTACTCCCTTTCAAATACATTTATCCTTTTCTCAAGACCAAATAAACCAATTTCCTCATTCTCTTGTAAGGCTTTACTTCTAGGCTCCTGATAATCTTCATTGTGTTCCTTTGTATCTTTTTTCATTTTATTTGAATGTTTCTTTCATCTTGAATTAAAAAACAGTGAAGTTCCTTGCCCAGGAACAAGTTTCCAGTATATGTGAGCAATACCACTAAAATTGCCATTACTGAAATGTATCTGGGTCTGAATATCAATATAGTGAGGTAATACAAATTAAGAATAAAAGCTCCAAGCTTCCAAATGTGAGTTTAGAATCAGAGGAAGGGTAGAAGTGGATTATGGAAAATGGGCAGCATGTGAGAAGTGACGCCATTAGTGGACTGCTAGGACCACTCAATGGAGCAGATCTTAATGCAGTGAGGCAATAAGCATACACAGAAAGGAGTTTTATTCAAAATAGCATTAATGAGCATGCTAGAGAAATATAGGTTTTTGATCTTAACACACTTAGCCCACCCAAGCATAAAGAATTACATGCTTAGACAAGGTAGGTTACAAAATTTAGTACAAGAGAGTTCTTACATTTATTTGGTCCAGTTACATCCATTTCAGTAGAAAATTGGTTTCAGTTCTTCTTTTCTTGTTCCCTAAACCTAATTACCTCTTATAAAAAACCTCTTGTCAACCTAGCAATTCGAAAGCATGCAAATGCAAGTAGATGAATAGGTACCACTTTGGTGGGTAGGTAACAGCGTTCTGCGCGTGTCATACGGCCACATGACCGTGGAAGCGTCTTTGGACAACGCTGGCTCTTCGGCTAACAAACGGAGATGAGCACCGGCCCCTAGAGTCGGACACGACTGCACAAATGTGCGGGGAGAACCTTTACCTTTACCTTTACCTTTACCTTTACCTTAAACCTAATTAATGCTTAGCCCTCATTGCTAAGAGCTGCGTGTAGAAAGGGGGAACCTCCTGAATTCTAGGCCCACTTCACCTTGGATTTAGCATGGTGGAGCAGTATTGAGAATCTTCAAGCCAGGTGTGCTCATTTTTTGATCCTGCCAGTCTCTGCCAAATTATATTAAATAGATAATTTAACCTTCATGTATTGATGCAAATAGAATGAGTTTTAACAGCTTGGTCCCATTGCAAAGAGATGCCCAAGATGGAGAGAGAGGCAGCATGCATGCTGTCTTCCCCGATGGTGGAAGGAGGCAGAGAGAGAAAGAGGAAGTGGGAGGAGCAACAAACAGCTTCCTCCTGAAGCACATAAGAGTCATCCTAGAGTGCTCATCTACATGCTAATGAGGCATACTGATTTGCTGGGACCTCCAACAGGAAGAACCTTGGCATTGTGTTAAAGGTTAGGTGTAGATTGAATCTAAAGCATTCCCTTTAAAAAGTGGCTGGACACATGGAGACAACAATTACCCATGTTAGAATTAAAAGAAACAATACTTTCTTTACAGGAATGAACAAAATATTATTTTAGATTCTGAATTAGTTGATTAGACAAGTACTTCAGACAGATTGGAACAGAAGAGGTTCTTAGTTAAGAGAGAGATTTAGAGAGATCATAAGGAATACCTGCTGATCTGTCAGGAGATGGTGGTGATGATCAACCGAATGATATCTGAGTCACTTTCAAAATATCAGGAACATTGAACAGGATAAAGCAATCTTAAACAGAGGATGGAATTAATACATTTGAAGTCACTTGAAAAACAAAGTAGGTTAAAAAAAGACCCTAATATCCCTAATTCTAAGTGTGTGTGTGTGTTTGTGTGTGTGTGTGTGTGTGTGTATGTATGTACTGTGTGTGTGTGTGTGTAATATATATATATATAATATTTTATATTTATATTTATATTTATATTATGTGTGTGTGTATATATATAATGTGTATGTGTGTGTGTGCATATATACACACACACACACACTCTGATGTGTAGATCATCTACTTTAAATATGATACGTGCTAATAATTTTGTACATTACTGTGAGGACCTTTCTGCTCCTTGTTGTGAATCTGTTGTCTGTATAGCTACTTGGAACAATAGACTATATTAGACAAATTGTCAGGATGATTTCAGAATGTATATATGTGTGTGTGTGTGAGAGAGAGAGAGTGTATGTGTGTCACTATGGCTGATAAGGACTGTCACCAGGACCTAGGACCTTAACTCTGCTGGCTAGCCTTGAGTATCAAGTTACACAGAGACTCTGCTTGTGAGCTGCAGGCAGGAATTCACTCACCAGCTGTAATTTGAGCAACAAATGCAGCCAGAAGACACGCTGCAGAGAAAAGCTGAGAAAGAAGTCCAGAGTTCGTTTGCCGAAGTCAGAGTTAATCCAGAAGATAACCGATATTCCAAAGCCAGGTCAGGGGTGGTAACAAGTAGGTCAGCGAGAAGTCAAAGCCGGGTCAAGGAGTCCAAAAGTCAGAGTAACAATAATCCAAGCAGGGTCAGGAAATCAGGAATCAAGTCAGGAAACCGGAGTGGTCACGAAGCCAGTATGCTACGTTGCTCCCACAACCCACTCACCGCTCTGCAGGTTATTTATTAGGAGTTTAGGGGCTGTCATCTGGGTCCTGCAAAGACTCCACTTCTCCTCTGCGTAAATCTCTTGCAGCTAACCGGGCACTTCTCCTTCTGTCCTTTAAGGCGAGGCGTACAGGCCTCCGTCTCTGCCCTTTGGGTGATTCAGGTGAGCTGGGAGTCTGATGGGATACAGCTGGCTGCTGGCTAGAGGGTGGGGACAAACCACCATCCCCGGCTTGCTCCCCTGTAACCTCGGGTATTGCCAACTCCCCACTGCCCTGTGGTGCTGGGTCTTCATCTGGGGCCATGCCTGTGTCTGGGACCTCGTCTGGTTCAGTCCCCTGGGGGTTCACCAGGGGCAGCTCGTCTTCTGACTCCTCACTGAAGTCCTGGGGCAGAGGCTGAACCAGGACACTAACTACTATACCACATTCACTTCACCTTGGATTTAGCATGGTGGAGCAGTATTGAGAATCTTCAAGCCAGGTGTGCTCATTTTTTGATCCTGCCAGTCTCTGCCAAATTATATTAAATAGATAATTTAACCTTCATGTATTGATGCAAATAGAATGAGTTTTAACAGCTTGGTCCCATTGCAAAGAGTTGGCATCACCATCACTCATTAATTAACTATAAAAAGGTAAAGGTTGCCCCTGCACATTTGTGCAGTCGTGTCTGACTCTAGGGGCCGGTGTTCATCTCCGTTTGTTAGCCGAAGAGCCAGCGTTGTCCGAAGACGCTTCCACGGTCATGTGGCCAGCATGACACATGCAGAACGCTGTTACCTACCCACCAAAGTGGTACCTATTCATCTACTTGCATTTGCGTGCTTTCGAATTGCTAGGTTGGCAACAGCTGGGGCTAGTGCGGGAGCTCACTCCGTCACGTGGGGCTAGGGATTCAAACCTCCGAACTTGCGATCTTCTGATTGACAAGCTTGGCGTCTTACCCGCTGAGCCACCACGCCCCTTTTTATTAACTATATACCCCCCCAAAGTTTCCCTGGCAGGTTTTGGCTAGTGTGAAAGTAGTGGATTAGCACTGCTAATTATTAGTACAGGGAAGCTTCTCCAAGCTGTTGTGTGTATATGTTGTGTATATGGGGGGTGGACATTGAGATTACCATGTCATAAGCCCCTGCAACCTGGTCTCATTGGCTGTACTATTTACATTATCTTCAATCATTTGCATTATCTTTCTTGATGAAATTACAGGTAATTCTCAGTTTATGACCACTGTTGGGACAGGCAACTCCATCACTAAGCAATGGTCGTTAAGCAAGACATCACATTTTACTGCCAGCTTCCTCATTGACTATGCTTGTTGGAAGCCAGCAGTGAAGCGCACAAATGGCAATCCAGTGACGTTGGGACACTGTGATGGTCATAAATGCCTGCCAGTTGTGAAGCGCCTAAATCTTGATCACATGGCAGGGATGCTGTGATGGTCGTAAGTGCGAAGACCAGTAGTAAAGTTACTTTTTCAGCGCCGTTGTAACTTCAAATGGTCACTAAACAGGGCAGTCATTAAGTAAGGACTACCTATACTAATCGATTGAAGATAGCTCCCTGAAAGCTGCAGACTACCTTTAGTGTATTTAAAATGTGATCACTTACCTACTTTATTCAGATTTGTCCCTCTGAATTTTTGGATTCATTTTCTTTAAATTAAAGATTGGTATCCCAATCAGGTATTGTCAATGAATACTTAGGAAATGAGAAAAACTTCTGGTAAAAAAAATTATTAAACTTTTATACCGCCTGACCTTCAGTGACTCTGGGCAGCTCATACAAGCAAAGAAATTACAATAAAAGATAAAGATAAAAGAGGGCAAGTGCAATGAAGCAAGGGGTCTCGCCCTCCCACTCCAAAGGTGAAGAAGAGAATGAGAAGTACTTGAATTGCATGGGGCAGTGTACAGCCATGCTGTCTTCATTTTTGAGAAAGTACACACTTCTATTTACATATCTCTGTACTCCTTTCTGGGTAAGGATTTGGAACTGAGCCCCCTGTAGAAAAAAGCTTCAAACTGAAGATGAAGGCTTTTGCAGTGGCATAGGGTAGAATGACTTATTTATAGATCTGTGCAGCGTATCACATTCAAAAACTAAAAGATGTTTCAAACCTTGGGGTGGGGCAGAGGGAAACTTTTCTGCAACTCCTTAAAGCAGATGCATATTTCTTCGGGTTTTGTGGTAGCTGCTACATGTTCCCATAAAAGACACAACTGTTTTAAGGAGTTGCAGACAGGTGCTGCATTCGTGCCCCTGCATACACTTTTTTGCCTTAAATCTGAAGTGCTGGAAAGCCATATTAATTAGTGAAATGCTGGCTATAAAACTGAACACCTTTAAGAAAAAAAAATCTGATTAAGGTTAATACAAAATCGAACCCAAGAAAGTCATCTGGGAAACAGCAAAGCTATGACTTAGGCTTTGCTCACCTGTCTAATAGGTGACTTTAGGCCAGGGGTGGGCAACGTCAGGCCCGCCCACAAACCCCGCTCCTTCCACGTGATTGGCTCCTGCCCGCAAACCCCGCCCCCGGTGCTTGTGATTGGCTCCCCCCACAAACTCTGGCCCCCGGTCCATGGAAATCCCAGAAACCCCGCCCCCCCGGTCCCCGGTTATAAATATCCAAATGGCCCTTGGCAGAAAAAAGGTTCCCCACCCCTGCTTTAGGCAAACCACTCCCAATCTTGTCCTCATCTGGATTGTGGGAGTAATAAAAACTTGATTTTTCAACAATCTTGTAAATATTTCTGACAATTATACAGTCATTTGTATATAATATTAATACATTTGTTCTAATATTGTGTTTAAAATTCCTTTTTAAATTCCACACTTCAGAGATTCTTCAAACCAGATGTGATACTCATCCCCCATCACAGTCTTCTGTTTAAATCTCTTATGAAGCTGTTTTCAGAAATGTGTATTAAAAACCTTTTTAAAAATTGCCATTAAAACTCGATGTGAGCTGGGATGGAGCAGATGGTTCTGCTGGGCATGTTCTTGCTACTCAGCCAGTTTTCTTCTTTTCATATTTTTGGTCTGTTTGCTATTTCCAACTTGCACCTGTAGTTGCAGCATTTTCCCCACCAGCCATTTTCTTCCCCCACCCCTTGCACATCCAGTTTTCTTGCCCTTTGAATAGGCTGACCATATTTCCTTGAGACAAAAACAGGACATTGGGATGGCAAAAATGGGACGGGGTTAAACTTATGTAATATTCCGTATTAATGAAAAAGTAAGATGATAAAAAAGGTTTTTAAGAGTTTTTAAGATCCATTTGCTGGTCCTTAACAGATCACTGTATATATAAAAAGATTTTTGTTTTCATTAAAATAAAAAAGTTTTATTACATGAACATATTGAGCGGCGTGACACGGAGGATT
Source organism: Charina bottae (assembly GCA_023362775.1). NCBI lineage: Eukaryota > Metazoa > Chordata > Lepidosauria > Squamata > Charinaidae > Charina > Charina bottae. Next base: position 91,639,095 of record JALMGJ010000004.1, on the reverse strand, counting down.
CCGGGCGGTTGTCTTGAAGGAACGGCGAGGCAGGATTCAGTTTGGCAAGGCAACAGACGGCGGAGGAAGCGCAGGGCGACAGAGTTGGAAGGCGGGTGGAATCGGCAGGGCAGAGGAAGGTGGGGTGTGGCAGCGAGCTGGATTGGCGAGGTAGGATCAGCGGCGGCAGGCAGGGAAGGCAGAGGAAGGCGGGTTGTGGCGAGCTGGATCGGTGAGGTAGGATCGGCGGCGGCAGGCAGGGAAGGCAGTGGAAGGCGGGGTGTGGCGGCGAGCTGGATCGGTGAGTTAGTATTGGCGGCAGCAGCAGGCAGGGAAGGCACAGGAAGGCGGAGTGTGACGGCTGACTGGATCGGTGAGGCTGGGTCAGGGTCGGTGACAGGTAGAGAAGGCACAGGAAGGCTGGGTACAGTGGAGGAGGGAAGAGGTTCTATGGCGCCTTCAAGTTCTGCAGAGGCTTCGGCTGGAGGCAAGAGACGAGGCTTGAAGCAGGAGTCTAGTGAATGGTTGTCCCCGACAACCCGTTCCTCCTTTGGACGTCCTTTTAAATTCCCGTCGTTTTTGGATAGGAACCAAACGGTTCGCTTTCCGTTTGGCGCGTCTTGTTGCCCTTTTTTCCCTGGTGCTGATAGGTGGTAGCGGCTCCACCTTTTGATCACCGCCAATCAGCTGGTCCTGGTTTTCCCGCTACAGGTTTCCCGCCGAATTAAACACTGTTGCAATTTTCCAACCGCTGCCGAGCTCCCCCTCCCTCAACTCTGAGTCAGGCTCCATTCTGACATCACCAGTGACACGTTTTTTAAAAAAAGGGGACAAAATTGACATTTATATTAAAACAACGGGACAGTCGGGAAATGTGAAAAAAGGTACTGTCCCGTTTAAAACGGTACGTATGGTCAGCCTACCTTTGAACAATAACAGAACAGTCACCATTCATAATTCATTTCCTATATGTTCTCTTCTAACTGGCATCTGGAGATAGTTACTTCTATCATACTGGTAGTGCCCCATTGGAAAGGTATGGGAAAAAGGAGTGTGAATGCAAAGAACTATATCTGGAAGAAAAAATGATATGGAAAAGAGACTGGGCATGGAGGTTAGTTCCTCTGTGAACATGAAGGTAGGTCTCCATGGGCACATCTGTTCTTTAAAATGCCATGTCCATTAAGCTTTAATGGAAGACTTTTATTATGAATGTTGTAGTTCTGTTATTTGCAAGCTCATCTATGCCTTATCATAAACAGGTATGTAACTTAAAATTTGTTCTGCGATGATTGTTTCCGGTTTTTTTTTTCTGTTCTGTGGGAGAGTAGGCAATCATCAATGTACTGAATGGATGCAACTGCCTTGTTTGCTGTGATTAGAGTATATTATTCCACTCTTGTTTCATTTCTGCTGGCTGTCTTACTAATGTGTATATCACAAATCATTCTAAAATATATATTAAATTCAGACTGAGCAGTATCAAAATTGGTGAGAAAAATTGTCCTATTAAAATAGAAGGGTTGGCTATGGCTTCTGAAATAGAGATGCTTTCCGCATATATCTATAATGGAGAAAAAAGAAAGTGTTTTGCCTCCTACAGGAGGGAATTTTATAACTGCTATAGTTATAAGAAAGTGTAATCTCTTTGAGATAGGCTAGGTCCGAAAACAGACAGTACAAGGAATATAGGAATTCTATTTTATTGTTGTAGGGTTTAATAATAGAATTTAACAAATTTTTGCTGATTCAAGGTGTGGTTATTTTTATTTTATTTTATGTATTTATTATTTGCATTTATTATATTATTTTGAATATCTTTCTTATGCCTTCTCCTTTCTCAGGACTGATTTTCTCTTATTTTGCCTTAATTGTTCCTACATATCTTCTTCAAAGTTATATCCACATTCCTCTATAGAAAGTGCTACATTAGCTGATTATATAGAAAAAGAAGGGTCGGGGAGAGGTGCCTTCACTGGTGTTCTATGTGAAAGGGATGATTGAGAGCATTAAATTTGTTAATGGGAGAACTATAATTTTTTTCTAATACTGATTATAATCTGGCTCTCTGGTTCTCAATCTTTTGTGTTGTAAGTTCCATCAACCACTTCATCAAAGAACATGAGCCCCACTGTGGTGGGGGGCGGGCGAACCACATTTTCCGAGAATAATATGTATATGTTGACAGGCATTTGTTACGATATTTATAATTCATGGTAAGTATGAACGACCAAGATTACTTTTGAATGTCACCTATTGTATGCATATGAGTTTAAGAACACATTGACCTAATTCATACCAGTATTCTGGTAGCTATATTTTAAATCAACTGTAATTTTCAACTTAAGGAATTATATCATTCAGTCTAAATGTACATGAATACAGTAAGAAATGTATGTTCTGTCTTCCCTTGATAGCCATCATTTCTGGCCTTGTGAAAGATGATAACAGGTGTCCACGATTGCCATGAACTTTTTTTAACCAGGGACAATAGGTTTCTTACGGAACTACTAAGCAATATTTAGCCTTATACAGGAACTTTAGACAGCAGAATTTCCAACCATCAGTATCTATATATCGAAGCACATTTCAAGTGCTCACTTTTAGGGAATTAGTTTAAGCAGGATCTGATGATTGCTTTGCATTTGGATTTGGCTAGATGGAAATATTGCCAGATTGAAGTAATATGGTGCAGATGCCCCAGTGTCTTCCTCTGACTGATGATCACCACAATGCTGATGTAAGGAAGGAACTAAATAAGCTATTTCTCTTGAAGAAGACTGACTTGCCTCTTCTTCCTTTGTTATACCTATAGATATATCTTACAAAGATATACCTAAAGTAGGAAGACTAGAAAAAAAGAGTCCGTAGAAAGAGAAGGCATTGAGTTGACTTCAGGAGACACTTCTGGCCATAAGAGGGCATTCCAGTCTAGGAAATAGAGAGAATGCTTTGAGATGATTAAAGATGCTGAGTGGCAAATTATTATTATAATTATTATTATTATTATTATTATTATTATTATTATTATTATTATCATGCTAATACTTATTAAGCAAGTTCTTTATCTTTCTTATGAAGAGGAAATTTTAAAAGGATTGCAGTCTCATGTGTAAGAGGTTTAGGCTTGAAAACAGTGGCTGCATAATTTTATATTTCCCTTGTGCATCTCCAGTGGCTTCTAATCATGAATTCAGAACTCCCATTTCTTACCTAGAATATAAAGATGGAAATAAGCCATCATAGTGATAAGACCGATCCTAATCGGTTCACAATTACTATAATACTGCTCTTTAGTTCCACCCTAACAAGGTGTGGAACATCATCCCCCCAGAACTTAGATTGGCCCTCACCCTGCCGGCCTTTAGGAAAAGGCCCTGAAGACACGGCTCTGCCACAGTGCTTGGGGGTCCGGCAATGATGTGGAGCTTTTATGATGGCTTTGTTAACTCAAGAATAGACTTTGGCCACTGACTGGTTATTTTTGTTTTAAACTGGCTATCAATATTTTATAAGTTTATATATTGGTTTTTAACTTGGTTTTACTGGATTGTTGGTTTAACTCATGAGCCACCCAGAGTCACTTAGATGAGATGGGTGGCCATAAAAACTGAATAAATAATTTTAAAAAGTGATCTATAAAGACACTTTATTAATGAATATTAAGATTATTAAGAAGCCTGCTGGCTTCTGATAAGCAGAGCCAATGGAGAAGCTGGCAGTAAAATCACAAGTCACGGTCACATGATGTCTCACTTAATGACCTACGGTGACCCACTTAACAACCAAATGGGAAGTAACGTCATAAGTCTGTTGTGGTCACGTGATGTTTTGCTTAATGACCATGTTGCTTAGTGATGGAGTTGCTGGTCCCAATTGTGGTCAATTGCTATGGTGCAAAACCAGAGATGTACTCTAGGTCAGGGGTCCCCAACCTGTGGGCCGCAGCCTGTTAGGAAGTGGGCCACAGGGCTGCCTGCAAGCCCCGCCCCCCAGTGCGTGCGATTGGCTCCTGCCTGCAAACCCCGCCCCTGGTGCACGTGATTGGCTCCCGCCTGCAAACCCCGCCCCCCCGGTGCACGCAATTGGCTCCCACCTGCAAACCCCGCCCCCCCGGTGCACGCAATTGGCTCCCACCTGCAAACCCCGCCCCCCCGGTCCATGGAAAAATTGTCTTCCACGATTGGTCCCTGGTGCCAAAAAGGTTGGAGACCGCTGCTCTAGGTCACTTGAAAACAGTTTCTATTGCTTCACTGCTGAGCTCATTTCTGTGATGGTCTGTGCAGAGACATATTTTTAAAAAAATACCCAACTGTGGTTTCCTTTGTTTGCTATGGCATATCATCGTAAGAGAGAGGACCGGTGGTTAAGGTACTTTTTCAGTGCCATTGTAACTTTAAACTGTCACTAAACAGACCAGGCAGACTTTAAGCGAGGACTACCTGTACTGTCTTCTCTTCCACATTGCCTATAAACATTTAATTTAAAGAGGTTGAAAACCAGAGGCATAAGGGCGATATCATCTTAACTAATTCCTATCCTGCTTAATTAAAGCAGTTAAATCATCACTGTCTCTCAATCTCCAGGCCTTTTGGTGACTACCAACATGTATGGCTTTCAGACCTGTAGTCCAGAATGATTCTTGGTCTTTGTGCTAAACTGATTTCCTCTCCGTTGCTCCTCCTCTTCTCCACTAGCTCCATCTAATGAGAGATGGAACCTATGCTCTCCGAACCTCTGTGGCTCGGAGAAGCTTTGAAAAGAAAAACAAGTCAGTTCAAACACTCAGAACAGTAAGACCAAACTATAGATTATGGAAAGTTTTGTTCCATGCTGAGAATTCTTGAAATGACTATTTCTAGTTCAAAACATGTTGGGTTTTGAATACTTGCTGACCCCCATTAGGCCAATTTAAAATATTACAATTTTTTTTACTTGCTGAGCCCTTCTGAACAAGTGGGGCATTTCTAATCTGATATGTATAAGTATAAATGGAATGCTGTTCACTTCATTGCACTTCTAGTCCTTTGAGGTTTAGATAAGTTGGCAGGAGGACAAGCGGATATCCACCAAGCTCCATAAAAGTGAGCAAGAGAGACCACCAAAAAAAAGGGACTGAATTCTTTCATTTACGTTGAAAATAGCAATGCCCCCTGGAGGCACATCAAAACTGAAATGATCCTTTATAAAAAGTGTCCCTGCTATATACTGCCTTTTTTTTTTGCTCATTCTGTAAGAAAATATTTGATAATTTTATTCAGTTTTTTAATCAACCTTCACCTCATTTCCAGCACTAACCTGTTGGAATCTGTGTCCAAAGTATGTATGTGTTTTCTAAAAAATTTTCTCTGAGTATGCATGTGTAACACCTGGAGTTTCCAGAAGTTAAAAGGCATGATTTCTTGACAGTCTTCTTTGGGAAGCTGTAAGAATCAGTCAGTTTGCTCTATTAATATCTCCTTCCAAATTTATTGGAAAAGTGAGGCAGGCTTATGCAGGGCTGCAGCAGTCAACTTTAATTTGGGGCATCTGGGCTTGGCTGGGTGTCAGTTCCTTGAAATGCTGGTGGGGGGAACCTCAGCCATTGTTGTTTAGAGAGGGAGTTCTCTTTCCCCTATGTAATTTAACATCTGTGTCAAACTGTTAAGGAAATTATTTGTGGGTTCATGTCACTAATATGCCAGTGACATCAACTCATTTCCATTTCACTCAGTGGACATTATCATAATCCTAAACTGTTGCCTAGTTACAGCAATGGATTAGATGTCAGCTACCAAAATAAAAACTGTAAAGGGCATAGGGAATGGCTTAGAAGGACAGGAAGAAGGGCTGCTACCAAGGCAACAGACAAGTAGTGTTTGAGCCTATTCCAAGAAACCAGTTTAAATAAATATTTCAGACAGGCCTCTCCCTAGTTCACACTAAGATAAAGTAAGGGAGGGGGAAGCACATCCAGACTTGCAAGGTTATGTTACCATAGCTGTTACAATAACAGTAGTCCTGACCTATATGGCATTGGTTTCTTAGTCTGGTCTACCTTATAGGGCTGACAAAAACCAGATATATACGTGGTAGAAGTGTGTATAATCAACAGAGCTACTTCTGGAATTAAGGTGTAAATATGTGCTGGTTGAGCTAGCACTCTTCTTTAAATGCATAATAATCATTCAGGTTCTTCTTCTTTTTTTCCAAATTTTATTAGAGTTTTAAATATACATAGTTAAAAGGGTGAAAATGAAAAAGAAATAGAAATACAAATCAAAGAAAGAAGTAAAAGTGTATAGAAAAGTAAAGAAAAAAAGAAAAAAGATAAGACATAGATATAGTCAACTTCCGATTTATCTCTGATCTTAGTAATTCAAAAAAATTTTTTTCCTACATGCTAGTTCTATATATAACATACAAAAACATTTCCTGTCTAATATATCAATCCATATATATTTTAGTCTTCAAAACCCCAAATGAGCTTTGCTCCACCTGCATGTTGCAAATAATCCATTAATGGTTTCCATTCTTTAAGGTAGTAACAATTTGAATTTTCTTTTAATAAGCATGTCAATTTGTCATTTTCTGCCATATCCATCAATTTTAACATCCAATCTTGTATCGTAGGTAAAATCTGGTTTTTCCAATTTTGCGCATATACCAGTCGTGCTGCAGTAACCATATATTGCATAATTCTTACAAATTGTTTCCCCATTTGTTCTTCCCATATTCCTAATAAAAATAATTCCGGTTTAAATGGGATTCGAATTTGTAAAATATTTTGCATTAGTGAATGTATCTGAGTCCAAAATTTCTTTGCAATTTCACAAGTCCACCACATATGATAAAAAGACCCCTCTTTTTTTTTTACATTTCCAACACAAGTTGGAAACATTCCCATACATTTTTGCAAGTTTTTGTGGAGTCATATACCATCTATACATCATCTTATAAAAATTTTCCTTCAAGTTATAACACAAAGTGTCAAACTTATACTGTTTGAAATACTATTCTCTCCTTTATTTTGGGTTATTGGAACTTTTTTTTTCCTTTTAATCTAAAAAAAATCTACTTAATAGACCTTGGTAGTTTTCCATGAACAGATCAGCTGACTAATCTTTTTGTTTTGACTAGAGCGGTCGTTGCTGTAGTTTGAAGGACACAGAAGAAGAATAGCTTTTTTAACAGCAATTCAAGAATTTAAAAAAGAATTTAGTGAATCTCTTTTAGAAATTAAGAAATCATTGGAATTATTATTGATAATTTTGCAAGACCAAGAACAAAAAGAACAAAAAATAGAATTGGAAGTAGGAAAGAAAAATGTTTTTGAAATAGAAGAGAAACAGGAGGAGGGAATTTTAAATATATTAGTCCAGAAAAACATTCTGAGGGCTATACACTATAATTCTGGTATAAACATGTTATGGCAGTGGAGACAGGGAGAAAATTTGAGTATGCAATTGGATAGACATTGTGAAATACGGGGAAAGGGTGAGAAAATCATTCTGACACACTACACGAGATATAGAAAAAAGCAGGCTGTATACTGTGAATTTGGCATAACCTGAATAAAAAGATTTAGTATGTGGGAAATAAGGTGAATGGAACCATGGATTTTGATTGGACACAGAGTATGTAAATGTATTAAATAAATCAAGTTTCAACTAGTAACATAATTGTTGGGAATATTAAATGTTAAAAATTGACATGAGAAACTGTATGGATATATAAAAATGTGATATTTTAATTGTAAGATATAAGATTATAAAATTAGTGATATAAATATAAGTTGATGTTATAGATTATATGAAAATTAGAAAATTTTTCTTATGGAGATACAGAAATGAGAAGTATATCACTAAGATGGGATGTTGAGTTGGAATCAGAATGAATGCTATTATAGGGTGACTTATCTTATAATTATTATGAACATTATTGAGAATTCCACTGTTGACATTCTTAAAGGCTATTGTTATTTTCTCTTTTGCTGTGAGATTATTGGGTATTGTTCTCTGTTGGTTTTTTGAAATGGTTGATCTATGTTTGCTTATGTGTTTATGCTAGTTGAACATCCTGTTTTTTGTATAACATATATGGTGGGAGTGAGAGGCTTTTTGTGTGTCTGTATTGTTCGCTGAGGCTTTCCCTTCATGTTGTGTATTGGAAATTGTATTTTTTTGTTTTTGTTTTCTTAGCCTAACAACTATTATAATTATAAACTATGTATTAGTGAAATAGGTAGTTATAAAAAATTTGTTAATTAGGTAAATATGTACTGACATTATTTCAAAGGGTGGAAACCACAGATGGACTATTGGAGTATTGCAAGAAAGGAGAAATTTATATGAAGACTAGAAGATTGGACTATAGAAATTGAAGTGTATATGACAAAGAAAAGTGCCTGTGTATTTTATGAAAGACTAACATTTAAAGCAAATTATTGTACTTAAAGACCAAAGATAGATTGGAGGCCATCTATTCTCTATATTTCTTTCTTTATTATTCTTTCTGACTACACTTTTCTTTTACTTTTTCTTATTTTGTATTTTCACTTTCATTTCTTGTTCTAACTTTTAATATGTATTTTAAAATTCAATAAAATTTAATTTAAAAAATGTTTGTGGTAATTTTCCCTGTGCTCGTTTCACTTCTTTTTGTGAATGTCTATCCGTCATTGGGTGGATAACCCCATTCCAGTCACCCATAAACACCAGTTTTCATAGGGTAAATCCAAAGTTTTATAGAATACTCCTTTGACCATATTTGGTGCGTAAAGTCCAACAATTAATGTTTTAGTTCCTTGTATGTTAATTTCAACTGCAATATATCTTCTTTCATCATCAACTAGTATCTTTTTTGGATTTAACTTTGGTTGTATATACAAAACTACTCCCTTAGTTTTTTTTAGTTCAGCCTTAGTTTTTTTTAGTTCAGTTTAATTCTTCTCCAAGTTGTTTACAAATCAAATACTTAATGTCTTTTTTACAAATGTGAGTTTCTTGTAGACAAGTTATATCCAATCTCAATTTTTTCAAAGAATGGAACCTTTTTCGCCTCTTTTGTGGAGAATTGGCACCATTTATGTTCCATGTCAGATATTTATAATCCATAAGTGTTTTGATGTTTAAAAGCCTTTTTTCCAGTCCAGTCCTGCAGCTCCCAACGCAGATAAATCTTCACTCGTCTCTTTATTTTTTGGTACAGCTCCCAACACACATAAATCTTCACTTTATCCTTTGATGTTTCCTCTTTTCCTTCCGAATCTCCAGATGCATCTTTCAAATCTGTCTTATATTTCTCTAAAAATGCTTTTGCTTTTAAAATGGAAGTTATCCTAAACCTTTGCCCTTTGAATATAAAAGATACCCCTTCTAATCTCTCCCATCTAAATGAAATATCATTTCGCCTTAATTTTTCTATAAAGAAGGAGTATTCTTTTCTTTTTCTCAGTATCCTCAACGGTATTTCTTTTAGTACAATTATTTCTTTTCCTTCTATATTTAATCCAGTGTTATAATGTTTCTTCAAAATTTGCTCTTTTATGACTTTTCTCACAAAATGTATCAATATATCTCTAGGTACTTTCTTATCTCTAGCATAGCGTGAATTGACTCTAAAAATTTTATCTATTTCCAAATCTAGATCTTGTTCTTTCATCTCCAAAAATTTAGCTAATATAGAAACAATCCTTTCTCTTACATTTTCATTTAATTGTTCTGGAACTGCTCTCAATCTCAAAATGTGTTCTTTCTCTCTCATTTCTGCTAATGCAGTAATATCTAAATTATATTCAAGTCCCTTAGTAACATCTTCTGGTTTAGTCTCTAATGTTTGCATCTGGCCTTGTATATCCTTAAATTCCCCTGACAAAGTATTCACAACTTCTATGTCTATGAAGGTTCTCAGTCATCTAGGTGGAATTGTCTGTAGCTTGAATCATGTCAGCTGGATTTCTATTTTCTCAGTGGAAACGTTTCGCTCCTTGGATAAGGAGTGAAACGTTTCCACTGAGAAAATAGAAATCCAGTTGACATGATTCAAGCTACAGAATATTCACAACTTCCTTTACTGTCTGAATCTCTTTTTTAAATTCTTGTGTAATCTCTTGGGTTATCTCTTTCTTCATTTCTTCCATCTTATCAATTTTTTTATCTAAAGATGCAATTTGTTCTTCCATCTGTTTATTTTGTGCCATTGAATCTTCCATTTTCTTGTTAAGTGATGCCATTGAATCTTCCATTTTCTTGTTAAGTGATGCCATTACTTCCAGGAGTTTTCATTTCTGATTGAGGAGGCTCCATTGATGCTCCAGCTGTTAAAGGATCTGTGGATGTCCTTCCAGTTTCTTTTTCCTTATCTTTCTCCTTCTTCCTCAATGCCATAGTTGTCATAATGTAGATAATTTCCCTGTAAGAGAAAAAAAAAGAGGAGAGGGGGAAGACAAAAAACAAACAGAAAAAAGGAGCTACTATTTTTTTTTAATAATAGGGGGGTAAAAACTTCAAAAAATAAAAATAGTCCTTTAAATGTAGTTATCAAAATAACTAAAATCTAGTCCATTAAAATTGTATGTCTAAGCATAAGAGCAAATGAGTAAAAGATGAAAAAGGAACAGGTTTCTATTATAGTCAAAATAATAACAAAAAAGATAAACAATCCCAGAGTTTCTCACGGCAGCTTATATCCACACAGTCCAGCCCTGAATAAGTCATCTAATTTATGTACAAAAGGAATCCAAAGCATTCATAAAAATTCTATAAAGTAACTTATATAATCCAGAAAATATTCAAACACTTATAGAAAAAAGCAAAAAAAAATCTTTCATAATAAAAATCCCAAACAGGTAAAAGAAAGGATGTCAGATCATTAATTCATTTATCCATAAAAACTTTAAATCCAGGCAAATTAGTCCCAAAAGAAAAATACTTATAATTGCAGTAAGAATGAAAGCAAACCAAGAATAGAGATATTAAGAATCAAAAGAGAAAGTCACTCAGTCTATTTCAGGCAGAGTCAATTAGTTTTCCAGTCCCACCGTTTAAACACTCTTTTGACAAGAAAGAAAAATAAAACACCAGCATTTATAAATCATAGTCCAGAGATAAATCTTAGTGCTTAATAAGGCAAGTAATATTTAAACAAAAAGGTGCATCTAAAAGGCTGGATGGAGAGCTACTTAACTTACTCAGTTTCACGGTTTCTGCAGAGCTTCATGTTAATTCCAGCCATCTATCGCCGCTCAAATCCTCCTTCCCCCGTGGTGGAAATACAGGGGTCAGGAGAGAGCAGCAAGTTCGACGACCCTTGTGATCAATCTTCTGCTCACCCTCTCTTCGAGGGTAATTTTTCAGCGATTTCCCTTTCTTTCAATCGCTGCAAACAGAAAAACCGTGGAGCCACAGCTCTTCGCTCCACTCAGTCCAGCACCTGGAAGTGAACTCCAATCATTCAGGTTCTTCTGATCAAAGTGTCAGTCTTGAATGTCCGGGTCTCAGCTATGGCCCTTTGCTCTCTGAAGCTAATTTTGCTAATACGTTCATTCCAGTAGAGATCACAGGATGACATATACATTGTTGGAATTAGTGTGCTCTTTATAGGGATGTTTCTGAACAGTATTTGAAAACTACATTTCATTAAGGTTGCCAAGTCAGAAGTGGTTCAGGATTTCTTGCCTGACATGATGATTGTGTACCAGTACGAAATGGTATCTGGTTCCACACCTGCAGTAGGACCCATGCTAGATTTAGTATTCTGTACTTCTGAACCTGGTGAATGAAAATGAGGGAACTAGTGGAGAAATCACTCTCTGGTTAGCTTAAACTGGTGGCTGCTATAAATCTCTGCAAGAGATGAGGACCAGTTAAAATTATCAGTATAAAATTAATTATATAATTATAATTATTATAATTAACTGGAGGACCAGTTAAAATTATCTAACCCACCCCAGTATTTCTTAAAGTATTGTCCTAGGGCCCTGGGGCCACCCCAAGACCCTTTCAGGGGTCCACAAAATCAAAATTATTTGCCAGCCTATGTTGAAAATAATACAATACTGTATTAAAATCCCACCAAACAATCATGAGAAGTGGTAGTGGCAATGAATATGTCAATTTTAATTTTTAATATGGTAAATATAGATAAATATAGCCCATACAAGCAAAATCTCTTTTGAGGTCCTCCATAAGTTTTAAAAGTGGGAAGGGGTCCTGAGAGAAAAAAGTTTAAGAAACACCAATCTAACCCATGTACCTTACATATCATGCTGGTTTACCAAATGTGCAAGTAGTCCTTGTTTAGCAACTGCAATTGGAACTGTCAACTCGATCATTAAGCAAAGTGTTCATTAAGTGAAAAATCACATGACCTTGACTATGCGTACAGTTTTACACAGGACAACAGGTACTGATTGTAAGGGCAAACACATGACAGAGAGACGCTGCGAAGTTCGTAAATGTGGGCATTGGTCGCAAAGTTACGTTTTCAGCACTGTCGTCACTGAATGGTTGCTAGTCAAATATAAATTATGTACATAAACTCAACCACTCCTGATCTAATAAGCCATTAGAGATATCTTCTCAAGCCACATCTCAACCCCTAAGGCACTGGATCTGTTTTTTAGGTATATATCTGATCTCAATTTATTATAGTCAGTTATTTTTGTGTTTGATTAGAGCAACTTTAAATCAGTTTTTGATCAATGACTTGCAACCTGTCCATGCATCGTCATAATTAGATATACTTACAGACATTGGAAAATCTCCTAACAACATAATTGCCCTTTTTATGGCAGAATATCCACCTAAGTTAGAGACAAATTGAATTCAGTCTGCTTTACTAGACATTAAACAGGCAAATTACACTGATAATAAGACAGTTACTGTCTAGGAACCAATGAAACTTTGTAAAGAAAGAGTTTTATCTTTCAAGATTACAAGCAGATTACCAAGATACAAGTTCCAGTTAGGGGGGACAGTCCTAACTAATCCTGACAAAATGAGTTGTAGCTGCAGGAGGCAAGCAAGCTATGGTGCAATGAGAGAGTCGGCATATGTACTGTATCTGGAGTATAATAATGATGGAATGTCCTCTGGACTTTTGCTAGAAACACTATTCTTTTTATCCCTTTGTGCCCTGGGTTCCAATTTCACTTTTCAGTTTTTGGCTTTTACAATTCATTTTTTACTTTGCCTGCATTTTCCCTTCTTTTATTCCAGAATGGTTATATGGCAGTCCTCACGGTCAGCTTATATGTCCATCCCAGGCAACCAAGGCATTTTTCAAGAACATAGCAAATTTTATCCTCCTGACCTGTGGTCTTCATTACCTTTTTCCTGACTGACTTTCTTTTGCAGCTCTGTAGACCTTCATCCACCTGTGATTGCCCCATTTTTTATTAGTTAGCAGAGAGGAACAAACCACACCCTATTGTATCCTTTAGCTTTGCAATTTAAAAAAGTTAGTTTTAGCTACAAAAATGCTTTTAAGTGCTAATACTAAAGTAAGACAGCACAACAAACTGATGCAAATTCTAAAATTTTGAATTCTAAAGTTTTCCAACAGAAGCAGGGAAGATAATGTCTCTACAGTATCTCCATTGAGGCTGTATGGAACAGGCTGGCAATTTTTTTCTGTTCTGTGTGGCACTTCCTCCATCAAGAGTGTGGGGGGAGTTGTCCTGTTTATATGGATTATTTTCAATTCGTAGATCTCAACTATTGGGTTTCCTCTAAACTGATAGTTGAGTGAGAAGGCTCATAGCCAGCAATTCAAGATCATAATTCTGATCAGATATTTTTGTTGCAGATAATAGAAGAGCCCTCCATAACAAAGGAAACCAGGAAACTCTAGGAAAATGAATGAATGAGTATCGCACACACATACCATCACTTGCTTGTTCAACCCTTGCTCCTCCTGGCTGAGTAAATCAGCCAAAGTTGGATTGACCCCAGTGATAAAATGAGTAATGCATTTTTGGTGGGGTGTTTTCCAGTCTGCGTAAATGTGGAAGTTAAAGGCCTTTATTGAAAAAGCCCTTTAGAAATCTTATATTTATAGGCCACATCAATCTCAGATATTCTATTCCTGTATAAGATAATCAAGAAGTTGGTAGTTTCACAATTTCAGATATTTATTTATTTATTTATTTTTGTTTGTTTGTTTGTTTGTTTGTTTGTTTGTGTTTGTTATGGCCGCCCATTCCAGCAGACCCTGGGTGGCTTACAAAATCCCCCCGCCAAAAAAAATCCCAGTAATAAAAAGAGTTAAAAACATAAAATAATAAGACAGACTGGACTAAATCAACCATAACAGTTATAAGAGACCATGACAGGGGCCCCACAAACATATTAACCCCAGGCTTGTGACCACAGCCAGGTCTCAAGGGCTTTCTGAAACTCCAGGAGAGAGGGTGTTGTCCGTATCTCTGGGGAGATGCTGTTCCAGAGCATGGGGTCTGCAGCAGAGAAGGCACGCTTCCTCAGTCCCAGAAGGTGATAATGTTAATAGAGGGGACCTGGAATGCATCCATTCTGCTAGAATGTACCCAACAGGCAGAAACAATTGGAGATAGGCAATACAGCTAGTCCTCCCTTACCGACCACTCATTAAGCGACCATTCAAAGTTATGACAGCACTGAAAAATGAGGCTTACAGCTGATCCTCAAAGTTGTAGCCGTCACAGCGTCCCCACAGTCATATGATCGCAATTCGGGCACTTGGCAGCCAGCTCGCATTTACGACAGTTGCAGCATCCTGTGGTCTTGTGATCACCATTTGTGACCTTCACAGCCAGCTTCCAACAAGAAAAATCAATGGGGAAGCCACAGGAAGTCACAAGTCGCGGTCATGTGACATCAGGCTTAACAACCTGCAGTTAACAACCACAGCCAGAACTGACAGAGCTGACATCAGTCACGTGACATTGCGCTTAACAACTGTGCCGCTTAGCAATGGAGTTGCCGGTCCCTTTTGCAGTCAGTAAGTGAGGACTATTTGTATTTGGGTTAAACCAGTTATATGGACTCATTTCATTTAAAGCAGTGCTTTCCAAACTCCCGCCGTTGGCGACATACCAATGGGGGTGCGCGCAGCGGTGACCTTTGGTTTTGTGCTAAAACCCGGAAGCGCTGATGGCGCGCCGTCGCCGTTGCTGCAGGGGTGGCGGCGACGCATCATCAGCACTTCTGGGTTTTGTCGCGACACACAGTTTGGAAAGCACTGATTTCAAGTTTCATCTAAGGATGTACTATGACTGCTTTGCTCACCTGGGTAGATGACCTATGGCAGAAACTAGACTGACGCAGTGCAGCTCTATTGGTTATTTTGGACATTGCAGTGGTTTTCAGTACCATAAATCATGGTATCCTTCTGGACTATCTGGTAGGTTGGACTTTGGGAAATCTATCATGGTGATGCTGGGGCTGTTTTATAGATGACTGTACCTTGTTCTGTTTAACATCTACATGAAAGTACTAGTAGAAGGCATTTTGAATTTTAGTGTTATCAATAGGTTGATGATATACAGCTCTACCTGGTTTGCCTGGTGCTACTCTCACAGAAAGAAAACTGTGAACCTTGTTTGTTCATTCATTCATTCAATTTTTATGGCTGCCCATCTCAAACCTGTGACTCTGGGCGGCGAACCTTCCTGAGCTAGTCAGACTTGATGACATATGGGGAGGGGGCTAGAAAAGGTGCCCTAAACATAGTCTGCCTCATTTTCTCCCTGACTGGATTACCGCGACCAGTGGGGTCACCATCTAGCAGTCGTAAAAAACACATGAATTTTGGAACATGGAATATACGGACACTGCAAGACAATATGGATAGTGAACGACCTGAACGTAGGACTGCCATTATTGCAAGGGAGCTGAGACGTTTTAATATTGATGACAGTTATTCATAGTTCGATTATAACTAGTTTTGGAAACCTTTGAAAAGTACCCAGAAATTGCAAATGTTGGAAAATGCAGCAACCTGGTTGGTGACACTTGTACTAAAATATCAGCTCTAGGTGCCAATTGCCTGCTAGGCACAATTTAAGGTACTATTGTTTTAAGGTTCTAAATGATTTAGGATCTGATAGCCTCTCCCACTATGAACCTCCCTGTTTACCTACATCAGCCCTACTGTTATGAAATGTCCTGGTTACTTAGAGAGTTCTTCTAAGATATGCCTACTGCCAGAGTATCAGCTACCAGATAAAATGGAAGTGTGTTTCTCATTTGGGATTTGCAGGCTATGGAATGCAGCCCCAAAGGCCAGTGCTTGGCCCCCACACTCCCAGTTTTGAAGAAGATGGTAAGTTTTTAATTATCATTTTAATGGTACTGTTTTTTTTAAAAAAAAATTAAATATATTTACATTATATATTTTATAATACATTTATTTCACTGTTCTATATTTTATGATACATGTTGTGAGCCACTTTAAGCACTATATAAACAGATGGACAGAGTATCTGTTGTAAATATTTTTAAATTTTATTGTATTTATAACAGCTTCCTCATATAATCGCTTTTGATGGTGATGCAGAGATCTGTATAAGGAACAGGTTTGGAACTACTAATAAAAACGAAGAATCATAAAAACAAAGCAAGATGGTATCAGGAATAGACTCAGTGAAAGGCCCTCTGAAAGAACTCGGTTTTTAAAAGTTTCCTGAAAACCAGCAAGGAAGGGGCCAGCCTGATCTCCAATGTACTGGCACTGCCACAGAAAAGCAGCTCTGTCTAGTCTCAGCCCCCTGAACCTCTTAGAAATGTGGGATTACAAGAAGTTTCTCCTTACCTGTTCTAACTGATCAGGGTGATATTGCTTGGAAGGCAGTCCTGAAGTTATTTAGGTGCCAAGCCATAAAGGGCATTATAGGTCAATACAGTACCTTCAATTGTACCTGGAAACTAACTGTAATCAGTGCGGGGCCTGCAAAACCAGTATTATATGCTCCCAGCAGTGAGCACCATTAAGCATTTGAGCCACTGCGTTCTGAATCAGTTACAATTTCTGAGTAGTCTTTAAGGGCAGCTCCATGTAAAGCACATTGCAGTAATCAAGATGGGTGGTAATGAGGGCATGAGTTATACAGATAGTCCTCAACTTATGACTGTTCATTTAACGATGGTCTGAAGTTACGATGGCCTCAGAATGGGTGCTTTATGTAAATCACTTCTGAGCATCGCAAAACGTTGCACTACCCCCCCACAGATACATTATCGCATTTTGGGTACTTGCAGCGTCACATAATCATGTTTTGCAACATTTGTTGCCATTTTCCAGCAAAAAACACCTATTGAGGAAGCTGGATTCACTTAATGGCTGTGGTAATTTGCTTAACGTCCACCGTAAAAATGGTTGTAAAATTCGGTGCAGTCATGTGGTGACTCGGCTTACAACCATACTGACATACGATGGAGATTCTGGTCCCAATTGTGATAATTAGTCGAGGACTACCTGTATTGTAGTCAAGTCCTCTTGCCCCAGGTACAGCTGCACACCAGCTGTAGGTGGGCATAGGTTCCTCTAGCTATACCTCAACCTGCTGATCTTGCAGGAGCTATGAATCCAGAAGGTTCCCCAAATTGCAGACCTGCTCCTTCATGGGGAATGCCTGTCTGTCAAGGAGCAACTCTGGCAGCTGCAGAGAACCCCAATGCAAAAATAACTCCATCTTACTAAAGTTGAATTTCATCCTGTTCTCTCCTATCCAAACCCTTACAACATCTAGGCCAGGTTTCTCAACCAGGGTTCCGTGGAACTCTAGGGTTCCGCAGGAGGTCACTAGAGGTTCCCGGAGAGATCACGATTTATTTAAAAAATTATTTTAAATTTGGGCAACTTCACATTAATGTAGTGGGCCTGACAATTAAAGAGGTAAGTTTCATTCTTTATTTTTAGTTTAAGAACACTGTTAATGCATACATACAGGCCTACACATGAAACAAATACAGATATTCCTCGCTTAATGGCCACAATTGGGACCAGAATTTCAGTTGCTAAGTGAAGCGGTCATTAAGCGAATCTGACCCAATTTTACGACCTTTTTGTGGCAGCCGTTAAGCAAATTACCACGGTCATTAAGTGAACCATGTAGTCATTAAGCGAATTGCGCAGCTCCCCATTGATTTTGCTTGCAAGAAGCAGGCCAGGGAGGTCAAAAATAGTGATCACATGACCACAGGATGCTGCGATGGTCATAAATACGAACTGGTTGCCAAACACCCAAATTGTGATCACGTGACAGAGGGGGATGCTGTGACGGCCATAAGTGCGAGGACAGGTCACAAGTTGTTTTTTAGCAATGTAGTAAGTCCGAACCGTCACTAAACAAATGGTTGTTAAGTGCAGACTACCTGTATAATAATTTTGTAACTTCTGGCCTATATTTGAGCCTGAATGTGCAGTGGTTCCCCGAGGCCTGAAAAATATTTCAAGGGTTCCTCCAAGGTCAAAAAGTTGAGAAATGCTGATCTAGGCATTGGGAAAGACATCAAAAGCATCTCCATTACAGCCTCGAGTAACGATTTACAGTGTATTATTTATAAGGTGATAACTGGATAGCTCCAATGCATAGTGATAATGGGAGAAAGGGGGATGAGTTTTGAAAATATTTGGAACATTCATATCCCCTGATTGAACGTGATCCAGGGCAAATAACGATTCTGTTAGCTGACATGAATGGGTTGATGGAACCAAGGTGAGAGTGTACAGAAAAATGTATTGGACCATTTGGTGACCCAAGAATGAATTAGAATGGTGATTGTCAAGAATTTGCTTAGAAAAAGTCTTGCTCACCTCCAATATATGGTTTAAAGTTAAATCTGTGTATACACATGGAAGAGGAACAACTTAAAAAGCACAATTGGTGTTATTTATGGTTGTTGTGAAAGGCAGGCTTCAAGCCTAACATTCAGAGCCTCTCATGCCAGACAAGTTCAGGCATACCCAGTAAACATGTTCGCTCAGTCATGGACTTTTGCATATAAGCAAGAATCACATTCATCTCAAATCTTTCCTACTTATTTAGGAAGAGGTTTCATTGATTGGAATACTGAAAGCAGAACTCCAGGAACATGGAGCAAGAAGATTCTGTACCAGAACTAGGGCATACCATCTCCCTGACAGCTCTGATAAATGCTAAATAAACTAAGGAATAAGTAGCTACTCTAATTGGATGTGAATTAAGTCTTTATTGTGTCTTTGACGAGCTTGAGAAGATTTCAACAAAGAGATAAGAAACAGTAATACTAAAATCCAAATTAAAAATATAAGATTAAAATAAATTTATTTATTTATTTATTTATGCATGCATGCATGCATGCATGCATGCATGCATGAATTAATTCCACATGTAGAATAATATACTGTTAGTCCACTTCTAAAGAAGGGCTTCATTAAAGTTTCACATAGTCTGATATAATATAGAGAAAAGTTATGTTAAACAGTAACAAAGGTCAGTGAATATAGCCTTTGTCTAATTTACTTAATAGCTCAGGTCTTCAGTTATTTAGGATGAGAGGGAAAGTATAACAGGAAAAAATGTAATTTTGTATTATTTATCTTTCCTTAGCTTACCTGTGTCTTAATTAAATAGCCCTGTGTTTTAAGTGCCAGCAATGCAAATTCAGCCAGTGAGTGTATTGGTTTGGAGTCTTTGTTTAATAGAACGTATGACACATAAGTCATAACTAACATAACGTAACATAACATAACATAAGTATGACACATAAGTCAGTGGGGCGTGGTGGCTCAGCGGGTAAGACTCCAGGCTTGTCGATTGGAAGATCGCAAGTTCGGAGGTTCGAATCCCTAGCCCCGTGTGACGGAGTGAGCTCCCGCACTAGCCCCAGCTCTTGCCAACCTAGCAATTTGAAAGCATACAAATGCAAGTAGATCAATAGGTACCACTTCGGTGGGTAGGTAACAGCATTCTGCGTGTGTCATGCCGGCCACATGACCGTGGAAGCGTCTTCGGACAACGCTGGCTCTTCGGCTAACAAACGGAGATGAGCACCGGCCCCTAGAGTCGGACACGACTGCACAAATGTGCGGGGGGAACCTTTACCTTTTTTTTATGACACAAAGTTATCTTGAGTAGGGGTTCCAAGAAAGAGCTCCTAAAGTCTCAATAGTAATTTTAATAGAACAGGGTGTGGATCAAAGATTCAGTGGCCTCTGAGCCACATGAGCGAAGTCTCTCTGCATAGTGAACCTTCCAGTATCTGCCTTTAAAAAGTATTGATGGAAAAATGTTAAATCGAAGCAAATAAAAAGGCCTTCAATATTTAGCAGTCAGTAACTGGTCTAGCTATCTTGCTGGTTTGGTCAAGTTCATGTGGTTTCCTAATACTGATCTCGGAGGTAGCTTGATATTCTGTTTGAGCTTCCACATCAAGGATCCTTTTTGTTTAATTTCTTTTTTGTGTAGTAGAAACCTTATTTTCTCTTCTTCCTATTTCTCTG
The DNA here is from genome assembly GCA_023362775.1 of Charina bottae. NCBI lineage: Eukaryota > Metazoa > Chordata > Lepidosauria > Squamata > Charinaidae > Charina > Charina bottae. The sequence continues at coordinate 91,618,671 of JALMGJ010000004.1, read as the reverse complement.
TGCAAATAGTATATTCTGTGTAACTTCTGACTGAGTTCATTATTTAATAGTACATTGTGTGTGTGTGTGTGTGTGTGTGTGTGTGTGTACACACACACACACACACACACACTGGTTATCACCTATAAAGTCCTTCATAACATAGGACCTGAGCTATTTGAGGGACTGCTTGTATCCAGCAGTTTTTGCCTGTACTGTATGATCAGGCAGAGTGGATATACTATGGGTTCCTTCGTTTAAACAATCCCATCTATTGGGACCTAGGAAGTGTTGCTGCTGACACAGTGTCTGCCCTCTGAAACGGCATCCCCGCAGAGATTTGCATGGCTCCCACCTTGAGGATGTTCAAGAAGTTTCTGAAACCCTGGCTGTTCTCCTGGGCTCTGGGCTAGGATCAGTGCTGAGCCCCTGTAAAAAAATTTCTCTTTTTTTTCTGGATGTGCATACTTTTTTTTTTTACTGTTTTATTGCCTTTTAACATCTTAAACTGCTCAGAGACTTATGGCATTGGGTGGCCTCTAAATCTCATAAAGGGAAGGAAGGAAAAGATTTAATAAATCTAGTATCTAAACAAAATAGCACACAAGAGTAAAACAGGATAATCTAAAACAAATTATCTTACAAAATTACTTGTGGAGCATATAGCTCAACTAATATTTTATCCTATTTTTCCTCTCTTTGTTAGGTGCCTTAGCTGGACCAGTAGTTGATCCACATGTGAGAGCAGTTTGGGGAAAGAATGTTACACTGAAGTGCATAATTGGTATCAATGAAACATTAACACAGATTACATGGGTAAAGATACATGGGAAAAGTGCTCAGACTATTGCTGTTCATCATCCTGACCATGGATTTTCTGTTCAAGGAGAATATCAAGGAAGAGTATTATTGAATAACACCTCACTAACTTATGCATCTATCATCTTAATTAATGTTACCTTTTCTGATTCTGGAGAATATGTATGCAAAGCAGCTACATTCCCTCTAGGAAATTTCGAATCAACAACAACTGTAGCTGTATTGGGTAAGCCTATTTTATATTTATTTTGTAAATGTTTCATCCAAAATGTTTGAAAGTCCCAGTTAAAACTGATAACCTTACCATGAACAATATCCAAAACTTACTATATATGTAGATTTAATTTCCTTTTAATAATGAAGGAAACAGAGATCCAGTGGAGATATCCTGCTGAAGGAAAGGTGTGGAACAATTACAAATCATTTCTCTTTCTCTTGCTGCCCTTAATCCAGTTCCCTGTTCAGTTGCAGATTATCCATGACTGTCCAAAGCAAATATTTAGGGGCATAGATGGCTATAAAAAGGGGCTAGGAGATTTGGAAACAGTTACTTCAGCATTTACCAGCAGGAGTATTCAGTTCATCACAGAATTTGGATCTTGTAGTGAATGAGGAATCCTAAGAATGATTAACACATACCATATCTGAAGAAGGAAGCTTCTGATTTAATTTTTCATTTAAGAGAATTGCCTACAGATATAATTGTTTTGGAAATGTGAAAGCAATGAAAAAAATGGAGCAAGGGTTCCCTGTTTGGGAGAAAATGGCTATAATTTTTCAGCCCTCTGGTTTTTTTGAAGGGGAGGAAATGAAATATACATAGTAATTTTTCAACCCACCTTTCAAATATCAAGATACCTTTTCCTTTATAAAATATACCATATGTGAATTGATTTGCTCATGAAGGTATGCTTTTCTGTAATAAATGAGTGTTTTTGCTATGTCTGCCTCTGTGCTAATGCTGTGGGGCTTAGTGAGAACAGGACCAGATCCACCAACTTAGATCAAGTCAATAAGAGAAAATAAGGCTCTACGTGGAAAAAAATCCTAAATTATTCTCTTGTGAAATATCACTGCCTTTTGGATGAAGAAATGTACAGGTAGTGCTCATTTAGTGACTGCCTCATATAGCAACCATTCACAGTTGCGATGTTGATGAAAAAGTAACTTTGTGACCAATCCTTGCATTTATGACCTTCATAGGTCTGTAAAGCAAAGGAAAGCTGAAGTAAGATCGTAAGCACAGTCACGGTTTCACTTAGTGGCCACTTTGCTTAACAACTTTCTGGCCCCAATTGCGGTCACTAAATGAGGACTACCTGTATTCTCATCATTTTATTTGAGAATTGTAAATTATGGTATCAAACACCAAAAAAAAAATACAAATAGGAAAAAGACTTCAGGCTTCCAGTATTTTTTAATAAGGTAATATTGTCTACCAAAATTGTTTGCCTCAAATAGTTTGAAAGCAAGTTTGAAATAGATCTGGATAATGTTCATTGAAGTTTCCCTAAAGCTGAGACATAATACTTAAGTATCTAGGTGAAAAATCAAATATTTGAGAGTGGCTAAAAATTACTTATGTGGTAATCAAAGTTTTAGTTAAGGCTGTGTAGAAGTATACATTTTGAAAAAATCACAACAATTCTGTTTATCAAGTCTGATAATCATAACACAAGTAGTGCTGTGTTTTCACTCTAGATTTAAATATTGTTGGAGTGGGAGAGTATCTTTTTTTTTCCTCCTGTGAAGTAACATTAAATATTTCATTATATTTTGCATATCTGTAGCATTTCTGTTAAATCAAATATAAATAACAATCTAATAATATCATATATGCCTTTGATAGTAATATCCTTCTAGTATATTTGTATTTGTATTTATTTATTTTCTATCCCACCTTTATTATTTTTATAAATAACTCAAGACGGTGAACATACCTAATACTCCTTCCTCCTCCTATTTTCCCCACAACAACAACAACCCTGTAAGGTGAGTTGGGCTGAGAGTGTGTGACTGGCCCAAGGTCACCCAGCTGGCTTTCATGCCTAAGGCGGGACTAGAACTCACAGCCTCCTGGTTTCTAGCCCAGCACTTTAACGACTAGACCAATGTAAGAAGAATGACCTTCATGGAGATATGCAGGAACTATTACTTAGGCAAAAGGGTTGGAAACGTTTTTTTTTAAATCCAGATCAATGAAATAAATTTGGAAGCAGCTCAGGCAAGCGCCTCCCTTAATTTACTAGGATATAAGAAGGAAGGGAGGGGATAGCACAGTCATACCTGCAAGATTCTTTTATTATAACAAATCTCAATAAAAGCAGTTTTAGCCTTCAGGTTGAGTTGATTTTCTGGTCTACCTAGTGGTGCTCACAAGGTTGTCTTGTGGCAGCCTTCAAGACTTAAACATTTATTATTGATAAGCTTCCAGGGAGCATAGTCTACTTCACTTCCAGAAATAATTACAATGACAAAAGTAGTTACAGTGTGTGATTGAAGTTCATATACAGTAATTTGTTGTTTATTCGTTCAGTCACTTCCGACTCTTCGTGACTTCATGGACCAGCCCATGCCAGAGCTTCCTGTCGACCGTCGCCATCCCCAGCTCCCCCACGGTCGAGTTTGTCACCTCCAGAATACCATCCATCCATCTTGCCCTTGGTCTGCCCCTCTTCCTTTTGCCTTCCACTTTCCCTAGCATCAGCATCTTCTCCAGGGTATCCTGTCTTCTCATTACGTGGCCAAAGTACTTCAGTTTTGCCTTTAATATCATTCCCTCAAGTGAGTAGTCTGGCTTTATTTCCTGGAGTATGGACTGGTTTGATCTTCTTGCAGTCCAAGGCACTCTCAGAATTTTCCTCCAACACCACAGTTCAAAAGCATCTATCTTCCTTCGCTCAGCCTTCCTTATGGTCCAGCTCTCACAGCCATAGGTTACTACAGGGAATACCATTGCTTTAACTATGCGGATCTTTGTTGTCAGTGTGATGTCTCTGCTCTTAACTATTTTATCAAGATTTGTCATTGCTCTCCTCCCAAGAAGTAGATGTCTTCTTATTTCCTGGCTGCAGTCAGCATCTGCAGTAATCTTTGCGCCTAGAAATACAAAGTCTATCACTGCCTCCACTTTTTCTCCCTCTATTTGCCAGTTATCGATCAAGCTGGTTGCCATAATCTTGGTTTTTTTTAGGTTTAACTGCAACCCAGCTTTTGCACATATAATACATTTAACATAATGCCTCATCATGCACTTCTAATTGGCTGTTGAATAAGATTTCTGTATACATAATTACCATACAAGGAAAGTAGTTTTTGTTTTAATTTCTGCCACTTTTGGTTGAAATGCCAAGATACACCTTGGTTCTCTATCATCATGTGCCTGTGGAATTCATAACTAATATTTATCTTAGATGTTGTTATTGTTTCTGTAATGTCAACTTTATTTGTATGAAATAATTTAATTATTATTAACAATTTTATGGCCTTGGAGTAGTATATTCATTACTGCTTATATATCACTTGGAAATTATTGAATGATTTTTCATTGAAATTACAGCATTGGAAGGATAAATCTACTCTTGATTAGCAGCAATGAAATGTTGAAATTTATTTTCTATTAATGTTTGGAACTAGTCCTTTTTTTAAAATATAATTTTATTAGTTTTCAACAAAGATAAAAACTACAGAAAAACAAAAAAACTACAAAAAAAGAGAAAAAACTAAAAAAGTGTGAAACACTCAAAAAAGTTTGAGATTACATACAAAGGTGACTTCCAACTTTCAACAGCAAAAATATATAGCAAATTCCATATTCAAACCCTTACTCTTTGTCAAGCCAAAATCACATTATTTCTATAAATCCTTCCATTAATACATGCAAATCACTAATACAATTGCTCCTTCCCTATATATATATATATATATATATATATATATATATATATATATATATATATATTTCTAAATCAATTTCCCTACCCCTTCAAACAACATCTATTTAATTACTTCCTTCCTACCACTATTCTATATGTTTCTGTCCACTATAATAAAAATCAAGTTATAAAAACATGTTATCTATTTTCTATTTTCATAATAATACTACAACAAATTTAAATCTATTAAATTTAAAAGCCAGATATTATTATATCTTATCAATACTTTTTAAGTCATACAAATGAAAAATCCTGTAAGTCTTAATCCAAATCCTTAAAAATATTAAACCATAATAACCTCTTTATCCATCCATTAATTCTTTTTTACCCTTCCTCCAAATATACAAGGGCATATCTCCCTATTACACATAAGGCATTTTTTTTTACAGAAGTGAAACAGCTCCACTGCCACCTTCAAACACTCAGACTTCTCAACAAAAAAAAAAGACTCCCACACAACATATTTTCTTCTTTCCCATAACACTGACTCAAAGAGTAATAACATCGCCCCAACAGAGTGACACCCTGTACAAGGTTAGATTCAGACTGTTGCTTTAACTCCCTCAGCACCAAATCACAATGCTCCCCTAGCATTACTTTAACCTCACTAACATAAAATCCTTCATCCTTTTCAAGATCTTCCATCACAACAATTTCATCCAAGTGACACAGTTTAGCAACAATCTCTTCTCCGATGGCCCGAACACTCTGCAGAATATCTTGAGAACACTTTGAATAAATCTCTTTTATATCTTGATGAAGTTCTAAGAAGTCCTCTTTAAAATCTTCCATGGTTCAAACAGTAGATTATGGTGCCCCCTAGTGACTTGACTCACACACAAAAAAAGAAGTTAATGAGTTAATAAAAAAAAAAACACATCTAAAATTGGCAAAAGAAATATACTAGCAAACAAGTCCCCCCCAAAAAATATGAACAGAAAACTTAAGATTTAGAACAGCAATCCCAACATGTAGGAAAATATTCCTCCTTCAAATCAATGCCAAAAATAGTAACTGTAAGGCAATTATATATTCTCAATCCTCCTTGCACTTTAAATGGGAAAACAAGCCAAAACTAACAAATGTAAAATATAATCCAGAAATAATGATAAACACCAAGAGATTCTGCTTCTTTTTACTGTAGAAAGCTTCTCTTAGGGTACATAACTTAAAAAAAATATTTGGTGTTTTAGAAATGAGAAGGCAGGACTTACTGTCCCTTTAAGGCTGCAAATGTGGCACGGAAGGGATGAAATCCCAGCCTCCTGGTGAAGTCTTGCCGGTTGATCACGCACACCAGCCACAGTCTCCCAGCTGAAACTCACCATCCGGAGGACAAATGGGTCGATTCCTGCATTTTACTTGCCTGGAAACACGCTCAGGGCTACAGGAAAAGCCAGCCTGTGCTGCAAAAAAACTGCCACGATGCCAGCTCTACCGACAGATCCTGCAGGCACAGCTGCTCAGTCTGCCATTGCTCACCAGAAGTCCAGAACTATTCAGTTCAGTCACTGAGCCTCTTGACAGATTAGGCACTGAACAGTGCCAACTATGGCAATCCTCCAACAGCATCAGTCCCAACAGGCGGACTAGACACCAAGTTTCAGCAATTGCCCCATAACCTTTGCTCCAGCTGTGACAACCTCCAGCAGCTAGCAACCCTCCTGGGGCCAGAGTTGTCTCAGAGGCCAAGAAAGATGATAACAGAAGCATTCAAGCCTTTCAGGCCATAGCAAGGTTATGTGAGCTAGTTTTTCCTTCTGTCTTTCACCAGAATGGAAGCAGTAGAACTGAGGAGCACTAGATGTAGCAATATGTAAGAGGAATGGGTTTGAGCCCCAGTAGAGCAGAGAAGGCAGAGGACAGCCTAACAGCATGGGGGCTCAGGACTCTGAGGAGGAACAGGCTGTGATTGAGTCCAGTCTATCCACAGAGAATTTGTCTCTAGAGCTGAGTTGTACAGAATATTAAATCAGCTCATTCCAGAACAAGCAGGAAGAGATGGGAGTCATCTTTACTTTCAGAAGCTCATTGAGCAAATCCTACCTATCTCTGTCATTTGTTTGCTCTTCCTGGACAGATGAGTACTTTTTTGTCGAGACAAATACTAAGGCACTATGCTTAATTTGTAGGGGAAATGTGTCAGTTTTCAAAGACTACAATATGAAAAGGCATTGCTTTTCGGTTTGATACAGGAATTTGAGAACAGGTTTCAAGATTTCTGGAAAAATCATCAATATTTTGGTATATTTTTCTCCATTTTCAGTCAACATAACTACATTACCTCCGAATTTTCAAATGGAATGCATAGAGTTGCAATCAGACATTCAACTCAAAGAAAAATTTGATCATGTCTCTCTACTGGACTTTTATAAGACCTATCTTCCCAGAGAAAAATATCCCTCGCTTCACAATCACGCCTTATTCATGACATTGCTTTTCAGCAGCACATACATTTGTGAGCAACTATTTTCAAGGATGAAGTACACAAAGAGTAAAATTAGAATTAAAATTTATGACGAGCACCTTGAGAACTCACTGAGAATTGAAACCACTTTCATTGAACCAGACATTGATGCATTAGTTTCACAAAAACAAGGTCAAATATCCCACTAGTTTTATGTTGCCCTCTTTTAAAAAAATTTTTAATAAAAATATAAAAAAATAAATGGAGTTTTATTACTTATATACATTAACTATATTATATATTTTATGTGTGGCCCAAGACAATTCCTCTTCACTTAGTGTGGCCCAGGGAAGCCAAAAGGTTGGACACCCATGCCTTAGAAGATACTCCCTATTACAAAATATTCCCTATTTACAATAATCTCTAGTGCTAGAAGATGAAGTTAGGTCGGCACTCTGGTCATTACCAAGTCAGAAGACTATAGGAACTGATAGAATACCCATAGAAATATGGCAAGCAACAGAAGAAGAATCAGTCAAAGTTCCAACCAAGCTATGCCAGCAAATATGGAGAATGATACAGTGGCCAACAGATGGGAAGAGTGTGCAAATTTAACAGAGTGTGCTAACTATCGTACAATATCCTTACTTTCACACACTAGCAAAATAAAGCTTAGGATCATCCAATGCAGATTAGGGGCTTACATGGAGAAAAATATGCCAGATGTTTAAGCTGGCTTTAGAAAACACTGAGGAACTGAAGACATTATCCAATAGAAGAGAATACGTTATTTCTGATGCATGCTGGATAATTAAGACAGCGGGGGGCAGCGGAGCTAAGATGACAGAGCAGCAGCTTCCCTGCTGAGCTCCTTATGACTTATATTTAAAACTTTTTTCACTAAGGATTGAAGGAAACACACCCGATGCTTTAAAACTTGTTGATCCAAAGGTTCCTAATAGCTGAAAAGCAGTTAACAAGCAATTTCCGAAACTAATTAGAAAACGAAGTATGCGAACCCAGTATCCTTTTGAAGGCGTCAACCGTGGTTTCAGAAAATTATTATTCCCTCATCTCCCAGAGCTCTAAACCTGCCAGAGACCGCTGTCTTGTAGTCTCCTCTCAAGGACAAACTGTCTGGAGCATTTGTGGGCAATCCTAAGTCCTCTCCTTGTCTGGAGAGGAATTACAAAGAGCCGGTCTACTTGCCAGCAATTCATTCCACCGCGGTTGCCTTTTCCGCTTTTACCGGAGCCATCTTCAGTTTGTCATTTCTTCCCCGGAAGTGACTGGTCAAATTCAATTCAAATTTCTTACATCATCAGCACTTTGAGGGGGTCCAATAGACCTGAAATAATATTTTCCATTGAATTAATTTCATTTTTCAATCATCAGTATATTTCACATTTTTTTTAATACCCGCATCCATTATTTTCCAGAATTGGATATTCCAATTATTTCTTCCACAGAACGAAGGTATAGGTGAAATTAACTTTAATTTCACTTTTTACTATTTACAAAACTGAATTGTTGGCTTTCGTTCAGCATAAAAAGGTAAAGGTTCCCCCCGCACATTTGTGCAGTCGTGTCCGACTCTAGGGGCCGGTGCTCATCTCTGTTTGTTAGCCGAAGAGCCAGCGTTGTCCAAAGACGCTTCCACGGTTGTGGCCGCATGACGCGCACGGAACACTGTTACCTACCCACCGAAGTGGTACCTATTAATCTACTTGCATTTGCATGCTTTCGAATTGCTAGGTTGGCAATTGCTGGAGCTAGTGTGGGAGCTCACTCCGTCACACGGGGCTAGGGATTCGAACCTCCGAACTTGCGATCTTCCCGTTGACAAGCCTGGCGTCTTACCCGCTGAGCCACCACGCCCCTTAAAAAAAAGCATCTATGAAAAAAGCTATAATTGAAAGTCTCTTGGAGGCTGCTAAAGCATCCAGGCCACACTGTTTCAGTTAGTGGATGTTTTAGTTATATATATATATTGCCAAGCTTATGTTGAAGGCAAATTAAACTCGAAAGACTATCTCTCAAAATCTTTAAAATAACCATTAACAATCAGTGAATTTAAAGTATTATTCTTTTGTTTAATTCAAGCATTCCAGTAGATTATCTCTACTGTTTTCAGATTTAAGTTATACCACAACATCAACTTCTCATGTGATTCAGAATAAAATTGTAACAGCTTAATAACCAAATTTGTCTAACTGCTTTCAAAGCAAGAGTTCAGATTTTAATATATCTAAATAGTAATGCCTGCCATGATTTCAAAATGTTGCATGTTTACTTTTCAGGGGCCCAGAGAGGAAAATAATTAAAATAAGTCTCATTCCAGAAAGTTATAGTTGTTAACTCAATGATTTAGTTGAAAACCTGACAGGCTAAAGCTGCCATACTCATAAAGAAACCGCAATTTGGCCAAAGAGATTCTAGGGACTTTAGCCTGCCATAAAAATGCTTTCATTAATTTGTCTATCTGTATTACATATGTAATGGAAATTTACACTGAAATAATTATTAAATTACATTAATTTTGATGTAATATTCATTTTACTAACATTAATCTTATTCCACCAACTTAATGGGAGTTATGACCATCAAGTTAAATTCACTGAAATTATATCAGTACATTTAGACATACTTAATTCAGTGTGTTGTGATAAAATTCTGGAGAGAAGTAAATCCAAGTGTTTTATAGAATTTGTAGAAATTGTAAATCCCAATCTCGTATAATAATTTATAGATATAATCGGTCCCAATGGCAACAGATTATATTTACTCCAAATAATAGTGTAGCCAGAATATAAACCATATTGTTGTACAGTTTCAAGTTTTAGTAGTGATATTACATAATTGCCAAGGATAGCCAAAATATCATTGACATATAAGAACTATTTATATTTAATGTCAAATGCCACCATGCCTTTAATAACTTCTAACAGAAGAAGTAAAAAACCAAGTTAAAAATTAAAGGAGATAAGGACAATCCTTGTCAGATGCCACAATGCAATTTGAAGGGTTGAGAATTAAATCCATTGTTGATAGATAACTCTAGCTACAGGATGAAGATACCAAATTGTAATCTAGTGAACAAAAAATGATAGAAATCCATGTATTCTTAAAACATGTTTCATAAATTCAATTTCGTTTATATCAGAGGCCCTTTCAACATCTAACAAAATTTGAACAATTGATTGTACTTTATTCCCAGCTGTATACATAATATCAATTACCAAATGAATATTGTAGGACATTTGCCTGTTTTTTTTATAAATCCAGATGGAGATGGGTATATTATAAATGGTTTTATTTTCTGTGGTCTCCTAGCTAATGTTGCTGTTAATATTTTATTTATATTTATTGTCAGTTTCTTGTAAGATGTTACATTTCTGTAGAAGAGAAACTACAGTCAAAGGTGAATTCCATGAAACTGGAAGCTGTTCCACGTGTTCTATTTAGAAAAGTTTATTAGTTAAAGTATTTATGATTTCTTTGTATTTTTTTTCTGCAGTTGAACCAACTGTGAGCTTAACAAAGGGACCAAATGCTTTAATAGATGGTGCCAATCAGACAGTTGCAGCCATTTGTACTGCAGCCACTGGAAAACCAGCTGCACAGGTTGTCTGGGAAGGTGGTCTTGGTGAAATGGAATCCACTTCAACTTCATATCCAAATGAAACAGTCACAGTGCAGAGTCGATACAAGCTTGTTCCTACCCGGTTTGCTAGAGGAAGACGTATAACTTGTATTGTGAAACACCCAGCTTTAGAAAAGGAGATAAGAATGCTTTATATGCTCGATATTCAGTGTAAGTAGTGATATATACTCTATATCATTGGTGGGCATATCTTTTGTTGGGTGGGGCCTATACCTGTATTTTTTGCACAGACTTGGACTACAGTATATGGATCATGTTTCACAAGTGGGTGTGAGCAAAATTTCCTATTTTTTTCTTGGTTTGGAGCAAGATAAACCCTCTCCCCCTCTCACACACAAACCTGCTGCTTTCATATGTTTCATGGATCCAAATGATGGTGACCATTCTTCTGATTGTCAGAAGAAGAAGGTAGTTCAGAGAGGGCTTCAAGCACTGCAAAATGGAGTTCTGGTATTTTAGGGCCTCAGCTTGCCTGCTGCTGCTTATCGTTTTTTTTTTCTGTAAAATTGTTTCAAATTATGAATGTTAGGATAGGCTTACGTGAAATAGTATAATTTAGGCATCTTCAAATGGGTCTGAAAGGCATTAAAACATTATTATTATTATTATTATTATTATTATTAGTAGTAGTAGTAGTAGTAGTAGTAGTATTTGGTGCCTTCAAGTCATGGTTAACTCCCGGTGACTGCCTGGACAAGTCCCTGCAGTTTTCTTGGCAAGATTTTGGAAGTGGTTTGCCATTGCCTGCTTCCTAGGGCTGAGAAAGAGTGGCTGGCCCAAGGTCACCCAGTTGGCTTTGTGCCTAAGGTGGGAGTAGCATTCACAGTCTCCCGGTTTCTAGCCCAGTGCCTTTACTACAGCAGACTGGCTCTATTAAAACATTAACATTAGGGTTATTTGTACAGTTTTATAAAATCGTACAATTTATAAGTGGTATAATTTGTAAAATTTAAATTGTTGGCTAGGCATTGCGATACTGTCTATATCACCAAAAAATTGATTAACCAACTCTGTTTTTTTATACTGTATGTATATCAGTATGGGCATGTAAACATACATGTAGCACTTGGTAATAATAGGTGTATGACTAATTTGGTACTTTTTCATTTAGAATCATTTTTCTGTTTTGATGTTTGAGAAAGATTTAATAATGCTTTTGAGAATGTATTCTGTTTAACACCTTATGAATTAATTTGCAAATCCTCATGTAGCTGTCCTTTTGATTCCCTGCTTCTCCAAATTTTGAGATGCAATATTCAGTTTGAACATACTGAAATAAATTTTTAAAATGTTCGATTAATGAAAAATGATGCAAGATGATTATTTTGGTAACTCATATAGTGCATTTAAAAATAACATTAATATGGAACATACATTATAAGCAAATACATGAAACTGTTTAGCATATATTGAAGATACATAATCTGTCTACATCTAATTATTTCTGCTGATATTGGACCTTGCATTGTAAAACCTAAGTCTAAATAATGCATCAACCAAAAGAGAACTTATTTTTCTCAGCTTCATTTAGAGAGACAAAATCAAACTAATGTTTGGTCTGTTTCTAATAAATCTATAAAACCCAACACAATGAAAATTTTAAAAATCACTACCTGGTCCTTTTATCATTAGTCTTGATAAAAACATTCTCAACTTTATCTGATTTACTCTGAAAAAATATATACTTTATTTTATCCATCACATTTTAAAAGTTATGAATTGTTAAGGGTCTACTTACATGTTTCTATTTGAGAAGTCAGCTTCTTCATGGAAGCAAATATAATTTGATCCATTCAGTTGACCATGCAGTTTGATATAGGTAGTTAACAGATAAAAGATTATTTATTTGATGTTAGTTGTGCTTTCAAATTATAAAATGGTTTGAAAGGGTACTTATTTTACTCTGGACTTGATTTTAAGTACTTCCATAATGGCTTATGCAAAAGCTTATAATCATGTATGTTTGTAGATTCTCCTGAGGTTACAGTAACTGGATATGATGGAAACTGGTATATTGGAAGAGAGAATGTTTTACTCAGGTGTAATGCTGATGCAAATCCATTACCAATGGAGTTTACATGGAGTCGGTAAGTCATTCTCAAAATAAATTAAACTTATTTATTTATTTATTTTTCCAACTTCTATCACCGCCCATCTCCCCCCACAACTTACCTAAATACATTTAATTTTCTTAATCAGAATCAGTATTCTTTTTTCAAATCTACTTCTTAAAATATTGCTTAACATTTTAGAATATTTTTTATTCTTTACCCATCAGTCTATGAAATCAGGATAAGAAACTTGGTACCACCAGACACTGCTGAAATATTTAAAAATCAGATCAATTCAATACTAGCTTATAATGGTATATTCATATCTGAATGTGCTGTATTTCTAACTTACCAGAAGTTGGGAGCAAATACAGCAAAGTATTTTGAACCTTCCAAAAATACCTAATTGGGAAATAGATCTGTAGATTAAAAGGCATTTTCGTCTGAGCCAGCAAATCAGAAGTGACAAATAACGTAATGGTTATTGTTGAAAGATTATACTTGGGATGCTGCACTGATTTTCACAGAGTTGAAATCATTGCATTTCCAACATATTGAATAACGTAAGATACAGGTACAATTTGAATAATTTATTTTGAAAAGTTAAAATAATTAAATGTACTGTAAATAAAACTGGTTTCTAAAAAGTAAATGTATCAGCAATTTAATTAACTGACTTAAAACTCAGTCATATACTCTTTAAAATGATATTCAATTGTATCTTTCAGAACAGAGTTTAAAAGAGCCTTTTGAAGTTCTGCAGAACTTTTTAAAATTTTGAGGGTGCTTTTTGCAATTGTACAGTTAGATGTTAAAGACAAATATGGATGTGGGGTTTAACATGGATTTTGTAGATGTTCCAGGTGAATATTTCAAAAGTTTAATATTGTGATCTATGAACATACAGCACTGTAAAAAACTGAACAAAATATTTAAATAAGATCATGAACATAATTTCTAAGTATATTATATTCTATTTGCTAATATGAAGAGGTAAATTAAGAGTTCTGGTAACTGACTTCTGTATAGGTTCATAGACAAAATAGATAATTTAAGAATAAGACAGTTTAAAATATGATCATTCTCTTAGCACACTTTTGAAAAATGCCTTCCAAATATCTACAACATTTAATTGACAGGAACTAATTCAGTTCTTTGTGACTTTACTAGTACCCACTCTCTTATTTCATGAAAGTTAATTTGAGAAAAATCTGATTGTGACATATGTCTCAAAAAGCTTTGACTACAAAAAATATATTTCCAGATAATATCAACCAATAAGAATACATTATTTTTACTTGAAATAATTCTAAAATCTGAGTAGCAACTGAATTGTGATTTAAATCATAAAGCTGAATCTTCCTAATTAGTGATTTAAATCATAATTTAAATCAGCTTGATTTATATCCACCCTGATTGTGTTGGTTTGATTTAAAGAACAAATAAAATATTATGTATTATATTTTTATTGCTGTAGCCCATACTTTATAGCAAAATGTTCATGATTCATATACAACTAATTAAGGATTCCAAAACCGTATTCTTGAGAGAGTCTAGGTAACATACATGAACCATGTATAGAGCTAAAATTTCCATGCCAAATTTAGTAGTTTGCATCTGTGGACCCCAGCAACTTCTAAGACTTCAATTTACCATTTTAAATTATCCAACAGTGTCAATTTAGAACATTCAAATGGTGGTTCTAGCCTCTTTGCAGTTAGCCGAAGCAGTTCCATAGGCCCTCTCGAACCTGGATTAACCTTATCTATGAAAATCAGCTTTGTAACTATTATGTTTTATATGCAGATACTGGCCGGGAAATAGAACAAATTATGCGGAATTTCTAGTAAGGACTTGCTAGCATGTATTATTTTCTTCTTTTTCTTCAGTATCTGATATATGTTTACCAATCGAAGAGAATATTTGTAGCTCAGGGTTGAACTGTAGAGTCCTTGGTGCTCTCTGAGCCTTGTTGTTTTCTTGCAGACGTTTCATTGCCAGGCTAGGCAACATCTTCAGTGCAAAAAGGGAGTGGGACTTGCTCTCTGTTTATATACCATGGCTTGTCCTGCTTGTGTTGGTGGGGGTGTTGTTCTCTCCTTAGTAGTTCCTTTATTGGGCTGTTGTTTGCTACTTGGTTGATTGACTGAGTTAATAGTTCCTTGATTAGGGTATATTGTGCTGTTTGATTGTTCCTCTGGTGCTAATCTTGACAGACTCCACAGATATATGTTTCTCTTATCATTTGGATAATGTAACACATACACATACATTGCGTAACTCAATGAAGTCAGGTCAAGAAGAACAGGTCATGACGGAGAGTTCTGACAAAACGTGGTCCAAAACTGGAGGAGGGAATGGCAAACCACTCCAGTATCCTTGCCAAGAAAACCCATGGACAGTATCAAAAGGCTAAAAGATATGACGCCGGAAGATGAGCCCCTCAGGTCGGAAGGTGTCCAAAATGCTACTGGGGAAGAGCGGAGGGCAATTCCGAGTAGCTCCAGAAAGAGTGAAGCGGCTGGGCCAAAGCCGAAAGGACGCTCAGTTGTGGATGTGTCTGGAAGTGGAAGGAAAGTCCGATGCTGTAAAGAACAATATTGCATAGGAACCTGGAATGTAAGATCTATGAATCAAGGTAAGCTGGATGTGGTCAAACATGAGATGACAAGATTGAACATCGACATCTTGGGAATCAGCGAACTAAAATGGACAGGAATGGGCGAATTTAATTCAGGAGAATTATATATACTACTGTGGGCAAGAATCCCTTAGAATAAATGGAGTAGCTCTCATAGTCAATAAAAGAGTGGGAAAGGCAGTACTGGGGTACAACCTCAAAAACAACAGAATGCTTTCAGTTCGAATCCAAGGCAAACCATTCAACATCACAGTGATCCAAGTCTATGCCCCAACCACTGATGCCGAAGAAGCTGAAGTTGACCGGTTCTATGAAGACCTACAACACCTTCTAGAACTAACACCAAAAAAAGATGTCCTTTTCATCATAGGGGACTGGAATGCTAAAGTAGGAAGTCAAAAAATAACCGGAATAACAGGCAAGTTCGGCCTTGGAGTACAAAATGAAGCAGGGCAAAGGCTAATAGAGTTTTGTCAAGAGAACAGGCTGGTCATAGCAAACACTCTTTTCCAACAACACAAGAGACGACTCTACACATGGACATCACCAGATGGTCAATACCAAAATCAGATTGATTATATACTTTGCAGCCAAAGATGGAGAAGCTCTATACAATCAGCAAAAACAAGACCTGGAGCTGACTGTGGCTCAGATCATGAGCTTCTTATTGCAAAATTTAGGCTTAAATTGAAGAATGTAGAGAAAACCACTAGACCAATCAGGTATGACCTAAATCATATCCCTTATGAATATACAGTGGAAGTGAGGAATAGATTTAAAGGATTAGATCTGGTAGACAGAGTGCCTGAAGAACTATGGATGGAGGTTCGTAACATTGTACAGGAGGCAGCAACTAAAACCATCCCAAAGAAAAAGAAATGCAAGAAAGCAAAGTGGCTGACTGATGAGGCTTTACAAATAGCTGAGGAAAGAAGGGAAGCAAAAGTCAAGGGAGAAAGGGAAAGATATAAACAACTGAATGCAGAATTCCAGAGAATAGCAAGGAGAGATAAGAAGGCCTTCTTAAATGAACAATGCAAAGAAATCGAGGAAAACAATAGAATGGGGAAGACTAGAGATCTCTTCAAGAAAATCGGAGATATCAAGGGAATGTTTTGTGCAAAGATGGGCATGATAAGGGACAAAAAAGGCAGGGACCTACAGTAACAGAAGCAGAAGAGATTAAGAAGAGGTGGCAAGAATGGTCACTGACCTTGAGCCGGACATCCCAGAGAGTGAAGTCAAGTGGGCCTTAGGAAGCATTACTAACAACAAAGCTAGCGGAGAAGACAGTATCCCAGCTGAGCTATTTAAAATCCTAAAAGATGATGCTGTTAAAGTGCTGCACTCAATATGCCAACAAATTTGGAAAACTCAACAGTGGCCACAGGATTGGAAAAGGTCAGTTATGTTCCAATTCCAAAGAAAGGCAATGCCAAAGAATGTTCAAACTACCGTACAATTGCGCTCATTTCACATGCTAGCAAGGTTATGCTCAAAATCCTACAAGCTAGGCTTCAGCAGTATGTGAACCGAGAACTACCAGAAGTGCAAGCTGGGTTTCGAAGAGGCAGAGGAACTAGAGATCAGATTGCCAACATTCGCTGGATCATGGAAAAAGCAAGAGAGTTCCAGAAAAACATCTACTTCTGCTTCATTGACTACGCTAAAGCCTTTGATTGTGTGGATCACAACAAACTGTGGCAAATTCTTAAAGAGATGGGAGTACCAGACCACCTTACCCGTCTCCTGAGAAACCTGTATGTGGGTCAAGAAGCAACAGTTAGAACCGGACATGGACCAACCGACTGGTTCAAAATTGGGAAAGGAGTACGACAAGGCTGTATATTATCACCCTGCTTATTTAATTTATATGCAGAGTACATCATGAGAAATGCCGGGCTGGATGAATCACAAGCCGGAGTTAAGATTGCCGGGAGAAATATCAACAACCTCAGATATGCAGACGATACCACCCTAATGGCAGAAAGTGAAGAGGAACTAAAGAGCCTCTTGATGAGGGTGAAAGAGGAGAGTGCAAAAGCTGGCTTGAAACTCAACATTAAAAAAAACCAGATCATGGCATCTGGTCCCATCACTTCCTGGCAAATAGAAGGGGAAGAAATGGAAGCAGTGACAGATTTTATTTTCTTGGGCTCCAAGATCACCGCAGACGGTGACTGCAGCCATGAAATTAAAAGACGCTTGCTCCTTGGGAGGAAAGCTATGGCAAACCTAGACAGCATATTAAAAAGCAGAGACATCACCTTGCCGACAAAGGTCCGTATAGTTAAAGCTATGGTTTTTCCAGTAGCAATGTATGGCTGTGAGAGTTGGACCATAAGGAAGGCTGAGCGCCGAAGAATTGATGCTTTCGAGCTGTGGTGCTGGAGAAGACTCTTGAGAGTCCCTTGGACTGCAAGGAGGTCAAACCAGTCAATCCTAAAGGAAATCAACCCTGACTGCTCATTGGAAGGACAGATGCTGAAGCTGAAGCTCAAATACTTTGGCCACCTAATGAGAAGAGAGGACTCACTGGAAAAGACCCTGATGCTGGGAAAGACTGAGGGCAAAAGGAGAAGGGGATGGCAGAGGATGAGATGGTTAGATAGCATCACCGATGTAATGAACATGAATTTGAGTAAACTCCGAGAGACAGTGGAGGACAGGAAGGCCTGGCGTGCTATGGTCCATGAGGTCACGAAGAGTCGGACACGACTGAACAACAGCAACAACAACACATACACACACACACACATGTATATGTATACACACACACACATACACACACACTACATGTCCTAGGGAACAGATTTCAGAACATGAATGCTGTATATAACTAGCTATAAAGATGCTTCTTAAAATATGTAGCTTGATTGCCATTAACAAGGTTTTATGCATTACGTTTTTGTATAATTTTTGGTATCCCCTTGATGCTATTTACCCATTATATACTCTAGATAATTCTTCTGGAAATGAATAGACACGTTTCTAAATAGCACTTACACGTTCTGTATTAGTTTCATGATAAACTAATGATTCTGTTGAATTCTTTTATTGGTAGCATAAAATACAATGGTTACAATCATTGGTTTTATGCAAGTGAACATATTTCTGTTCTGGAAAATGAAAACAATCAGTATGTCAAACGAAATATTATTTGCAAAATGCTCATACTGCTCTAAATATTTTACAATTCAGGCTGGATGGACATTGGCCTGAGGGAGTACAGCCTTCCAACAATACTTTGCATTTCGACACTCCCTTGTCTTACAATTATACTGGAACTTACATTTGTAAAGTGGCCAATTCACTTGGTCAAAAAAGTGATCAAAAGACTATCTACATATTAGGTAAGTTTTCCCCCCTCCCCCATTTTGGTTATTTTTCCCTCTCCCTTCTGCTACATTTTATTTTTTCTTAACTGTTATGTCAGAGTTTGTCTAATACATTTGATTTTTTAAAAACAATGTTCAAGGTATGGTTAGTATTGCATAAATTAGATATCTGCATAAGACCTGTTTTTTCACCTAAGCCCTTCTCGTGTGAATGGCAAAAACAAATTTCTCTTAAAATCTTTTATTTTAAAAAATGTATCGCTATTATTTTCTTTTATTGTTAAATCACTTAAAATGTTTCATAGGAAGTAGCAGATAAATATTTTAAGTAAACAAATAAATAATAAACTATATCAAAGATAATTACTTATACTTTTTAATCTATATTACCTTGGGGGGAAAACAGCTAACAATGAGATAAAATACCCAGGAACTCTGTTCTAGTTGCATGATTTCAGTTTTACATCAGCAAAATTATGTGATACATCTCTTCACAACATTGACAGAAATAATATAATGATTGTTATAGTACTCATACAAGAAGCAGATCACAAATGGTGTGTATATTTTAAGTAGAAAACTGGTGTAGCATACGGCTACTTGAAATATGAAATGGAGAGATTAGTACCAGGAGTTAATTCTGTCTTTACTTCATTTGCTAACAAGCCAGTCTGTTTCAGTTTCAGCCCCACTACCTTTGTAAATGTAGGGATAATTGGGTTTGCAAAATGTTTAATCTAGCAATGCTTTGAGCGTGAAACGGGTCATTTCAAATATTATGGAAGCATTTCAAGTTCAAACTGATCTATTCCATACTCAAAACACTATTTGAACGGTCTTTTGCGCTAAAAAGAGTTTCAAATTCCAAATGAGAAAGGCAGAATTTTGCACTTGTAACATATTAAAATGAAATATTTTACATATCCTGAAGGGATATACAGTTGATCTATTTTACCGAGTTGTAAAAAAAAATGACAATATACTGTATGTAAAATACACTGCTCAAAAAAATAAAGGGAACACTGAAACAACACAATGTAAGTCCAAGTCAATCACACTTCTGTGAAATCAAACAGTCCACTTAGGTAGCAACACTGATTGACAATTAATTTCACATGCTGTTGTGCACATGGAATAGACAACAGGCGGAAAGCATAGGCAGTTAGCAAGACATCCCCAATAAAGGAGTGGATCTGCAGGTGGTGACCACAGACCACTTCTCAGTTCCTATGCTTTCTGGCTGATGGTTTGGTCACTTTTGAATGCTGGCAGTGCTTCCACTCTAGTGGTAGCATGAGACGGAGTCTACAACCCACACAAGTGGCTCAGGTAGTGCAGCTCATCCAGGATGGCACATCAATGCGAGCTGTGGCAAGAAGGTTTGCTGTATCTGTTAGCGTAGTGTCCAGAGCATGGAGGCGCTACCAGGAGACAGGTCAGTACATCAGGAGACGTGGAGGAGGCCGTAGGAGGGCAACAACCCAGCAGCAGGACCGCTACCTCCGCCTTTGTGCAAGGAGGGACAGGAGGAGCACTGCCAGAGCCCTGCAAAATGACCTCCAGTGGGCCACAAATGTGCGTGTGGCTGCTCAAACGGTCAGAAACAGACTCCATGAGGGTGGTATGAGGGCCTGACGTCCACAGGTGAGGGTTGTGCTTACAGCCCAACACCGTGCGGGACGTTTGGCATTTGCCAGAGAACACAAGATTGGCAACTTCGCCACTGGCGCCCTGTGCTCTTCACAGATGAAAGCAGGTTCACACTGAGCACATGTGACAGACGTGACAGGGTCTGGAGACGCCGTGGAGAACGTTCTGCTGCCTGCAACATCCTCCAGCACGACCGGTTTGGCAGTGGGTCAGTAATGGTGTGGGGTGGCATTTCTTTAGGGAGCCGCACAGCCCTCCATGTGCTCGCCAGAGGTAGCCTGACTGCCATTAGGTACCGAGATGAGATCCTCAGACCCCTTGTGAGACCATATGCTGGTGCGGTTGGCCCTGGGTTCCTCCTAATGCAAGACAATGCTAGACCTCATGTGGCTGGAGTGTGCCAGCAGTTCCTGCAAGACGAAGGCATCGATGCTATGGACTGGCCCGTCCGTTCCCCAGACCTGAATCCAATTGAGCACATCTGGGACATCATGTCTTGCTCCATCCACCAACGCCACGTTGCACCACAGACTGTCCAGGAGTTGGGGGATGCTTTAGTCCAGGTGTGGGAGGAGATCCCTCAGGAGACCATCCGCCACCTCATCAGGAGCATGCCCAGGCGTTGTAGGGAGGTCATACAGGCACGTGGAGGCCACACACACTACTGAGCCTCATTTTGACTTGTTTTAAGGACATTACATCAACGTTGGATCAGCCTGTAGTGTTCTTTTCCACTTTAATTTTTGAGTGTAACTCCACATCCAGACCTCCAGGGGTTGCTTACATTTGATTTCCATTGCTTTTTGTGTGATTTTGTTGTCAGTACATTCAACTATGTAATGAACAAAGTAATTAATACGAATATTTCATTCATTCAGATCTAGGATGTCTTATTTCAGTGTTCCCTTTATTTTTTTGAGCAGCTTATTTTGAACCTGTCAAAATATTTCAGGTAAACAATTTATTTTAGATTCCAGATAGTTAAGATATATGGGTCATGAAAACAGCATGGTTCCTTCCACCATTTTCAGCCTGTCTAGAAGGTATCTTTAGTGTCTTTGTGCATGATCTGAAAGTTAGTTGAAGAGAAATTATGTGCTGAATTTTCATCCATAAACCATGGATGTAATGTAATGTATTGTCCAATAGTATCCTTTAAAGTCTTGAACTGTATTAGCATCTTTTTCTAGTAGTTGTTCTTGCTCTGACAGGAATCCTGTTTGTTAAGATCAGCATCTATCTTGTCTATTCTATTTCCCACAGGGCCCAGTGAGATGCATTTATAAAACACAGGCAAAACACGAGAGCAGTGAAAGAATTATAGACTATTTCAGAATGCAAATGAAATAGTAGGAGTAGGTCAGCTTCCTGGGGTTTTATATGTCACCAGACTGTGAAGTAATTGAACATCCTTTTCCATAAAGTCAAAAAAGAGACCTGTTACTGCTAAGCCAGACCTAAAAATATGTGGCAAGTGATACCATCAAAAAAATAATTGGGTTCTAGTTCCACTCTTTACATAGCACTGATAAGGAATCAAATAAATATTTCCCTGGATGCCTAATGCACGTTGCTCTTGTAGCAGCATCCCCTCTGCTGGGAAGATGAAAATAAGGCTTTCACATCTGTACGCTAAGCCAAAAAATGTTGAAAGCCAGAAACATCCCTTAATGCTTGATAAGACAATAGAATCAAGTTCCACATGTGGTAATATATTTAGTATTTAAAATATGGAGATAATATGTTACTGATAAGAGGAAAAAGTATTGATAGAGAAAGTGATCCTGTGGTATTAACAGCGAATTCAGCAAGCATTCTTTCAAAAAGAAATGGGAAATAAAAATAATGCAAGGTTTCTGTTTCTGAAGCTTAAAAAAACAGCTACAATATATTAATTTCACTTTAGAAAATGACAACGTGTTTACAGTGAGTGGGAAAGGGTTTTTTTCTCCTCTCTCTCCCCCGCCCATATTAATAAACTTTGAAAGTGAGTTATCTTGATGTCATTTCAGTTTTAAACAGGGCTGTAAATCAGCACTGATCATGATGGCTGTGTTCTGCCTCTTGAATCAAAGGCAATATTTTAAGTATCAGTTGCTAGGAGGAGGAAGACATCCTTCTAAGCCTTCTCACACCATCTGGCCACTGGATGGCAAAGCATGCTGGTTTACAGAGGCCTTTGACCTAAACCAGTAGAACTATTCTTATGACATTTTAACTACTACTTAATTTTGTCTTTTTGTCTGGCCTGTTTGTCTTTGCTGCTGTTTTTGCTTTTAGCAGGGTTGCTGCTTTTATTGCATTATATTCTATACTTTGATGTGCTTTTGAATGCTTGTAATCTCTCCTGGGAATTTATTTGGAGGGAGGGGTAAAAAATCTCCTTTATAGATAATTCCTGAAATCAGAAAAAAAATAATTGTATAACTGTAACTTTTTGTTAATTACAATTAAGGTTTCTATTAATGTTTTTAGTTAAATCTATAACACATAATCTTACAGGTCTATAATAAAATCAGTATTTCAACTCAATTGAAATTTAACTGTTTTCAGCACAATTTTTTTAAATTGAGCAATACACTTCTACCCAAATAAATTAATTGTGTGATACTATTTCAAGTTTATTTTCAAAGGGTTTACTTTATTTCAGTTGCTGATCTGTCAGTCATTTAGGAATTCTGGCAACTTGAAATGTGAGTGATAAATAATAAAAAAAATCATAATAGTATTTATGAGGATATTGGTAACAAAGAGATGTTACATAAAAAAAGGAAACATAATTTTTTCTAGTATACTGGTTATGCTAAACTATGATGGGAAAGGCTCCCAGATTAGATCCTTATTTGTTTGTTTGTTCATTCATTTATTCAATTTGTGTGGCAGTTATGAAGTTCTGACTTTGGGTCTGCACACCCTTAGGTAGTTACCCACGAAGTTCAGTATATAAAAATAGGATATTAAATATAGTTTTTAAAGAATGGAAGTGTTCACTGTTTCACCTATGAAACAGCATTTTAATTCCCACCATATCCTTTGCATTCCCAATCTGGTCTAGCAAGCTAGAGGAGTCTTCAGAATAGATTTGTAGTGTTCTCAGAATGGACAGGAAGAGATTAATGGGAAATTCAATTATATAAGCAGAAATCTATTTGCATAATGATGGATGAAATATCCGATATAGCCAACTATCTCTTTCAAGGAAGAAAGAGCTTGAAAAGGAGTATTTGCATGCTCCGGGTATTTTACTATCCCCTTTTCCATGCATTCTTCTCTTTTTTAATCCTAGATTTAAGCATGGCAGAGCTTGTTTGAATAATCTCATCTCTGTTTTATGCCTCTATCTATCTATCTATCTATCTATCTATCTATCTATCTATCTATCTATCTATCATATTTATATCCCGCCCATCTCCCTCTCAAGGAGGGACCCTGGGCGGTTCACAGTAAAATAGTTTAAAATTCCTATTCAGAGCTACTTTCCAAGCACACCCACACTATTGTCCTGTAAATTTCAGTGGTTATTTTTGTGGTGTTTTTAAGTAGATAACTTGTGTGTATTTTCAATAGATAAAGTGGCCTTGGCTTAACAAACTATACTGCACAGTTCTACACAATTTCAAATGGAGCTGTTTAGAGTCTCTTACCTGTTTCACTTCCTCCCTCCCTTACGCAAGCAGCTTCTCTCAGTACTTTTACTTCTGGGGTCACTCATAGCTGGGGAGGAGGGACCAGAAGAGGGAAAGCAACTGTTTCTTGGGCATTTTGGATTCTGGCACATTTGTCAGGTTTTCCTCTCCAATGTTCTCCAAAAGCTGCAGTCCTTTCCAACTGTCAATCTTCTTTATAGATGTCTCCTCAGTCCTGGTTGTTCTTGTTAGGTCATAACAGATTTGTCTTCCACCTCTTCCTTGATACATGCAGTATCTCTAGTCCACACCATACAAATACAACTCCAGAAATGTTCAGTAACCTAGTCCCCCATTGTTTAACACTTCTGCCTTTTAAATATTTTCAACTACAAGGCAGATGTGCCTGCATTCAGGTGTTTTAATTAGGAATGAAGCTTCTCTGTATCTATGTGACACTGAGCGTGATTTTGACATACAGAAAAATACTTTAACCTTGAGACCAATAGAACATACCCTGCCACGTATTTAAAATAATTCTGTGTATAGATAAAATATTTACATATTAGTTTGTTAACTTACAAAGCAATAAATATCCTAGTACTGGAACAGAAGTCATAGTAATTCTCATCATGTAAAATATTGAAAAAAGTCTGCATAACTGATAAAAAATAAGGAAATGGGGGGAAAAGAAAACAAAAATAGACCATGAAAAAGTCTTAAAACAAAATTGATTTCAGAAAGAAGTTCTAGATAAACGGTCAATCTATAAATAACAAAAAGGCACTCTTGAGCACCTTAAAAATAACATCTATTTGTTGCAAGCTTTCATGATCTACTGCACCTCATAAGCATGAAACACCATCCTTATTTGACAAGTATGCATATCATATATACCTATTAAAAGCCACAGAGAATCATGATGACAAATGGAGGAAGGTGAGTTTGCTTTTCTCTTTTCTTTCTATCTTTCAAGTCACTTGCTTTTCCATGAAGACACTTCACAGTACATTATTCATCTATTAATTAGGTGCCATAATTCCCTTGTCCTCATCTGGCATCTGATTCTGATGGTAGCTGGAGTGATAATAATGGCTAGCTATCTAGTCTTTCAACTGCCATTACCAATTTTGCATGCATGAGCAGCATATAAAGACATGAAGTATTTGCTTTCCTACCAATATACACTTTTGGTATAATGAAAGTGTATCAATGGCTTGATTGATTGATTGATTGATTGATTATGTGCTATCAGATCAGTGTCAACTCTTACTGGTCATATAGAGAGACATCCTATCTTGGTGACCACATAAATAGACATTCTCCATTATGATGTATCCCCAACCTGGCCTTCAAGTTTCCCAATAGCATACTCATTATCACTGTAATCAAGTCCATCCACCTTGTTGCTGGGCTGTTTTTTCTATCTGTCCCCGCATTATGGTGTTCTCAAGAAGGGAGCTGGGTTTTTGCATGATGTGTCCAAAATATAATTTGAGCCTAATTATTTGTGCCTTGAGTGAGAACTCTGGATTGATGTGTTCTAAAATCCATATATTTGTTTTCCTGGCTATCCATGGTACTCCCTCTTTTGCTTTTGTTGTTGGTCTTTTCCAATACCAAAATTCAAAAGTATCAGTACTCCTTTTGTCTTGCCTCTTAATTCCCATTTTCCTAAGGACATTCTGTAGCCAGTGAAGCACATATTGACTTCTTTTTGGTATTATTTGGCTTTCTTAATTATCTAGTGTACATCAATATATCTCATGTTCCTTGGCCTTTTTAAAACCAGCCTAAATTTCTGGCCACTCCATTTCCATGTAGGGCTCTAATCTGCATTGGTTGATCCTAAGCATTATTTTGCTTGCATGTAAAATGAAGGATATTGTGTGATAGTTTGCACACTCTGTTAAATCTCCTCTCTTTGGTATTGGTATATAAACTGACCCTTTCAATCTGTTGGACACTGTCATTCTCCAGATTTGCTGATATAATTTGCTTAGAATCTTTACAGATTCTTCTTGTGTTATTTGCTATATTTTTGTAGATATTCCATCAATTCTTATATCCTTCCAACCTGGTAATGACCAGACTGCTGATATGACTCCATCTTCTACTACTAGAAGATCTTGTAAATAGGGAATGTCTTCTAAGGTATCTTGAATGTTGACATATCTGCTGTACAGAATTTCAGTATACTCCTTTCATCTTGGTTTGAATCCATTACTATCTGTCCATTGGCATCCTTTAACAAATCAATTAGGCTGGAACCTTCTCCTGAACTTGGAGTTCTTTTGGAAGAATGTCCTTGTTTTTCTGTCTCTTTTTTCATCATCAATGTCTTTACATATGTCATTGTAAATTGTTTTTTATCTCTTCTAACAGCTCTCTGAAATCCTTTGCTAAGTTGCTTCCTGAGATCTTTGTCTTACTTAACTTTGACTTCTCTTCTTGGCAATTTCCACTGTCTGTTCTGACTTCCAGTTTGCTTTCTTCTGTTTCTTGGTCTTTGGCAATCTCTTTTCATATTGATCCTTAACTGCCCATCAGTGAGAGTTAGGACTTCAAAACTTTCTGATGTTCTCCTTGAAAATGGTGGGTATCTGGTTGAAACTTGCACATTACCAGTTCTACAGTCAACCTCTGGCCATGTCTCTGCTGTTATAACTTAGCTGTTCCACCTCCTTGCTCCAATAATATAGTCAATTTCATTTAGTCTATCTTTGTACTATATATGTGGTGATATCCATGTATATAGGTATTGTTTTGGTTGTTTAAAGACTGTTAGCAATGAAGAAATGATTGGATAAGCAGAAAGTGATGAACAAAAGTGTTGTTTTCAAAACATAATTAGCATCATGTTTTCCTAGGTATTTTTAAGGGGACAACATTTGGGATACTTTCATTTGAAGAAATTGCAGAAGCTTAGGGTTTGGGTTTTGTTTGTTTTTCAGTTGTAAGATGGTTGGTGGGAATCAGTGGATTTCATCCACTTTTTAAAATTAAACATCATGTTCTAGATCCATCCATTTATCTGTGTAGTATCTCTGTTCATCTGCTTTTATTTTTCATTTAATGCATTTTAATATGGGCATAGTCGATTTAACAAATTACATGATGAAAATGAATAGGTTATATGTGATATAGACCTAACAGTAGTACTATAGTGTATTTATAACTTTTATTGTGAATTCTTTACTTTGATAGCAAGGCATTACAAAAACAAGCTCTATAGGCTGTTAAATGAAATCAAGAATTGAATTGGATTAATTGAAATATTCAGTATATATTCATTTCAATTGTAATCATTCCAATGATTAAAATGCCTTAGTTTCTCACATTGAGCTTAGATTTTGTCTTGCCTATATTGCTAATGATGTCTTTGAATGTAATTTAAACATTATACTTAACACTTACTAACAGCTTTCTACAGTTAATTTTATTTTAAATGATAATATCCAGCAGCTCAGAAAACTATTTTAAAAAATTCCCCAAACTCACCATCTTTTTTTTTAATTTTTGTATTATCTTCAAGATTCTTTCTATAATATGTATAATTTATATTCACATGAGTCATAATTGTCAGTATTCAAAGACATACTAGAGGTCCAAAGCTTGGGTGCATGTATAGTATATCTTTAACCCATTTCTCCTGATACATTGATATGTCATAGACTAATGAAAGTCAAAATCTTTTGTCATTTAGCATTAGAACAGCTATTGCTTCATGTGCATAGCTTTCTAGTTTGCACATTTTTAGATTCAGTTTTTAATGTACCATCTATATACAGCTAAGGGATTCCAGTACCCCAATTTAAATATGTATTCAGTTTGCACAATCAGTCCCTGATAAACCTGAGCAATGTTGATTCTCAGCATTGATTATATGTATTGCTTAGCCTTAAAATAACACCCCCATAATAGAAGAAAAGTCTACATTTTGTGTCAGGTAGTAAGATTTATTAGTTACTTTTCACATAAACTTCAAAAATGATTTCAGTTTTAGAATTATTTCTTAAGTTTAGTTTTAGCTCTTTGTTTGATAAACTGTTTAACCAGACAGCAAGAATTTCAGAAGCATTGAAATGAACAAAGAACCCCTAATGCATTGATTTCCAAATCCTAACTATAAATCATACTTTGGAGGCAAGGTTTAAATTATAGCTAGCTAACTTTGGCATGCATTTTTTTAGTTTTTCATTCTTTAACAATGCCTAAGTTATATATAACCCATGAGGTCTTTCATTTGTTTATTTTGAACTCTGACTAGGAAAACAAGGCATTAACTAACTTCTCAGCTGATGGAATTGATCCATGTTTGCTACAAAACAACATGGAAACATTGTCTTATTAAATTATGTTAATATATCAGTAAAAAGCAGCTACTTTACAACCGGAAGCTATACATAATTGTGTTTTCCACCAGTAGCAAACAGTTTTAAAATAAAATTAAGAATGAAAAACTATGTTAAAGTATACTTACTTACTCATCAACTGTGCTTTCTTATCAGCTCTTAACTTAAAATAGTTTGCATTGACATTCTCTGCCTTTTCTGTCTTGTGTATTTCTTTGCTCTTTCATTAGATCCTCCCACTACTACCACTTCACCATTCACGATTCCATGGCTTCCTTCAACTGATGGCATCACAGGTTTAGCAACTCAACCAAAACTAAAGCTTTTTCCAACATCATCATGGCCAGCAATACAGGAAGACAGTTGGGGCACCATCATCGGTAGTGCAGTGGGCGGGGTTCTTTTCCTGATACTTGTATGTGTCCTGGTTGGAGCTATCTGGTATAGGAGAAGGAGGACGTTCCGTGGTGACTACTTCGCTAAGAACTACATTCCACCATCAGATATGCAAAAGGAGTCCCAGATAGATACCCTGCAGGTTGAGGATGTGGATTCTTACCCTGACAGTGTGAAAAAAGAAATAAAACACCCTGTGAACAGTCTCTTAACTAAAGACTACTTGGGAGAAACTGACAAAACAGACTGGAACAAAGTAGATACTATTAACAGATACCAGGACAGGTATGAAAGACCAATGGATTACTATGAAAGTGGAACACTGGGAATGAAATACTTGGGTGATGAATGCTTTGATGAAAATGAAGATGACTTAGTTTCACATGTAGATGGCTCTGTAATATCTCGAAAGGAGTGGTATGTGTAACAGTAACATCATTCACTTTCATGTCTTGACTATACATAAAGTTCCTTCATTAGCTGATCACTTTCAGATTGTTTATACTTTTTCTTGAGGAATAAGCTTTTCCAAGTTGATTTTCAAGCTTTTTATATTCTAACTTGACAGATGAAATGTAAAAACCTCATTTAAATGTATTGAAGCTGCTTTATGATTTTTTTCAATGCTGTACTACTGTCTTTCATAAAAATGAATTTTAATATAGTGCTCTATTTGGCATATAGCACAAGATAAGAACAGCCTGCTACATTTAAAAAATGAAATTCTTATAAAAAGTTTGAAATGAAACAACGGTCTTGTTATTGTAAATTAATGATAAAAATTACCTTGATAGAACTGTTTGAACTATAGTTCTACTAAACAGCAACATGAAGCTGATTCAGAATCCGAGCTGATCTAAGGCACATTTTGTTTACAGAAATGACTTTTATGATATGAAATATTCTGATGGCACAGTTTTTTCAAAGCTTTATTGTTAGGTTTTCTGCACAGAATTTAATACCTCTACATTTTTGAGCCTTGCCATAATTAGATACTGTAGTGGGTGGTACCTTTTACAGATGACTTGTTGCACTGAACCTGCTGCAGTGGACGTTTCAATGAACAGATCTTGCAATGTAACAGGAACATTATATTTTTTTACACTGCATCTTATTTCCAAGCACTGGAATACTAGAATTCAAACCTTTTAGTTAATTTTCCAGAAGAATCCCTTCCATAAGATTTATTATATATTGTTTCAATCAAATCGTTTCCCGTAAGTATTGTTCAGGAGATACTAAGTTTCCCTAATCATTCTACTGAATGTTTGTTAAGCACAAAGCTATGAATGCGTTGAATCTCAGATGCAACTTCTATATTCAATGAAGGTGCATTTTAAGAAAGAAACATTTGACTTTTCACAGAATTTGGTGGTGTTTCAAGGCATATATGGGCTATATAAAGAGTTGACTTAAAGAACAGGGGCCACTTTAAATGCAAGAGTAAGCATATGTGTATGGTAAGCTGCATTTATGGATATTTTGAAAAAGAAGAATGAAAAGGGTGTTGCAACACAAGCATAAAAGACTCTTTAAACAGAAAATACACTTTCCTAATGGTGTATTTCCTGTGAGACATTTTGGGAAATGTACATTGCTTCAAAAGAAATGTGGTAGAGAGAAGCTTACTACTAAACTAATGAATTGAATAGATGGAAGAAACAAATATATGTAACAAAAGGGATTTGTGATATCTGATGAGAAAGGATAACTGCTGTTTTAAAAATTCAACAGATTTAGAAAATGAATGTAGTTCATTTTACAGAGGATAATGCAGTGCAACCAATAGGAATCAAATAGTAGTTTTAAGCGTATGTGCTTAGAAGCAAAGTCCATTGAAATCAGTGGAAATTTTCATTAACTATAAAACTGAAAAGGTGAGTGTGTTTAAAGAAGTTGAAGTAACTTTAAAATATTAGTTGTATTTGGCAGCATGAATATATGAAAGAATAGTGCTGCTTAGCAACGATTTTCCAATATATACCTTGGAGTATTATGAACACATTACAAAAAGATCCACAGTATTTTAGAGCTTTTCAGTGAATATAGTATCTTTAAGGGTGCAGTTTTGACAGTACACTGTGATTTGGTTGCTATGTCTTCAAAAATGTGACTGCAGCTTAGTATTTATACATTAAACTGGTTTTCTACATATCTCTATCACATTGATAATTCAAGTGTTAACATTTTACTTGACCAAAGTCTCTCTTCAATGTATTTGGAAGTAAAATTATTACACCATATTTTCTGTGAACTCAAGTGAGTTTTTGTAATTACTTAATCTGATTTATCATCTAGCTGAAGTGCTTTTTGCTAATCAAAGTTAGCCTTTGGTCAGACCCTTAAGCTAACAGTGGGTTCTAAACTCTTCCTTGTTTGGGGGGGGAGATAGTTTGGTTTTGGATTTTGTTTTGAGGGTTTTTTTTCCCTTTTGGTTTTGAACATAGCTTGTGGTCCTAGGAACATCTCCATTGTATTATACTCTGTATGCCCTCTAAATGCTCTTTTGTAACACAAAAATCTAGAAGCAAGTACCCAATATTCTGTGTTTTTATTATAATTTTGTTAAATTTATCAAGAGTTTTACAGTTGAATATGAAGAGATTCATGATAGGTTTACAGTGTTCAATGTTGCAGTGTTTATTATGTATGTTTGGTGTAAATAGAGAATTTATTGTAAGTATGAATAGTTGTGTCAAATAAATCTTTTGTTAAATTAACTTCTTGAATGCAGGTCATATGCATAAATGATTGAAATGCATATAAAATAAAACATTTATGTTCATCAAGTGGGGTAGGTTAGAAAACTATAGAAGAATATAGAAAAACTGTGTCTGAAGTATTTTGGCACAAATTATTAAATATGGCTATTATTAGGTTATGTATTAAACAATTCTGGAAACCACTTAGATAGTTGAATTTTACATAATTCACACCATGGTTAAGTTGCCCAGAACACAAGGGTTTTTTTTAATACTATTGTTAAAAATTGCTTAATACAAATATTTGTTGACTATTTTATTTGAAGAGGCAAAATCTGTAAGAAAGTCAGTCATGGGTAAAAGTTGAGTAATAATCTGTAAACACATAAAAACTTAAGAAAGCAAGATCTGTAGTTAGGCTGTATAGAAAACCAGAGATACCTCCAGAAAGCTCACAAGCAGGACATGAATAATAACATTTTTCTGTTTGTACTGTCCAATAATAATTGTTGAAATGTACTTTAGAAGTGTCATGATAGGAAAGCAGACATTGTTAAATTTATCCTCCTTGAATTTATATAATGGCATTCTCCTCATTTAGTTTCTCCCTGGATTTGAGGCAAAAGCACTAGTTGTCTTTGCAGAAGATATAGGAGGTGGACTATTAATAAAACCTGTATATTACCTGTTTTAGTGAGTTGGTAACTTTTTCAGAATGCTTTATTAATTTAGTGCCACTAGAAATTTAAAGAACACATAAAACTGCCAACTTATATTCAATGGGATCCATCTACAAAACAAACAAAATTCATAGATGGAATTGTATAATTTGTCAACTGAATCTTCATTAAGAACTTTGTAGTTACTATTTTTTTCACATATCCCAATTCTTCAGAAAGGCTGAACTTGAAGCTTACACATAATTATCCTATTAAAATAGTTTAAACAGTCTGATCTGTTCAGCATCTATAGTAAAATTGTCATTAGATATTCATTTATCGCCTCACGGGTAACATTCTGTATTTTAAACTTTCAAATTGTGTTCAGTGTGTACTAAAGTGCAAGTTCACACCAATACTTTATGTAAGAAATGCTGAACAGTCAGAAATAAAGATGGTGAAATAGTATTAACCCAGGATTGTATGTCATTACATATACAGTATATTGCATAAAACTATACAATACTTAGCAAATTTAGGGTTAAGTCGAGCTTTAGTTTTCATGTTTAAATTCCCTGAAAACAAAAAGCTTTCATATAGCCTTGGCTAAAATGTCTTAACTGGCTTATTAACTTGGGGCAAACAATATGTTTTATTTATTTGGTCACAGGTAGTAAGGACCAACATTTGAATGGGGAACCCCTTCCCTGCAGGATGAATAGTACTGTCCTAGGAAAAATATTTTTGAAGAATGGACTAAACAAGAATGGAATTAAGACTTCCATATTCTACCTTCTGCTTTAGATCTCACCTTATAAAGGGGTAGAAAAGAGAAATTGAAGGCAAACCTGCCATAATTAACAACAGCTAGTTTGTGACTAGCTTTTTATCTGGATTAGACCTGTGGAATTGTATGTAGTGACAAGAGTGTCTGCTTTTCAAAGAGATTCTTCCATCCTGCACTGACCACCTATCTGTTTTAGAGAATAGGGATCTTTTAGAATAGAATTGGCTGCACGTAGAGGTGAGGGAGGGTAGGACACAGAGGAAATCCCATTGTGCAAATGCTCATAATTTGGGATACCTTTGAAAGAGCAAAGCATTCTTCCTTAGAAATGAGGTCCATATGTAATTATTGGAATATGATAATATTAAATTATTGGAATGTTGTCTACATTTTTTTTATTTTGACAATATGCTATTTCAGTAAGCCAAAATTAGAGTAAGCACTTGAAATGTTCTAAAAAATGGTAGGATAAATTATTGTTTTGAAAAGTATTTGTGTTTATTCAGTAACTATAAGCCAACCTAATACTGTACATTACTTAGGCTATGATCTATATATACTTAGAAAAAGATAATATTGTCTCATCACTTAGCTGTTTAAATACAGTACTATAAAGTCAATTCATACTTGCAGTTAGTTCAGCACCAAACTTTGTTACTGAAATGAATTACTGTCTTCATATATAGCTTAGGAAATAGCTTAATTTGTGAAAAATAATTCATATCTACTATATGGATGAAAAATACACATATAGATATGATAGAAAATAGAGAAATTCAGTTACAATAACATCTCACTGACAAGAAGCAAGGTTGATTTGGTAAATACAACTAGTAGTTCATATATTTTTGTTGATAAAAATTCAGATAATGGTGTCTAAAGTGTTTCAATGTCACATATTCATATATCAAAATCCAAATCTTATGCTAAGCTGAAACTAGAAATTTGTAAAGGCAATTTTCTCAACATTTTGTAGGTCTGGCATTGATATTTAAATATTTAAATATAAATATTTAAAAACTTAAATTGACATATATAAACTGTGTCTTACGTTATTTTTTCATACTACAAGGCTGTTTATGCATATGCAACAAAAGCAATGAACTAGATTCTATGAAATGTTTATTTTTAAAGGCAGAAAATTGCAATTTGTATTCAGAAGTTAAGACATTGCTTGAAATCATAACAATTGATGACTTACATTTCAGATGTGCCATTTAAGCACTCATCATCAGTAGCTGTAGCTGGGGCTGTAATAGGAGCAGTACTTGCTCTCTTTATTATTATCATCTTTATAATAGTACTACTGACTCCCAGAAAAAAGCGGTAAGTTTGTTGTCTTTTGTTTCAACCTTCAGTCAAGTTCTTGGTCTGTAAAAGTATAAACCCTACTTTGGTAGAAATACATGCTTTTACTTTTATCCTGAATTCATATTGTGTTTGGAAGCACAGTTACTGAAATTAGTAAGGCAAAAGGTCAGAATGGGTTTGTTTGTTTGATCAGTAATTTGTTTTTACTTAAGTAAATGACTATTGTTGCATTAGTTTTTAGAGATCAGTAATTCATTTTTCCTTAAGCAAATGACAAATACTGCATTAGTGGTGAAAGGTACATATCTTATGAAAAAGTTAAAGGGAGTTAGGAAAAAAAACTTTAGTACTGTGTACATGTATCTGTTACAGAAGTGACTAGGCATCAGAACTTACAGTGCTTCCTCTTTATATTATATGTGTAAGGTTGTCCAATTCAAAATTGCTCTGGGTGGCTTACACTGTTAAAAAAAGATAACAATTATCAAAAGATGAAGCAACACAGAAGACTTGGCATGATTCCCCAGTAGTCTTATGCAGGTTTTTCTCAATGCAGAATTTTGCTTCCTTTTGTTAGCTCTAATATTGACATTGATGTTACATGCCTGTATTAGATAGGAAATAGGCAATTATTGATCCTATTCCAAAAACATTTATATGGATATAGTTCTCTGCACATAATCATAATTCTGATCCATAAAAAAGCTAATGAAAGAGACCCCACATGATGAGACGTTCCTACATGAGTATAAAGGGCAGAATTGCCACAATCACTTTCAAAAAGCTTTGACAGCATTTTGCCATCTTATGGAACAAGGGAACTACAATGACGAGGTAAGTGAGTGCAGGATTACTGAGAAGATTTAGAGAGAATCTCAGCAAGTCGTCATAGCTGCTGTTTAAACCACAAGGTATTAGAATCATTTCAAGATTTCTTGCATATTATTATTATTATTATTATTATTATTATTATTATTATTATTATTATTATTTCCTCAAGTGAATTGAGACAGTTGCATTATAAATAACACCCATATATATATATGATTCTTGAAAATAACTTACAGGAATGTTGTTGTTTATTCGTTCAGTCGTTTCCGACTCTTTGTGACTTCATGGACAAGTCCACGCCAGAGCTTTCTGTCGGCCGTCACCATCCCCAGCTCCCCAGTGGTTGAGTCCGTCACCTCCAGAATACCATCCATCCATCTTGCCCTTGGTCGGCCCCTCTTCCTTTTGCCTTCCACTTTCCCTAGCATCAGCTTCTTCTCCAGGGTATCCTGTCTTCTCATTATGTGGCCAAAGTACTTCAGTTTTGCCTTTAATATCATTCCCTCAAGTGAGCAGACTGGCTTGATTTCCTGGAGTATGGACTGGTTTGATCTTCTTGCAGTCCAAGGCACTCTCAGAATTTTCCTCCAACACCACAGTTCAAAAGCATCTATCTTCCTTCGCTCAGCCTTCCTTATGGTCCAGCTCTCGCAGCCATAGGTTACTACAGGGAATACCATTGCTTTAACTATGCGGACCTTTGTTGTCAGTGTGATGTCTCTGCTCTTAACTATTTTATCAAGATTTGCCATTGCTCTCCTCCCAAGAAGTAGACGTCTTCTGATTTCCTGGCTGCAGTCAGCGTCTGCAGTAATCTTTGCGCCTAGAAATACAAAGTCTGTCACTGCCTCCACTTTTTCTCCCTCTATTTGCCAGTCATCAGTCAAGCTGGTAGCCATAATCTTGGTTTTTTTGAGGTTTAACTGCAACCCAGCTTTTGCACTTCCTTCTTTCACCTTCGTCATAAGGCTCCTCAACTCCTACTCGCTTTCAGCCATCAAAGTGGTATCATCTGCATATCTGAGATTGTTAATGTTTCTTCCAGCGATTTTAACTCCAGCCTTGGATTCCTCAAGCCCAGCATGTCGCATGATGTGTTCTGCGTACAGGTTGAATAGGTAGGGTGAGAGTATACAACCCTGCCGTACTCCTTTCCCAATCTTAAACCAGTCCGTTGTTCCGTGCTCTGTTCTTACCGTTGCTACTTGGTCGTTATACAGATTCCTCAGGAGGCAGACAAGATGACTTGGTATCCCCATACCACCAAGAACTTGCCACAATTTGTTATGATCCACACAGTCAAAGGTTTTAGAATAGTCAATAAAACAGAAATAGATGTTTTTCTGAAATTCCCTGGCTTTCTCCATTATCCAGCGGATATTGGCAATTTGGTCTCTAGTTCCTCTGCCTTTTCTAAACCCAGCTTGTACATCTGGCAATTCTCGCTCCATGAATTGCTGGAGTCTACCTTGCAAGATCTTGAGCATTACCTTACTGGCATGTGAAATAAGTGCCACTGTTCGATAGTTTGAACATTCTTTAGTGCTTCCCTTTTTTGGTATGGGGATATAAGTTGATTTTTTCCAATCTGATGGCCATTCTTGTGTTTTCCAAATTTGCTGGCATATGGCATGCATCACCTTGACAGCATCATCTTGCAAGATTTTAAACAGTTCAACTGGGATACCATCGTCTCCTGCTGCCTTGTTATTAGCAATGCTTCTTAAGGCCCATTCAACCTCACTCTTCAGGATGTCTGGCTCTAACTCACTGACCACACCGTCAAAGCTATCTCCAATATTATTATCCTTCCTATACAGATCTTCCGTATATTCTTGCCACCTTTTCTTGATCTCTTCTGCTTCTGTTAGGTCCTTACCATCTTTGTTTTTGATCACACCCATTTTTGCCTGGAATTTACCTCCGATGTTTCTAATTTTCTGGAAGAGGTCTCTTGTCCTTCCTATTCTATTGTCTTCTTCCACTTCCGTACATTGCTTGTTTAAAAATAATTCCTTATCTCTTCTGGCTAACCTCTGGAATTTTGCATTTAATTGGGCATATCTCCCCCTATCACTGTTGCCTTTTGCTTTCCTTCTTTCTTGGGCTACTTCCAGTGTTTCAGCAGACAGCCATCTTGCCTTCTTGGTTTTCTTTTTCTTTGGGACGTTTTTTGTTGCCGCCTCCTGAACAATGTTGTGAACTTCTGTCCATAGTTCTTCTGGGACCCTATCTACTAAATCTAGTCCCTTAAATCTATTCTTCACCTCCACTGCATATTCCTTAGGAATATTAGTGAGCTCATATCTAACTGATCTGTGGGTCTTCCCTATTCTCTTTAGTCTGATTCTAAATTTTGCAATAAGAAGTTCGTGATCTGAACTACAGTCAGCTCCAGGTCTTGCTTTTACCGACTGTATAGATGTCCGCCACCTTTGGCTGCAAAGGATGTAGTCAATCTGATTTTGGTGTCGACCATCTGGTGAAGTCCATGTATAAAGTCGTCTTTTAGGTTGTTGGAAGAGAGTGTTTGTTATGCACAGTGAGTTGTCTTGGCAAAATTCTATCAGCCTATGTCCTGCTTCATTTTGTTCTCCCAGACCATGCTTGCCTGTAATTCCAGGTGTCGTCAGACTACCCACCTTAGCGTTCCAGTCTCCTGTAATGAAAATAACATCTCTTTTTGGTGTATTATCTAGTAGGTGCTGCAGATCCTCATAGAACTGATCTACTTCTGCTTCTTCAGCATCTGTGGTTGGGGCGTATATTTGGATCACTGTGATGTTAAATGGCTTACCCTGAATTCGAATTGAGATCATTCTATCGTTTTTTGGATTGTATCCAAGCACTGCTTTAGCCACATTATTAATAATTATGAAGGCTACTCCATTTCTTCTGTGGTCCTCTTGTCCACAGTAGTAGATCTGGTGGTCATCTGATGTGAAGTGGCCCATCCCAGTCCATTTCAGTTCACTGACACCTAAAATGTCTATAATTAATCTTGACATCTCACCAATAACCACATCCAATTTGCCCTGGCTCATAGATCTTACATTCCAGGTTCCTATGGTGTGTTGATCTTTAGAACATCAGATTCGTCGTTCACCACCAGCACCGTCGGCCGCTAGCCGTCCATTCGGCTTTGAGCTAGCTGCGTCATCACATCTGGGGCTACTTGAACGTATCCTCTGTTCCTCCCCAGTAGCATTTTGACCATCTTCCGACCTGGGAGTCCCATCTTCCGATGGTATACCGACATATCTTTGGTTGTACTGATCCATTTAGTTTTCGTGGCAAGAATACTGGGGTGGGTTGCCATTACCTTCCCCAGGGATCGTATTTAGTCTGACCTCTCTGCCACGACCTTCCCGTCTTGGGTGTCCCTTCACGGTTTAGCTCATGGTTTCATTGAGGTGCTCAAGCTCCAGCACCACGACAAGGTAACAATCTCTTTTGCTGGAGAACTTACAGGAATATTTCTGATTATATTCTAAAAATGCATTCTCCCAAATTTCATTAATTTCTTATATCATTTTCAGTTGTTTTGGCTGATGTTTTTTTTTTATACCACTTTAGAAGAATACTCAAATACAGAATTTGCAAGATCCCATCAATGTAAAATTGTACTACTACATTAGAGAGAAGGTGTATTTATTTAAGTTCAGCTCTAATATGAATTGATTTTTATCACAGCAGTGGTAGTTACTAAATCATACATTTTCTAATTTAGGATTGATCTTCCACCAACACACAAGCCTACATCTTCCTATGAGAAAAGAAATCTTTCTCAGTTTCAGAAAGAAATAATCAATGCAGTAAGTTGTTAATCAAAGGTCACACTTCCAAGGAAAGAACACACTCCTACTGTATATAATATCCCACATTTGGAATTTACATTTTGTTCCTTTGTAGATAATAGTTGATGAAATACTGTATATTTCTACCATCAGTCTGTGGCTGATTAACTAGATTTTTAGATTATGAAAGACTGGGATTATCCCAAGTTATTTGAAGAACTGTTTCTGAGGGATGTGATGTCCACAAAGTTTAGAGTTAGCATTGACCATTTTTCCTACAGTAAGGGGTACCTCCTATCTTACTTCATTGCACCCGTAGCACAGCTGTCACCCTTTTCCCTTTTCTTCTCCATGGCTGAGAATTACAAAGCTAACACTGTCCTTTAATACATCAGAGGAACTCTTTATAGCTGTACCAACCATAGGGGTTCAGGATTGGAAGGTGTAGCTTTTAGGCATGCTAGATGGATGCCTTACCGAAGTTGCTCCCAAGAATAGCTGCAGCACCAGAAGCAGTGGCCACCAATGGGCTCACTTCTGCCCTTTCAAATAATCAGGCAAAGGAAGGGGTAGAAGCCAGCAACATCAGATGCCTACCTAATTCCCCTCCCTCTCCCCACCCCCATTGCTGAGGGGACAACAGCATTTCAACCCTTCAGGTGGCTATGCCAGGTAATTCATAGTACAGACACCGTTACCTATACTTCCCCTGGTGCTCTCAAAGAGGGATGGAGGCCCACTCCATGGGCCTCTGAGGAACGCAGACATCTTTTTTACAAAGTCAGTTCTCCAAACAGGACTATGTGCAGGGGACAAGCTTGTTGGAGGGAGCTGGTTGGCTCAATGAAAACTGGAGCCCAAACGAAAAGTTAGGGAAGTTGCGTACTTTTTCAGTAGGTAGGTTTGCTTCTGAAGCAAATGTTATCAAAGTAATATTTTACATTAATACACTATTTTTAAAGTTTTGTATTAGTTGAAGCATCTTTCCTGTGTGTTTACTGTTAACTGGCACATTTGCAAAAAAAAAAAAAATCTACCGCATATACTCGTGAATAAACCAAGAATTTTAAGTGGCAAAATATTGCCCAAAATTGGGTTCGGCTTATTCGCAGATGGCTTATCCACAAATATATACGGTAATACTTTTTTAAGTACCCATCATATCCTGAATATACTTGAGGATAGACCCATCCGTGGATAAGCTGACCCTCAAATTTTTAATCAAATACTATAAAAAATGGATAACTCTTGGATAAGCCAGTCATGAAAATTAAAACAAGAATTTTGAGGATTG
Source organism: Charina bottae (assembly GCA_023362775.1). NCBI lineage: Eukaryota > Metazoa > Chordata > Lepidosauria > Squamata > Charinaidae > Charina > Charina bottae. The sequence goes on along the minus strand of JALMGJ010000004.1, from coordinate 91,578,429 downwards.
GCTTATCTGCAGGTTGCACATTTTTCATGGTATTTTGGTTAAAAATTTGAAGGTCTGCTTATTGGCAGATGGGCTTATACGTGAGTTTAAAACTGGAGAGCCAGTTTGGTGTAGTGGTTAAGGTACTGGCCTAGAAACCAGGAGACTCTGAGTTCTAGGCCTCCCTCAGGCATGAAAGCTGGCTGGGTGACTTTGGGCCAGTCACTCTCAGCCCAACCCACCTCACAGGGTGGTTGTTATGGGGAAAATAGGAGTATTAGGTATGTTCTCTGCCTTGAGTTATATATAAAAAAGATGGGAAAAATTAATAATAATAATAATAATAATCAGTAATAATATCCTAGGTCCTTGGGAAGGACTCGATAGGTGGACAAAAATGCCAAATCCACTTTAAACATCTGGCTGACTGCGACCAACCATAATATATGGTACATCTTTTTGAAAGGCTTTGATAAAGTTATAAATTAGCACTTTAAAATTGCTGAGTTACATTTACTAAAATCCAAACAGGCACAAAGAATAGTGGTGTGCAAAACAGTTTGAATCAAACCGTCTCAAATTCAAAATACCCCATTTTGAGTGCAAAACACTGTTTTGTATGTGAAATGAGACATTTTCAAATGGTCCCTTCTGCATGCAAGAGAGCTGTTCCACATTTGAAACAGGTTGCATTGTATGGTTCAGTTTAAAACATTTTGCACCTCCCTTATAAGAAGATTCCTTACATTTATTTCTTAGTTTATGGCTTGTAACTCTAATCATTTATTGTCAGCCTTACCAGGTGGACCAGATGAAACATGACCAGATGAGCTAATTCTACTTTATTGTAAGGCTACATTAACAGAATCTTGCAAGTATGAAAGTAAAGTTTTCCCGCTGTCTCCTTTATACCCTGAGAAATTAGAAAGGTCTCTTCTGAGCCTCTTGCCCCACCCACTATCCAGCTGCAAACTATGTTGTGTCTTATCTGACCATTCCCTAGGCAGCGTCTCTTTTCCCAGTCTCCCAAGGTCATTCCCACATACCATTACATGTGTTGAACTTACTTAGTGATATAGAAATATAATAAATATTATTTCTGGATTTTTTTAAATTTTCATTTTGTGTAAAAATCTTAAAGGACCTTGAAGTAAAACGGTCACAAATAAGTGTCTAATAGCAAAAATCATTTATTTGTTTATTTGTCAAATTTATATGGCCACCATCTCACACAAAGTGACTCTGAGCAGTGTACAATAAAGCCTACTATTAAAACATACTACAAAACCATTACACAATTAAAACAATAAATAGAAATAAACCCATAGTGGGAAAATGTTACACATACTGTAATACAGCCAATGCACGGGCGCCCTATCACAAGAGGATCCCCAGGCTTGCTGCTGAAAAAAACAAGTTTTAAGGGCTTTCCAGAAGGCCATGAGGGAAGGCCATATTAATAATCTTAATTAATAGTCTTAAAATATGTTAAAAGTAAAATCAATTTTAACTGACATGTGGATTAAAAGTCTAACTCACATAGTCCTCCTAATCTCAATGATGAGATTGCTCCACCAGTGAACATCATAATAGAAAATGGGGCTGTGCACTACCTTTTGTGGTAGCTTTGTGAAGAGAAATCAGGAAGTATTGCAGTTGAGAGAGCAGCCTTTGCCAAATGCAAGGATGGATAGGCTTGTATGGAGAAAGAATAATTTGTTCTATTAGTTGTCCCAAGCTCCTTAAATGCCTCATAAACCAATAGCAGTGTTACTGCGGTGCATGAGCAGTATCTATAAGAGGAAAGTGATATAAGGAAGGTCATAAATAGAAGATTGACTTATGATACCCATTTGTATTTTTTTTCCTAGAAGATGATAAATTGCAGGCTATTTAGCTATGAAGATGAAAATCCTATGTCTCAAGACAGAGATCAACAAATGTACCCAGCATTGAAAGAAACAAATTGCAAAGATTGGATCAATAAGAAGCATCCAAATCCAGGCAATGGAAGAATATATATCAATCCAAGGGAACATTATGTATGACTCAATCTCTCATTTGTGAATTGATGTTGAAAGAAATAATGATTTTGTCTAATTACCACTTTACATAATTTCTGGTTACTGTGTGTTCGAGTTAGTAGTTGGCTTTCTTTGTGAAAAAGAAATATAAATGTTTGAAGTATGTCATCAGCCATTCCCTATGCAGTTTAAGAAATGTCAGTTTATTATCTATTAATTAGTTGTGCATATAATAATGGAATTAGAATCTTTTCTACCTATTCCTCTGAATTATTTCTACCCAAAACACTATTTAATAGCATAGCATTCTCCTCCCCAGCACTTAAGTTTTCCTGGTCTTCCATAGTAGTTACCTATTCCATTTTGTAGTAAGAGGAAAGACCACGTGAGGTTCTTGGTATTAGCTTTATCCATGATCATAGTGATTTGCTTCAGGAAAAAAAAATCATTTGTGATTCACACAGAATATTAATATGTGCTGCCTACTTCATATATCAACTATACTTGTGCCCTTTTGTTAATGTCTAGGGTTGACACTGGCCAACATATCTTGTCATAGGTTCAAAAATACAATACTATCACTTAAATCTATGGACTGAAACTTTCAGGATTTGTTTTCATATAAATGATTGTTCATGATTTTTAAAAACTCCTGTACTCATGAATACATGTATTGCCCATGCTAGAAATAACAGTTGGGAGATTAAAAAGATAAGTTTTAAGTGTTCCAGAAAGAAAGAAATATATGCACAAGATTAAAGGATAACAGGAATTAAAGCTGTTTTTGTTTATGCTCTGTTTGAACTGAGGGTGGAAAACAGTTTAATGGGCAGCCCAGTTGCATTCAGAGTTTCTTCTGTGTTTGCCACATGAACTACAGTATTTTGTGCTAATCCTAACACAATTATATATAATCTCATAGGCATAAAAGTTTCCCACATTCAGTTTTCACATCCCACTGTAAGATGCATCAAGTGGTTACTTTGCTTGCTTCTTCAGTACAGTTAAAGATTAACTTCACCTAGTGTGCCTTTTCCTTTTTTATATTGGCAAACTAAATGGGGAAGGTTTTATCATGCTGATAGTAACAAGGTAATGAGAAATGTAGATCCACACACCTACATTATGCTGATTTTTTGTTAGTTTTCTTATTGTATGGTGCTGTTTCATGGAGTTTATAGAAATGCAAATAGCTTTTGAATGGTTTCAAGTGGGTTGCTAAAGATAACTAGAGAATAAATTACAAGTAGCTTTGAAATGTAAATTAAGTACTAACAGTGTATATGTAAAATAACTGTAAAGCAAGTACTTACAGTGTATATGTAAAGATAGCAGATAAATACATGATTTTACTGGTATACAGTGGAAAGGCATGAACAGTGGCATAGCATGACATATATTTGCCTATATGATTTTGCAGTACAAGTACAGCACTTAGGAAAAAATGTATAGAAAAGATGTAGGGAGACAAGAGAATTCAGAACATAATATACATTCTCAAAAATATTAATTTGACATTTTAAAAAAGCAGTTATTAAGTTCTGGCATTCTGTTGAAATACTAAAAAGATGTTCATAATTTGGTAGCCTAGAAGTGTAATATTGATTCTGTATTAAACCAATCAAGAATATGAATTTGCATCAATATAATTTATTTAAAGGTACAATGTATAGATGGAGCATTTTTAATTCAAAATTTGAGTAAACTCCGGGAGACAGTGGAGGACATGAAGGCCTGGCATGCTATGGTCCATGAGGTCACGAAGAGTCGGACACAACTAAACGACTGAACAACAACAACAAATTCTAAATGTGCATGGTCAGAATGAATTGTTTCACTATATCTGCATTATACTGAAATGAGGGGTAAGGAAAGTTGGACTTGAGGTTTTGGAAATATTCCCAATCCACCGATGCATTTAGACTTTGATCTTTGTCCCTCTGGACTACTTTAGCTCCCCACCTTTTTCTAAATGTAACCAAACAAGATGAGAATAACAAAGATTTACAATAACACCTAAAGCCAAATAGAGGCTATGATGTTCCGGTTACTACTAGGTAAAACTGAGTAAGGAGGGCAATGGCATCTTGGATGAAAGTGCAGTTATCACAGGGTTCAGTTCAAGACATGGGTTGCACTTGCACATATTATACATTGCCCAATATTTTGAAAAATGTCTGGCACAGCACTCTGTTATTCTTGACAGATTTGACATGATGACTATTAGATTTACTTTAATTTGCCGTCTTTTCTATTTATTTATTTTGGAGGAGTCAGTGGAAAACTACATCTTTGTGGACATTGTCATGGTTCAACATGTTGATTTTCATTGACAACATAGTACAAATGTATGAATATTTACTACTTTCCAAAGGCAAGATTCCTCTTCAGCTTTTATCTATGCATAGTTGATACTAAGAAGTCCTAATGTTCCAACTTCTTGTTCCTGCTGTATTTTCTTTTATGAAACAGTAACTTAATTTTGTTAAAGAAGCTTTTAATACCTTGTAATCAGGATCCCTGCTTCAAAAGAAACGGGACCCCCGTGAAGCATGGGGAAGATACCAACTTCCTTACAGGAAGCAGAGAAAAAGTTCCCACCCACCCCAAAAAGAAAGCAGCCCAGTGTGACCCAAATAAAGCAATGTCATTTCAGGCAGGGAAAGGGAGGACTTGAATAAAATAGATGTGCCCTTGGAAAATATAAGGGGAGTTAATACAGTACAGAGGAATGGCTGACTGGAATCCTGTACCTGCTAGGATTTAAGAGAGTGTTGTATCTAGTGGCATGTCACAAATGTAAACTTAAACACTAGCTGAAATACTAGCTTTGATTTTTAATTGAGTTTTTGGATACACATAATTCAAATATACAAATATACATTAAGTTCACACCAGATTATGAAAATTGGATGCACTGCTGATAGTAATAATTTAAAATGCATTTTATAACTCATGCTGGATTTTATAACATCAACTTTATAAGTTAAAATAACAGGGTAATGAGAGATGTAGATCCACACACCTACATTATGCACACATCTGTTCATCATAGATGCTGTTCATTTTCTGTCATCTTTAAACAATCTCAAATTCTTTAGTAGATTTTGCAATATACACCTTGGTAAATTCTGTTAATTTAGTTTGCTTTATTTTACTTTTTTTCTTTCTATCCCAATGGAATGTGTTTTTTGGGGGGGAGGGGGCAGAATCTGTAAAGGAACATGGGACTCTTGCTGTCAGTAGGACACCTCTCCAAAACCTGAACAGAACAGGTTCAAATTGATATGGTGGTAGAAGCCAGAAAATAGAAAACTTAAAAATTGGCCAGATTCAGTTTTGAAAGAAGAAAAAAAAAACCCTCCCCAGTCTATCCCTACTGAGGAGGCAATTGCTTGGAATGTTGCTGACTGCTCCACTCTTAAGGCAACCTGGACAAGTAATCCAGAGTGAAACACCCAAATACAACCAGAGGGGGGAAGCAGTAATACACAAAAACACAACATTATTTTTTTACACAGAAGAAAATGCAAACACCTGCTCTGGCTACTGCTGGTAAAGGATTGGAAAGAATTCCAAAAGCCATGATTTGCACATGTTCCCTAATTTGCTTTTACTATTGTTCTTGTAGAATCTGCTGCCTTTTAAACCTTTTTTTCTATAATGTTACTTTTTTATTTATTTATTTATTTACGTATTTATACCCCGCCTATCCCCTCCCTAGACGGAGGGCTCTAGGTGGTTTACAGTCATTACAATTCATATATATTATACATCTCATATATATATATATATTAACAATGTACCGTGCAATTAGGGAGGGGGTGAGGGAACCGACTCATCTTCCGCAGGCATCGGAACTACATGCCCCAGAATGCCTCGCTTCTGAGCCAGCTGCTGACGTCCTGGAAGTTGTTAATCGGGATCCGCCGTTCTCTGCCGTAGTCCTCAGCCGCCATCTGTGGGATTCTCCATATCTTCTTCGGTCCGAGGGCGACCCCCCCGAAAGGACGCCAGCATATTGTCCCACGTAAGTGGTACCCATTTATCTACTTGCCTTAGCTTTCAAATTGCTGGGTTGGCAGAAGCTGGGGCTAGTGACGAGAGCTCACCTCGCCACGCGGATTCGAACTGCCGACCTTATGGTCGGCAGACTAACAACTCAGCAGTTTAACCCGCTGAGCTACCGCGCCCCCCGGGTGCATTTTTGCATTTTTTAAAACGATAAGCTCTCTGGAGGAAGACAGGAGGTAGAAAGATAGGATATAAATATTTAAAATAAATAATGCTCCCAATTGGTATATAACTAGGAACACTGTAAACTAAATTTCATTTTTCAGTATAGTTTGTTGCTTTGGGGCAATGAAGTAGATTAAGTTGAAGAATGCATGAACTATAGTACTTAAAAATTGAATATAAAAATAGGCAAAGCATTAAATATTGTTGAACTCAGGGGTAGTAGTATGCATCCTGGAATGATCTGCAGAAAATAATATCCACTGTTCACCAATTTTTAATTAATAGTAAATGCTGAAACTCTAGTCCAACACCTTAATCACTATACCCTAAGTATGTCAGTTACAGTATGCTTTCCCTGCATATGCTTTCCTTTTATTGGAAACAACCTGGCTCCACTTTTTTCATTTTATTGAATGCAATAAACATTATAGACTATTTTCTTTTTATTAAGTTATGAATTCTAGGCTCCTGAACAACTTTTGACTTGGTAATCGCTTGTCCAGTTATACCCTGTTACTGTCCAACAAATTTGCAGGTAGGCTACAAGCATTATACTTTGGAGTAGTATTGATCCCTCTTGGTAAATGAAATTCCTGAATTCATATATTCATCAAAATGTATATGCTATAATTTTTCATTCATCAACATGATGAACAACAGTGGTGGCTACCCATCCTGTTATATCTGGCAGGAGAGGCATGCTCCAGGTTCCATCCATGAGAGAGTGTCATCTGTTGAAACCCAGGAGGAGAGCCTTTTCTGCCATGCTGCCTGCTCTCTGGCATATCATCCCCCCAGCCCCAAAATCAGACTTGCCCCAATCCTGCTGGCCTTTTATAAGGAACTAAAAACCTGGCTTTTCCTTCAAGCCTTGGGCTCTGAGAGTATGGGTAAGCCCATTTCATAGTTATTTGGAGTGTTACGAGTGTTCTCGCTTTCTATTTTATGCTATTTCTGTTGTTTTTAATTTCTGTTGTTTTATTGTTTTTACTTTGTTTTGTTAGATGCCCAGAGTCATGTATATGAAATGGGCGGCCATATAAATTTAATAATTTTTTTAAAAAAATACTAGTAGTCCTGGGTTAAAAATAACATCGCTGGAAAAGCTTCTTCCACCATGGCACTAAATTATCCTATAGAATTAAAGGTACTTTTTCTGTTTGTTTTAAGCTGATCATCATGTTGTCTTCCTTGACATTTGTGGCACATTTTGGAAATACAATTATTTTTCTGCTTTATTCCTATTGTTTTCTGGATCTAGTATGTGACTAGCAGTGAACAATGTTACAAGGAATTTACAGAATGGCATGAGTTGTGAATAATTTGTGTTTCTGTATATTAAACTAACTGCAGCAAATGTTTGAGAACTGAGAATAATGATAATTGTGGATATTGCTAGAATAGACAGCCTAGTAAGAAATTTAATTAATTAATTAATTAATTAATTAATTAATATGACCGCCCATCTCCCCACATGGGGAACTCCCCTCAGCTATTAATGATTAAAACCTATATCACATATTTTGACAGGGTGTGCTTTGTATTTTTCTTATGTTTATATATTTTTTATTATTATTATTGATGATGATGATGATGATGATGATGATTAAACATAACCATTAAGAAATGAATTTGTTTGATTCTTAGGACCAAGACTCATGTCCCCTATGTGAAACTTAATTCTCCAAAATCTAACATTTATTACACCAGAAACAGTTTTCTTATATATCCTTTTAGACAACCATGAATTAATATGGAAATACAGGACATCTAATATAACAATAGTGGAAGAAGTCATCTTTCAGTAGTACTAATGAACCACCCTAGATACCTGATGTTAGTAGACCTCTCATGGTCATTGAGCAGAATTCAGAACAAAGCTTGCATTAGCAATGATCTCATTTGGGGTAATTGAATATCTATTTGCTCTGTATATAATAACTCCATGTGCAGTGCCTATAATAAACTCTGATACTAGATAAAAGGCTGTGCTGACTGAACTCTGACTTTGGTTAAACATAAATTGATTCCTTGATAAAGTAGGAACTCCAGCTTCTTAATGTTTCACTTAGCAGCACTATTAGTAATCCTAAACATCCTTAACTGCTTCTAGCAACTTTGATAAGAAAACTGTTGTTCTAGCTCATCTTATTATTGTCTAATTAGTCTTGTTCCTCTCTGCTCACTCCAGAACTATTTATCAGATTAGAAATAGAAATCTTTTGGATTTATTTAACAAAATTGAAGAAAATAATAGTCACTTAAAAACATACACAATTATGAAGGCAAATTCCAAATTTGGAAATCGTCTGTCAGGATAGTGAATCCGGCCATTTCAGGATTGGATGTATAGTAATTAGAGTAGCTAGCCTGCTTGCATTGGAAGTGAGGAATGTAGCTAGTAGATTAGGAGACAGGATTGCTTATGCTTCAAGGCCAAATTAACACACACTATCAGTAACCATTAGAAGACATGTATAAAAACGTAAAGGTTCCCCCTGCACATTTTGTGCAGTCGTGTCCGACTCTAGGGGCCGGTGCTCATCTCCCTTTGATAGCCGAAGAGCCAGCATTGTCCGAAGACGCTTCCACGGTCATGTGGCTGCATGACGCGCATGGAACGCTGTTACCTACCCACCGAAGTGGTACCTATTAATCTACTTGAATTTGCATGCTTTTGAATTGCTAGGTTGGCAAGAGCTGGAGCTAGTGCGGGAGCTCACTCCACACGCAAGGCTAGGGATTCGAACCTCCAGACTTGCAATCTTCCGATCGACAAGCCTGGCGTCTTACCCGCTGAACCACCACGCCCCTAGAAGACATGTATACCTAACTGTATTTTATGGGGAAGGTACTAGAAGGGAGGGAGGAGCAAAGTAACTTTTTTACTAATGGTTTGGCGGGCTTTCTTCATTCTGATTTTTGAACCAAACTGGTCACTGTATTAATAAAAGTTTTCTTTCATATCCTTAATGGCTTGTGACTGAGAATTCGTGAATTAATATACAGGATCATAATCGTCACAATCTCATCTCTCCCCCCATTTCCAGAGGGGACTCTGGGCGGTTTACACAAAGCCAGCTATTAAAACATATAAAAACTTATAAAATACAATACATCATATATATCAATATAAATTAATTAAATATATAAGACCAAGAGGCTCTGATGTAAGTTTATAAGAACTCTATGGAGCAAGCCAACCCCAAGAGGAGCTATTACTCCTCCCATCCCAAGCGAGGTGGAAGATTTGTCTATAGTAATATAGTAATAATCAGTAATAATTTCTCCATTTATGTATTTGATAATGTGTATGCTATCCAACTTCAAAGATGCTAGTTACAGTAAGAAAAATATATCAATAGCACATCAACAATTCCCAAGTCGCTCTCTGAGTGAGATGGGCAGGGAATAAATTTGATAAATAAATAAATAAATAAATAAATAAATAAAACCAATGTCATAAATCTGGAGGAAGGATGTCCATTCTGGTCCTTTTAGACCACTCAGAAGCCTTTGATCCATTAACCATCCTTCTGAACTGCCTGCAGGGATTGGGGACTAGGGGCACTGTAATTGCAGTGGTTGTGCTCCTTGTTGGGGTAGAAGAGATCACTCCAAAGGCTAATCCTTGTGTTCTAGTCCCCTTCCTATTGAATATTTACATTAACTTGCTGGCAGAGGTCATCTGAAGGTTTGGGGTTCAGTATCATCAATGTACTTTTCACTAGATGCTATGGTTCTTTGGAACAGCCTCCCTGTAGACATCTGGTTGGCTCCACTCTAACTGCCTTAAGTTCCTCAAAATAAAGCTCTTTTGGAGGGCACTTGGGCCTTGATCCCATCTTGGTTTTGTTATAGTTAGGTTTGTTTGTTTAATTTAACTTTATTCTGTTTCCCACTGGTTTATTGTCATTTATATGTATACTTTTTGTGTATTTTATATCTCATGAAGGTGACTCTGGCTGACATACAGAGATTAAAACCAAGAAAAATAACAGTTCATAAAATATCTATAAACTGCCGAGAGTCCTTAGGGATTTCGCAATGTAAATCATAATATAAAACACACTCTTAGAAAAACTCAAATCTATTGTGCTTGTCAGCACAGGATGGCCCACAACCTTTTGGAAGGTTAGCAGGATGGGAGACCCAAATATCTCAAGGGACATGCTGTTCCATAGGGTGAGAGCAACCCCTGAGAAAGATTGCCTCTACCCTCTTGATTTCACAAGGGGATGGGGACCCTCAGCATCCCTCTTTTAAAAGGACAGGACAAGCAGTATTAACTCAGAAGAGATGGCCCTGCAAGTACATGGGGGCTGAGCTATCCAGGACTTTACAGGTCAACACCTACACTTTTTTACATTGGACCCACAGACCTACTGATAACCTACAGCAACCCAGCACTGGAATTATATTGCTAAACTTTCTTGTGCCAGTTAGCAACTGGACCTTTGCCTTTTGAAATAACTGCAGCTCCCTAGAAAACTTTGGAGGCAACCCCATGTAATGTTTTTATGGTAGTCTGTGTGATAATGAAGGCATGAGTCAGCATCATCCACAGCTTCCTAGTCCAGGAAGGCCTGCAGCTAGTATACAGTACCAGCTAAAGCTGGGCAAAGGCTCCACTGCTGGCAGATTCCACCTGCAGTTCTAGTGGGCACTGTAAATCTAGTGGAAACCCCGATCACAGACTTTTTTCAGGGAGAGTGCAACCAGATCCAGAGCCAAACTCAGAACTGGAAGATTGATAACCAACAAACAGCAATTTGAACTTGCTGGGATTCTCCTAAGAGTCCCACAATAGTCAGCCACCATACTGGGACACTACTTGCCTTGTTTGAAATGTCCTGATGAAATCATTCACCATGCTCATCACTGACTGCGCTGAGGTTGTCAGGGAAAAAGTCCAAGTGAGAGTTCAAGAAATGAATTTTCAGTTACATATTGCATCCTATAACCTGGTTCAGCTTCAGGAGATCACTCGTTATTTCACAATAATTTCCTGCTTTATGATATCCCAAAACATTTTTGCAGATACTTTTGAATCATTGCCATTTGGCTTTTTTAACTTCAATTAATTCATTAAATTTGTTATCTTTTTTCAGTTCTCATTTGAGGACCTACTGTACAAAAATACCTTCCTTAATATTAGCATCACTAATCCTGAGAAATTTATTCCTCAGGATGTGACTCTAGTTCTTGTTTTTACCATCATTTTAATGAAGCTTTTCATAAGTCCAGGTTTGATGTGCAAAGAAGGAAGTAAAACGTTTTTGGGGATCAACAAGTGGACTGTTTACTACACTATTTTTTTCTGGAACAAGTGAGGTATGTTTTGCTCATTGTTTCTGAATGTAATGGTTTTTCCTGTTCCTTCTGTCCATTCACAAACAACAACAACAACAGTTCGTTATCTATCCAAGCTGCAGTGAACTGACCTTCAGATCTCCACAAATATTCCATTTATATTTTTCATACTGGATCTTTTCCTAAAGTAGCTTCATGTGCTCATATGACTCTCTCATGTTAGCAGCATGGGCTATTGGTGAAGATGGTAACTTATTTCCATTATGAAAGACAGTTCTCAAGTTACCTTTCAAGGAGTCAATGAACAAATGCCACCTCATTTACATTGTGTTCATGGCAGAGAGCCTCCATAACCAAACATATTTACAAAACACTAGTCCATCTTCTTAGGAGAAGAACTTGTTAAATTCTTCATGGCTGTGAAAGAAACACATTTTAGTATGGCAGAGAAGATTCCAGCCATTTAACCTTGAACCTAAAAGTTCAGCCTGTTTCTTAGACAAGTTCAAATTGTGAACAAAATCATTCAGATCCCCTTGTGTCAACAATTGTGGTTCATTTGAAAAGGAGATAAGTTGAAATGTTGGGTCAGAATTAATATTTTCCTTTTTCTACTTTGCATATGCAGTATCACCACCACCACTAGATTCATTGTCACTAAATGTCACCTTTTCTGGAGGCTTTGGTAAAGGTAACTCCTAACTGGCCTCATTACAGATGGTAAATCAGGGTATTTCACTGTATGCTTCCTGATCCCTGTTGTGCTTGTTGGGCAGAAATAACAATCTGATGAATGGTCCTCTAGTTCCCTCCAAACCAAATGGCATATGACGTGAACCTTTAACCATTCTGTTAAAAGTCTAACACCATGTCACACAGCAAATGCGAGGGATCCAATTGTTATTTTGATCACCCACTTTACAATCAAAATAAAATTCATAGCATTTTTTGAAAAGGGGGGGTGAAGTTTTCTCCCCATACAGTACATAGCAGAAAATATCAGGATGAGTTACAGTTTTGCAGCATGATAACAGTATGTACATAAGCACAACACTATTATAAACTGATATTTAATTGAAATACAGACAATATACATTTAAACTGTCACCAGACTGACAAGGAATTGCTATTCAGGCAGAGACTGGGATCATGTCTAGACATTTCCAAACATGACTCAACCTGCACAGTTTGCGTGCTACTTGTCTGGCCTTCTCGCTTTGTCTTGAGGCTATTTATGTTAGAGAACAATAGTAACAGCTAGATTTTGCTCAATGATTGTTACAAATAAAATATGGCACCATAATATTACTAATTGGACAGAATAAAGATGAGGTCACAAGAAAACAGCTTGATAGAAAAGAAATGGATTTCATTTATGAATTCAACATGAAAAACTCTGCTTAGAGCACACATTACAATCCATGTGACAAAGTTGTTCTTGACCAGTGTAATTTAATAACATATGAATAAGATGTATTAAAAAGATTTCCTTAGATCTTGATAGATGGAGTCTAAGTCTTAACCTTTGAGGTAGGATTAATTTCATCCCCTTAAGTTCCGCTATACTATCTAGGTAGGCTGATCATATTTCCTTGAGACAAAAACGGGACATTGGGATGGCAAAACGGGACGGGGTCTTATGTAATATTCTGTATTCATGAAAAAGACGGGTCCCCACCCCCTGGCCCGTGCAATTGGCTCCCGCCTGAAAACCGGCCCCTGGCCCGCGCGATTGGCTCCCGTCTGCAAACCCCACCCCCGTCCGTGGAAATGGTCCCTGACCCATTATGGAATTATCTGAGGCTGGTATTATTAATCTCCTGCAAATGACAACCTTGCACTTGATCTCTTGCAAATGACAACCACAATTTCAAACAGGGATCTTCAAACCATTTCCGCAACATAACAGGGCATTTTTCTTGAGAAAGAAAATAAGAAGTAAGCCCATCAAACTGATGTGGTATATGCTGGCTTAAAGGGGAAAAACCGAGGCTTGAGAAACAGACAAGAATGCAGCTTTTTAGGGCTAACAGTGTTTACTGTTTAGCATAGGGCAATAATGCAGATATAATCACATTATCGCAACAATGAATAAGATGAATATACAGGATACATCATTGTAAAAGGAAAAACAAAACAAACTTATAAGCAGAGTTCCGTGTATTGATCCCAGGGCCAGAGTTCCTGCCATGGCCTATACCCAAAGCCAGGCATAGCTCACTCTGCCCAGTCCACGGGAAGTGAACACGTGAAGAACTACATGACTAAGAGAGACTAGAAATCAAGAAGACATAGAACACCATTTTGCATGGTTGTATATTCAGACCTTCTAGCATTCTGATTGGCTGGAAGTTAGCTGTTACACACACTAGGCCTCAAAGCACACAGCATGTGCTGCATCTACGCACTGAGTTCCCCCCCTCCTTGCTCAGGGGGGGCTTGGGCAAGGCTTCCCACAGAAGGATATCAGGAGACCTTGTTCCCATGCAATCTAGTCAAAACAATACACACGTGACAGTTGTTATCTTGCACCTGCACTTCACGTCACCATGAGAAGGCTGTGCTTTGTACAGGAATGATTCGCCAGGGCAACACAAGAACTCTAACACAAACATGCTTAAAATTCTGTCAATTGCTGGACCCAAGGACAAAAATCTTGTATTTCCATGCTCTAACAATTTAGCGTAATTGTTTCCTGCAAAGTCACAAAAGTTTTTCAGTTCTTCAACTCTAACTATGTATATATGGAAGTATTTGTATACTTTCACTGCAAAATATTCAATATCAATTGGTAAACAGTTGACAGCACACTTGATGGCACATAATCAGGTGATTGGATTCCAGTAATAACCGATTCAGTAAATCCAACTACTGTAGTAAGATAGCATCTTTTATAAATCAGTTGGATTCAATGGAAGCAAAAGAAAAAATATTTGTGTTTCATGCTCAGATTGTAGTCTAGATTGGCTTAGCATGATACTAACTCATGGTTCATCTTAATGTGTAGTGTGAATCTGACCAACAGTGTCTTATTCAACAAATCATGGCTTAGTATTAGTAACTAGGTTGATAGCTTCTAAAATTATATCCTGCTTAAACACAGTTTAACAGAGAAGCAGTTTTGTCTTTTTTTTTCCAGATGAAAGTACCCATCCTTGCCCATGGTGCCAGTTCTATACGTACATTCAGTTCTACACAATATCACCAGTGATGAGGCTTGAGTGAAGATCCTTCCTTTGTCAGAAGCTTCTCTTCGTGATGAATGGGAGAGGGCTCCCAGGCTATATGATACTGCCCTTTGGGATTTGCTTTGCCCCCCACTCTGTAAAGTTGTATTTATTTCACCAGGCTTTAAGTTGTTAGATGATTTTAGTGCTTAGTTGATGGATAATTTTAATCTGTATTTTTAATGTTTTATATCTTGCTTATGTTTTAACATTTTGTTAGCTACCTGGACTGCTTTCCAAAGCAGGAAATTTGGGTCTAATTTAATCTAAGTAGATAAAATAATAGATAGTTATTTTATTTCAGTCCAAGACCAAGAATGTAATAGACAAACATGTATGTGAAAAAAATAAGTTTGTGACCAGGGATGTAACAGACAAATGTGCATGTGACATTCTTTACAGAATTTAGGATCAGTTGGTTATGCTCAAATGTTAACCAAAAGTTGATACTAATGAATAAGGAAGTATTTTTTAAAAGTGAATAAAAAAATAAAAGGATAATATGAAAAATAATAGTTTTTGATAGAAAGTGAAAAATTCATACTACTCATAATCTTGCCATAAATTCCATATAAAACCAGAATAACCCTTTTAATTTACTAATTTTACCTGTATATACATTTATTATTCACAATGCAAAGAATCTCAGTTGTTTTCATCAGGTTAGGTTTTTGTTGTTGCAGGATACTACTACATTCCATAACAAATATTTTCTCATGGAGTGGGATCCATAGCACATTATATGAAGTTGTGAGTGTTGTGTGAAACACATTTTCACAAATGTCCCAGTTTCAGTGGTAAAGAGCAATTTTCCCTTTTATATTAAAAACAGCTAATGACTTTGCAGGATGGCTATATGCTTAAGGAAAAACATGGGCTTCTGAAATCTGCTGGTAAGGCTTATTTGTAAAAAGCTGTTGCAAATGTGGGCTTGATCCAATTATTACCTCATGTTTAGTTTTTAAATGAGCTATTTTACTTATAATAAAGCAGGGATTGGCAATCTAGTAGTTGTGGGCGCCAATATGCCTGTAGATGACTCCCTAAACACCCACTAGATGTTTAAAAAATGAGCGGAAAACAGGCTTGCTTATTTATTTATATATTTATAAGACTTGTTTGGCTACCCATCTTAGAACTAAACTCTGGGTGGCTTACAACAATTATTTAAAACCAAAATATTGCAAAACAGAGCAACGCTTTCTACCATCATCTGTTCTCATTAAATGCCACTGAGCATATAGACATTCTTCTTTTTTTAAAAAGTGGGTGGATACAGTCCAGTGCTTTTGAAGTATTCCCATCTGCTTAGATAAGAGAAAGACTGGGGTAGAGCATTCTGAGGAGTTACAGGAAATGGCAGGAAGCAAGTTTTTTGGCAAAACTATGGCGTTTTGGACAGGCTGTGCCCACCATGGTGATCATTTTGTTAGAGTGTTCTGAAAACTACAGATATACCCACTGACCACCACCATCACCACCCAAAATGTTGCCCATACCTACTTTTTTTTCTAGTTTTGATAACTGGAAGATATCCAGCATTTAAATATTTGTTTATGCAGAGTCAGGTCTGGTTGTTTTAATCAGTAAGACACCAAGCCATCTATGGAAGTGCAGCTAGAAAAGGAAGTACAAGTGAGGAAGAAAGTACAGAAAAGAAGACAATGCAACAATAAGATTTAAATGGAACATACTGTATCAATCTTACTGATTCTAAATATTATCTCTATTAAACTGAAGCAATTGTAATTGGCTCAGTTAGAACAACATTCCTAAACTGGTGCCCTCCACATATGTGAACTCAAGGAATTCTCACTCAGAAAGACTGCAGTAGAAGCTTATCTATTATGACCCATTTAATTTGCCAGGTGTTAATTATGTCAAGTTCAGCTATGTAAAATGTACAATTGATTATCAAGGCAATAGGAATTTGTACTTCTGATACCTTAAGAGGAAGTCTATTTGTTTTTAAAAAATACAATATTCTGCACAATTCATGGAATGCATGCTAGGATAGAATTTAGCTAGGTGAAGGTTAGAATTAACCTATTTTTGTGAAGTAGTTAAAGTATTGGACTAGGAACAGAAAGACTCAAGTTGAAATCTAGCTTCATCCATGGAAATTGACTAGATGACTGTCAAATCAAATCAAATCTTGACTCTGGACCAGTTAATATCTCTTAGGTCAACCCACCTCACAGAACTGTATTAGAAGAAAATTGGAGGAAGCAAATTGTAAGGGTATCATCTCAACTTCCTGGAGGAAAGGTGGAATTTAAATCATAGTAAAAATAATATTTTTAATGGAATAAGTCCTAATGACTAAGTCTACACATTGAGCTAACCACAATGACTGGGCTCACACAGCAAATAAGCCTTTATGAAGACAGTCTTCCAGAGCTTAGTTAATAATGAAATAATGAAATGAGGTTAAAATTGTCTTAAAATGAATGTCATTCTAACTAATTAGGACCATGGCAATGAATTTTTTAAGTTTTTAATAATGTAATAAAGTGTAGCTATTTTGCACTCCACTAGTTTAGAAAGCTGGCACCTATTCCTGCCATAATTTCTATCCAAAAACAATTTTCTCCAAGGCTTTCTAAAGCTCTACATGTAATTGCTGCCATGTAAAATAGCAAAGAACCCTGTGGGTCTTGTTCATAGTAATTGTATAATTCCTTGTTAATGCTAACCAACAGCTCAGCGTGTGAATTAACCAGTGTTTCATGGTTTTTTGTCTCCATTAACAATCTTGAAAATGCTGTGCATTAAGCACCAAATGCCTTGGCTACAGAAAACATTGGAAGACAGTGGAATTACAGTACCTTAGCTGTTGTCTGCAGTTCACTGATGGCTTTGCCACTTGTCCAAATTGCCATGTATCTTTGTCTAACTATAGTTCTTCATTGTTTTAACTTCTGAATTATTTGCTTCCTCATTTAAAATCCTGTGTTATCTCTCCATTCATCAATGAAACAGCCTTCACTGTTTAGTTTATAAAATCTTTGATTCTTGAGCTGATGGGCATGCAATCTTATGGTTTTGTCAAAAAAAGGAGACCATGGAAATGAATGGCTCTACTTCCTCCCATTCTGATTCTTGCATATAGTCTGCATTTATTACCAATAACCAACCAGGTCAAAGAGAGGGTGGGCTGCAAAGGGCTTTGAAATGAACTTAGATGGCTCCTAAAAATCCATCTCAAGACAGAAGGACTTTCAGTTCAGTGATAACTGTCATAAAATCCACTTTAATTAGTACAACTTACTCCATGTAAAGTTCAATAATAGTTCTTTTATTCTTGTGTTATTCGGACAGAAAGCAAAGCAAGTATTTACAATTAGGAAATAATAAATGGATAAAATTATAAGATCTTCTAAAGATCTTACAGCCCGGAAGACCCACAACAGCCATTGAACTCCGGCCGTGAAAGCCTTCGACAATACATAGATCTTCTAAAGCTTATTACAATACTATATTAGGTTAACCATCAAATAAACATTAATAACCATACCTCACTAGGTTATTCAAGTTGCTATTTGCATTCACCTTTTCAGGCTTTCTTAACAGTATCTCATCGATACTAACAACAGTTACAGGACCAAAGTTTTCTTAACAGTATCTCATTGATACTAACAACAGTTACAGGACCAGCATCTTACTAGATACTTACATCCCACTCCTAACAGTTGGCCAAACGTATTAGAGTGGGATGAGAGTCAGACATTCAGGGCGTTGCCTGCTCCCGTTGGAGAGTCTTGCACCTCTAGAGTTTCAATTGCAGGTCATCCTTTTTATAGCTGAATATGTTCACGTCACAGTCAGTGTCAAAACTGTATACGTCACAGCCAGTGTCAAAACTGTATACGTCACAGCCAGTTGAGTGTTAGTTCTGACCTTGGCTTTCTTGTTCAGTACGTTCTCCTTACACCCACTATCTGTTACGTTCTCTCTTGTTCCAACTGCTATCTGTTGTTGATAACACACACTCCTCATTTCATGCATACCAGCAATTTGAACACCCCAGTGAGTTCATAAACAGTTTATGGTTCTATTAAAACTATGATTTTATATATATTTATATTCATATAAACTAAACAATAAAACTTAATATATAATCAATATATAATTTCATTACATAACATCCTCAATTTCCAATTGCCTTTTCTCTTCCTATTGTAGCCCAATATATCCAAATCATGGATGAAGGGCAAAACATTCACCCTATTTACTGAGCAATCAGTTACTCAGATATAGCAACACACAAATATGATCAGTGGCAGCTGGACATTTTCTAACAGCCCTTGTCCTACCAATCTGGTCATTTCTGTAAGAGCTTCATCTTTCTAGGTTCACTGCAAAGCAAACTGGATGCCTGAGAGATAGAGAAGAAAGTTATATTCTCTCTCTCTCTCTCTCTCTCTCACACACACACACACACACACACACAAACACACACACACACACATCCTTCTGCCCTGGGACAAGGTCTCACATAATGATGAACAAATAGCTTCTTCTCTAGGTAAACATCCAATCTGTGTTGAATCTTAGAGTACATATAAATAAAGTTAGTGGCAATTCTAATAAGTGCTTTCAAACTCCAGGCATCCACTTAAAAGCAGATGACTCATTTTTAACAGTTATATTCAAAAGGTGTGCACTAGTGCCTGAACAAACATTGGCATAGTCTGCAGACTGATGAAGGAATCACTTGCTGAAAGTTCCATTCTACAAAATCAACGTGATTCTACAAAAACAACATAATTCAAATTTAAGCAAAAGAGAATCTGCTGTGTGTCTTAAACATTTTTTTTCATTTTTGCCTGTTTCTGCAAAATGAAAGATTCTGAATAGTCATTCCTGTTTGATTCTGGTGTTTGCTGTTGATTCATGGTGCAGATTAAAAGTCAGCAATCTGGTAAGAACAACAAAATGCATGTAACCAAGCACATAGTTGGATGTCTAACAGGAAATATCAGAGCTAATTGTAGTTCAAAGTGGTTCCATGTAATTTCAGTGCATCCTTACAATGTAATGCCAGCAATTTTGCCAGAGCTATAATTTCCCAAACATAATGAGTTGGCCATTACATGCATAATGGATCTGCATATATTCAGGCCATCAGAAGCTGTACTGCTGTAGTCTGAGTTTGGCAGTTTCATTTGACTTTATCGTTGCCACTCTAGTTACTTTCAAAAATGAAATGTGTCTGCGAGAATCATGAACGAAATGGCTTAGGTCTTGACTCCCACAGCTTAAAACATCCCATATTGCATGCAAAGAGAGACTAGATTATTTGAGCAGGACTTCATTTACCTTTCAACTGCCGCAGTTTTTTGCTCTGGCTGTTCAGAAGAAAAACCCAAAGACAGTAATGTCAGAACAGCTCCTTTCTCCAGTAACTGTATGTAAAGATTCTGCAAAGGGACTTAGCTGTCTTTGTGGTTTTGGTTACACTTAGTTAAGTGCACATTGTAGAGAGTAGTTACTACATGTGCATAATGATGGGATGCCTCAAACCTATGCCCATTAATAAACTATATCCCATTGTTGGTATTGCTCCACCTAAGATTAGAAGGGAAGTAGAAGCAGACGCCAAAAGAACCAAGCAAGAGACTGACTCTCACCCTCTGAGCGGATATGCTCCTCCAATTTGTCGACTTAAATCTAGAAAGAGCTTTATGGCAAGAACTAATACCCTATAGGGGTCCAAAGAACAGAATCAAATAAGTAAATGGAGGAATGAGTTCACCAATTTGACTATTTTACCGAAGGAAGAAATGGCCGCTGGAAACACTCCCCCTTATACAGTTTGGAGGACAATGAATAGGATGAGTGTGGGGGGTACCAAGGTGCAAGACGAATTTATTTAAGTGGGGGTTGTTGGCTGACGGCAATACATTATGTGAATGTGGAGAAATCCAAGACCCGGAGCATCTGATGGTGTGTCGATTACTGTCAGAGCCTTGTACTGTCGACGACCTACCACAAGCTAATGACAAAGCTGTGGTGGTGGCTACATTTTGGCAGAGGAAAGTTTGATCTGGACACAAAATAAATAAATAAATAAATATACATAGAGAGGAGGCTTCAATCTCTCTGCAATCTTCTGCCTCATAGAAATCTAATTCCACCTCCTGGCCTCTGCCCCATACATAAGTATGTATGGAGTTGACAGCAAAAAAATCCAAAAGTGATAAAGTTCTCTTTTTTTATCATTTGCTGTGGATTTCCCAAAATAAAATCGGTAGGAAGGGGTGGAGTGTTAAGTCTCTCTGTGATGGATACAATTAGAATTAGGCCCCCACTTCCCTAAAGGAAAAAAAAAGGTTAACCAAATGCTATACATTTAATATACTTATAGCTCAGGTCATAAAAATCAGGCAGAAAACAATACTCCAATCAAGGAACCACCAAGGAGGAAACCACACCCCACCAAAACTGGCAGGGCAAGCTACTATATATAAACAGTGTTTACACACACACAAACCACTCACTCGCACTGATTAAGTTATCTAGTTGGGTAATGTCTTCAAGCAAACAACCAAGCTCGGAGAGCATCAAGAACTCTACAATTCAACCCTGAGCAACATATATTCTCTTCTATTGAAACAATTATTTTAGTGAGTGGTTTATGCTTCCTAGAAATAATTTGCAGGTAAGAGATGTTCTGAGGAGGAAACCTGTCAAAACTTCCTAAAAATACATTAAGCTTTTTAAAGAAAAGGAAATGGATGAATAAGACCATCCAGCAATCTTCCCATCCTCATATCCCTGTATGAACTGGGACTGCAGCTCCCAAAATTTCTACCCAAATTTCCTCAAACCATTTTTACATGACAGATTCTGGGAATTTTAGTCTGAAAACATCCAAAGAGTGGAGATTGCAGCCATGTTCATACTTGTGTTCTACTCACTACGGCAGACAGACTCCATGCATTCAGCCAGGAAAAGTAATAATCCTCTCATTTTCCACAGAGGTAAATTTGAAGATGCAGAACTTTTCTAGGAAGCAAGAAAAGACATTAAAGCAATAAAGGACAAAAGTTAATCATGCCTGCTGCCTTGCTACATTAGAAGACAGCTGTTGGACTCTGTTGCTTAGTTTGATGGCCAGGAAATCATAGCATTTCATAGCCACAGCTGCTTCAGCCTATTTGGAGCTATTCTTTCATTATTTAGTTACTCTCTCTGCATTAACTCATACTTCCTCCCTTCCCTGCTTTTGCAACATCATTATGTATTTAGGGTAAGCTACAGCATGGACGAAAGCCTAGACAATCCAGTAGGCCATGCGGGGTGGCTCCTGGCAAAAATGCCCAACTCATTTCATGGTAATTATACCACTGGGGCCAACCTGACTAGTTTTCTTGTTTTTTTTTTTAATCCATCCAATCATGTCCAATTCTTGGAGACTGCCTGGACAAGTCCCTGCAGTTTTCTTGGCAAGATTTTTGGAACTGGTTTGCCATTGCCTCCTTCCTAGGGCTGAGAGAGTGACTGGCCCAGGGTCACCCAGCTGGCTTTGTGCCCAAGGTGGGACTAGAACTCATGGTCTCCTAGTTTCTAGCCCAGTGCCTTAAGCACTGCACCAAACTGGCTCTCAGTTTTCTAGTATGTTTCTGCAAAACTTTAAAGGACCAATTTACTCTGATGGTTCAAGCAAAGCACCCCCTCAAAGCTGCTTTGTGTAGCAATGTGGCCATCTTGCTTCTAAGAGTGGAGTGCCTGTGTAATTTCATGTTGCTGTGCTTCACAGACCCTCTAAGCTGCCTTCTGCAGAACTTGTATTATGGAGGAAGACTAAAGACTCCTTCTACACTGAATACTGAAGAAGAAAGGAATCTGCTCCTACAGCATTAGCTGCAGTTCTCATGTGCCCAAAGCTGTCCAGCCTGAAAGCACTTCAGCCAGGGTTAGGGGAGAAAGGTGAAAAGTCATCTGCAGCATTGGTCTGTTGGAAGAAATTAAGAACACTGTCTGCCCTCCATGTTGTCTTCCCCCAGAACACGTAAAGGAAGCCCAATTGTTAAAAGGTTACAAAATAGAATGAGTTTGATAATGCCAGAGATTAAGATGTAAAAGGAAGCCCAACTGCTTAGACAAAGGATTCCCTTGGAACACAAAAGGTCAGCTCATTTACAGAACTTAGCCAGCCCATTCAGGTAGACCTTCTTCCCCAGCCAAACAGATCTCCATAATCAAATCACAAAAGATTCCTTCCAAGGTGGACATTCCAAGCTAGTAGACAAAGCCACAGCACTGCAGGGAACCCAGACGGTCAAGGCAGGAAACACCAACAGCAGGGGGCCTGACCACAGAGCGCCTCCTCTCTGAAATCCGGTAAACTACAATCTTCTCAAGTTCCTAGGGGGCGGGAACACCTTTGCATAGCAACAGCCAAGCTCTCCTATGTAAGGGGCTGGTGGGGAAACACATGTGTGGCCACCCTTGACAACACGCTTACTCTGTATTTTGTGTTCTCGGAGAATAAACCTTTAGCCTCTGTTCCAGCAATTGCCTGCATTTCTTCATTCCTGGCTCAGGATGAACCCTTGGTAAGATTTCCTTCTGACAGGTCCCAAGTAGTTAAAGGCAACATACATGCTTCATCAAGATGAGTCACATCACTTCTTCGTTTCATTGAAAAGAATCACATTGCCTCCATTGCATGAATCTCCGTCAGTGTAAATCTAAATTACTTTGTGCACTTTCTGGATGAGCCACATTTGGCTCTGTACTAGTTTCTCACTCTCAGTTTCTTATCTGTAACCAAAGAAAGAGAGAGACTTTATTTCAGTTCAGGACCAGGAAGATAAACTATAGCAAAATACAATAAAACATCCATTCAAGTATGAATAAGGTCAATAAAAAACACCATAAAATGCTGACATTAAAACTATAAAATATATGAAACTCATCCAAACAAAACCTATAAAACTTATTAGGTTAATAGCAGAAAACAATCAGTTATCCTGATGTATTAAACTAACATTCATATTAAGGTGCCACAAATTATAGTATGTAAATTATAATATTGGATAATACAACAGCTAATAGATATAAAATACCAGGGCATAAGTTCTATATTCCCATAGCCAATTAAGCAGTTATCCCTTTTTGATATCTGGAGGCAATACAGTAGTATTTAGAGACATTCAGGGAGGCTTTATCATATGTATCAGACAAAAGATAACATGAGTTTTGGTCCCCTGGACAATTTGCTAATTGTGGTGTTAAATAGCATACATGCATATTCCTGCAAGAGGCAGCACAGAAAAAAATGAGCAGTGGTCTCAACATTGCCCATTCTTTATTGTCTCAACATTGCCCATTATTTATAAGGAATGTTATTATGGTTTCTTTCCAAGACTAAAATTGGTAAAACATTAAAAAGTGCTAGCATCATAGCTTACCTGTATTTAGGTATTTCAATCTGTCTTGTATAAGTGGAAGGGTTGAGCACCAAGGTAGATCACTACTGGCACCCAAGATTGAGCTTCCTAGTTTTCTATAACTATAATTCTCTGTCTAACCAAGATTTGGCATTGTCAGATTCTATGGATAGTATAGGAGCCTTGCTTGGGATGGGGGGAGGGAACAGTTCCTCCTGGGGATGGCTGGTGCCATAGAGCCCTTTTAAATACAAGCTCATCGCCTCTTGGATTTTATATTTATTTTAATTATGATTGTATTATATATTATTTTAATTGTTTGATTTTTTGTAAACCGCCCAGACTCCCCCTAAGGGGAGATGGAGCAGTGATATAAATTGAATTATAAATAAATAAATCCTGTGTGTAACCACAGTGATTCAACATATGCAGAATGAGGCCCATACATTTATCAGATGAAATTAGAGAAACCAATCTGATGAAGTGGGAAACTATTTAAGCCAATAATGCAGTGTATTAAACCACAGCACAGTTTCAGCTTTATTTACACCAGCTTTTAGCTGGATAACGTTTGAACATAGAGGTACTAAAGCATATTTATTGGGAATTTACATAGTAGGGTCTCTATCAGTAAGATATATTTATAGCCTCCCAGAGTCACTGGTTTGAGATGGGCGGCTATATAAATTGATTGATTGATTGATTGATTGATTGATTGATTGATTGAATGAATGAATGAATGAATGAATACTATATGCCATATAGAAATTGCACTCAGCATTTAGCAATAAATAGTTTAATTGCTACTGGGATATATGATGTTCCTCAAGATTTATAAAAGGCTTGAATAGCTAAACTTGATCTCTGTGCATTTTGCATAATGTACTCAAAACATGCATTCTGGCTTCCTGGAACATGGAAGACTATTCCCAAATATTAAATTAATTGGACCTGGTGTAGCTCATGCTCATTTAGTTTCCATCTATGTACTTGGGGCATTTTGCAAAGATTATAACCTTGGTCTTATTGTAATTGCTCTCTAAAATTTCCTGTCTGCAGCACTCTGCAATGACCACAAGGCCCTTCTCAAGCCAGCATGGGTCACTGCTGATAGGACTATATTGTCTGCATAAAGGAGGTCTGAAACACATTTGTGTGCCAGCTGTGGGACTGATGTATCAAACTATATAAAACTGAAATCAAGGGATTTATATAATGGTCAAACAGTCTAGGATCCAGGATACCAGCCTGGATAACTCCTTTACTCATCAAGATTTCTCTAGTATAATGGCTTCACATAGACACTGGACTTTTATTCTAGAATTCTCGTGAAGTTTTTGCAATAATAGGAATAAACTTCTATCAAAGAAAGATTCCTTAGTTCTTTGCCATAACCTATTCTTGGAAATCTAGTCAAAGGCAGACTTAAAATCTACAAAGGCAACATATAATGCTGTTCTGAGATTAGTTATCTATTTTCCAGTCAAAAATTGTAGTATTAGGGCTTGGTCTAAACGGGAGTGACCTTCAGTGAAGCCAGCCTGCTCATCTACCAACTTGTGTTCTGCCTCAACCCATTCCAGTAGCTTTCCTCTTAAATGAGTTGCATATCAGTAAGCTACAATAATTGATCAACATTTAGAAGGAATGTAGGGATGATTATTGCCAAAATCCATCACTATGGAAATCTTGCGGTACTATCTATATATGTAAAGAGGAATGTTAACACAAGGGTCCACCAATGTAAATTACTATGTACAATTTATATAGTAATAAAATAATTGCATGGTGTTTTTCCTGTTTTTAGCCAGAGATTCAATTTCTGCTAGATTATAGGTGCCCAGTTAGGAATAGCACCTACCTCAATCCATACTAGAATTGGGTTTCGGGTCAGTCTATCATCTGTAACTATGGATTAGCAATATTATATGATTCCCCCTCCTTGAAAATATGCTAAGGCAAGGGTCGGAAATGGTGGCTCGCGAGCCAGATCTGGCTCTTTGGCCCCTCGGCTCTGGCTCTCTATCTCTGTCTGCCGCCCGACATCCGGAAAGCCGGTCTCCGGAAGCAGAGCGAACCCTGGGGAAGAAACAGACGCTGATTGGTGGAGGCTCAGAAGGAAGGACGCCTCCACCAATCAGCGCGCGCCAAAGGGGAGCAGAGAGGCGGGCTGAACAAGGTGAAGCCCGATTGGCCCTGCTACCCAGAGGCGCTCCAAAAAGACCGGCGCGGGGCCTTGCTCAGCTGCGCTGGGCTGTGAAGCTGGACGAGCCGCCGGACCTGGAGCACTTCCGCGCGCAGCTGAGCGAGGCCCCGCGCCGGTCTTTTTGGAGCGCTTCCGCGCGCAGCTGAGCAAGGCCCCGCGCCGGTCTTTTTGGAGCGCTTCCGCGCGCAGCTGAGCGAGGCCCCGCGCCGGTCTTTTTGGAGTGCATTTCCACAGCCCAGCGCTCAGCTGCGCGCGGAAGCGCTCCAAAAAGACTGGCGCGGGGCCTCGCTCAGCTACGCGCGGAAGCGCTCCAAAAAGACTGGCTCGGGGCCTCGCTCAGCTGCGTGCGGAAGCACTCCAAAAAGACCAGCGCGGGGCCTCGCTCAGCTGCGCGCCGAAGCGCTCCAGGTCCGGCGGCTCGTCCAGCTTCACAGCCCAGAGCCAGCGCCAACCGCACTCCCGCGCGATTGGCTCCCGCCCGCAAACCCCGCCCCCTTCCACGCGATTGGCCCCCGCCCGCAAACCCCACCCCCTGGCTCTCGAGCATTTCGAAATGTGCACGAGCATGCCAAAATGGCTCCCGGCATAAAAAGTTTGCCGACCCCTGTGCTAAGGCATTCCAAAGATTTTATTTAAAATGACTGAAAGCCATGATGCATTTATAATTTTTAAAAACTATTTTCACATACACAGACTGCAGTCCTAAATAGCCCGGAATGGCTCTCAAGTTGTTTATGAATATAATGTGTGAACGTAGGAAGCAACAAATACTGAGTCAGTCCATCTAGCCCAGTACTGTTGACACTAATTGGCAGCAACTCTCCAGGATTTCAAGCAGGAGCATTTCTGTCCTTACCCAGAGATACCTGGGATTGAATCTGAAATCGTCTGCATAAATGCATGTGAACCACTATGAATCAACTATGATTCTTCCACTAGAGAAGAGAAATTGGTGTGTGAAAGAGGTGATTCTTTACAGTGTAAAAATACAGTTACAGGGATCTGTTTCTAAAGAAAGAAGCTAAGGAGTATGTATATGAAGTTTCTTTTTATTCCAGACAGAATTGTATGAAAGCATGCTATAGAAGCTGAATATACATTCTGTTTAGCAATAAAGTACTTGCTATGTTTGAAAGGCGCGTGGTGGCTCAGCGGATAAGACGCCAGGCTTGTCGATCGGAAGATCGCGAGTTCAGGGGTTCGAATCCCTAGCCCTGCGTGCGGAGTGAGCTCCCGCACTAGCTCCAGCTCTTGCCAACCTAGCAATTCGAAAGCATGCAAATGCAAGAAGATTAATAGGTACCACTTCAGTGGGTAGGTAACAGCGTTCTGCGCACGTCATGCGGCCACATGACCGTGGAAGCATCTTCGGACAACGCTGGCTCTTCGGCTAACAAACGGAGATGAGCACCGGCCCCTGGAGTCAGACACAACTGCACAAATGTGAGGGGGGA
The DNA here is from genome assembly GCA_023362775.1 of Charina bottae. Classification (NCBI taxonomy): domain Eukaryota; kingdom Metazoa; phylum Chordata; class Lepidosauria; order Squamata; family Charinaidae; genus Charina; species Charina bottae. The sequence goes on along the minus strand of JALMGJ010000004.1, from coordinate 91,550,586 downwards.
ACCTTTACCTTTACTATGTTTGAAAGTGTACAGTAACTTACAGGGAACAGGCACCAAGTCATCACTTCATTTGCCCCTGGGCACAACATTAGTAAAAAAGGAATGGAAGTACTGGTGATCTGCAGAGCTTCAGGTAGTCCTTCATGCCAAAAGTTGTAATGAGGTTGAGGTTGTGTTTGGAAGAGTTGGATGTTAGGGTTTCCTGGGAGCCCAACATAAAATTTATTTTACAGATGGCTCTGGGCAGTTTACAATACAAGTATATAAACATTAAAACCCAATTTTTAAACATTTAAAAATCAAGAATCTGTTGGATTTAAAAGTACAGAAATCTAATAAATAAATAAATAAAATCCCTGAAAGCCTAAAAGATATAGGTAAAATAGGTTTTAAGCCTTTCTAAGCTCCAAACTTTTTCCAGTTTGTTCCACAATGGAAAAAGCAGAACTTACTGCTAATTGTAGATGTATACTGTAGTATCAATGATGAGAGAAGTTGCATGTTCAAAATCTAAGACCACAGAGCAAATTGTATGGGAAAAGACAGACCCGCCAGTAACTTTAGCCTACACCATGTACAGTATTGTACACCATAGTGAGCATCTTGAATTGGGCTTAGAAAGTGAACAGCAAATAATGTTAACTGTTTCATTCTAGGGGTATAAAGGGTTTCTGGCAGATGCCATACACTGCCCTTATTACTGAATTCTGGTCCAGCTGCAATTTCTGGACCATCTTCAAGAGCTGAACTACAAAAAGTGCATTGCAATAATAACCTTGAGGCTACCAGTGTACATGTCACTGACATGTGGCTTTCTTGTCTTGTTTTTCATTTAGATTGTTTTTCTCTTAAATTGTTTTTCATTTAGAATTGTTTTTCATTTAGAATATTCAAGGAACCCCACCACTGAGGTTTATAAACTGTGGGTTAATTTATTTTTATTTGTTTAATTTATATTCCATCTTTCCTCGGGAACTTGACATGGCATACATAGCTTTCCTGCCTCCTATTTTTCCCACATTAAAAATAATCTTGAGTAGATAGGGGTCTTCTGTGAACTCACCCAATTATGGTTTATTCAACAAAACTGTGCCTTTGCATGATGACTCAATCTTGTCACAGGAACATGTTTTATGTTCTAAACCTTGAGCTTCTGTAAGTTCTTCCACTACCTAAACTTTGGCACAAAAATATGGAGAAAAGAGCCTTTGTAATGGTGGAACTATTTCTTTTGAATGTTTTCCTAAAAGAACTAATATGGCATGTATTCAGATGTCTTTTTGGCAACACTTAAAGATCTTTTTATTTTCTCAAATATGTTAGATTCAAACTGTATTTGAACTTTTGTTCACTTCATTCAGGTTCAATATGCATAAACTTATTTATCTATCTTATTGTATTCCACTTTGACAATTTTGTTGTAAGTCATCTAATCATATATTTGAAGAATGAAGGTATACATCAAATCATAAATACAACAATTTAGTAATATGGTGGAGATAAAGCTGGTATAGGTTGGGGAAAATAATGCATTTTCCCAAATGCTCTTAGTGCAACCTGTGCCCTCCACCAGTCTGCAACACCCAAACAAGCTCAAAAAATTCACAAAAATAAATTCTAAAGTCACCAAAGAATGAGGTAGAAAAGCCAAAGCCTCTTTTCCGGGGTAAGTACATTTTGGTATGTTGTTTGGGTATAGTATCTGTGATAATACAGTGTGAAGGACAAATCTTTTGTGGGCTCATACCGTCACATGAATGAGTATAGTGCTTCACTTCCTGAAGAACAACTGGTTACTTTAAATCTGGAAGATCTTAAAGATAACCTTTATTAACACAGGCAAAAAAGAAAGAAAACAATGAAGTGCTGTAATTTTCAAGATGCATAGTGCATTCAATTCAACTCTATTCGGTTAGTGTTTTCAGAAGCAGAAGAAGCCATATCTAACCTCAGAAATGAGTACAAATGCATTCAGTACCACCCATGCTTGTCTTTTGAGAAAGATCAAGCACTGAAGCCTAACTGCTGAGCTAAGTAAGTTATCAGCTCTCTTATTATACTCTATGTTCAACCAGCTTGTGAAATTCATTCTCTGGTGAAGCTTTATAAACGGACACTTGAAATCCCTAAGTCAATTGCTACTCTGTTTGCTTCTAATTTGTGACTATTACAACAGATCCACTTACAGTACCTTAGTGGCCTATATTTGCTCCCTTGCCTTCTTTGTAAAGAGGAAAGACCTGCCAAATAAATTATTGGATTGGGCCTCACCTTTTAAAAATTTATCTTGGCAGCTACCTTGATTTAATCATTGTTTCCAAGAGTACAAACCATCAAGCAATGGAATTCTTGAATCATTGTCTCAGCTTCTTGCTATACAACTTCTCTGTGTAGGCTTACTGTGGTATTTCTATTATTATTCAGTTTCTTTCTCTATAATTCTTTTCATTATAGAATCTTTGCTTATTTTAGAGGATTTTAGAGGTAAGAAAGCCTAAACTGCAGTTCAAAAGCCTCCATAAATCAACAAAAAGGTACCTTTTGGAGGGGCATGGTGGCTCAGCAGGTAAGATGCCAGGCTTGTTGATCGGAAGATTGCAAGTTCGGAGGTTCGAATCCCTAGCCCCGCGTGACAGAGTGAGCTCCCGCATTCGCCCCAGCTCTTGCCAACCTAGCAATTCGAAAGCATGCAAATGCAAGTAGATTAATAGGTACCACTTCGGTGGGAAGGTAACAGTGTTCCGCGTGCGTCATGCCGGCCACATGACCGTGGAAGCGTCTTCGGACAACGCTGGCTCTTCGGCTAACAAACGGAGATGAGCACCGGCCCCTAGAGTTGGACACGACTGCACAAATGTGCGGGGGAACCTTTACCTTTTTACCTTTTGGAGAATCCTAAATAGAATGCTTAATTGCAACTGTTATATCAATTCCTAGGCCTTTCCAAGTACAAGTTTGTATTTGACAGTACCAATTTCCAGACTAGTGAGCTTTTCGCATTTTAGTAGCTAGAATGAAAGCCATCATGTGAAGTATCTGAACATTTTTTTCAAAAAGTTCATACAATTCTATATTATTTTACCATATATAAAACTACTTATTATTATTACTATTTTCTTATAAATGTCTACAGTGATTAAAAATGCACTACAAAGAATAATTAAAATCATATATAGCAGACATAGATTGGATGAAAAGCTCCACTGCCACATAAAAATTAAGTAATTAACATAAGGATGTATTAGAGGGCCTGGGAAAATAAAAATGTCTGTGATGGACACTGGATGTTGCCTAGAGTACTTCACCAAGAAGGAAATTTTAGAGTTCTGGGACACCACTGAAAAAATCTGATTCTAGGTTGTATCTTGCTGCCACTCAGCACAGAAAGCTCTCAAGGAATTTCTTAGGATATTATAGAAACTTGCTGGAAGGCACAATCCTTTAGATCCTGTAGTCTAAAGTACTGTTTTTTAGACTAATGCCAGCACCTTGAAATGAACATTTGTATGTTTAGTAGCCAACTTGTAGAGGGAAAGAGAATGGCCTTGAAGGACAGGAGGAAGAGCAGCTACCAAGGGTACAGTCAGATAAAAGGGCCTGAGCCCAGGCCAAGAAAGTAACATAAATGTCTCAGACAAGCCCTTCTCTAGTTCACATGAACATAAAGGGAGGGAGAGGGGAGGGAGGAAACACATTCACACTTGTAAGGTTCTGTTACTATAGCTTTACAAATAAAAGTACTGATGACCTATATGACATTGGTTTCCTAGTCTGGTCTACCTGGAAGGGCTGACACAACCAAATTGTAAAATTTTGTTGTTTTTGTTCTTGTTTTTAAACTTAAGTCAATGTAGAAAATGTATTTACTAAACAGGAGCTGCAGAATTTAGCTAGAGACCCCTTTTGGTTCAGTGCTTAGGTTGAATGCCTGGCCCACCCAACTATGTCTATGCCACTATGATTGGAGGGCTCTGTGTGGATAGTCAACCAAGCAGAATGTTAGAGATTTATCCAGGTTGCAGATTGTGCATTATTTACACTCAGGGCAATTTCCAGATAACCTACCCTGTTTATAGGGATAATAAAAGAAAGCAAAGGGTGTGTGGTGGCTCAGTGGGTAAGACACCAGGCTTGTCAATCGGAAGATCGCAAGTTCAGAGGTTTGAATCCCTAGCCCCACGTAACGGAGTGAGCTCCCGCACTAGCTCCAGCTCTTGCCAACCTAGCAATTCGAAAGCATGCAAATGCAAGTAGATTAATAGGTACCACTTCGGTTGGTAGGTAACAGCGTTCTGTGTGCGTCATGCTGGCCACATGACCGTGGAAGCGTCTTCGGACAACGCTGGCTCTTCGGCTAACAAACGGAGATGAGCACCGGCCCCTAGAGTCAGACACAACTGCACAAATGTGCGGGGGGAACCTTTACCTTTACCTTAAAAGAAAGCAAGCACCTTCTAAAAGAGTAATGGATGAATGCATTGGTAAGAGTCTGAAATCATTTGTGAAACTGGCATTATTCCTTAACTAAATGAAATTGAATCCATACAGGCAATCAGCTAGTACATTGGGGATAGTGCTAGATTAAATAGTTCTTTCTAAAGAGATAGTTTGTTATGAGCCCCCATCTGTAATACTCTGAAACAGGCCAATAAAAAATTCCCTAGGTTCATTCTGTCTAATGAATAGATTCATAGACAGTCATTGCAGAACTATTCAACATTTGAGTAACCAAAATATTAAACATTAGGCAGATGATAACATTCTACAAAAAGATTGCAATTGACAGAAACCAGTTGTATACCACATGGAAGCAAAAGAGATTACCATTCATTATACCTTGACATTGATTGGATTGGATTGACACCGTCTATTCCTAGAGAAAAAACTTAGAATTGACCAAAAACAAATATCTAGTTTTTTAATGTATCCTCTTTTAATCTGGCCTGTGAATTGACATGGTGGTGGTATTATTATTATTATTATTATTATTATTATTATTATTCACTATATTTAATGCACAGTTAAACTTTAAAGCCTGAAGCTTTGATTGAACATTTCTACCCAGTCTGTTGTACTATAAGGGAGAAAACTCATGTTCAGAATTTAGCAAAGGCATTAATGCCTTGAGGGGGTTTTCCTTAGATCTTAGAATTGTACTAATTAGTAGGGAGATGATTGATCTGAGAAATTTGTTGCGCACTTCTTTCAGCTCATAGACTTGCCTGAATTGTAAATGAGGACTTTCTTACTGTGCCATTTGTTCTTTTAAAAATCCTAGTTAGTGTCCTGCTGGACAACATAAATTTATTATTTTATAATGAAAAGGGTAAGAGGACTTGTCCCCAAACCAGCACTCTGTTCATGCTGCTGAATTGCAGTGAAACATCTGCTGAAAATTAGCAGTGCAGTGACTATGAACCATGTTTTACCTTATTAATTTTTTGTTGTTTATTCGTTCAGTCGCTTCCGACTCTTCGTGACTTCATGGACCAGCCCACGCCAGAGCTTCCTGTCGGCCGTCACCATCCCCAGCTCCCCAATGGTGGAGTCTGTCACCTCCAGAATATCATCCATCCATCTTGCCCTTGTTCGGCCCCTCTTCCTTTTGCCTTCCACTTTCCCTAGCATCAGCTTCTTCTCCAGGGTATCCTGTCTTCTCATTATGTGGCCAAAATACTTCAGTTTTGCCTTTAATATCATTCCCTCAAGTGAGCAGTCTGGCTTGATTTCCTGGAGTATGGACTGGTTTGATCTTCTTGCAGTCCAAGGCACTCTCAGAATTCTCCTCCAACACCACAGTTCAAAAGCATCTATCTTCCTTCGCTCAGCCTTCCTTATGGTCCAGCTCTCACAGCCATAGGTTACTACAGGGAATACCATTGCTTTAACTATGCGGACTTTTGTTGTCAGTGTGATGTCTCTGCTCTTAACTATTTTATCAAGATTTGCCATTGCTCTCCTCCCAAGAAGTAGACGTCTTCTGATTTCCTGGCTGCAGTCAGCATCTGCAGTAATCTTTGCGCCTAGAAATACAAAGTCTGTCACTGCGTCCACTTTTTCTCCCTCTATGTGCCAGTGATCAATCAAGCTGGTTGCCATAATCTTGGTTTTTTTGAGGTTTAACTGCAACCCAGCTTTTGCACTTTCTTCTTTCACCTTCGTCATAAGGCTCCTCAACTCCTCCTCGCTTTCAGCCATCAAAGTGGTATCATCTGCATATCTGAGATTGTTAATGTTTCTTCCAGCGATTTTAACTCCAGCCTTGGATTCCTCAAGCCCAGCACGTCGCATGATGTGTTCTGCGTACAGGTTGAATAGGTAGGGTGAGAATATACAGCCCTGCCGTACTCCTTTCCCAATCTTAAACCAGTCCGTTGTTCCGTGCTCTGTTCTTACCGTTGCTACTTGGTCGTTATACAGATTCCTCAGGAGGCAGACAAGATGACTTGGTATCCCCATACCACCAAGAACCTGCCACAATTTGTTATGATCCACACAGTCAAAGGCTTTAGAATAGTCAATAAAACAAAAATAGATGTTTTTCTGAAACTCCCTGGCTTTCTCCATTATCCAGCGGATATTGGCAATTTGGTCTCTAGTTCCTCTGCCTTTTCTAAACCCAGCTTGTACATCTGGCAATTCTCGCTCCATGAATTGCTGGAGTCTACCTTGCAAGATCTTGAGCATTACCTTACTGGCATGTGAAATAAGTGCCACTGTTCGATAGTTTGAACATTCTTTAGTGCTTCCCTTTTTTGGTATGGGGATATAAGTTGATTTTTTCCAATCTGATGGCCATTCTTGTGTTTTCCAAATTTGCTGGCATATGGCATGCATCACCTTGACAGCATCATCTTGCAAGATTTTAAACAGTTCAGCTGGGATACCGTCGTCTCCTGCTGCCTTGTTATTAGCAATGCTTCTTAAGGGCCATTCAACCTCACTCTTCAGGATGTCTGGCTCTGACTCACTGACCACACCGTCAAAGCTATCTCCAATATTATTATCCTTCCTATACAGATCTTCCGTATATTCTTGCCACCTTCTAATTTTCTGGAAGAGGTCTCTTGTCCTTCCTATTCTATTGTCTTCTTCCACTTCCGCACATTGCTTGTTTAAAAATAATTCCTTATCACTTCTGGCTAACCTCTGGAATTTTGCATTTAATTGGGTATATCTCCCACTATCACTGTTGCCTTTTGCTTTCCTTCTTTCTTGGGCTACTTCCAGTGTCTCAGCAGACAGCCATCTTGCCTTCTTGGTTTTCTTTTTCTTTGGGACGTTTTTTGTTGCCACCTCCTGAACAATGTTGCGAACTTCTGTCCATAGTTCTTCCGGGACCCTATCTACTAAATCTAGTCCCTTAAATCTATTCTTCACCTCCACTGCATATTCCTTAGGAATATTAGTGAGCTCATATCTAACTGATCTGTGGGTCTTCCCTATTCTCTTTAGTCTGATTCTAAATTTTGCAATAAGAAGTTCGTGATCTGAACTACAGTCAGCTCCAGGTCTTGTTTTTACCAACTGTATAGATGTCCACCACCTTTGGCTGCAAAGGATGTGGTCAATCTGATTTTGGTGTCGACCATCTGGTGAAGTCCATGTATAAAGTCGTCTTTTAGGTTGTTGGAAGAGAGTGTTTGTTATGCACAGTGAGTTGTCTTGGCAAAAGTCTATCAGCCTATGTCCTGCTTCATTTTGTTCTCCCAGACCATGCTTGCCTGTAATTCCAGGTGTCGTCTGACTACCCACCTTAGCATTCCAGTCTCCTGTAATGAAAATAACATCTCTTTTTGGTGTATTATCCAGTAGGTGCTGCAGATCATCATAGAACTGATCTACTTCTGCTTCTTCAGCATCTGTGGTTGGGGCATATATTTGGATCACTGTGATGTTAAATGGCTTACCCTGAATTCGAATTGAGATCATTCTATCGTTTTTTGGATTGTATCCAAGCACTGCTTTAGCCACTTTATTATTAATTATGAAGGCTACTCCATTTCTTCTGTGGTCCTCTTGTCCACAGTAGTAGATCTGGTGGTCATCTGATGTGAAGTGGCCCATCCCAGTCCATTTCAGTTCACTGACACCTAAAATGTCTATATTTAATCTTGACATCTCACCAATAACCACATCCAATTTGCCCTGGCTCATAGATCTTACATTCCAGGTTCCTATGGTGTGTTGATCTTTAGAACATCGGATTCGTCGTTCACCACCAGCACCGTCGGCCGCTAGCCGTCCTTTCGGCTTTGAGCTAGCTGCGTCATCACATCTGGGGCTAGTTGAACGTATCCTCTGTTCCTCCCCAGTAGCATTTTGACCATCTTCCGACCTGGGAGTCCCATCTTCCGATGGTATACCGACATATCTGTGGTTGTACTGATCCATTTAGTTTTCATGGCAAGAATACTGGGGTGGGTTGCCATTACCTTCCCCAGGGATCGTATTTAGTCTGACCTCTCTGCCACGACCTTCCCGTCTTGGGTGTCCCTTCACGGTTTAGCTCATGGTTTCATTGAGGTGCTCAAGCTCCAGCACCACGACAAGGTAACAATCTCCTTTGCTGGAGACCTTATTCATTAAAGGCAAGTAATTAACTAAAAAAACAAAACAGTAGTGAAGTGAAGTAACCAAACACAAATGGCTCAGTACTGGATTCACAATTTATAATATGGCCAAAGTATCTTTGCTCCTGCTTGTTCACTGGGTGATCTTGCATATTTGCATTTTTTCCCATCTCTGTCTTCTTGTGTGCCCATCTCTTACCTATTTCCCAGGAAAGTAGTGAGTTGTGAGATTATGGACAGCCTCCTGAGCATCTTGGAGGAATGGTAGGCCAAAAAGGGTAGTAATAAAATAGTAGCAGTTTCATCACATCTTGTTCAGTATCTTTCTGACATCTCAGTTGCTGGGTTCCACTTTTCCTGTATTTCCCAAAATAATAGTTGTAGCAGCAGTAGTAGTAATAATAATATGCAAAAGGCAGCTTTACTTGGAACAGCTTACATCCTGCGACGATACCTTTAATATTATTAATCAACAACATCTGCCTATCCCAGGTCCTTGGGAAGGACTCGATAGGTGGACAAAAATGCCAAATCCAGTCTAAACATCTGGCTGACTATCGAACAAACAAACAAACAACAACAACAATAATTCACTGTAGCTTGTTTCCTTAGTTCCTTTCCCTTATCATCACTCCTCAGGAAATCTTCTTTGCTTCCCTACTCACTCTGTCATCAGCCAGCAATTTCTCCTTGTTCTCCCACCAGCCCCAATTTTCTATACCTGCCTTCCTTGGTGTGGTACCCTCAGGAATGATGGGCTAGAACTCCCGTCATCTCCAGACAGCATGGTCAAAGACATCTGGAAGATATCAGGTTTGGATAGATTGCTCTATATCTTTCCTTTTGTTGGACTGAGCTGGTAGTTGTTGACTATCAGGATATGCATATGAAAATGATTTTTGACATACTATAAATCCAGAATAATTTGAGCATTTGATAAAATTTGATAAATATTTTCATACCACATGACAGGAAATTTTTTATCAGGTATTCTAAAACATGAAAAATATATGTTTGGACATGAGCGGAATACAGATTAGATTTGCCCAGTGTAGATTTTTTAGTATAAGACAATAGCATTTAGGGATGTGAAAATCTCTCAATAGCTGATTCAAATCATTTTTGAGTCATTTGATTAAGAAAAAGACATATTTGGGTGTTCCCATGAATACAAATGCCCAACAGATTACCTTTAAACTGAATCTTTGCAATGAATCTATGCACAGCCCAAATATCTGAATGTCTGAAAAGTGTGAGACCTCCTAGCTTTTCAGAATATTTCTAGCCTCAACTGAGAATGCTCTGCTAGGGCTTGCTATATTAGGCTTTGTTCTTCATTGGGATTGCTTTTGAAAACTAGAGGTAATGAAGAATTTGGGAGCATAATGTTATGTTGTAGCCACGTATTATACCCAGCCATCTTTCTAGATTTAGGTTAAAGTAATTTACAGACCACTAATCGAAGTAGTGCTCATACACTGTCACTGAGTTGAAAGAGTTCAAATAATATCACTGTATAAGATGCCAGGCTTGTCGATCGGAAGGTCGGCAGTTCGAGACCCGAGCGCCGCGTGACGGAGTGAGCTCCGGCACTCGCCCCAGCTCTTGCCAACCTAGCAATTCGAAAGCATGCAAATGCAAGTAGATGAATAGGTACCACTTCCATGGGATGGTAACAGTGTTACGTGCGCGTCATGCCGGCCACATGACCGTGGAAGCATCTTCGGACAGCGCTGGCTCTTCAGCTAAAAAATGGAGATGAGCACCGCCCCCTAGAGTCAGACATGACTGTGCAGGGGAAAACCTTAACCTATAAACAGAATATTTTGCCCCATTATAAGGATGTAAATGTAGGGCTGGTAGAGTGAAGACTGTTAAAGTATTTGGTAAAGGTATTCTATGTAGAATCAAGCGAATGGTATTTCTACACTATGAATCTAGCCTGGAAAGTGGAAATTTCCAAGCTCCTATGTTGCAAGCATAGGTATCTAAGAAGAGCTGGGCAGCACAAAAGATAAGGCCAGTTAGATCTAGTGTTTCCCTTGTGTCTTCCCTCCCAAATTGCCTATAGCTGCTTAAGCAAGGGATTGCAATAACTTGGATCTAACTCCAATGAAGAAGACTATCTTACCTCAGCTCACAAAGCTTGCATGTTGTTACAAATGCCTCTGTAATTGGATTTAAAATGTGTGGCCTCTACCACCCCTTACTAAAGAATTTGGCAACATACAATCAAAAAGTAGTCACTTTGAGGGGACTTGTGACCCTACCTAAATTTGGTAGCAAACTGCTGAATAACACAATTGTGATTTTTTTTTTTTGCTTTTCTCTTGAAAATAGTAAATAAAAAAGGTTCAAAAGGTTGAATTGCAGAAAAATGGGGGAGGGGATTTTGGTCCTCCCACATCTAAATAAAAACTGTGCAATTCTGTCTTGCTGCCACAGCACATAAAAAGGGTCCTTTCTAGCTCCAAAGCAGAAGTTCCTTGCATACAAAAAACAAACTGAACGGGAAAGATTGGTAAAGGTAAGGATTTTTCATTTCTGAAAAAGTGGAAATGGTAAGGGGTTGTAGATTTATGGGAAACTGCCAACTAGGAGTGTCCTCAGGGTGTGGTCAAAAAAGTAAAAATGGAGACCACGATGGTGCAATCCAAGCTCTGCCAGCTTTTTTATGTGATGCGCATAAAAACTGCTACTGACTGACAAACACATATCCCAGGACTGCCAGTGTATGCAGGGAAGGATGGAGATGTATCTGTTGGAGCTACTTTCTTTGGTCCCTCTATACTCAGAGTTAAAGACATAACATTAAATTTATTCTCTTATTTTCTTTTTGTTGTTGCCATAGAAAGTAAGCCAACATCGACATCATGCCACTTAATGGCAAAGTGTAACAAGGGACAAAAAGACAAAGAGGGATCTATTACAGTGATTACTGTGTAGCTAAAGGATTTTTTTTTAAATCTAAGAACTATTGGGTATAATTGCCCTGCATTGATATTCTATTCCCACACAAATAGCTAAGTCCCCCTGAGCAGTTCAACAGAATTGACATTGTACTTGGGTGTTAGATAAACAATCTTTTTGCTAATGATGTTTGCTGAGAAGGAGAGATAGAGTTTCCTTCTCAAAGAAAGATAAGGTTTGTTTGTTTGTTTGTTTGTTTAAACAATATTTATAGCCCACCCAAATCCATATGGAGTCTGGGTGGCAAACAACATAATTCAATATACAGGCTACCTATTATGGATGCCCAGCTTCAACTAAGGGCTCAAAGCATGCTTAAATGGTACTGCTTTAATTTGCTAACTAAAGCAAGGAGGGTTGGAACCATCTATATTTCATGGAAAGGGTGTTTCATAAAGTGGGGGTCATCACAGAGAAGGCCTGCTTTCTGGTCCACATCTCATGAATTTCATAAGGATGAGAGCCCTCAACAGATTCTGTCTAGAAGTCCATACCAGATGGGCAGATTTTATTTTAGCAAGGTATTGCCTGATACATCCTGGCACTGTACCATAAGAACTTTAATGGTAATAGTGTAACTCAGAAAAACAAGAAAGCTGCTACGACTTTTCTTGATGCTTCAGGACTTCACAACATTTCTGACCTAGCCTAGCATGGTGATACCTCCAGCTGGGTATTATCAACATATTGGTAACACCTCATCCCAAGCCAATGGATAATTTCTCCCAGTTTTTATGAGAGCCGGTTTGGTGTAGTGGTTAAGGCATCAGGCTAGAAACCGGGAGACTGTGAGTCTTTTATAGGATCTCCTGCCTTTGGCACAAAGCCAACTGGGTGACCTTGGGCCAGTCACTTTCTCTCAGCCCTAGGAAGAAAGCAATGGCAAACCACTTCTGAAAAACCTTGCCAAGAAAACTGCAGGGACTTGTCCAGGCAGTCTCTGAGAATCGGACACAATTGAACAGTGTGTGTGTGTGTAGTGTGTGTGTGTGTGTGTGTGTGTGTGTGTGTGTGTGTATATATATATATATATATATATATATTTGCATTTATTTATTTTATTTTATTTATTTGTCACATTTATATCACCGCCCATCTCCCCCACAAGGAGGGACCCTGGGTGGTTCACAATAAAACATTTGCAGATGGTCCAGGATAATATGGTTAATGGTATTGAACATTAATGAAAGATCTAATAGAGATGGGGTGGGGAACAGCCCTCCATCTAGTTTCTGGCAAAGGTAATCTACAAGAGCAACCAACACAGTGGCATCTGCAGGTCAAAAGAGGCAAGATGGCAAGATGGCAGTCATGGCACCACAACTGAAGCACTGCCTCTTTTGCACATGCATTGACATCCAAAATGACTTCCCCTGTGGATGCCACTGGACCAATGCCATTTCACATATGTCACATAATCAGACCTGAGTCCTGACTGAAAAGGATCCAGATAAGTCATTTTTATAGGATCTCTGTAGCTGATTTGCCACCATATTTTCAATAATCTTCCCTTTGGGAGAAAGTTGTTGAACATAGCTGGGTCCAAAGAAGGCTTACTCAGGAGAGGTTGCACCACCACCAGCTTTCAAAGCAGGTGGCACCATGCCCACCTCCAAAGAAGGGCTGACTTACTCCCTGATCCTGCTGCTCAGACCCATCTGAAGGAGCCAGGAGGATTAAGCCTGTAAGTGGCAGAATTTAGACCGTGGAGAATTATATCCACTTCCTCTGCTTCTACAAGCTCAAAAGAATCCTAGCTTCTTTTGCCTCCTTCATCATTATAGACTCTGTCTGAATCTGGCATTCAATCCAGAGCAGATATAAACAATTTTATTCACTAAGAAACCTGTAAATTCATCTGCTATATCTGAAGGAACTTCCCTCACTAAAACTAACAAACTGTTATCCTCCAAAGTAAAAGCATGCCCTATAGTCCTACCAACTAATTCAGGAGCTAACATCTAACTTGGGCACCATCTTAAAATAAATGCATGTCCAATCCAGAGCAACTTAGCAAATTGGTAGACATCAATGAGAATGCATTCTGAATTGGAGAGACATTGTTGGGACAAAGACACAGGAGATCTAGGGAGTCCCCTGAAGTCTGAATGTTTGCTAAATAGTTTTCTATTAAGTTTCAAAGTCACAGCTGCCCCAGCCTCTGCACAACTGTCTTGACTCATGAATTGGCAGCCTGAAGGGCAGTTTTCTGGTCCCAGTGCTATAAAGAAATGTTACTAATGACTCCAGGGTAAGAAACCCAGCTTTGTTTGCTTTTCTTCAGTTCTGACAGCTTGATACCAGGCAATTAATAACACATCTATATCCCTAAAGTAGCCAATAAATTTGAATATGCTGATTCAGTTTTGCTTGCCAGTCTGTCCAAAGTAGTTTAAAATCTCATCATTTAGCAGAATTAGAAAATGCCTGTTCACATTGGAGTTTGGAATCAAAATAACTTGCTAGGAATAATTGTATTGCTTTATTTCCTTTACTAGATTTAACTTGATAGTATATTAAAACAGCATTACATGCCTTTTATTAGCGCTTTCAGCTCAGAAAATAAGCTGTTACACAGGAAGCTCAGATTTTTTTGCATACTGACAGCAAAGATGCTTCATTGTCTGGAAATAAGAATGCAAAATTAAGATTGTAACATCATAATACTAAGAAAATAAGAAACAAATGTATTTTCTGTGTGTGCAGTAGCACTCCAGAGTTATTCAGATGTGACCTTCCAGTATAGAATGCAATAAAATTGGCACTGCTAGTTATGTTCCACTAAAGCCAATCTTTTCTGTCCGTATTCAGCACTGATGAGGCTGAGCTGTATACACATACAGTGCTTTCCTTATGATCACCTGGACATGGCTTTCCCATCAAGTGGTTGTACACATTCACTGAACATCAGGACTAGACCTTCTGGGTGCAGTCCAGTTCCTCTATCCTGTATTTATGAATATGTTGAGGATGATTTTATGAAAACATATAGCAATTTATTTTTACACATATCCCATTGGTAGTAATCCAAATTATTGATAACTATATATAATTTTGTGTTGTGCAGATCTGTAGATTGATTTTATTTGTACTGACTTTAACATGTTTGTTTTGACTTACAGCTGAAATAGACACATTTGTGACTTGATTTCAGTTATCCATACAATAACTTTGTGTAAAAGAACTCCTTAGCTATGCCTAAACATAGAAACACAGTGTATAAAGGAGAGAGGCATGGAACCATGTAACTTGGCCCTATACTATCCTTAATGTCTTCATCCTCTTTATCACCAATCTGAAGAGGGTATTGGAAGTAGATGAAAGAGTGATGGGCAATAAAAATATCAATGTGGTTGCTCTTTTTTAAAAAGAACAAATCAATATAGATAAGCCATGTATTCTATACAATATATTTTCAAAGGAAAACTACCATGTTCATGTGTCCATGTCCAGCAATCCTATTGAGTTCATTAGATTCCCATTACATTAGTTGCACTTAGTTCCCCTCCCAATCAACTGCGTACCTAAATCATAGCTAACTTTCCACTTTAATTTCTATGATTCTTAAGTTCAAATAAGTCATTCAAGAATCAGTATTCTACATTCTACTGTATATCAGAATTTAACTCAATTACGGAGATCACTAAGTAAACTTAATCAAAATGACAGATGTCCACTGTACTGAGATGGGGAGAGAGAGAGAAATACTCTGACTTATTAGGTACTGTATTGGCAGATTAATTTATTTGTTACATCTGTATACTGCCAGAATCGAACAATTTGGGTCACTTTACTCTCTTAAAAAATATGAAACAATATAATTTAATTTTCCTGACATCTTTTGCCACCAGACTTCAAAGAAATTGGTATGGGATGTGCTGTTTAAACCTGTGTGTCTCCTTGCAATTATAGCTCTGTGCTTTGAAATTGACCTTCAAGAATGAAACAAAAGTCATTGTAGTTTAAAAGCAAAAGCAATGAGGTAGCAGAATGCTTAATCTCCTTAGACAGAGTCTCAGAGAATTTGAAGGAAAAATTGTACCAGCTCTTTAATCTTCAGTCATTACATCTGCTTGCTGTTGAGTTGTTAACATGTTCAATGTGTCTCTTTCCTATTGTTTAGAAATAACTATGCAAGGCATAGTGCATGTCTAACCTAAATTCAGGCTGTATTTGGACTCTTTGTAGATAAGGAAATTTATTTGTAGAAGGCTATATTCCTATGTAGCTCCCATGAGACGGGCAGTCTTTTACGTTCAGGCCTTTGTACATATCCTTTCCAGTGTTGTTTTCTCAAGAAAGGGATGCAAAGAAATAACCTCATCTTTAAATGATTGGCTGCCTTGGGAATAGGCTATGCTAATTTGTGGTTAGAAATTCAAGAGCACTGGTAGATTCATCTGATTAATTAAAATAAAACAATCCACCACCTGCATGTATTGTTCAAAATAGGATAATAAATATTCCTGAAATACAAATGACATCATGAAGTATTAACATAACAAGAACCAAGTTTCTACCAGTGAGGACAACATTGTTTATCTCATACGATATCTAAAAAGAAGTGAGATGATTTCTAATTCTAATTTGCCTTAACTTTTATGAGCCAGCAGCATGTTATGTTCATTACTTCTAATTTTGATTTATTATTCTGTGGTTGTGGAGCTGCAGCCAACAATGCACCACCCAAGCCCAAAAAAGAAGCACCATCATTCTGAAGTTTGCAGACACTGAACAGGAAACTCCAAGGGGAAACCTCGGGGGCCGTGGGATGCCGACTGAATCTATGTCAGGGGAGGGATCAGCATAAATGTGTATATTCCCATCCATCCCAAATGCAACCTAACACAGAAGAGGAAACCATGCCCCAAAGGGATTGCAAAACTCAGCGCAGAAAGAAAATCAGCACAAGCATGTTCAGCAGCCCTAGAATTCTGTTTGACTCTTTCAGTTAAAAAAAAAAAGAGAGACAACTGGGCACCTGAAACCCTGAAAAGAAGTCCTCCATTCAAATTGTTCTCACAAGGCTTCAGTATGAAATTTAGTCTTTGCTACTTCAAAACCAGTCTATAGAAGCTGATTTAGGTTCTGCATTTCCATTTACAGATGCAGCATTTACTACTGGGATATATTGGTGATACAAATAAAATTTCTGAATAATTAAAATGCAATTGAATTGATATATAAGAAGAGAAAAAGTGGATTACAGCAGATACAGTATTCCAAATCAATTCAGTGATATGAATAGTACTTTATTTATGGTCAAAGGCTATATATATAAAAAAAATCCCTTCTCACCCCTATGGATGGTATGTGACTTCCTCAACCTCGGGTCTTCTACCAGAGGCCTGGGAGTTTGAGGGTTCTGCGCAGTATCTTAGCTGTTCCTAGCATTGCACTGTTATGGACAGAGAGCTATGATGTTGCTCCTGGGATCTGTTGGAGCCACTCTCCCAGCTTAGGAGTCACAGCCCCGAGTGCTCCTACCACCACTGGGACCACTTTGGCCTTCACTTTCCACATCCTCTCTAGTTCCTCCTTCAGGTGCTGGTACTTCTCCAGCTTCTCATACTCCTTCTTCCTGATGTTGCTGTCACTTGGCACCACTACACCACTACTGTATGTGTACATTCTTTGACCAAAGATAAAGTACTATTCATATCACTAAATTAATTTGGAAAGTCCTTTCAACTTAATCCAATTATTCAAATCAATTTTGAAATTGACTCGATGCATATGTTCCAAACAAATTGGAATTCAGAAAAAGACAATTTTTGCACTGCAGGTAGTCCTCATTTAGCAACTACAATTAGGACCAGCAACTCACTTGCTAAGCGAAGCAGTCGCTAAGTGGGAAGTCACATGATCACAACTGTGCTTTCTAGCTCAAAACTGACAAGAGTCATCAGTTTCACACCTTCAGCTACTGTTTGCCTCCTAACCACTCCCCCACCCTTTGGAATGCTCACCCCAGCTCTGGATAATGTTTGTATTTTTTACATTAATTGTAGAAGAAGGGATTAGAAGAGAATAAGCAGGCACACAATGGGGAATGCATATTAAAAGCAATGCACTGGTGCTAGCAGCTGCAAGAATGCTCAGCAAACAGCCAGGGTATTCCCCATTGTGTGCCTGTTTACTCTCTTCTAATCCCTCCCTCTCCAATCTCTCTGCTCTGTGTGAAGGGGGGGCAGAAAAGAGATTACCTACAGAAATCACTTGGTGGGGCCCTTCTTTTCCAGGGGAAGACAAGAGGAGAAGAGGAGCTGCAGTTGGTACGTGGGAGGGGGAGGAGGGCAGGGAAATGCCAGTATGACTTGGGCATCGACTGGGGCAGGGGAGAGGGGCACAGGTGTTTTCTCTCTCTTGCTTTGCAGACTAGGGTAGGGGCATTGCATTTTGACAGGAGGGGATCAGCAAAGGGAGAAGGAAGGGTTTCCAGTCATGCATATTGCAGGGGGGCACCCCTAGCCCAATATAGGTGATGGAAGTCTGAGAGGGGTAAGCAGAGAAGGACAGGGCTTCACCAAGGGCCCTGTTGCATGCAGCCCCTGAGTAGAGTGGTGAGGCAACTTCCCTCATCCACTTCTCCTGTCTGGGACCTTTACTCCTGCTTGGCCATGGGAGAGACCAGGTGTCTGCCTTAAAAAGATGCTTGTCTGCTCCTGTGCATCTCTTTCCAGCTGGCTCTGGATCCAAAGGGACCCAAAGGGGTGCCTTCCCCATCCCATTTGACATTCCAAGTTGCACATGGCTGGAGTCTCTGCCCTGGTGCACTTGCAGAGAGAAGACATCTGTGGGGTATACATGTCAGGGTTTCTGTGCAAAAACAAATCGCTTTCTTTACTGTGTACTTTCTGTTTACTATGACTCTGCTCTGTTCCCATAACAATCCACTGATAAAGCAGGTGCAGCAAATATACCACGTGATGGTATGTTATGTCTTGTCCGAAATAACTCCCATGAGAACCAACGCTCACATTCCCGGGGGAAAGACAATGTACAACACTGCCATCTCGTGGCAATTTATAGTATGTGCAAGTCCAAACGCTGAAGGCTTTGGTAATCTGAAAATGCCTTGTGACCCTCTGATCCTAAGATCCCTCCAATCAGAAAGCTGAAACAAGTGTATATCTCAGCTGTGAACTATGGCTCTATGCTTCTTGACTTCTGTCTGGTCTTGTTGCCATGTTCCTGTATGTGATCTGTTCCTGTGACCTGGAAAGTGCATAACTATGCCTGGTTGTGTCTGTAGGCCATGGCTGCTAATGGAACCAAGGAACGTAACTCTGCTTATAGGTTTGTTTTTCCTTTTTGCAATAATGTAACTATATATGCATTTATTGCCTTATGCTACAAGTAAACACTTTTAGCCCTAAACGCTGCACTCTGTCTGATTACTATGCGCCTTGCCCCATAAGCCAGCATTATCTCTCAATACACTGGCTGTTTGCTGAGTGCACTCATGGCTGCCAGCACCAGCACATTGCTTTTGATGTGTATTCCCCATTGTGTGCCTGCTTACTCTCTTCTAATCCATTCCTCTCCAATCTCTCCACTCTGCAAGGGGAAAAAAAAGAAAAACAACAGGTCAGGCACAGGACAACACGTACTGACTGTAATGGCGATCAATTGACGGAGGGACACTGCGAAGGTTGGTAATGGTCATAAAGTTATTTTTTCAGCACCATCGTAACTTCGACCAGTCACTGAACAAGTGGTTGGTAAGCGAGGACTACTTGTATGCAAAACTGTCCCAGTCAATTTGAAAGCATCTAGCTCAATTCCATGATTAACTTTGATTTTATGAGTTGATTTGAAGAGGTAATCGAATCCCCATTAAACCTCTGTACTGATATTTTGCACAGCTCTATTGACCACTGTGTGTCACAGGCTACTGGGCTAGATGGGTCTCTGGCTTCATTCAACAGGGCTCTTCTCATGTATTGGGCTTTTTGAGGAATTAAAGCATTAGTGATTTGTCAATAATGCTATTATGTGGTAACATCAGAAATCATAACATGAGTCCTGAACACAAAACCCTATTTCATTTGTGCATTAATAGCCTCTTCTTCAGTTATGGCTCATCAAATCACAGGAGTAATCTGTGCAAACTGCTTACAACCCTCTCTTTATTTGGGCCAATTTATCCACCTCTTTTCAGCCATTCCTATTAGGACCTGATTTCCAGACCACAAATATGTGTTAGGCTCCTCTAGCTACTCTAGTTTGTCCTCCTTAATATGTAACACCATGAGAATTGGAACCAGCAATCCCATGTTAATCCTCCTTTGTCACAATTTTGCTGTCACTGCAGATTATTGCAGATGATCTAATCCAGGAGAGTTAAACTGCCACACTGTTAGTCTGTACATGGTTTTACTTTGGTCCAATATTGCCACTGACTCTTTGTTTTACAAATTATACTTGCATTTGCGTTGATCTCAGTATATCACCAAATCGGTAGAGATTTTCAGACTGAGTTGATGATTTCTCACTCAGTACCATCTATGTTTGTTTCAGTGTTTAGTATTACACACCACGTAGATGCATCATCCTGCCCTACCCATTCAAAAATATTTCAATTGACTGTCACCATCTGTCTTTATGGCTTGTCAACTACCATTTATTACTTTTGGGGTGAATTCTCATGCTGTGGCAATTTGCTGGTGTATGCAGACATGGGCATGCAGAGAATTCAGAAAAGACACTGCATTTTCTCCCTGAATATCCTCAAAAATGACATTGGTGAAATAAAGATATGTTCAGTCTTTCTCTATATTTAAAGGCAACACCAGATTGGCTTGGATGCATTTCAACAGTTTTAGGTGAACTTAACATTTGATTTTTGCAAAAGAAATCAAGGACATTTCACAATGTAAATGTTTTTTTTCAATAAGAATTTTTGGTTAGGAGGAGAACCCACTGAAGTGGCCACAACTTTTCCAAATTTCAATCCCACAAAGACAATCCTCCTCTTCAGCTGACCCACAGAACTGCCTGCTACTTTGCTGGGCAGAGGGGGAAAAAAGGGAGCCATGGACTGTGAGGAAGACTGCACGCCCTCTCCCCATCCCAGGATGTCCCAAAAGGCCCCCTCCCTCCAGGGAGGAAGAGAGTTCACCCATCGACCGCCAGTGCCCCCCAGCCAGCCCTACCTCACCATCAGGCATCCAAGTCACTCCCTCATCCTTCCTTTACCATCCACCACCGTTAAGAGATTTCAAATTTCGGCCTCAGTTCCAAAGCAACCAATCGCCGCTTGCCTGTCAGGCTTTGCCACCAGCTGATTGGGCACAAGGGTCAGAGGGAGGTGGGAAAGAAGTTGGGGATATGCCCCTCCCATTTTCCCTTGTGCGGTGCAACCTACAGATTTCTGGGAAGTGTAGTTGGAAGGCACAGTGGCACTGAAACAGCCACAACGTTGTCAAATTTCAATCCCATGGGAGTAATGGGTCCCAGATTTTGGACATGTTCTGTAAGTTAGCCCATTTGAAGTACCTTGGTTCAAAAATTGTTGCCTTATGATGCACTGTTTCACCCAATTGAAGGTTGCAAACAGACAAACAGACACAAGAGTTTTAGTAGTATATAGATTTTATACCAATTTCCCATCAGATTGTGGCTTGATGTAAATATTATTGCTTTTTTTCCATACAGTAGTTCTTCCCATTGTTCCACTGTTACTACTTTTTAAAAATGTTGCATCCATTTTATCATGCAGTTTTTGATTTGTTCTGTCTCCCTATCATATTTCAATAACAATTTATAAATATGTCCTTGGTTTTGTGTAAGTGTTTCAAATTCTGTCACCTTTTCAAGATCCCTACCTTAGATTGTTTTTTATTTTTCCAGTTATTTGCAAATACATTAGCCATGGTAGATTCCTACCTTCATTAAGCAATTCTTATTGTGACTTTAGTCTATTCCTCAAGTCCAAATGTATCATATTGGCATATGAGATCAGATCTTTATTACTATAATTATCCTTGATATAAAAAGGGTTTGATGGTGATGCTAGTGTGAGTTCATTGGACTTAGCCTTGCTTTCAAGGGATTCCAAATTTTAACAATTTTTTTCTTATACTGTAACTCTTCAAATTCTTGTCTTATTTTGTTTCTTTATAACATAGATACCTATGAAGTCCATTGGCTAACCCTGCTTCTTCTATAGTTAATATTATGCTGTTGGGAAATGTTATCTATTCTGTTATCCATGATAGACAGCTTTCTCTATAATATAGTCTGAGAAAAGGTAGTCCACCTCACTCTTTTGAGTCTTCAAATTTTTGAATCTTACCTTTTTTTTATTGCCCTCTATAAATCTGTTTATTGTTTTTTGCCAGTCCTGTAAATTTTTCTCTGGGATATGAATTTGTGCCATTCGAAATAGGAAGTTTATCTTGGGTAATACATTCATTTTCATTTTCATGATAAGTCCCAGCCAGGAAAGTTACTAGCCATCATTGCTTTGATCATAACACTTTTTTTAATTAAGACAGAGAAAGTATAAATTAGGTTACCAGCATTAGTCATACCCATGCCACATAAATACCTATGCCACAATTCCTTGCTAATGGTATTTAGCACTTTTAAACATTTTTGTCAGGATGCCCTGAGCATAAGCAAAGCTCAGTTTTACCCCACCATGTTCAAGCTATTTATTCTCTGCAAGAACATAGAATCTCTAAACTAGAGTCTGTCTTGCAAGCCAACATGCTGTTTCCTGTCTAGTGTGGTAATGACTGTAATTTCTCATTTTGTTTATTTTTGATCATTCACAATTTGATGTCATTGGGGCTTTTTATTTATAATTAATTTTAAAATGAATTATAGCCTCTGTTCTTTTGGCCACCACTTTTGGAATGCACACTTATTGCAAAAGATAACTGAACAGAAGTTGGTTACTCACCTAAGTGGAATTTGAGCTCAATTATTGCATAAAGTTATACTGGAACCAACAGTGTTGCCAAAGCAAAATACTAATTAAAAGAGAGGCCAGTCCAGATTTTCTCAACCTTATTTATGATATCGCTTGTCAGCATCTTATAAATTCTTTCTATTTTATAGATAATTAATTATTTTCAATTAAAACAAATCACATTTTTTTAAAAAAATCATCAAAGAAAGATATTTTCACAAAATGTTATTATAGACATATTTAAAATCAGTGACATTCAGACAGGAACTTTTCTTTTCCTACTAGTTCACAATCTGACACATTTTAAAAATACTCTCCATATGTCACTGATTTGGATGAGCACAAGTGTTCCTTCTTGAAAGAAAACAGTTGCAGGTTGTGAGAGGTCCTCCAATTAAGAATGCAATTGCTGCTACTATTTTGTCTGATTGCATCTCAGTTAAGTAAATATCTGTATTCCAATGTGAGTCATTTTTAAAGTGGCTCATTTAGCACAGCAGCCTCTGCACAAGTTTATCGTCTCTTTCTCTGTGTGTTTGATGTTCAGCATGAATAAGTTATTGGGGTTTGACAACTCCATCTGTTTTGTGAAAATGGGCAGCTCTCATCTCATGCTAGGTTTTCTGAAGGAGCCTGAAGTTTTCTGCTGATTTTCTCATAGGTTGCATTTTATGAGTCTGTTTTATCCATAGGAATCACAGTATCTCATCTTGTTTCCATGGTTTGGGGGCCTATACATTTGGGCCAGCAGGAAGAGGAGACAGGCTGCAATAGTATTGTTTTTGCACTAATCTATGGATTCAAAATAAGATAGTCCCTTAAATCTGTAACCCTAAGTCCACATGCAGCCCTCAGATTAATTTTCTATGTCCCTTTAGCACAGTTTTCTACATGTGATCAGTTTAAATACCTGACAAAATTAAATTATTGGTCTGGCAACCTGTTTTATGGGGATGGGACCAGAAGGAAGAGGGAGAAAGAATAAAAGCAGAATTTAAAAAGTGTATGTAATGAGAGGACTCCCAAATACTTCTGGCCAAATATATTACTACCAAAGGAATGTGCCTCTCAGTAAGAAAATGACAGTCCATTTCTACCATAAAGTTGGTTCTATGCATGATTACCTTATCATGACCACTAAACACCATTCTTGAACAGGGGGAGTGGGTATTGTTTGCTGCTTTGCAAATACTTGGAACATTTTGATTTACAATAGTCTTGATTTTCTGGTGGGAAATCATAGTGGATTAATCATTTCTCACTGGGTGATTTGGCTGTTAGCATTCTTCATTCCTTGTTGATAATTTTCTTTATCCTATGTTGGCAGGAACTCTGCCTATTTCTCTCATCAAAGTCATCAGCTGCCTGTGATCATCTCCCACCAGAGGAACATATGCTTCATGGAGGCAAGTACCTTTCTAGAAGGTGGCAGGTGGAATTGATAGGTGTTAAATAGAAACATGGCTTACTTAGGAAGAAGGTAGCTGCTGTTCATGAGTAGCTTGTTGGCAGTGGTTAGAGAAAGAAAAGGGAAAAGGAATCCAGCGCACAAATGCCCAGGAGGCTTCCAACAGAGAAAGCAAAACAAGAGTAAGATGTGGAACTGTCCATGGTAGAGCCTTTGTTGGAACCAAAACAGATCTGTGCATGTGTGGGGAATGAGATGATGCAGAGAAGCTCCAGGGCAAAGGAGAACCTGGGGGAAGCAAGGCAATGGAGAACAAAAGGCTCCAGCAACTGCTGTCTCTTTTGTCTTCTGAATTAGGTACACCAGTTCTAGAGAATGACTTCATAGGACAGGAGAGGCAGTGAGCATATGCATGGGTTTGAAGAGTTGCTTGGAGTGCCTGGGGCGTGGTGGCTCAGCAGGTAAGATGCCAGGCTTGTCTATTGGAAGATCGCAAGTTCAGAGGTTCGAATCCCTAGCCCCGTGTGACGGAGTGAGCTCCTGCACTCGTCCCACCTCTTGCCAACCTAGCAATTCGAAAGCATGCAAATGCAAGTAGATTAATATGTACCACTTTGGTGGGTAGGTAACAGTGTTCCGCGTGCATCATGCTGGCCACATGACCATGGAAGCGTCTTCGGACAACACTGGCTCTTGCATGCAGGCATGTGAGAAACTGAAAAGCAGTGGGCAACACTTCAGCAAATTGCCAATTTCCTTTGAGTGCAATTCAAGGTGCTGGTTACGACTGCAAAGCCCTACATAGCATAGGGCTCAGTTATCTGAGGGAATGCCTATCTCCTGTGGTGTCTGCCCAGCAGATACAAGCTGACAGGGTTGGCACAATCCTGGTCCCTTCAATTAGAAAGAATCACATTTCAGGACCTAGGAAGCGTGCCTGCTCTGTCATGGTGCCTGTCTTCTGGAATGAAGTTGCCTCTGAGATCCTGATGATGTTCTGGAGAGCCTTAAAGGCCTGGCTGTTTTCCCAGGCCTGGGCTAGGTGGCTTAAGCCCTTTGTGGGGTGTGTGTATATGTTTTATGTGTTTTTGGACAAATTTGCCATTTTGTTCTGTTTTTTACTTGTTCTCTGTTTATCTTGTTTTTTCCCCCTTTTATTCACATTGTATTTTATTCTGTTTGTTATGTCGTAAGGTGCCCAAAGTTGTTCTGGAGTTTGGTGGTGCCTAAATCAAATAAATTAAATTAAATGGTAACCAAAAAAGACTCAGGCAAGAGAACCTGGGAATGAAGAAAACAGAAGGAGATGTTGGGGGTTGGACTGTTTCTCCAACCCTTTGTTACTCAGGGTCTGGCAAGAGTAGTGACAGTTGCTGGCCTAGGGCGCTTCAGAAAAAAATCATGAGGTGACTGGGTGAATCTGAAGAAGGCTGAGATGACAAAGGAGTAGGCTAGAGAAACTAATAAGCATCTAAAAGAAGTTCTAATGAAAGCCTAACTACAGAAATAAAAATAGATTTAGTTGCTAAATTGATATGTAAGCCTTTAAAGTATACTCCTAAATATATAGAGAGATAACACCTGAAGATATAGCACATTAG
Source organism: Charina bottae (assembly GCA_023362775.1). Taxonomy (NCBI): domain Eukaryota; kingdom Metazoa; phylum Chordata; class Lepidosauria; order Squamata; family Charinaidae; genus Charina; species Charina bottae. The sequence goes on along the minus strand of JALMGJ010000004.1, from coordinate 91,525,113 downwards.
AATTCACAACCTGTTTAATACAAGCACCCAATTTACTTATATGAACCCAGCTTGCAGAACAAAGCACTCTTTTGTAATAAAACCATGTGTCCTGCTGGGTTACCATCATACCTTAAGAAAGGCTTCATAACATAAGAGTGATGGGAGGAGAGGCATTCACAACCTAGAACATGAGGATTCCAGATGCTGTATTGGAGAGCTATCCTGGGGACAAAGAGGGGCAGCTTTTAGCAGAGGTGCAAAGAAGCAAGAAGCTGAGCAGTAATTGGCTGTGTCCTAAGAGGAGAAAGGGAATTAAGAGAAAAAGACCCTATTTCCTTCCCACCGCATCCGCATGTGCCAAGCTGCCCACAGACTTCCTGTTATGTTCATAGCTGGTGGCCAGAGCAGCAGAATGCAGTACTGAAAAAGAGAGACAGCTTTGTATGGAAGCTGGAACTGGTGCCACTGTGCAGTGTCAAGGGTAACCAGTCTTGGGAAATAAGCAGAGAAAGAGAAAGGGCCACTTCAAGTGAGAGTGGTAGAATGGATCTGGAACCTTGAGATAAATAATAATAGACGTAGATGAATAAGTATTATGTATAGCTAGGATAGATGCTGAATAGGTTAGGACAGGGGTCGGCAAACTTTTTTATGCCAGGAGCCATTTTGACAGTTATAAAATTTATAATATCATTTGAGGGCCAGGGGGCGGGGTTTGCGGCCGGGAGCCAATCGCATGGAAGGGGGTGGGGTTTGCGGGCGGGGGCCAATCGCGTGGAAGGGGACGGGGTTTGTGGGTGGGAGCCAATCGCGTGGAAGGGGGCGGGGAGGTTTGGAAGAAGGAGAAGGGAAAGAGGCTCGACTGCTCCAGTCGCTTCTCTTCCGGTAAAGCTGGTGGGGAATCCAGCACGGGAGCGGGATTTGCGGGCGGGAGTTTGCGGGCCAATCGCGCACACTTAGGGCCTGCTGCCACCATGCCCACTGCCATGCCTGCCCCCGCCATGCCCGCTGCCGCGCCTGCCCCCACCACGCCCACTGCTGCACCTGCCCCCGCCACGCCCACCACGCCTGCCTGGGGAAGAGCCACACTCAAGGGGCCAAAGAGCCGCATGTGGCTCGCGAGCCGCGGTTTGCCGACCCCTGGGTTAGGATAAATGAGAATAGGTTTATGGCACAGTGAAAAGTACAATAAATTTAAAAAGCCACTTCACTGTTCACTTATTAAGCAAAATTTATCTTTTCTAATATGCATAACAACACAATTGCTCCCAATAAGAATTGCTATGTCCTGCCTGGGGCTGTCCCCATCCCTGAACCCCATGGAAGCCAAATGAGTCCTTAAATATTGGGAAACGAAGGACTAGTTGTGACTACAAGAAGCCTGGTATTTGAACGTTAAGCCAAATGTCTGAATGATTGCCTTGACATTTTCCAAATGTTCAGACTTAAAGGACATACTTTATTTCTGAAGTAAGCAAAAGTTTCTCATTCACCCCTACTGTCAATAACCACTAAATAAGGTACTTTCTAGAGTTCGTAGCTAAACAAGTATTTGAAGAAGTTGGGTTTTCCCACATTCAACCATCTCTCTAACAATTGTACCACGTTGTTTCTAAGCTTTACAGCAGCCCTATGGAAAAAGAAAGTGAGTATCATAACAGGTATTGTTGAGAACCAATGTGGTATAGTGTTAAGATTTTATTGATTTATTTATTATTCAGATTTATCACTGCCCATCTCTACAGCAGTAGATTTTGGACTAGGATTGGTGGGAAGATCTAGATTCAAGGCCACTTCAGCCAGTTCACTGGCTGACTTTGGGCTGGCCATTATCTCTCATTCCTTCACAGGATTGATGGTGTGTGCTAAAACTGGAGGAAAGAATACACCACCTAAACTCCTGGAGAAAAACTAGTAAGTAAGCAAATAAATAATGAGGGCAACCCAGCAAGTAAAATCATGCAATTGAGAACCATGTGACTTCTTTGCCCTTGTCTTTGGCAACTGCTGCAGTTTAGGATCTGGCAGCTGCTGTGATATGTGAAATGCATCTTACTTCATTAAGATCAAAGAAACCAGGCATTTGTTCTCAGTGTGGATGTCTCCAGCCAAAAGTACTTATGCTGATTAACGGCTTTTGCTTGAATTCTTAACCTTCAAACAAGCTACCCCTTGGGGAACTGCTGATGCCACAGCCACTTGTCTCAAAACTCAGCTGTCTGCTTTTTATTGAACTTGATGTACAAATATTTAAAAGATAATTGAAACACTAATTAAAGACTATTCAGGCATCCATAAATGAGATAAATCATCTAATGACAATTTCAGGAGCTAAAAGGCGAGGCTATAGATTGAAACAAGGATAGTTCTTCATCCATTCTTACTTATCTAAACAATGTCTATGAGAGAGGGTAGATTTTTGAAAAGAGCTCAACAATACAAAAGGGTTTCCTCTGATGATTTCAACATTAGCATAGCTGTCTATTACAAAAGGGCAATCCGTGTGATCATTTCAGATAGCAAATTTTCAAGAAGCAAAGTGACAATTAGAAGTTTGTTATTATAAATAATATCAGAATAATAATTTAATAAGTTTGATTGTATTTGGTGAACTAGTGGTCTTCACTTACCAAACTGCTGCTTCTAATGGCTTTTAAAATCCTGCACAAATCAAGTTGGTTAAAGAACTATCTCTGGGATATCTCTGGGAACTTACAGTCAGTTGGTCCTGACCCTCTCTACTTTTCAGAAGGCATTGAAGACTTCATCAGCCATTGGATCTGGAAGTGGTATGACCCATTGAATGATTTTTTTCCCTGGCATTCATGCATTCATATGTTGTTGATTTGGATTATGTTTTTATACTTTGTTTCATTATGTGGTTTTTATTGACTTGTTACTGTTTATTGGCGATGAATGTCAGCCTGAGTAGGACTAAGTAGGACAGCTACATAAATAGATTCAATCAATCAATCAATCAATCTCTATGGCAGGGCTTTCCAAACTTTTCCCGTTGGCAACACACCAATGGCGGTGTGCGAAAACCCGGAAGCACCGCCACTGCCACGAGGCTTCCGAGTTTTCGCCCGCCACTGCAGGCTTTCGGGTTTCTGCGTGCCACGGCGGCAGTGTCCTGGTGTGCCGTGCGAAAACCCGGAAGCGCTGATGGCTCGCCACTGCGCGTACTTCTATTTGTCCAATGCCAGCAGTAACTTGGCTGGCCAGCCAGGGGAGAAGAACCTTTCCAGCATTATTTCTTTTATGGAATTTTCTACCTCAAGCTATATATTTGGCTCCTCCTCTTAAATGTGAGGCTCCCCTATCTTAAATGTGACCTTTTGCTACAGAGGAATTTTTTTTAGTTCATTAGGCTAAGTTTATTGGTGCCTTTTTGAATTGGTAAATGCTTTGGTATTTATGGTTTAGTATTTTATTTATGTATCTTTTGTATTAATATCCCTTGTTTTTTTCTATAGGGAACTAAAGGTAGTTTTACTGCTACAAATTTTGAATGTATTGTGATTATTTTACTCCATTTTTTTCTACACCGTTTTAGGAAGCTTTATTTGAATACAAAAAACTACAAACAACAAAAAATCTACTCAAACTTGAATAAATCAATAAATTTATCTACAATAAAGCCATGGGAAAATAAGCTGGATAGCAGAACAGGTCATGCACCAGTGTAAAGTGGGTTTCAACTGTATGACCTGTATGTATCAGTTTCCATTTGAGGTAGGCCACTTCTTCCTAGGGACAAATCTGTCCCTGCTCAGATTTGGGTTACAAAAATGCCCTTGCTATTAGACAGACAAAATTGGAAACTCCTATCAATGTATATACAGTATGTTCACTTAAAAGAAAACCATGCTAAGATATTTATTAATAGTCACAGTATCTATCAATAGGCAATTTTAAAACTTCCTGACATTAAACACTGCTTTTATTTCTCAGGCCCAAGTTTCAGAATATAGTACAATGAACAGCCAGCCCATCCAATCTTTCTAGGGCATCATTTAATTTCATTTGTTGCTCTTACAGGTCTTCTGAGATTTTAGAATAGATTGTGTTATGGGTAAGGATAGGTATCATCAGATGCAGAAACTGATTTGAAATAATGACAGTACATATTACCTTTGGTTTGCTTTGGGGAAAAAAAGCAAGAGTGAATTCACAGGAGGTAACAGCAGATGGAAAGGCTGCTATTGGAACACAAAGTTTGCTTTGTCACATCAAATATCTGTCCTATGAAGAGAGAAAGGGAAAATGTTTCACTCAGATTAAAATGGAAAGAAAGCCCTATACATTTTTTAAATAAATTGATGTCAGGCCTCCACAATTAAGAAATACAAGGAACACATTTTGTTTTTCTTCTCTTTTTTAAAAGATGGCCACTGACTAAAATTAATTAAAATCTAATCATTTAAGGAAAGCAGAATCTGATTTGGTGCATTTCTTTTCTAATTGGCTTCTTTTTTTGTCTGTTACCATCTGCATTTCCCTGGATATATTCTTGTCTTATGGCTCTTAGATTTTTTTTTAAATTAATCTTATAAAAACATAGTGTAAATAACTGGCACATTCTCTAACTATTGTTTGCCCTCTATTCCGGCAAAGGAAAGCACTGCTAGGTCCAACACCCAAAGCCATTGTGATCGTACTGGGAGACTTTAACGCTAGGGTAGGGGCTTTCTTGCATGATTATGCACAATTGGGCATCGTACCTGAGAACTATTTATCAAATGACCCACCCTGGCACTCCAGAGACTCCAACTGGCAGGCTCCAAACTGATCTCCTTGACTTACACATGCAATCTTCACATCTTAGGAGGCAAAGACAGTTGCTTCATATAACCCTTTACCTTTCATGCTGGGAATACTAGTAGCGTCCTGGATTATATATTTGTCTCAAAAGACAAAACCAACTTATTCTCAGACATGCAAGTCTATGTGAGGGAGGACAGTGACCATCAACCGATTGCAGTTAATTTTTATGGCAGTTCCGATTTAAGTCTACCCACAGCACATGACAAGAGGCTACTTGCTAACCTTGAAGTGAGGCAAGCTAGGAGGCTCAAATGGTCTAAGGTGGACACTAAGGCAATTTCTAGTTTTATGAACTCTGAGAGGGCCCAGTCCTGGGTGAAAATGGTTGCTATATTTACTCAAGACCCAGATGGAATTTTTACCATGTATGCCAATCTGTGTTGCATGTTAAGAAATTTTTTAATAGACAAACTGCCAGATAGGAATCGACAGCCCATGAGATCTAATTGGTTCAACCTTGATTGCTCTCGCTCCAGAAAGACCCTAAAAGCAGCTATGCGTCTGGTTCAAAGAAACCCTGCACCAAACAGTCATGCCAAGATGCTAAAGCTCAGATGCAATTACAAGAAACTAATAGCCACTAAGAAGGCTCAACACACAGCTACAGTTTGGTCTGAGCTAGAAAAGTCAGCAAAAGGGCCCAACTCAGTCATATTTTGGAATGTCGTATCTGGCATGCTGAAGGAGCATAAGCTCCTATTTGATATCCCCATCTCAGCTTCCGTTTGGGAGGATTTTTATACTATCTTATTTGCCAATTCCAAGCAGGTTCACTCAGGAAAGATGACTACTGAGTTTCTGACCCATGACAATCTTCCTCCTTGGCCACCAGTGTCAGTGACAGAAATTAAACATATTATTCAGTCACTGAAACCTAATAAGGGACCTGGTGAAGACTTCCTACCCCCAGAACTTTTTAAGAAACACATTGACTAGTGGGCTCCACTACTGGCAGAACTGTTTACATACATAGACAACACTGGCCATATTCCAGCAGGATGGGAACTCTCCATTATAGTTCCCATACACAAAAAAGGAGACAAGGAAGATCCTAAAAATTACAGACCCACGAGCCTTATTGATATAACAGCCAAGATGTATGCAAAACATCTCTTGAGAAAAACAGAAGATTGGGCTATTGAGAAAAACATATTAGTGGAAGAACAGGCCGGGTTTAGACCTGGGCACTCCACAATAGATAACTGTTTTGTTCTACACCATCTTATCACCAAATATACAACTGACGGTAAACACCTGTATACATCTTTTATAGATCTTAGTGCGGCATTTGACTCCATTAACAGAGACATCTTATGGAAGAAGCTGGCCAAGCTAAACATGGAACCTAGACTTTTATACCTGATAAAGGCGCTCTATACAAATACATGTCTGAAAGTCCATACCGGAGTCCATGGTTCTCTCACACAGAACATACCCACCTATAAAGGCATCAGGCAAGGATGTATCTTGGCCCCGATGTTGTTTAATCTTTATGTTAATGACATCCCAGTATTACTCCATTCTACAGACCTTCACATGCCAAAGATCCTTAACAGACATAACAACATCCTTTTGTATGCAGAAGACATGATTTTGATGGCACACTCCCAAGTAGGCCTGAGAAGATTGATGGGGAAATTTGGTGCCTATTGCGCCTCTAATTCTTTGAATATCAATAAGTCTAAATCCAAAGTGGTGGTTTTTGGAAAAAGACAGGCCAAATACAACTGGCACTTGGATGGGGAGCCTATAAAACAAATAGATTGTTTCTCATATTTAGGGGTGGTTTTCACAGATACAGGGCCTTGGGTCAATCACTTGAAACAAAGTTCTATAAAGGCCACAGCAAGTTCTAAAATCTTAACTAAATTACTTAATTATAACCACCCAAGTACTCTGCTCTCCATTTTAAAGGTTCATAAGGCAAAAATTGTACCAGTGTTAACATATGGCACCGAACTGTGGGGCCTATCAAAGTCCTCCTTACTTGAACAAAATCAAGCACACTTCTTAAGAACAATTCTGGTGACTGACAGGAATACACCTGCAGCAGCAGTAAGAGCTGAAACAGGTACACACTCCGTTTATTTTTCTTCTTCTTGGTGATCACTCGTAGCCGAGTAAGATTGTCTTCCAGGGGTAAAATCTTAACAGTGGATCCGTAAGTGGCTGTAAAGGCCAATTCTGGATCTGCACAACCTCCCACAATGAGGGCATAGGTGTCCTGTTCCAACTAAGACTGACACAGAAGTGTTACTGAAATAACTTTATTTACACAGAAACACAAGCTGCCCAGTTTACACAGTCCTCTTCTTCTTCCACAGATGGAATAGCGGCGAGTCCCTTGGGTGACCCTTGCCAGACAGGACAGGCCAGGGAGGACGCAGACGATCTGGAAGGTGCGTCAACTGGCGGCGGACTGGAGTTGACAGGTAAGGTGACCGTGGCTGTGGATTTAGCTTGACTGTCAGGGCTGGAAGTAGGCCAAGGCCCGACAAAGGCAACCCACTGGTGGCCGGCGTCAACTGGGCTTTGCAGCTGGTCTGAGATGGTGGCCGTCTGGGTAGGCTGGGGCCCGACAAAGGCTGCCCACTGGTGGCTGACGTTGGCTGGGCTTGACTGCTGTTCTGGGCTGGTAACCGTTGGGGTGGACCGGGGCCCGACAAAGGCAGCCCAATGGCAGCCGGTGTTGGTTGGGCTTGGCTGTTGCTCAGGGCTGGTGGTAGTCGGGTTCAATGGGAAGGGGGCAGGCAAGGTGGCAGCGCTTACCCCTATGCTGGTTTCTTCCGTAGGGAGCAAGAACGGAGGCGTGGCGACCGGGAGAGACTCGGGCGCGAGGCTTGGCACGGCAGCAAGGTAAGGCCTGGATTCTAGGCTTGGTGAGGTGGCGGGGAAGTTTCTCTTCAACAAGGTGTAGAATCATAGTGATGAAGATAGCGAATAAGGTTGGAGCAATAACACATCCCTGTTTAACACCGGATTCCACTTTAAATGGATCACTTTGAGAGCCATTGTTATTCAGGATTGTTGCCATCATGTTGTCATGGAGTAGCCGCAAGATGTTCACAAATTTATCAGGGCATCCGATTTTCAGAAGGATGGTCCAGAGAGCAGTACAATTTACAGTATCAAAAGCTTTAGTCAGATCAATAAATGCCATGTACAGAGGGCGGTTTTGCTCCTTGCATTTTTCTTGAAGCTGTCGTGCAGTGAAGATCATATCCACTGTTCCCCTGGAAGGGCAGAAGCCATTTTGCGTTTCAGAGAGGATGTCTTCTGATATAGATAGGAGACGGTTTGCGAGGATCCTTGCGAGGATTTTGCCTGCCGTAGTCTAGCAGTAATTGAAGTCTTCAACTACTCGTGGAGGATTCTCCCCATGTAACCTGACAGACTATCAAAAATGTGCCTTGAAGAACAGATGGGCACATTACAATGCACTACATGGATCAATCAGCGTCTTCACACCATCTCAACCTCGGCTGCTCAACACAATATCTACTCTCAGCCGGACATCAGGCCAAGGCAATATTTAAACAAAGAGTGTTGGATGTTAATGCTCAAACCAATATTGAGTCACTTGGAAACATTAGGTTGTTGAAATGGTTGGCCAAGAATAAAATGTCTTTTCAAGCAGAAAAATATCTGACAATGGGTCTGACTCAATACCATAGGATAGCTCTTACCAGAGCAAGATTCGAGCAGCAAGATTCTATGGTTAAATATGGACGATTCCATCAAGTGCCATATACTGAGAAAACATGTATTTGTGGAGCATCCGAAATAGAAGACATTGTGCATGTCCTATTTAACTGTCAATTATATGCCCCAGCAAGGGCTCAGTACCTACAGACACTACTTAACAGAACCATATATTGGGACTGTAACAAAAGACTATGTTACTTCCTTCAGGGCACAAACACATATGTAGTCACCAGAACTGAAGTTTATAGTCAGAGCTGTCCAACTGGGAACACAATTTGTAGAACACATTGGGGTAACATGTAAAGGTGATGAATTCACCTAAACACATACTGTTTTGTATTTTATTATTCATTTATTATAAGTCTCTGCATTATCTTATACTCTTTTATCTTACTCTTTTATCTTTATCCTACCTTACTGTATCTTACCTTACCTTATCTCACTTTAGTCTATCTTATCTTATCTTATCTTATCTTATCTTATCTTATCTTATCTTATCTTATCTTATCATCACCTTACCTTACCTTACCTTACCTTACCTTACCTTACCTTACCTTACCTTACCTTACCTTACCCTGTTCTGTTCTGTTCTGTTCTGTTCTGATTTATTCTATTGTATTCCACTGTGGCAGATGCCCATTTTTGATATGGTCAATTGACTAATCAATAAAGTTATACTACTACTACTACTACTAGGTTCAACAAGCAGTGAAGATATGCTAAAGCCAGTGTGATTAGCAGGGAGCTGAATCTTGTCAAAATGTCCAATATATCACCTTAAGCCTTTTGTCACTTATCAGGAGGTCTTTAAACTTGCGATCTTATCTCGGGAATTGAGTTCTCAAGAGAAGAATGGTGGCTCGATTGTGTCAAAGTTAATAGGAGTGTAGTGCAATTTATATACCTGTTTCAAATGCTGGTTTTTTATGAGAATTTTTATGCTCAGATGTGAGTACCTGAATACAAAAATACAATAAGTACATTTTTATAAGTGGAATTTGCTTATACAGTAATATTTGAAACAATTCTTTTCATATGAAAGCGGTTTGGGTGGTATCGTGGAGAAGGGGAAAAAAAAAACTTGGAATTGGATTTTCAGTTACATATTGGAATATGGGATTTTCTTGTTGCATTTTTTTTCATGTTTTTGAACCCATGTGAGTAATTTGTATGCAGTGAGCATGTTTGGTTCAACTGATTTTCAACTATCAACTGGGCTGATTCAGGATTCTCTTCTTTCTGTCATCTTTTCCTCCTAACTTTTTTAATTTTGGGGGTACTAATCTCTTCTAATCCAACTAACCCTTTGCTTTTGTGCATGGGTTATCCTTTTTTTAGTCATACAGTCTGCTGTAGAAGGGTGGTTTGCTGTTAATAAACTCTCTCAAGTTATTGTCATAGCACACAACCCTTGATTTACTTTGACTAAATAAAGTTACCTTCTGAGGATGTAGATTTAATATAACAGACTTTCAACTATCATTGGACTTTTTTTTTTTTTGTATTTTTGTATTTATCATCCACCTGTATTTTTGTGGATGATGATGATTGTTGTTGTTATTGTTGTGCCCTTTGGGCTCCTTTAGAGAGGTGACTCCTTGGCAAGTCCTTGGGTCAGTTTATAGTAAAGGGAGACAGACTTTCCCACCTTTGAATTGCTAGACATGCAGTATCTGGAAATTAATAGGGAAGAGGCTACATTTTTGCCCAGATTCACAAGAGAAAATGACATTGTAGAGTCACCCTATTGGAAGATGGGGGGTAAATGTTTTAATGGAAGTCCAGAAATGAGCAACAGATTCTCAGCTTGAATCAACTGATTAGTAATTACTATTTGGGAAATTTTGAGAGGTTACATTTTGAATACAATTTATATAAATCTCCTACTTGGTAGTATACACAATTAAAACACGTACTGTTAAAACAATATGGCTTGGATGCCTTAGCAGAATCAAAGATAGTTGAAACATTTGTCACATTTGTTAATTCAACTTGGGGAAAACAAAGTAGCTATAAATGTAAATGTGATGCTCACTTCCACTCCAAAAATATGGATTTTGACATTTTATGAAGACGTCTGGCTGTAGCAAGCCTTGTGTTTGGCTAAGAGAATTATTCTACATAGATGGAAAGATGACACACCAGTTGTCATAGAGTTAATTCAAGAGATATATTCTATGCTGATTTTTGATATGTTGTTATATTGTAAAAATGAAAAGACAGAGCAATATGTTTCTTTATAGTCTAGATTTAATAACATGTTAAAGAACTGAGCTAGTTCTGTTAATTATATATTGTTCTTTTTTTTTGAAAGCAGTTCATTTTTATCACTGTTATGTATATTTTTATTTTTGTTTAAACTTCACAATAATCTATAATAAAATCTATTTAAAAATATGATTTACTTCCCTCATAGTTACTCAGTCTATATGCCGTTTTGCCCTAAGTGTATTTTAAACAATGGGCGCTTGTGAATTTTTTGTTTATTGTATATACAGCAGCCCTTTCTGACTTTGTTCTTCCCCACCCACAGTTCTTGTGGAGTGGGGTGGGCTATAAATATTGAAATTAACTAACCAAATAAATACATAATAAACTTTCTCACATTCATCCATTTGCCTTGCTGCAGGGAAAAAATCTGGTATGCATACCACCTGCCTACCACCTACATTGCACTTCTCAAATTCTGTTCATTGTCACCTTTCATACCTTTTCAGTCAGAATTCTATAACTTTACTAGACTCACTTAACAAGTGAATCCCCCTGCATTTTTTCCATTCTTTTCTCCTACTTTTTCTTTTGTATAGAGGGAATATCACAGCAACCTTCCAATCATTGGGCATAGGTGTAGTCTTTACACACACGCACATTCACTCCATGATCAGATAACATCCATATTTTACCACTTTTCAACAAGTTCACAGCACTTATACTTCCTTTTCATCATTCTTATCATGGACAATAACATACTATTTGTTTCAATTTTCAACTTTTTGACATAATTTTTTAAAAATACTCTTTGCATCATTCTCTTAAGATAAATCCCAAATAATTTCATTAGTTTTATTTTTTAATTCCATTACTCTGCTGGAGGTTCTTTGTTTAGTTCTCTTCACATACTTCCAATATAAGTTTTTATTTCCATCAAAATCACTCTGCATCTTCTCTGTGTCAGGATTTAGAGTGAAGAACCACGCTGAGACAAGAATTGAACTCTAGTGTTTATTGTTCTACTCTATTCGACAGAATCCTGCTAAACTGAACTAAACTAGCAAACACTAAGGGAATAACCCCAGAACACTAAGGCGGTTCCTTTCTGATTTTCTTGGGTGGGAGTCCAAGGGATTCTGCACTGCGCATGCACTTTTCCCCCTGGAGAGGGCCCTCTCCTTCTCCACCAGCAATCTCCATAACATCCTGCTTCTTTTAATTGAACCCACTTCTAACTCTCTCTGATTATATTGGTTGCAACTACCCTTCTCTCCACATATATAATTTTTATTAAGGAAGTTTTTCCACAGAGTAAAAATAGAACATATTGTAAGTTAAAGATAAGAGAAATAAATTATAGAAAAGTGAAAGAGAAATTTAAAAAAATAGAAAAGAAGGAAAAAGAAATAAAAGAAGTGGCTTCCCATCTTCTATTTTAACCTCTCTCTCTAAGGTTATATCAAAGTTTCCTTCTTTCCACAATCATCTTTCTTTCTAATCATGAAATCCATAAATCATCAGTTTCATTTTTTTCTTTTTTCAGCAAAAAGTCCATAAGAGATTTCCGGTCACTAATTAATATAGTAGTTGATCTTTCTGTAAGCAAACAAGTTAATTTTACCATCTCCTAGTTCCATCATCCTCAACAATCATTCCTCCATTTGTTTTTCTTTCTGTAAGTTGGAAGGAAGGCTAACTCGCGGAGAGGCTGTTTTCTTTGTCCTGCCGTTTTCATAGAATCTTTTCAACTGTAAATTGATTGTATCCAAAAGTGAGAGTTTGGTCAAACTTAGTGTCCTTTAAAAGGCTGCACACGTTTCTCCCTTGTCCCCCAGATACTCTATAAGACTTACACCCCACAGTCTCCTGATGAGGAGCAGCTGTCCGAGGTGCAGGTGGTGATCTCTTGGTCTCTCCTTCAAATGGAAAAACTTTCACCAACCAGAAATCACCGCTGGCTGCCATTCACTTTGGAAACATCTACTCCACCATAGAACCTCACCCAGAAACCTCATTTTCTTGGGAGATTAATCTATCTTCTATTTTTTTTTTGATAAAGGTTCCATAGGTTCCTTTCCTGAGATAGTTTTACTTTTCACTCTTGCTATTTGTTTATTAGATTTATATCCCATCTTTATTATGTACAACTCAAGATTTCATACATAATTCTGCTTCCTCCTGTTTTCTCCACAACATAAACTCTTCAAGGTGTGTTGGGCTGAGAGAAAGTAACAGGCCCAAAGTTTAGAAATCAACTAGAATTCAGTCCCCTCCCCTTTTTTTCCTTCCTTCCTTCCTTCCTTCCTTCCTTCCTTCCTTCCTTCCTTCCTTCTCTTCTCTTCTCTTCTCTTCTCTTCTCTTCTCTTCTCTTCTCTTCTCTTCTCTTTCCCTTTTTCTCCTAGATTCATTCCTGACATTATCAAAAATGGTTTGTCCTACATCCAGAACCTCTCAGTCATGCTATATATCCATCCCCTTACCATGTATATAGATGAATAAACATGTTTAAACCTCATGTTCAAACAAACAGACCTTTTTCTAACAGATATTCATCAACCAATCACCATTCTCATTCATGTTTGAGTCCTCAAATGGTGACCCAGTCATTTTTTTTTCTTATTTTCTCTTCTTGTTCCCCCCATGAATTCTTGCCACTTAACAGAATAATTTCCCCATGGGTTACATTGTTGTTGTTTATTCGTTCAGTCGCTTCCGACTCTTCGTGACTTCATGGACCAGCCCACACCAGAGCTTCCTGTCGGCCGTCACCATCCCCAGCTCCCCCATGGTTGAGTCTGTCACCTCCAGAATATCATCCATGGGTTACATTACTGCAGAATATTGAACAGTTTTCACCCATGACTCATATCTAGTTCTTTTATTAACATGGTTCCCAAGAGAAAGCATGTTCTCACCAACAATGAATTCATATGTTCATACGTATGTTCACACATACAGGAATCTAAATTACATCAATTCATACTTTCTGACAAACATGTTAGCTCTTGCAAATGTATATCTTTGCTTCCCAGCATGTATTCATCAATACCACACCACAAGATAACACCACCTACATTCAGATCTATTACATTTTTTTCCTTTCTTATAGTTTCACAGGAACATGTTTTTCTTTTCTTTTTCACTATATTCAGTACATTTTAGTATATAATAGTGATGCATTCATGCACACCCTCATAGCTACTGAAAATTTAGAAGAATCTTTTTTGTTATTTGTTTTGTTTTGTGTTTATTAATCATTTTTAGAAGAAGAAGAGGGAATGAATGAGCAAAAGGAGAAAGAAAAGAAAAAAATAATTGATGCAAAAATTTTATGTCACTAAGGGCACAAAGGAGTTACCCAGGTTGTACAATTAATACTTGGTATATGATTGATAAGAAATTAACCATAAAAAACAAAGTATATTTTATTATTTTAACAATATGAAAAAGAATTTGAATCTCTGAGCTGAGTGCCAAAATCTGCACTATTTTTTTTATTTAAATATTTTAAAAAATATAAAGAAGAAAATCTACTAAAAAGGTGAAATATTTAGTTTCTAACTTCTCCTTTGTTGTACTCTGACTGATATACAATATTTATAAAAATGTAATATTTTTGTCTTTTTCTGACTTCAGTTTTTTAGTTAATTTTTTCCCTTTAAAAAGCATAGTATAAATTTGCTGCATAATATGTAGTAAATGGAAGTCATTCTTGTTAAATTAGCTTAAACTTCTGTTGTGAATATATGCTGTTAATTTTGCCAGTACTGCATATTCTTTGAGTTTGAATTTCCAACCTGATATTGTCAGTAACATCTTTTTTCCAATGTTGTGCAAGTTAATCTTCACAGCCGTGAATATGTATGTTAGTAAACTGTGATTTTTTTTGTTGATATGTTTTGTAATAATGCCTAGTAAAAAGATTTGTTTTTGATCTGAATTGATTTGATTTTAGATTTGATTTCTAAAATTCTCTGAATAGTACTGTGTATTTCTTTCCAGGACTTTTGAATTTTTTACATGTCTAGTATATGTGGTGAAATGTTCCTTCTGTCTCATGGCATTTCCAGCATTTATTACTGTATGATTTGTCTATCTTGGAAATTATTGATGGAGTTTTATACTATCTATAAAATATTTTAGACCAGTTTTCTCTTAAATTGTAACTTGGGGTTAATTTTATAGATTTGTTCCAGAATTCTTCCCATTGTTGTGTTGGAACTGTTTTCTTTAAAGTTCTACATCCATTTTACCATACATTTTTTTTATTTTTTCTGTCTCCATATCTTATCTAAATAACAATTTGCATATATGCCCTAGTAGGTGGTCTTGATTCTGTACGAGCATTTCAGAGGTGAGAAGACCTCTCTCATTTTTGATGTCAGTTTTATTCTTCTAGCAATTTGTAGGTACCTCAACCATGGTGTGTTCCAGCCCTTGCCAAGTATACCCTCTCCTCATTTAGCGACCGCAATCAGTTCCTTAAATCAGAAATGAAATGGTCGCTAAGTGAACACATGACTGACACTGCAAAGATCACTGGCTGCTACCATCTCATTTAGATAAAGTTCTCTCGTACAGCTACATCAGCATTACTCTCACTCTGGTGTGTGTTGTTTTCAGGTGCACAAAATTTGATTGTAAATGCGCGCATTGGTCAGAAATTTTTTTTATCATTATTGTGATATTTGCGAATGGTCACTAAACAAGGTAGCCACTAAACAAGGATTCAGTTAATGACCACTGCAAAAAAGGTTGTAAAATCGGGCATGGTCATGTGATGCCTCACTTAACAACCACATCCCTTAGCGACCGAAGTTCCCAATTATGGTCATAAGTCTAGGACTATCTGTAGTTGTTTGCATTCCTTAGCAATTAGATTCCCACCTCCCAACTAACAGTCTGACAGTCTAAAGTAAAATTACCATGCAAGCTTTTATTTCCTCTAGACCTGTGTTTGTGTCCTGACTTTGAGTGAAGGAACATGCTGAGACTTGGTGTAAAAGCTCTAGTGTTTTATTGTTCTACTCTGCTAGACAGAGTCCAGCTAAACTAAAATGAATTAGTGATGCTCAGAGAAAAGGCCCAAGAAACTAGGGCAGGGCCTTCTTTAGCCTCTTGGGAGGAAAGCAAAGCGATTCAGTACTGCACATGCGTTTATCCCCCTGGAGGGAGCCCCCTCCTTCTTCACCAGTTATCTCCATGACAGTTTGTTCTCAAAAGCATTCTAAGAAAGCAAATCTTTACACAGTATGATGTGTCCCTAACATACTGCATATATTCCTAACTATTTACATCCTTCCCACCCACCACTCACCTGTTCTTAAGTTCTTTCTAGCTCTACTCCTATTTATCATTCTAGGTCTAAGGAAAGAGTTTATTATACTACTTGGAATTGTACCCTCCACTCTGAAGTTGAAGAGGTGATATGTTACTGGCTGGTTATTCTCTGGCAGGCAAACATGATTCAAGCTACAGACAATTCCACCTGGATGACTGAGAACCTTCATAGACATCTGGCAGGCAAACTTTTGGTCTTGCTATCTTCCATTATCTTCAGCCCCAACCAAGCCTTAGGGTCACCTCACAGACCTTACTCTGAATAAAAACCAAAAGAATGCAATCCAACCTCAATAGCCACTACAGCTGTCAAGACTATTTTAGCCACTATAGGATATCTAGCTGCCAGCCAACAATTCCATTCTTCTCCTCAGAATCTTCTCTGGTGGTAACAATCATGCTAGAAGTTTTAAGACTTGTCCCTTGATGACAATTCCATATCTGCCACTCCATTTCCTATGACATTATGTCTTATGAGAAGAAAATTGTTTTCTCTTCCCAGCTCCTTATCAGCAACAGCTTTAAAAAAGAGTTTTTTTGGATTATTTTCCTCCTCCCAATACCCACGTCAGGGTTCACCCAGATATGAGGACATGTGACCAGAGAGCAGCAAAGCATGGCTGACTGCTTGTCACACATCCCATTAAAGTTGTACAAAACTGAAATATCATTGTAAGACCCACTGTTACAGTTATCCTTAACACTGAAATTGAATCCAGAAGTAACCATCTTGCTTCCAAAATGTGTTTAGGCTTGGATATTTTGTGTTCAGTCTTAGTTCTTAGTTCAAAGGAGAGTTCTTCAAATAAAGATGGGCTTCAGAGAGAGATCTGCTTGAATCCAAGTAGAATCCTATTTTCTGACAGAGCTCCAAAAAGATCCTGACATTTTGGTCTGTAGGAATACTATGGCAATATTTCTATATCCATTTACAAGGAAATACATCTTATTGAACTCAGTGGAATTTAATTTTGGATAGATATAAATAGGATATATATGAAATGTTTATGTTCTCACATATGGTTGTGTCCTAGGCATATATATATATATATATCTAATTAGCAGGAAATGGCATATTACCACTCATAACAATAAAAAAAATTGAGTAGATTTCTAAGGTCAACTGTAGTTAAATAATTTGGCAGCAGACTACCTTAAATGGATTAATATATGAATGATTTTTTAACATGTTCTACCTCCCTTTCTGTCTATTGATCATAGCTTCTGGTTTCTCTTATTTGCTTGTCAGGTGTGTTTGTCAGCATGCAATGGATCTGATAATCTAAGAATTTACAAACTATAGTTACACTCTGCTATTCTATAGATTATTGCTCTGTAAATAAGATGCAATTATTTACCATGCTCATCCAGTACAGAGGATTCAATAATTAAACCAATTTTATTTGGTGGGACTGATTTATCACCATGGCATGAGAACTTGGTTAAAATTAATGTTGGGTTCAGATTTCCCTGCACAGTAATGATTGATTGTTTAGTAGTTTAAAGTTTTGTCTTCATAGCTTAAGATTAATTGGAATGGTTATTGCAGCCTGCTGTTTAATAATTCTGCTGCACAATTTTCATTTTTGTGATTATTTTGGAGTAGCTTTTTATTAGAAACAGTTATTGTAAAATGGTTCAGTCATTTAATAATCTGTTGGGAGATGGTAATTTGGTCACTACATAATGGTATTAAGTACAACCATCAGGCTCTTGCAAGAATTCAGTATGCCTGGTTTGTCAGGCAGTCTCTTACTTCTTAACCAAAGGCATACATGTTCTTAAAAGTATGAATGTGTGAGTTACTGTAATTGTAGCTGATTCAGAGGAGTAGCTCCTTTTAATCAAGGCCTACAAATGCTATTGGGAGACCGCCAGAAATAGTTTTTGCAAAGGCATTCATATGTTCAAACAAACCTCTATTCCTTAGTTTTAAAATGGCAAACTGCAATTCCTGAAATAGAATTTCATCATGCTCTGAGGAGATGCTGGCCATGTTGCCCACAGTTGGGTTCCTGTTGTAGAGGACATTCCCTGTCTCCTGTCATACCTTATAGGGATGACATTTGATACATTGATCAACCCCTTTAGACTGATTTCATAATGATAGCAGTAGCCTTTCAAAAGTGGCTAGGATCTACCATTTAAATTTCCTAAAGTTTCCTAGAGTATCCATGTTAGTGTCAGTCTTGGGTACTGTAGGATATTAGAATGGAAATGAATGGCTTAGCTTTCTAATGCAGAGATCCAAGATTATAGCCAGTGCTGGCTGGCCCTGCTCAGACACTGTGATTCCAGCAACTGGTATACAATCTGGTGCAGGCAACAGATATCCGCATGGTATTTTGTCCGCATTCCACAGTTGTGCCCTGGTTTAGCCTCTCTACCATACACTGAGAAAATCTGAAAACGGAAGACTTCACTGTAAACCAAGGCTACCCCTACATAATCAGAATTCTCAATCATGGGGAAGTCTACACATGTAGAGAAGAATCTCTTTTGCTGTCTTTTCTCCTCTGTATCAGGATAGCATGAGTGCTGAATCAATAGATTTGATGGCATTTTCTGTTCACTTAGTCTTAAATGTGTGATTTGGAATGCTTGACTAAAGCTCATGAAGGAGGGCATTTATAGCAGGGACAGCTACCTTTTGGTGGCCGGGTAAAGTACTTTTTAATGGAACAAATGGCTGGAGTGGGTAAGCAATGAGGCAAAGAAGGATTGCCATGAGTGGAACCAAAATGTTCTATTTTCCAAGGTTTGAGATAGAAGTGGCTCCCCCCCACCCCACCACACATGTTATATGAGTATTTTAGAGCATGCACTACCATATTCATATATTTCTTATCAAAAAATGAAAGCATATATTTGCCAATTTCCAAATATATGCTCATAAAAGAGAATATATGTAGCTCAGGGTTGAACTGTGGAGTCCTTGGTGCTCTCTGAGCTTGTTTGCTTGCAGACATTTCATTACCCGACTAGATAACATCATCAGTGCTAGTGAGTGTGGGGTTTGCTCCCTGTTTATATACAGTAGCTTGCCTTGCTAGTGTTGGTGGGGGTGTGCTTTTCTCCTTGGTTGTTCCTTGATTAGGGTATTGTTTTCTGCTTCATTGTTTGGTGTTAATCCCTGCTTATCTGGATATAGGCTGCTGGAGAGGATGTGTTCTGGTCTTTTTGCTTTTGTCTCAGCTTTTTTATTGTCTTTTTGAATGGTGTGTAAATGTAGTTTCTCTCTATGTGTCTATTGATGGCTGATTTGTCTGAATGCCAAGCTTCCAGGAATTCCCTAGTGTTTTTGGATTTAGCTTGATCTAGGATGCTCACAGTTTCCCAGTTGAAACTATGGTTGAATGTGTCCATGTGTTGTGAAATTAAATAGTTTTCATCGTGTCTTCGGACTGCTAGTTGGTGTTCATGGATGCGCTCTGCTAGTCTTCTGCCTGTCTGTCCTACATAGTGGCTGTTACAATCCTTACATTGTATGTTGTAGATGACTCCTGTTTTTCCTTCTTGGGCTACTGGGTCTTTTGGTTTACTTAAGATGTTTAGGTTTGTGTGCCACAGTGATGCCATGTGGCTGTAATAGTCTGTTGGTTGTTTCTGAGATGTTTTTCATGTATGGTACTATTATCTTTTGCATACCTTGTGTTGGTTGTGCTGTAGGAGGTTGAGTGGTCATGCACTTTTTGATAAAGTTGTGTGGGTATCCATTTTGTTTGTAGATATTGTACAGGCAGTCTGTTTCCTTTTTCTGGTGTTCTGGGTTGCTGCACTGCATTTGTACTAATCTGAATAATATTCTTACACAGCTCCTCTTGTGGGAGGTTGGGTTGTTACTTTGGTAATGGAGCACTTGGTTAGTGTGGATTTTTTTTTTTTGGATAGACTTGGTTGTTTTTAAACAGACTTGTGTTTCTAATTTGCCGTCATTTCCTCTGCTGATGAGGATATCCAGGAAGGGTAGTGTGTTGTTGTTTTCTACTTACCTTGTGAATTTTATTCCTTTGAAGAATTTTATTCCTTTGAAGCCAAAGGAATTTTATTCCTTTAAAGCCAGGGAATTACTGGAGGACAAAGAAACCTACATCCCAGTAAGCATCAACCCAAGTAGACCAGACTAGGAAATCAACTCCATGGGAAGACTAAAACTACTTTTATTTAGATTGCCTATAAAAACAGAAGCTTGTAAGTCAGATTGTGCTGTAATTCCTCCCCATTCTTATATGCCAGTGAATCAGGGCAGTGTCTGCATGAGCCACTTCCAAATGTTATCTTATTTCTCTGGACTTAAAAAACATTTCAGCCCCTTTTCCTTAGGGAACGGTTCTTGCATATTTCCATCAAAGTTACCTTCTTTACTCTCTACAGTTACCAACTGTTGTTTAATTGCTTTATTTGCTTGGTTTCAGTGTGTGTGTGTATTGCTACAATTCTACATATGCTTGCCTGTAAATAATTCTCACAGACGTCTTCTGGTGTCCTTCTCAATAGACATTTATTGGATTGCAGTGTAGCATGTTGCTTTGAACTTAATTTTTTGCAATTGTATTTTACAGTATTTGCTATTTATATTATCATCATGGCTGAATGAATCTTAGCTCCAGTGTCTTGTTTTCACAATCATGATAGAGGAGTCCTGCTGTCTCTACAGCAGAAAGGATCCATGGACCACATGCCACCATTAGAAGCAGGTTATTGAAATTTGGCAGTAAACCTTCAAGTAATAATACATAATTTCCCACAGATTTTCTGCAAGAAAAAAGAACCATGAATCTTCAGAACTTTTTGATTATGATTATTAAAAAGCAAACTTCAAAAATCCATCTGAAAATTCTAGGCACTATTCTCATGTAATGATATTATTGGACATTATCCATTGTTTGTCCTCAGCTGTCATGTCATTCCCCTCCCCTCCCCTCCCGCCCTCCCCAACAGCCAACTAACATAGAGCAACTTTGGTGATTAGCAGTGTTGTTCTTGATTGATTGATTGATTGATTGATTGATTGACTGATGTGCCATCAAGTCGTTTTCAACTCCTAGAGACCACAAAGATTTTCTCCATGAATAATCTATCTTCTTTCAAGTCTCCTAATGGGACACTCATTACCACTGTAACTGGGTCCATCCACCTTACTGCTGGTCATCCTCTTCTTCTGTTTCCTTCTACCCCTCAATAAGAGAAGAGAAACTGTGGTGCTCCCTTCTTTTCCTACTACAGCTCCCACACTACATTCTAGGGCACTTTTTGATCTGTATAACATATTAACAGTTGGAATAAGCCAGCTGGGGATATCTTCCACAATCAGGCTTTGAATCATTCAATACTGGCTACCAACACGTTTTTCTGTTTGAATAGATGTATTCAGTGGCCTCAAAATATGCACTGTTTATATCAAACTGATTCAGGAGAGATTTAGAGAAATTAAACACATGCCAAGAAGGATAACCTATGATCGGATGACTAAGCCCTATGAGGGCAGACTATGGAAACTGGTATATTTAGCCTTGATAAAATGCAGTTGAGGGGGATACAATAGCACAGCGGGCACCAAGATCTGTTCTCTATCATCTCAAGAGAGCAACATGCAGAATCATTATTCTTAAGTTACAGAAAGAATAAAAAAGCTACTGGGAAGAACCCATACGTATCTTCATAAACAGCTGATGATATTTTTGACATCCCCATTATGCTTGGATGAAGGAGCATATGCAGCACATTCTCTGGATGTAATATGACCTTTAATAAATCCACAGCGAAACCATAGACATTCCATCCTCATCTCATTGTTTGGAACATGAGATAAAACTGTGCCTTTGAACCTTCTAATGAAACTCCAGAAAAATTGAATGAAGGCAGGTTTCTTAAAACAGGGGTGGTGGGTTTTTTATTTTTTGCATTTTGATACTTGCAATTTTAATTTAAATATGTTCAGTTCCTTAATACTGTATCTGTTAATTAGTTTTGAGGTTAGCAGGCTTCACATATGAAATTTCATAAACTGCGTATCATAACATACAAATTACATTACACATCACCCATCACTACTGATATTAAATACTACAAGACAATAGTGAAGCATAGTTAGAAGTGATTAAATAGTAATTTAAAAGTAATGCCTCAAATTAATGCAATAAAAGTTGGAATTACTATATGAGTTTTCCAACCAAATAGCTGCCTCTTATTTTTCACTTTTTTGGTTTTTGTGGAATTGTATTAAGGTTCATCTGAATATAAAACTTAAATTAAAGGGCATGAAGTATTAAAGCCATCTAAAATGCCAAAGCCAGATAAAAATAGAGAGGCATTCTAACACGTCTGTGTTATCCAAGTTACAACTGTTATAACCTTCATCTTCAGAAGGTGGTTAGACATTCCACTTGGCTTCAGTCTGGCACAATGACTCCCATCCACCTGTCTTTGTGGGAAAGGAAATTAGCCACTGTTAATTGGGTAACCAAATCTGGGCTACAAAACTCCGTATCCGTTTTATGTATTACTTTATTGGCATGTGGTAGCTTGCCAGATTTTTGTAATCTAGATCTTGAAGTCCTATTAGTAGTAGCAGTGTAGATGATCTCTCTCAAGGCCAGCTTGCCCATCAGTGCCCTATAACTGCACAAGGACAGTGCCTGCAATTTAGTTTTTGTTGATACCACAATAATGATATTTCCCATTCTTATGTCACAGATCTTTGAGGCCACCTTAGCACCATGCCTCACTTCAGGGGTTCTCAAATATTGTGGTGCCACAACCCACTAAAATAGATACTTATGATTATGATATTGAAGAAAATAGTGATATAATGTATTTTTTTTAATCTGTTCAATCATGTCTGATTCTCAGAGACTGCCTGGACAAGTCCCTACGGTTTTCTTGGCAAGGTTTTTCAGAAGTGGTTTGTCATTGCCTCCTTCCTCGGGCTGAGAGAAAGTGATGATATGAATATCAGACACTGCTGAAAGAATTAAAATTTCTCCACTTGTGTAAATCTTCTGGCACTGTACTCTAGAAGCTCAAGATGCCAACCTCCCAAGCCTCTAGACAGGTGGCTGGGGATTATAGCATTTGAACTTGTCCCTGCATCCAGAAGCAAGCTAAGTGGAAGGCCAGTTGGTGCAGCAACTGGTGAGGCTGCCCCTCAAAAGCAGTACACTTCATCAGCGTATATCCCACTGGATACAAATGCTCCTGAAGGGTGGGTAGCCAAGTTTTCTATCCTCCTGAGAGTAGTTTCCTCCTGCCAAGTTCCTGCTTGGCAACTTTGGGCTCCCCTTAACAAGCATCTTCAAAGTAGATAGGTGAAGAGGAATATATTGGATGGTAAGAAATAAAGGAAAAATGGGGTGGGGTAGGGGGAATGAAGAATAAGAAAGTGACTCAAAATTATGAGGCAACTCTGGAGTCTTGGAATTTGTCATTTGTTTTCTTTGAGGTATTTTGACTATCTAAATACCCCAAGGATTCAAGCCATGGTAACCCAATAGTTGTGGCCACCATAGAATAGATATGACAGCTCTTCTAATCTTGGGGTGTTTGTTAGTTTAATAAGCCACCTGGTTCCATGGTACAATATAAAACCATTCAAAACAATGCAATGCAAACAATACAAAAAAGCAAACATCCAGGAGAAAACAAACCAACAAACAAAATTCTAACAAACCAAGCATTCCACAAGGAGTCCACCACCCACACTATTATAATTATTATTATTATGTATTGTATTTTATAAGTTTTTTATATGTTTTAATTGCTGGCTTTGTGTAAACCACCCAGAGTCCCCTCTGGAAATGGGGGGAGATGGGCGGTGATATAAGTTAGAAATATAAATAAATAAATAAATAAGTAAGTAAGTAAGTAAGTAAGTAAGTAAGTAAGTAAGTAAGTAAAGTCCTAAGGGAAGAGCCAGGTTTTAAGGGTTCGTTTAAATACAAATACGAATCTCTAGCAGGATATCATTCAGAGGGCAGGTGGTACAACAGAGAAGTCCTGCTTCCTAAGTCCCATCAGGTGACAATTGCTTAATTGATGAAACTTTGAGCAGAAAACTTTCTGGATCAAGGCAAAGATCATACTTTTCCTACAATATTGAACCAGATGCCTACGGGAAGCTCGTAAGCAGAATCTGAGCACAGAAGCACCCTGCCGTTAATATTTTGTAGAAACTGATAGTTAGATGCATCCTCTGTCTGATTCTGAGGTTAATATATAGCCAATAAGAGTCTTTATTTCATGAGTTTTATAACCATCTTTTAAAGCCACATACCATAATAGCTTTTGGTTTTTAGTTCCCTTGTTTGGCTATATGTTGTACTGCCAGAAGTGCTTTCTTTTGTCAGCCTTGAATTTTTCACCATTCAACTTTACTCAGTAACCCTGGGTTCTAGCATTATGAGAGAGAGAGAGACATAATCTTCTCTTATCTACTTTCTCCCCACCATGCACACATTTTGTATGCCACTTCTATGCCTACTTTTACTTGGAGGAGCTCCACACTCAAGGGTTTGGCTAATGCAGTGACAGTGCTCCACAGCTGGGATAGGAAAGAAACGTACAACAGCAGACAACCAACTAATCTTGGCTAGAAGGCACTCTCTGGTGATGTTGTCTTGAGGGAAGTCAGTAGGAGGTATGTTCTTCACTGTTCCAATCTAAATCCTAGCCAACATAAACTGACACATTCTTTATGAAGTTAAGATTCTTTGTAATTCCTGTCATCTTCATTCTGATGGTGTGTGAATGAATACTGAAAGGTTGTATTCATTGTACTGGTTTGAGTTCAAACAATTAGACCTTAGAAACCAGGTTTCCCGCGTGGCGGCGCACCATCAGCGCTTCCAGGTTTCCCGCGCGCCAGCCGTTGGTGTGTCGCCAACGGCAAAAGTTTGGAAAGCCCTGATCTATGTGTTTGGGTGTATACATGGAGAGCCAATTTGGTCTAGTGGTTAAGACAATAGGCTAGAAACCAGGAGACTGTGAGTTCTAGTCCTGCCTTAGGCATGAAAGCCAGCTGGACCAGTCGCTCTCTCTCAGCCCAACTCACCTCACAGGGTTGTTGTGGAGAAAAAAGGAGGAGGAAGCAGTATTAGGTATGTTTGCCACCTTGAGTTATTTATAAAAATAATAAAGGCAGGATAAAAATTAAATAAATAAATGTGTATGCATGCTTGTGTCTTTGCATGCATGTTTCTTTTTGCTTTTTAGCATTGGAATATATGACTTGAATCTGTGACATATTTTAAAGTATTTTGCCAGAGATTCCAAGATTATGAAACTGTAATCCATGTTACTCAGCAGGAGGTGATGGCTGTAAAACCCAATGCTATTTTCATAGCAAGTAGTCAGTTCTGGGTGGGAGAGGGGGAAGAGGGGAGGGAGAAGGTAGCTGCACACAGAAATAAAAAGATATTAACTTATTGTTCAAGGTAATAGTGAAATTACTGATGAAATGAAAAAATGTATGCACAGTAGGGTCAGGGGATTATCTTTTTATATTACAGATTTTCAGTCAGTCTTCTGTGAAGTATATTAAGTTCAAACACAACCTGTTCTTTCAGAACATGACACAAGATCTAATGCCATTATCCTACTACAATTAAGTTATCGCTTTTAATGAAATCCTGTGTACATCCTTGCCAATGAGATACAAATGAGATTATTTATGAAATAAAAAATTGTGGTGAAATGGAGAAAAAAGATGCACTGAAATGAGTATGTCATGATGGATCTCTCTTCTTTCTTTGTGCTTTAGGAAGTATCATGTGGGAAGTGAAATAAGACAAACTGTGAGATGTTTCTTACTCCCAAAGGTCATGATATATCACTTAGCTGCACCATCATAGTAATGAAAATATATTTACAGTGGCTCTTTCATGGCTAATAAATGTTTGGTATGACATTACTATCACTTGAAATGTCCTTCTTGGTTCAGTTAATAGGTGTCTAATATGTGTATTGTAAGAACAGGCTTATTGATTAACTAGATTAAGAAATTTGTAATTAAGATACAAAGATAAAAATATCAGACATATATTTTTAAGACCTTCAAAATCAGGACCAATCATGAAAACAAAAGCGTACATTTCATAAAGGCTTACTGATGAATGGTTCCCAGTACTGTCAGTCAAAAGACATTGCATAGCCATCCCATCTTTCCTTCTTAATAAATGTAATATAGTAAGCAAAAAGATGGGGAAATTAATATGGAAGTAACAGAGAGCTACAAATCTAAGACGACAATATTTGAACCACTGCCTCCATAAAATTCCATGAATGGGGCTGAGTGAAGATAAATAAAATTTTCATCTGGAAGCACACATAAAGTCCATGCACCAAGTTTTTAAGATATCCATTTGAACATTCTTGTAGACTAAAGCCATTTAGCAATGAAATTTTGAAGATGCTGACAAGATATTTGTTGTTTATTCATTCAGTCGCTTCTGACTCTTCATGACTTCATGGACCAGCCACGCCAGAGCTTCCTGTCGGCCATCACCATCCCCAGCTCCCCCATGGTTGAGTCCGTCACCTCCAGAATATCATCCATCCATCTTGCCCTTGGTCGGCCCCTCTTCCTTTGGCCTTCCACTTTCCCTAGCATCAGCATCTTCTCCAGGGTATCCTGTCTTCTCATTATGTGGCCAAAGTACTTCAGTTTTGCCTTTAATATCATTCCCTCAAGTGAGCAGTCTGGCTTTATTTCCTGGAGTATGGACTGGTTTGATCTTCTTGCAGTCCAAGGCACTCTCAGAATTTTCATCCAACAGCACAGTTCAAAAGCATCTATCTTCCTTTGCTCAGCCTTCCTTACGGTCCAGCTCTCACAGCCATAGGTTACTACGGGGAATACCATTGCTTTAACTATGCAGACCTTTGTTGTCAGTGTGATGTCTCTGCTCTTAACTATTTTATCAAGATTTGTCATTGCTCTCCTCCCAAGAAGTAAACATCTTCTGATTTCTTGGCTGCAGTCAGCATCTGCAGTAATCTTTGCGCATAGAAATACAAAGTCTGTCACTGCCTCCACGTTTTCTCCCTCTATTTGCCAGTTATCAATCAAGCTGGTTGCCATAATCTTGGTTTTTTTGAGGTTTAACTGCAACCCAGTTTTTGCACTTTCTTCTTTCACCTTCGTCATAAGGCTCCTCAGCTTCTCCTCGCTTTCAGCCATCAAAGCGGTATCATCTGCATATCTGAGATTGTTAATGTTTCTTCCAGCGATTTTAACTCCAGCCTTGGATTCATCAAGCCCAGCACATCACATGATGTGTTCTGTGTACAGGTTGAATAGGTAGGGTGAGAGTATACAACCCTGCCATACTCCTTTACCAATCTTAAACCAGTCCATTGTTCTGTGGTCTGTTCTTACTGTTGCTACTTGGTCGTTATACAGGTTCCTCAGGAGGCAGACAAGATGACTTGGTGTCCCCATACCACCAAGAACTTGCCACAATTTGTTATGATCCACACAGTCAAAGGCTTTAGAATAGTCAATAAAACAAAAATAGATGTTTTTCTGAAACTCCCTGGCTTTCTCCATTATCCAGCGGATATTGGCAATTTGGTCTCTAGTTCCTCTGCCTTTTCTAAACCCAGCTTGTACATCTGGCAATTCTCGCTCCATGAATTGCTGGAGTCTACCTTGCAGGATCTTGAGCATTACCTTACTGGCATGTGAAATAAGTGCCACTATGCGATAGTTTGAACATTCTTTAGTGTTTCCTTTTTTTGGTATGGGGATATGTTGATTTTTTTCCAATCTGATGGCCATTCTTGTGTTTTCCAAATTTGCTGGCATATGGCATGCATCACCTTGACAGCATCATCTTGCAAGATTTTAAACAGTTCAGCTGGGATACTGTCATCTCCTGCTGCCTTGTTATTAGCAATGCTTCTTAAGGCCCATTCAACCTCACTCTTCAGGATGTCTGGCTCTAACTCACTGACCATACCATCAAAGCACAAAGTCCCCTTTGTGGGGGGATATGGGCGGTGATAGAAGTTGGAAAATAAAAGCTATCACCGATATTATTATCCTTCCTATACAGATCTTCCATATATTCTTGCCACCTTTTCTTGATCCCTTCTGCTTCTGTTAGGTCCTTGCCTAACAAGACAAGAGATTATAGATCACATTATCAGGGACAGATGAACAGATGAGTATTACTGGAGCCCTGCAGAGAGAAAATAAAAGAAGGATAGGGTTTTCTGGCAGTGGCTAATGACGATGCTTGCAAAACACAATAAACTGAATAGAAATATGAATTCTTCTACCCAGTGTGTCTGATTAATGTGTTAGTTTTAATGGTGAGCAATGTATGATTACCTTTATTCTGCTTTCAAATCCTATTTGTATTTATTTTAAAAAGAAGAAAACACTATGACTGGTAAAAGCTGGTAAAGAAAAGCCGAATTTAACCACTGCAGTTCCATTTCTAATTTTGCTTTTCAAAGAGCTTGCTTCATCTATGTATTGTGTCCCATAGACAATTGATTAGTTTCATCATACTGTGATTCAAGTGTGCTTTCCTCAAAAGAGCATATTCTCACTGGCAAAGTGTGAAGATTTAAGGACCCAACAGATAAAAACTTTAAATAAAATAGGTGGGATCCTAAATGCTGTTGTAGGTTTCATTTGTTTGTATGTTAGATGTATATCCCATCTTTTCATTAAGGAACTCAAGGTAGCCTACATAGTGTTCCCTCTTCCTATTTTTCCTCATAACGTCAACCTCCTGGGGTAGGTTGGGTGGAAAGTGAGTGACTAAGCCAAAGTGAACTTCTGTGGCTCAAAATGAACTAAAATCTGGTTATCTGTGGTACCACTTCAACCTTAATTATTTCAACCTTAATTATTATACCACACTGACTGTTTGAAAACCCCACTGGTATTCAGTGGGATGTAGATACTCCCCCCTGTTCCCCCTAGAATCTAGAAGTTGCAATATAATTATATGTAACATAAACATTACACCACCACCTCAACTATTTGATACAAAAATGTAGACAATCTCACTGTCTAATTTCATCAATGAAGTTTTGGGGGAAACAGTGGGGAAAATTTTGAAAAAAAAATATTGGCAAGGTGCAAGTCCTCTGTCCTGTTGCCTTCTTTGAAGACATTGATAAGCTCTCAGTAAAAGTTGTTCTTCCAACCCATAATTAAATCCATCCAATTTGTAGAAGTGAAACAGAACGATTTTGTTATTTTTCTGGCTTATAAATACATTCCTTTTTCATACACAAACACACACATATACAAACAGAATATTACAAATATTTTAGAATGCAATTGATATTTTGTGGAGTCCTTGTTGTTTTCTTGCAGATGTTTCATTGCCAGACTAGGCAACATCTTCAGTGCGAAAAGGGAGTGGGACTTGCTCTCCGTTTATATACCATATAAACCATATTTATATACAAATAAATATACCATATTTATATACAAAACTGAAAATATTAATCATTCTTTATAATATATAAGTAGAAGGGGGAAATGCACAGAAACCAGTCTAACCCAGGCAGCTGAGAAGAAATAAAAGCTTAAGACATAGATTTTCATTAATATCTTGAAATTATTTCTTGACTATTTTCTTGAGCTGCTGAAGAAATACCTGAACAGTGCTTTAATAATCCCTGAGTTAATTAGATCTTTTCTAAAACTGGGATAAGGGAATATATACTGTAGTATTATGGTATATTCAATGCATGGTTTCCTCAGTGCTGTACAGACATATCAATCCATTGTTGAAATAACTGTTATTTACAGATACAGTAATAATGATGTTTCATTATGTCCATTAAAAGTGAACGTTTTAGATCAAATATGATGGGCACAGCCACATACACATTTTTTGTTAGGAAAAATCCTAGATTACTGTATCTATTACTATAGAATAGGTGCTTGCCAATGTTGTTATTAAAAACCCTTGGAAAGGACTTTCAGGTATTAAAGATATGAACCTTAGAGGCCCAATGACATGCTTCTTTGGTTAAATATGGCATTTTAGTTTTTTAAGTCATCTATCTTTTTTTAACTCCTATTTCAAGTGTGTAGACCGAAAAGGTATCAAATTGAGGAAGAGATGAGGTAGAATGGTCTAGTGAAGGCATCTTTTACCTCAATCCTTACAAAACAGAATTTGTAGAGTTGGAATAGCCTTATCCTGCCCAACAAAACCTTCCAAATTCCTACAAGACACTATGCTCCACTGCTTTAGAAGAAGCTAAAGCTTTCTTGCTCCTGCCTTTATTTCATCAGGCTAGAATTCATCAGAGCCACAATACTCTGAGAATATATACATCTTTCTGCATTCATTCCTACAACCAAGAGTCCCTCAAGGCATTGAGGGAAAAAGAAATAGGGCACTATGCTACCTATCTTTGTGTTCCAAATCCATCTCTACGACCAAGTAAAAGGAAACAAAACTGAATTCTTGTCCTCCTCAAGGACATGTTTTTAGATGGGTACAGAACTCATCTGAAAGAGGGAAGAGCAGGGTGGGAATATCATCTACCTTTCTCTATACATTCTTATTTCTCTTTGCCTATATTATACATCAAGATCTCATAGACTCTGACAGAACTTTTTATTGTTGCCCTAGTTTTACACCTGAGGAAGAAAGGTTTTCTTATTAATTTTGCATGTCTTGTGGTTTAGAGACAAAAACCTAAAAACTTTGGTGCTTAGCATAGTCAATTTCCTTTTGACTTTATTATACATTAAAGAAAGTTCTTGGGATAGGGGAAAAAAGTGCCTACTTTATTCTCTAGAGAGTATACACTGTGTACTGTAAGGTTTAATCTGGTACAGGAGGATGCCATCTGATGAATACTAATGAAACCGTACTAATATGAATAACAAATTAGGCTGTATTTAAGGTTTGTAATTCTTCTCCAAACCCCTATTGTGTTTCCTTTATATTCCCCAGCACTTAACTGATTGTCTGAAGTAAATCACTTCAGAAATGCCTAAAAGGGTAAGAGTATTGATCCAAGAATTTCTTAACATAAGAAATTGGAAAGAGCCATTTGCAAACAAATTTATAAAGAATATATAGACAAACTATATATAGGATCTGATTAGCTTAGCTGACATTATTTATTTATTTAGATTAGTTCAATAGTTTTCATTTTCTATGTTGGAGGCATCCTTATGTATTGTTATTTAAGAATACCCTGTGATTAGATTATTTGGGATCATTTGAGGCTTTTAAGATAATCTATCTTGGCCATAAAGAGTTCATAATTATTTCTTTAAGTTCAGGCCTATATGTTAACAGAAGTTGTTTTAATTTATCATTCACTCCCACCCAGATATTAAATCTTTTAAAGTGGTCTCAATCCCTCTTGCAATGTGGCCCCCAGGTTGCCATCCAATGTGTATGTGTGGCTCTAGGGCCAATGAAAGTGGCACTTGACCATAAGATAAACATCAGTCCACAGTGTGATACAGTGGTTAAGAAAACTAGTTCAATTCTAGGTTGCATAAATGGATTACAGTGCCATAGAAATAACAGTGCTTCACAATTCTGTTTTGGACAAACATCATTTGGAGTATTGTATCCAGTTTTAAGCATCATAGTTGAAGTGGAATATTGATAATGATGGTTGTTTATTCGTTCAGTCGCTTCCAACTCTTTGTGACTTCATGGACCAGCCCACGCCAGAGCTTCCTGTCAGCCGTCACCATCCCCAGCTCCCCCACGGTTGAGTCCGTCACCCCCAGAATATCATCCATCCATCTTTCCCTTGGTCGGCCCCTCTTCCTTTTGCCTTCCACTTTCCCTAGCATCAGCTAAGTATACCAGCTAGATAATGATGGTAAAGGCCTAAATATCACCTCTTTGGAAGAAAGTTTGAAGGAGATGGAAAAGTATAACCTTGAGAAATAAGAGATTGTGTTGTTATAATAGGCTTCAATGTTAAGGATAAAGCCTTTACTTTTACAAATCCTTGCAGTACAACACTATCCTAGATACTTGTCATCCAAGGCAGCTTTTAAGAAGCATTCAAAGCAACATTGTAAGATCACAGAGTCAAAATGGGATGCAATTTTGAGAAGCACCACACAAAGATTCTAACGGTATAACATCACAGCTATTTTGTAAGTTCTCCACAGCAGTAATGCTTCTTTGTTGAACACTTCAGTCCCCTGTTTATGAATTATGTAACATTTGTAAAAAGTACTAAACCATTCCTAAAATAGTGCAAGAAAATCTTATGTAGTCCCATTCCCAAACAGAACAAGAACTACATTTTATTAAAGGCCAGATTGTATATCTTTCATAAAGGGTTATATTTCTTTTGGGACCACAAACTTTGATTGGCTCTCAAACCAGCCACTAGGTTTATCACATTCTTTATTTAAGTGTATTTTCATGACATTTTAAAGAAGCCCATTTGTTTTAGCAGCTAAGACAATTTTTTTCTGTATTTCTCTATGAATATAAGTATTCTGCATGAAGCCTAGCTGCTTCTACTGAAATCCTAGCATTAATTCACTTCTGCAGGTATCAGAATATAATTGTAACTTAAGTACTTGATGTAGGTGATTACTTGAGTCTCCACCTCTGACATGATATTATGATTTCCCTAACTCTTCTTCTTAACATAAAATGGACATTTAATTAACATATCTACATATAGTCTTCATATAGGATTTTCTACTCAGTTGTCAGAAAAGTTCTTTAAATGATATAATATAATATTAATTTAAACTATAAAATGGTTTATTTACCTACTCTATACAACTCCTTTCTTTTAAAAAAGAAGTTATAAAAATCTTCAACACTGAAGTTGAGAATTGAACACCTATTATATGTTCCACAAAATAAGCAAAAGTGAAGCACATATCCTAAGCTTAATCTTTCCCTGATTATGTATTTGTGGCAAACTATTTATCACAGGAACAACATAGTACTAGTGGTGTAAGGAGAACATAACATTTTATTTAATGCTATACCTAAATTTGCCTTGCAATTTCTCAAATATTTTCTTCTATTGTGAAAGAGGTTTCCTTCAAATTACTCTTGGTCATGCTTTTGAGCTTACTCTATCTTGTAGAGTGGTCTGATGCTAGAGCTTTCATTTCACATTTTTCTGCAGCCTTTATGATTGCCCACACATTTCCCAGCCTGAAAAATGAGAGGACTTATTTCACAAAGCCTTTCTGTAGGATGTAGAGGAAGTATGAAAAGTTGGGGAGGCTGCCAATGCTATAAAGATAATTGTACAGGACATTCTCATACACCTCTTGCTATTTTGCAACTAATAAAGGCAAGAAAATCATACTTTATCTATGGGAAATTTACAGAAATTATCTTCTCCTAGAAAAGAATTTTGGAAACAACTATATCTTTGTCAGAGGGAGCGCGCGGAGATGGAGTGGCCTGCCTCTCTCCTAGGCACCAGTGATCCAAGTACTATGCAGTAAATAGACTCCAAACAGAAGTTATATCAAATATCCTATTTACTTTATATACATACGTATTTACAGATCACTTCCACAAGTAACAAATGATACACCATCAACGATACAGCTTTCACGAGGTAAAATGGGAATAATGGGAAATGAGAATGTCCCTGTATATATAGTGAACCAGACCAATCACATTATAGGTCACTCTCGTTATTCACCACACCCAACCTAACTCTAAGCACCTGTTGAATGAGTCACACATGACACATCATTCCTACAACAATGGCTGCTAATTGGGTGACTGTGCAGAATATTTCACCTTTTACCTAGAAATCAAGCCTCTCTGTATAATTTATATCTAGAAGTAAATTCCTGGGTTTATCAAACCCCAACACCCCTTCAATTTACAATAGATATTACATTCAATTGTACAGAATAGAAGACATACACATTTGAGATATACACATCCTATGTCTCTCTATGCTTAGAGGCTTTGTCATCACATCTGCTACATTACACTCAGATGGACAATATTGCAAATCTATCAGAGACTCTTTAACAGCATTCCTAACATTATGATACTTGATATCAACATGCTTGCTTCGTGCTCTGACCTTATCACTCTTTGCAATCTGTATACATGCTTCACTATCATCGTATACACATATAGGCCCTTTAATTGTTATATTAACATCCATTAACAATTGCCTATACCAAATTAATTCTGAACATAAATCAGATAATGCTGCATACTCCGCCTCTGCAGTTGACACGGCAACTGAAGTTTGTTTACGAGACCTCCACCCAACCAAGGTGTTACCAAACATTATTATCAACCCTGTCATTGATTTTCTGTCATGTACATCGTTACCCCAATCACTATCTACATAGCATTTCAATTCCAATGGCTTACAAGGTTTTATCAATAGTCCCCTTCAGATACCTAAACACACGTTTGATACCTTGCCAATGTTTCTGGGTAGGTTTGGTTACATATCTACTCAGAACATTTACTGCGTTCCCGATATCAGGACGCGACCATTGTGCTATATACAATAAACTTCCAATTATTGAATGATAGTGTTCTTGATCACATGAAGTTTGGTCATCATCTCCAGTCTCTGTTTTAACAAAATCTGTTGTCATCGGGGTTGAAACTTCTTTACACTGTTCCATATTGTTCTCTCTTAGCAGTGCTTTAATGTTCTTCCGCTGCTCTAGAACATAACCCCCATCAACCTTCTGAATACCCATTCCTAGGTAATTCTTAATTTCTCCCAGATCTTTGACATCAAAGTGCTGTTTCAGATTTTCAGTAAATTCAATTACCCTGCTTTGATCTTTTGCTATAAGACACAAATCGTCTACAAAAATCAAAAGCAAAATCTGTTCATCGTTTTCACATTGCTTTACATACAGACATGGGTCAGCTATACTACACTTGAATCCCATTCTTTGTAATTCCTTATCTAACCTAAGATTCCAGCAACGTGCCGACTGCTTGAGTCCATACAATGCTTTCTGCAACTTGTATACCCTTCCTGCAATCTTTGATTCATAACCTGGGGCTTCAATCATATAGATCTCTTCATTCAAATCAGCATGCAAATATGCTGTTCTGATATCATAATGCTGTACTACACAATTCCCAGCTGCTGCCATTGCTAAGGCAAACCTAAATGTCTCCCCTCTTAGCGTTGGTGCAAAAACTTCATAAGTCTGATTCTTTATCTGGGAAAATCCTTGTGCTACCAACCTAGCCTTATACTGAATATCACCATTCACTAAGGTTTTCTTCTTATACACCCATCTACAGCCTACTGCTCTATGCCCCTCAGGCAGCCTAGTAGATTTGAAAACCTTATGAGAATTAATGGCTTTCATTTCCACATCCATAGCAGCTTTCCATTTACTCTGCTCATGTTGTGGCAACCTCAATACGTCCCTGTAATTACGAGGTTCATAATCAATGAAACACACTTTTACATCACCTGGTGAATAACGTTGAGGTGGTATGCCCTTGTTAACTCTGATGAAGTAGACAGGATCCTTGGGATTGTAAATGCCACCACATGTCAACTTGACCCATGTCCCTCCTGGCTGGTGAAATCAGCTAGAGAGGTGACATGTGGCTGGGTCCTGGCGATTATAAATTCGTCCTTGAGTGAGGGGGTGTTCCCGGCTGCCTTTAAGGAGGCGCTGGTGCACCCCCTCCTCAAAAAACCATCTTTGGACCCTACTATTCTGGGCAATTTTCGCCCAGTCT
Source organism: Charina bottae (assembly GCA_023362775.1). Lineage (NCBI taxonomy): Eukaryota > Metazoa > Chordata > Lepidosauria > Squamata > Charinaidae > Charina > Charina bottae. Next base: position 91,489,357 of record JALMGJ010000004.1, on the reverse strand, counting down.
CCCACCTTCCCTTTTTAGGAAAGGTGGTTGAGAAGGTGGTGGCATTGCAACTCCAGAGGATTCTGGAAGAAACGGATTATCTGGACCCTTTTCAGTCAGGTTTCAGGCCAGGATATGGGACAGAGACTGCATTGGTCACGCTTATGGATGATCTCTGGCGAGGGCGGGATGGAGGGAGTGCGTCCATCCTGGCTCTCTTAGATCTCTCAGTGGCTTTTGATACCGTCGACCATGGTATACTCTTGGGGCGGCTCAGGGAGTTGGGGGTGGGTGGCGTGGTTTTGCGCTGGTTCGCCTCCTTCCTCCAGGGCCGTTCCCAGTCGGTGTTGATAGGAGAGGAGAGAGCTGACCCGCGACCCCTATCTTGTGGGATGCCGCAGGGATCGGTTCTCTCTCCTCTCCTGTTCAAAATCTACATGAAGCCACTGGGTGAGATCATCCGTCACCACGGGATGAGGTATCACCAATATGCTGATGATACCCAGTTATACATCTCCATCCCGGGTGAAATAGGTGATGCGGTCGATGCCCTATCTCAGTGTCTGGAGGCTGTGGGGGTCTGGATGGGGAACAACAGGCTTCAACTGAACCCTGGTAAGACGGAGTGGCTGTGGATTGATGGCCCCCCTAGATCCGGGAAGTTGTCATCTTTGGTTCTGGGTGGGGTTGCACTACCTCACTCAGATCCAGTGCGGAATCTGGGGGTCCTCCTGGACTTGCGACTCCTGCTCGAAGAGCAGGTGGCAGTCGTGGCCAGGAGGGCCTTTGCACAACTTCGAGTTGTGCGCCAGTTACGCCCTTTCCTGGATCAGGAGGCCCTCCGAACAGTCACTCATGCCCTTGTCATCTCCCGCATAGACTACTGTAATGCGCTTTACATGGGGCTACCCCTGAAGAGTATCCGGAAGCTTCAGCTGGTACAGAATGCGGCGGCGCGAGCAGTTACGGGTGCCATAAGATCGGCACATGTAACACCTCTGCTACGCGAGCTGCATTGGGTGCCAGTTTGCTTCCGGGTCCAATTCAAGGTGTTGGTGATTACCTTTAAAGCCCTATATGGCATAGGACCAGGGTACCTGAGGGACCGTCTCGTCCCGATAACGTCAGCCCGCCCCACCCGTGCATGCAGAGAGGGCATGCTTCGGACCCCCTCAACAAGAGAATTCCATCTAGTGGGGTCCAGGAGGCGTGCTTTCTCTGCGACAGCCCCCGCCTTATGGAACATCTTGCCCCCGGAGATGAGACTGGCCCCTTCACTCCTGGCCTTTCGGAAGGCCCTTAAGACCTGGCTCTGCCGCCTGGCCTGGGACAACGGAGGTGGTAGTGCCTCCTGGGGTTGGCTGGCCCCGTAGCAATAAGACCTATGCTACGGTCCCCAATCCATCTTGGATTCTATTTTATTTTATTTTACATCTGGATTTATTTTTATACATCTTCTACTTTGTATGGTTTTAAATATTTTAAATTTTTAAGTCTTAATTATTGTAACCCGCCCCGAGTCCCTTGTATGGGAGATGGGTGGGGAATAAATTAAATAAATAAAATAAATAATAAATAATAACTCTCTCAGATCTACGCAACACTGTAGCATCCTGCATCATTGGCACACTAGGAGTTAATTCCTCTTCCTTCTTAATCACATCAGTGGACTCTCTCCGCTCTGAAAACTCAAAACGTCCCTGACTAGGAAGATAAACCTCACTACTCCCGTGTAATCTCTGCCAATTGCTGTGCTCACTAAAACTTGCTGATCTAGAAATAACAACTTTCCTGCCATCAGTGAACCTATATCCTTTGGTCCCTGGCTCATACCCCACAAACGTCATCTTCTGTGCTTTTGCCTCTCCTTTCCTACATACCTCCTTATGCACGTGAACATAGGCAGTGCACCCAAACACCTTCAAATGAGCTAATGGTGGCTTCTTGCCATATAACATATAATATGGAGTTTGGTTTACAGACACACTCCATAACCTGTTAATTAAATAATTAGCAGTTAATATTGCCTCTCCCCAGTATCCTCTTGATAACCCTGAGTCAGCAATGAGTGAATCCTTCACTGTCTGCAATGCCAAATTCCTACGTTCAGCCACGCCATTCTCAGCTGAACTATGTGGGTTAGTTCTCCTATGCACAATGCCCCTTCTACGGAGCCATTGCTGAAAACTCCCACTCAGAAACTCTGTACCCCGGTCAGTTTGTAAACTACACACCTTTGTGCTATACCTTCATTCCACAAACTGCACCCAGTTCCTAAACTTTTCAAATGTTTGACTTTTAGCTTTCAATAGGTAACAGAACCCAAAGCTGGTGTAATCATCTACAATGACTAAAACATATTTAGCACCCCCTATTGTAGCTAGTAATGGACCAATTAAGTCAGCGTGAACTAATTCAAAACGTTTATGTGACTTCCTACCACTGAATTTGCTCACAGGAAACACCTTTGACTTTGCAACCTTACAAGCTGTGCAATCCAAATACACTTGGCACTTTTTCAATTCCATTCCAGAACTTGCTTCTGACATCTTTTCAATCACTTTGAAACTCGGATGCCCAAGCCTTCTCTGCCACAGGTGCGCACATGAATCATGTGTTGGCTTATTAATCGTAGCTACACCATGATGGTTGCTGCTTGTCCTGGTTTGAACTATTTCATAAAGACAGTTTTGCAAAATACCTTTGCCACAAACATTGTTATCTTTCATAACAATACATTCATTATTACCAAACTGTACAGTATAACCCTGTTTATCCAATTGTGACACACTAATTATATTGTACTCCAGTTCAGGTACACACAACATTGATAATTCAATATTTAACCCTGGTACATATACAAATCCTTTACCAGTCACAGATGCAATACTTCCATTAGCTAGAGTAACATGATCTTTATCAGCCTGCCTAAAACTCTTAAACATCTGTCTGTTACTCCCTATATGCTGACAAGCCCCACTGTCAATTAAAAATGGTCCCTTTAAATCTTGTTCTACACTTGAACTAATTAAAGACAGCTGTGCAGCTTCTTCCGGCTTGGAAATTTTCAGCTTAGCCTTCGGCTTCCGTTTCTTATCACAATCCCGCAACAAATGCTTTTGTGACCCACAGCAGAAACATTTTCTCTTTACAAATAATACATGGTTTTGGTTATCAGAACATTCCTTAACACAAACACTGTTTTGCCTAGACCTAATTACATTAGAACACTGCTGCCTTCTTTGCTCTTCTTCTAAAAGCCTGCTAGATAAGTATCTTATGGTTAAATCTTCCTCAGATAACAAACCAAAGCTAATTGCCAAAGTATCCCACGTTTCATTTAGAGAACTGAGAATTATATACACTTTGTTAGCTTCTGTAAATGGCATATCTCTCTGAGCCAATTCCTGGAACAACCCTGTCATATACTGCAGGTGATCCCTTATATTATCAGATACCCCTAATCTAGCGTGATAAAGTTTTCTTGTTAGTAAAACTTTACATAACAGTGAGCTTCTTAGATAAACATTCTTTAAAGCTTCCCAACACTTATAGGCTAACTGACAGTCTATAACATAACACAATTGGCTATCTTCCAGACATAAAATTATGCTTGCCAATGCTCTATCGTCCTTTAGAGCAACTTCTTCATCTTCCAGGTCTGGTTCAGGGCAAAGTACACTCCTCCAAAGCCCTTCACGCCGAAGATACATTTCCATTTTATATGCCCATGACGAATAATTACTGTCATTCAGTCTTTCCAGAGGAAAACCTCCCCCGACTGCCGGCAACATCTTCGCTGTGCTCATCTGTCTTCAGCCCCTTCTGGGCAGACACCGATGATTAAAGACACAGACCTTATCAGAAAGTCCTCCAGCTGTAAAACAAGCGTAGGAGAGAAAAAACACATACACACAGGCATGGAACCTGTTAAAGCTCCAAATCACTCCAAATAGCCACACGACTCCTGGATAGGCTTCCAAAGCTCCCAGCTCACAGACTGCACACGATCCACCGATCCACAGCCAGTGCAAAGCCTTCCGTCATCTACGGCATCTCTGCCGCCTCTGGGCCCGTAACCCTGTCAGAGGGAGCGTGCGGAGATGGAGCGGCCTGCCTCTCTCCTAGGCACCAGTGATCCAAGTACTATGCAGTAAATAGACTCCAAACAGAAGTTATATCAAATATCCTATTTACTTTATATACATACGTATTTACAGATCACTTCCACAAGTAACAAATGATACACCATCAACGATACAGCTTTCACGAGGTAAAATGGGAATAATGGGAAATGAGAATGTCCCTGTATATATAGTGAACCTGACCAATCACATTATAGGTCACTCTCGTTATTCACCACACCCAACCTAACTCTAAGCACCTGTTGAATGAATCACACATGACACATCATTCCTACAACAATGGCTGCTAATTGGGTGACTGTGCAGAATATTTCACCTTTTACCTAGAAATCAAGCCTCTCTGTATAATTTATATCTAGAAGTAAATTCCTGGGTTTATCAAACCCCAACAGTCTTCCATCAAATTGAATAAGGACTGGTAGGCCAAATGTAGGAAATTATATCTGCGCTGCACTACTTTTAAAGTAAGCACAAAAACAGAGGGAGAAGAATCCAATTAAAAGAACCATACAAGAAGTGATATGACGTAACTGTCCAGAGTTGCATATATGAGACAGGCAGCTATACATATTGAACAAATAAATACATAAATAAATGATCTGAATGATAAGCATCAACAAATGGCAGCAATTATATCACATAAAGAGGCTTAGGAGTAGAAGTAAAATGACCAAATTTTTTTTTCATCAATAGCAATAGGTAGGTTTAGTGCTGCTGAGGTATCATTCTTCTATGAAAGTGATATAAAATTGGGGACTCCTTTTGGTCCTAAATATACAAGTTGCTCTTATTATTTGAGCGGTTCTGTTACAATGAAACAACCCTAAGAAAACATACATTACACATGGACACAAGCCTATCTACCATTTTATTCATGTCTAAAATACACAAAAACTCTCCAAAAGTCCTCCCCCAATACAGAATCAAATGCAGAGGTGTAGTCTGTTTTTTCCAATCCTTGTAGAATCATGTTTTCCTTAACTATCATATAATAACCAAGTCCACTGACAAAAACCTACAATGTTTTCTCAGTATACCCATTTGATTTAACGGAACTCATTTCCTCTAATACCTCTTTAAAATGTTAAAATTTGGCATTTCCCATTTTGATTTTGTTCCAAATATTCACCATTTAATTCATTGTATACTATTTTATTCTCACAAACATTTTAAAATGAGTCATTAAATATTATTTTACAGATGTTTCCTGGATAAAATCAGATTTTCAATTAGTCACTTTCTCTTTGCAGCCTGACCAATTTTAAGTTTGCTTATTTCTTTATTATTTTAATTTTTATTAGTACAATTAATAAGCTTAAATCCTAAATTAAGAAGTTTGTGCTCAAGACTGTGGCAGTTATGAGAAGGAAATCCAGATTAATTTATTTAATTTTTGGCATTTGGCTGATTATTAAATTAAGTGGATTAGACTGGTGGGTGTAGCTAGTCCTTTAAGCCTTCCTGTTCCTTGCAAATGCCTTTAATCTCACTCATGGCTTTTCTGAGCCAACCTGCCATGCTAATACATTACAAAGTCCCAGACATGACTAGTCATTAATTGATTGTTTCCAATTTGCAATCCAAGCAATCCCATTGCTTACTCATGCTTTTATTATTTAAAATTTTAATAGCATGTAATAAAAGGCTTGGAACTGTAATCTCATTAAAATTAGCACAATTGATTGGAATAAGCCCTTTTAAAAGACAGAAGAACAATATTAAAAATTAGAATGTAATAACTCAGCAGTGATATCTGGATTCTCCCTAAAGTGGAGTGAATTAATTAATGAATAATGCTTTTCTAGAGAAAATAAATCATTTTTGTTGTTGTTGTTCAGTTGTTTAGTCGTGTCCGACTCTTCGTGACCTCATGGACCATAGCACGCCAGGCCTTCCTGTCCTCCACTGTCACCTGGAGTTTACTCAAATTCAAGTTCATTACATCGGTGATGCTATCTAACCATCTCATCCTCTGCCGTCCCCTTCTCCTTTTGCCTTCAGTCTTTCCCAGCATCAAGGTCTTTTCCAGTGAGTCCTCTCTTCGCATTAGATGGCCAAAGTATTTGAGCTTCAGCTTCAGCATCTGTCCTTCCAATGAGCAGTCAGGGTTGATTTCCTTTAGGATTGACTGATTTGACCTCCTTGCAGTCCAAGGGACTCTTAAGAGTCTTCTCCAGCACCACAGTTCGAAAGCATCAACTCTTCGGCGCTCAGCCTTCCTTATGGTCCAACTCTCACAGCCATACATTACTACTGGGAAAACCATAGCTTTAACTATACGAACCTTTGTCGGCAAGGTGATGTCTCTGCTTTTTAATATGCTGTCTAGGTTTGCCATAGCTTTCCTCCCAAGGAGCAAGCGTCTTTTAATTTCACTGCTGCAGTCACCGTCTGCGGTGATCTTGGAGCCCAAGAAAATAAAATCTGTCACTGCTTCCATTTCTTCCCCTTCTATTTGCCAGGAAGTGATGGAACCAGATGCCATGATCTGAGTGTTTTTTTTTTAAATCATTTGGAAACCACCAAAATTGACAGGAAATGTATTAAATTTAGAATTTAATGTGAATTTATCTAATTTGCTCATTTGGAATGGAGACATAAATGGACAGTCACAATTCTGCAGTGCTATGAGTCAAAACCAAAAATGTATAAAAATATTTTTAAAGGAAAAATTAATCACAAAATACAGCTATTAATTTTATATGTAACTATATCCATCCATCTATTATAGATTTTTGATCCCATAGAAGATTCAAATCTATAGCTTGGAAGAAGTACATATATTAACTATGCATGCAAATTTCCATAGGATCTTTAAAATATCATGAGCTGATATGAAAATAGGACAAATCAAATCTCAAACTGGAGAAATAAGAGCCACGTTTAACACTCATCTGCACTGAAATGTGTCAGAAAGTGCATGTAATGGTAATTCTATTTATGTTGCACCTGTACAGAAAACTAAGCAATGTATGAATAGATATACCTAATTGAATCAGGAACAGGACAGAATATGCTTTGTCTAGACCAGTCTTTCTCAATCTTTTGACCCTGAAGGAACCCTTCAAATAATTTTCAGGCCTCAGGGAACCCCTGTACATTCAGGCTCAAATATAGGCCACAAGTTACAATATTATTATATTCGTTTCATGGGTAGGCCTGTATATATGCATTAACGGTGTTCTTAAACTAAAAATAAAGAATGAAACTTACCTCTTTAATGTGAAGTTGCCCGATTTTGAAATAATTTTTTTTAATAAATCTGATCTCCCAGGGAACCCCTAGTGACCCCTTGTGGAACCCTGGTTGAGAAACCCTGGTCTAGACTACTTCAAGCCTCTGTACAAGTGTAAACTCTCTAAGGCTCTGATCATATTCATGGGACATAATGAGCTCTTCCCCATATCCTGTGCATATCCTCCAGATGGGAAAAAATATGTCACTTGGGAAAATGCCACCTCAAAGATGAAGGTGGCAAAGTTGAGGGCAGAGATGGTGTTTTCTGCTGCTGCTGTCAGGTGAATGAGAAGTGGGGAAGGGGATTCCACTTGCCACTCTCCCCTCCCCTCCCCCCAGCACAGATCCCCCACCTTCCTGCACCTCCCCCATCACTATCCCTTCCCTTCCTATATTTTTGCATTGGCTGGAGAGCACAGTCACTGCCCCAGCAGCAGGAGCAGCAGCAGGTCCCTGTTACACCCAAGCCAAGCATGGATCTCCCCAATGGTGCTGCTCTCCAGCATACATGGAGGTAACGGCAGGGATTGCCATGGTGGGAGTTGATGGAAGTTTCCAGGCAGGACCTCATTCCACGAGGTCACCATTCCTACCAGACCAGAAAAAAGAAAACTTTAGTTGCCAGCCAAGACTCAGTTCTCTCCAGCAGCCAAAGCAGAAATGGTCACACAGTTCCATAACTGGATTGGCAGGAGAGGTGCTGCTACGGGCCATTTAGAGCCCTGCAGATCAACTACATTTGCCAGGCTCATCCTTGCCTTGGGAATGGGGAAGGAATGAGTGAACCGTTAAAGGGGGACTTTCAGAAAAGGTTATTCAGTCTGGACAAAGAACTATAAAATATAGTTATTTTATTTTATAAATAACCCTGCCTAGATTTTGTTTGCTGTAAGATGGGCAGAGAAGCCTTTCAACAGACCTACAACAATAAAGAGCATTTCTGGAATCCTTGCCATGCCTGTTTCTGGCCTACCTTGAAGAGCTGACATTAACCTAGTTTCTTTCTCACACTTTTTCTTTCTCAAGACTGTATAATCTTTTCTGAAGATCCCCCTTAAAGATTTTGCTCAATCCTTCTCCTTCCCAACACCAGGCCTACCTTCCTTAATACCTTATTAAGAAATATTGCATAGAAATTTCAGAGTAAGATATTAGGACTGCCAAACTAAATCCAGACAAATAGATCCTCTTTAAATTTTAGAATAGGGAGTAAATAGAATAGGGAGCAAAGAGCTCATAAAATCATGATAAGATATTGGGGAAGAGCACCATAGCAGGAAACAGTGTACCTTGTGTGTTGGAACAAGCATCAGGCATGATTAGGTATAGGCTTCCATGGAGGGGACAAAGGAGGTATATGATGAAACACGCATCATGACATCTCAGTGCTAACTCTGCTAATTTGTGCTTGTATCATGACAGGGGTGTGGTGGATCAGTGGGTAATACACCAGGTTTGTCGATCGGAAGATCGCACGTTCGGAGGTTCGAATCCCTAGCCCCGCATGACGGAGTGAGCTCCTGCACTAACCCAACCTAGCAATTCGAAAGCATGCAAATGCAAGTAGATTAATAGGTACCACTTCGGTGGGAAGGTAACAGCGTTCCGCGTGCGTCATGCCGGCCACATGCCCGTGGAAGCGTCTTCGGACAACGCTGGCTCTTCGGCTAACAAACGGAGATGAGCACCGGCCCCTAGAGTTGGACATGACTGCACAAATGTGCGGGGGAACCTTTACCTTTTTACATGACATCAAATGAAAATATGTAAGAGGTAGAGCTTGTGTTGCAATATCACAACGCAAGTCTCAGTGTTTTGATAAAACCTACTAGTTGCTGTGGATACTCATGTGATCAGGTACTACACAGGGGTTGCTTTAACTATTGCTCAGCAATTAAGTGATCCACTTCTACTTGCAGCTCCTATTGGTGTTTCCTGTTGCCTTTACAATGGAAATGCATGTTGAGTAGAGACATCACTACCACCACCAGTAGTGACATTCTTGTGTCTATCACATGTCTACCATCAAAACAGAAATTCTTATCTATTTTTCCACTTCTAATGTGATATGGTGTGACTGTCTATAAGACATGAGATCATCAAGCTGTGAGTTTGATTGTTAATGTTATGTATAGTTTGGATAAACACCTGCTTAGTATATAAGGTGTCTAGTTCAGCTGTTTTCCATTCAATGCATTGTGCAAAAAGATTATACTTGTCATAGTATTAAAGTTGATTCTTGGCTGGATGACAGCAAATAACTTTCACAATGACTCACAGCATAGTTTAAAATATGCCAAGCCTCTGGGTATACTAACATCTTAATAAACACTTAGTGATTATTTGAAGTACTGAATCTAACCAAATAAACGTAAGTGACCATTAATGAAACCACTAACTATATTTTATCAGCCATATTTATCAAATATTACTTATCACTTGAAAAAAAAAGTCTACATGATTATCAAAAACCCTCACTCTTGCATATTTATATTTATATTTATATTTATATTTATATTTATATTTATATTTATATTTATATTTATATTTATATTTATATTTATATTTATATTATCATTGTTTTAGCGATATGTTATTCTTTTATTTTAATTGTCTGTAAACCGCAGAGTCGTCATAATACGAGATGGGCGGTAAAGAAATAGGACAAATAAATAACTAAATAAATTATTTTTCTACTGCTTTAATCTATGTTTATATCTTGTAATGTAACTGTTGATTGTAAGCAACTTCAATATTTGCAATAATGGGAAGTGGTTTATAAATTGTCAGGGAGATAACTGGTGAAGAAGGAGGGGGCTCCCTCCAGGGGGATAAACGCATGTGCAGTACTGAATCGCTTTGCTTTCCTCCCAAGAGGCTAAAGAAGGCCCCACCCTAGTTTCTTGGGCCTTTTCTCTGAGCATCACTAATTCATTTTAGTTTAGCTGGATTGATGTCCTGCCTTCGAGTGAAGGAACACGCTGAGACTTGGTGTAAAAGCTCTAGTGTTTTATTGTTCTACTCTGCTAGACAGAATCCAGCTAAACTAAAATGAATTAGTGATGCTCAGAGAAACGGCCCAAGAAACTAGGGCAGGGCCTTCTTTAGCCTCTTGGGAGGAAAGCAAAGTGATTCAGTACTGTGCATGTGTTTATCCCCCTGGAGGGAGCCCCCTCTTTCTTCACCAGTTATCTCCCTGACATAAATATATGAAATAAATAAATATACAAGAAAGAAAATATGGTGTTCCCTCGAATCCACGCTATAAAAGTAAAGACTCTCTCAAGTCCTGGTGCTTACGTGCACAGGTCCATGTAATTTTCTCGACAGTGCAGAACTGGTTTGCAATTGCCTTTTCCTAGGATATTTTTTCAACTTCCGATTCTAGCCAATAGTCCCGGGACTTCTTTGTGTTCCAAGAACCAATCAAGTCTGACTCCAACTGTTTTTTGGCTCTAGCTAAAGTTAGCTAAGTGTGGCCACCTGTTGGGTGCTCCTTGTTTAGAAGCTGACAGATTTGATACTTGGATCTTAATTCATCTGTGCAGCAGTCTCCACTGGAGCTAATTATAGTAGACTAAGGGCAATTCCACACTTCAACCACTTGCACCCTTCCTGAAGCCTCCAAAGTAATTTGAAACTGATCAGTGACCATCTTCACTTCTGCCAAACTTGAAATACTATGATCAGCCAATCCACAATCCTTCCACTCAGTATAAAATATAGCATTCAATCAGAGCTAGAAAAAAGGAGAAACCAAACAACTCAGCTGTCAAAGCCAGCAAGTGTCCTACAAATGCACAGGTCCAGAGTTTGTTCTGTAGTGGCACAAAACTCTTGTGCAGAGATTCTCTAGCTTACAGTGCACACAGTAGGGTATATTTGGCACACACAGCTGTGTCCTCCACCTAGCAACTGTCACCAGATGCAGTTGCTTTATTCTGCCTATTAGTAGGTCTGGCTCTTTGTTTCCCCTACCTGAGTTTTATACAGTATTTCAATTTGTGTGGATAGAGTCATTGTGGGGAGAGTAAGGAATGTTGATATGATCTTCCATTGACTCCATTATTTAATTGAACACTGGAAATTGCCCATTACCCTTTTTGACACAATTACATGTAGTGAATTGGATTATTATAACTGTCAAGTCCAGAAATGATAGGCTCATGGGGAAATAGCAGAGCTGGAAAACAGCTGAGAACTTTTAAGCAGCATCAGGAATTACTGCTTACAAGAGTTCCTTGCAGAAGATCAAGGAGTGGCCAAGAGAGAGGTTCAAAGCAGAAAAATGATGTAGCAAGGAGGAAACATAAAATGACCAAATAGATAGACTACTGGAAACAAGCAAACATGAGGCACAAAGAAAAGAAGCAAATAATGAGGCACATACAGAGCAATTAAGTTTGTTCTATTTTTACAGGAGAGTCAGGAAACTGGGACCACTGAGAATAAACAAGATGAAGTCCCAAACTAGCTTTATTAATAACATGAAAGGCAGATCTTCTAATAAAATTAATGCAGTTTGCAGAATTTTCTCTAAAATTTCTCTTTTTCTCTGTATGTCAGATATTAGGCTGTGCAAAGCAAGGTCATTATAATTTGCAGACCGATCTCAACTCTGATTGCTGAAGCAATTCACCTTAACACAATGCCTCAACTCAAAAAACCCCAAGAGACTTCATCTCAGTGCTACCAACTAAGGGGTCAAAGGGAGCCACTGCACTTTCCCAGAAGCACCAATGGTAATGCACCAAAAGCCTAGCAAAGTACCCAGTTTAACAAGAATTGACCAAGGCTGCAGTAATTTGCCACTTCACAGAGTAGTCTTAAAGGGATGCTCCACTGAGATCAAAGCACCACTCCAAAGCTTCACACAGCTCTACCAGATACTTTTTCACCCCGAAAGGACTAGAAAAACTTACTAACTCCTGATAATGATAGAGATTGTAAAGCAGTTGTCAGGCCTGCTGTCAAATGAGCTGTAGGGGGAAAAAAGACACTGTTTCTGAAACTGTGGAAGATTTTCATCATTGTGGAGAATTTCAGTGAAATTGTGCCTTGTTATCTCTGCCGACAACTATGGTGGAAAACTTCAAGAGGCCATCATATGCTTAAATGAATTTTAGAGAATAAATATTTTTCTTTGAAAAATATGGATGATTCGCTTAACAACTGCAGCGAAACTGATGTCGTAAGTCCGGTGCAGTCACATGATGTTTTGCTTAACAACCATGTTGAGTTGCTAGCCCCAATTGTGGTCGTTAAGTGAGAACTACCTGTAATCTCTGGATGAACAATTGAGCTTGTTCATTTACTGTGGTTTGCTTGGCTACTCAAGAACACTCAATTTTATCCTGTTAATAAGTTAATGTGATAACTCCAGTGGGATTACATCTCATTCACTTTAATGTAATAAAAATATATATATTGTGATCAGTTTTACCAGGTCTTTTGGCTGAATTTCAATGGTTTGATTATTAATCAACATGAATTTTCATATTAAAATTTAGTATGGAATTTGCTACTTTGGAACTACACTTTTATTTTAAAAATTGGAGACGGAAGGAGAATTGTGCACATCTTTCCTTTAAAAGACACTATTTCAAAATTGTAAACCTAGGGTTACCTTCCTGATTACTGGCCTATGAGGCAGATCTTATTGTACAAATCTTCTGGGTGTATTTCCCTAACTAGATCAGCCAGTGTGATTTCAACTGTAACCAAGCATTCTGTTATATCTCTATGTCTGCTTTCTGATTCATGTCAGAAAGTCAATTTAATTAGAACAAATATTTGCCATTATCACTGACTACTTTCAATTTATCTTGATTTATTACCTAGAGCTTTGCAAACAGCAAGTAGAACTTTCTCATTGTTCTAAACAAGTTCTCAGATTTTATCCTAAATATCTGTGTTCCTCGATGGTTTTGGCAGGGATGCTTTTCCTGCTTTGTCCCTGTCTAGTATATTTTTCCTTCATTTATGTAATAAAACATAATAAAGAAAAAAAAAACTAAATTAGCAAAAAAGGAAAGAAAAGAGAAAAAAATACAACTATAACAATTGAAAACAGGGGGTGCGATGGCTCAGGGGTTAAGATGCCAGGTTGTCGATCGGAAGGTCGGTGGTTCGAGACCCGAGCGCCGCATGACGGAGTGAGCTCCCGCAGTCGCCCCAGCTCTTGCCAACCTAGCAATTGGAAAGCATGCAAATGCAAGTAGATAAATAGGTACCACTTCGGTGGGAAGGTAACAGCGTTCCGTCATGCCGGCCACATGACCGCGGAAGCGTCTTTGGACAACGCTGGCTCTTCGGCTAAGAAATGGAGATGAGCACCGCCCCCTAGAGTCGGACACGACTGTGCAGAGGAAAACCTTATAACAATTGAAATGGTGCGTAGTCTGGGGGTCTCCCTGGACTCTCAGTTCCTGCTTATGAAGCAGTGGCAGCTGTGGCCAGGAAGGCCTTTGCACAGGTTCAGCTTGTGTGCCAGTTTCATCCATTCCTGGATCAGAAGGCCCTCCTTACAGTCACCAATGCCTTAGTCATTGAAGACAACTCGGAAACTGAAGCTTGCTATGCCCATGTTAACCATTGCAACTCATGGAGCAGAGGTGTTATCAATATGCTTTCAGGTATACGTGCTTTTTTTTAACCTTTAAAGCCTACATGGCATAGGGCTTACTTATCTGAGGGACTATCTGCTCCCATAGTATCTGCCTGTCTTCTATGATCCAACAGAATTGGCTTGCTTCAGGTCCCTTCAATTAAGCAGTGTGATCTAGCAGAACCCAGGAAGTGAACCTTCTCTGTTGCTTCATCTGCCCTCTGGAAAAGCATCCCTCTGGATTCATACAGCCCCAACTTTAACTGTTTTTAAATTAGCTTTAAAAAGCCTGGTTCTTCCCCAGACTTGGGTTAGTATGTGGTTGGGCCCCTTTAAGTTGGGGGATGGTGTGAGTGATCTTTTTAATTTGCTCCCTTGGAGCAACTGGGGTCCTTTTCTTATATGTTGTTGTTGTTTTCTATCTGTTTTTAATGGTGAAGTGCTCCAGTGTTGTTCTGGAGTCAGGTGGTCTAGAAATGTGACAAATAAAGAACATGATGGAAAGGTTATAGAGACAGGCAAAGCCTAGCACTTAGATAGTTACATCTTATCGGGAGGAGAATCAAAAGCATGTGCTACATTTATGTGTCCCTGTGAAGAAAGGCAGAAGGAAGTGACTTCAGATCAGTGTGATTGGACTTGGACTTCCAACAATAGATTCATAAACAGTGATGTGTTCCACTATGAACCTGCACTTCCCTGTCTTTTGTTGTTATACCAACAGTCAGCATCCTTAGACACTTTTTAGAAGAGACATTAATTTACCCAGTGTATAAGCATTAACATTTGAATCGCTTTTCAAACTTCAAAAGTTCTAATCAAGACAAATGAAAAGCACTGTGGCACAAGCCCCTTCCCTTGTCTACAAGTGTCACATCACCCACGTTCCAAAGGGGGGGAGGGCAGTTGCAGTATGATGCTGTGATGCTGCTTTTGTCATTCTGATGAAAGCATTGAGAGCCTGCAGACACCACACATGAAATTAAGCTATTTTGGCTTTTTTTCAGGATAATAATGCCCTTTTCAGAAACAGGAGACCCCAACTGACAGTAACTCATGCCTTCATTAACTCAAGACTAGATTCCTGCAACATGTCTTACATGTAGCTGCCTCTGAAGACTACTCAGAAACTGCAGTTTGGTAAAGAATGCTGAAGGGTGAGAACAGCTTCATCAGGTGACTCCTACAGAGCCCAGCAATGGTGTCCCCTCATCCTTCATGCTGCCACAGAATATTTAACTTTATGATCTGGGACAGTGAATTCTATCATAAAGGGAAAGCCAGATGGACAGTCATCTTGATGCTTCCAAGCCTAGCTTTTCTGAAGAAAAGGTAGTATAGAAGCTTGGGTTAATATGAGATATAAAACCAGATACAAGATTTATTTTTCCTTCTGATTCTATTGGAACCAGAAGTACTCCATAAGACGTTTTAATCAAAACTTATTCTGAAGTAGGAATCTGGTATTCTATGGTAATTTTATTTATGAAATGATTTTGCTTCACGTTGGTTTGCAGGTATTAGTTTTCGGGTTGTGCAGCATGAGCCTGGGAAAAGACATGGCTGTTTTAAGGAGTTGCAGACTGATGCCCCATTACACTCTGAAGCACTTCTTTGTCCTTGAATGCAAAGTACTGCAAGGTGCAAATAGAATTTGTTATGGTTTGTGTGTCTTTTCAGGTTCAAGAAAAAAGTGCATTCTGGTTTGAGCATCAGTTTTGATACAGTCTCTAAATTTCAGGAAAAGAGTGTTATGTTAAAGTTGGCATTTTTTTCCCCATCTTTAAAGAGGGATTTTTTAAAACAGCTTCTCAGAATTCTACTGTCTGTGAAACTCTAATGATCAATAACCTAATCAGAGCTGATTTCTCTGCTTAACAAATGATTTGAATGGTCTCTGATAGCGTACTCATCCAGGGAATAATAATTTCAATCTGTTTCAGTCTTAAGAATTCAATTGCTCTGGCTTCTACATATCTTTTATACTAGGGCTTCTCTATTGTTCCTTAGTTAAGTAATTATTAACATAATGATGTCTCCTGATATGTAAATTCATTACAGCGATAGAATTCAAAAGAACAGTTTTGACAATTACATCCAATGCCCTGCTTATTGCTAGAAACCATATTAAAGGATCCCTGGCAGATGGCCGTCCAGTCTGTGCTTCAACACATCCAGCCAAACGAAGCCAACTGCCTCCCTCTGAAAGTGGATTCACTTTAGGGCTGCTCTCTTAGGATGTATTTTCCTACTATTCAGCATTAATCTTTTTTGTTATAAGATCATTATTCTGTATCCTTATTCTGGAATAGTAAAGAAAAGTTGTTCTCACAACTGCCTTCAGATTCTTGAAAATTAACATGTTCTCACCTATTCTCACCATTTTCTCTCATCATGGTGAAACATACCACCTAGATCTTCAATTTGTTCATTTTCACAAATTATTTACTTCCAATTCAGCCTACTGGAAATGGTTTTGGCTATATTCCAAGGATCTGAAGCTAACGTTAACAAATCCAAACTTGGGAGTGGAGGTGCGGGTGGGCAGATACATTGTTTGAACATTAAAAAAAAAAATTCCAAGATGAAAGTAACAAAAGTGATAAAATAAATGTAATACAGTTTAAAACTAACTGAAGTAAATGATTTCTTTGCTGCTCCAATTAGAGCTAAGCAAAATTAACAGTTGGCTATAGTCTATTTCTTGTTAAGATGTGGCTAAACAGAAAATTCATGGAGATCTCTGAAAAATGCCATTAATCAGAGTGTGGCAGAGTTGGTCAATTTCCACTTTCGTTCCCCATAAAAGGTTGTAGTTGTGCTAGTGCTGTTAGGAAGTTAGAAGATTTTTTAGTTATCAGCCTTAGTTTTAAGATAGAATGATGGAAACCTTTAAAAAGCTTTTTATACACAGCACATTTCTACATACCTTCCTACTCAGAAGTAAGTCCATCCAAATTCAGTAGGATACATTCCTCTGTTACGTTTTGATAGAACTAAGGTACTAAATTGGAAATACATTTGTTTTGTATTTGCATTTGAATTTGTTTTTAATAATAAAAAAGCATGTATTTATACATAAATACATTTTGTTAAATTTTGGATTTCTGATTGATTTCTGAGAAACTCTCTTCCACATATTTTTTCCTCCAGCATAATAGATTCATTGTGGGAAAATTATTGTGGGATTATTACTTAGCCATGTGTTGTTTCAAAATTATTTATTTATTTAATGTTTTATCCCACCTTTATTATTTTTTTATAAATAACTCAAGGTGGCAAACATACCTAATACTCGTTCCTCCTCCTATTTTCCCCACAACAACAACCCTGTGAGGTGAGCTGGGCTGAGAGAGAGTTACTGGTCCAAGGTCACCCAGCCAGCTTTCATGCCTAAGGTGGGACTAGAACTCACAGACTCCTGGTTTCTAGCCCGTTGCCTTAACCGTTAGACCAAACTGGCTCTATTTGTATCCTTCAGTATGGATTTTCTGGTTTCATAAAGAGTAATATGTCTTGAACCTGAAATATACATAGGACTGCATTGTTGGATGGCCATTTTCTTCCATAAAAGTTTCCACAAATTTTAGCATCATCACTTTAGGAAAAACTTTCAGATCTGAACTACAGCAAAACAAAAGGGTAGATACAAATTTAAATGTAAAACATAAACAGAGTTGGAATAGGGTAGGCTAATTTGGGAAATAATCTCATGGCATCTCATCATCAAAAACTATTATAGCTATTCATTTAAAAACACCCTCAATGAACAAATAACAATTAAAATAAGTAGGGTTGAAAAAGCACAATAGGAGTTTACAAAATCTCAAAACATTAGGTTTCCAAAGAAAATTAAATTCAGTAAAGGGTTTTTGTTGTTGTTGTTGTTCAGTCATTTAGTCGTGTCTGACTCTTCGTGACCTCATGGACCATAGCACGCCAGGCCTTCCTGTCCTCCACTGTCTCCCGGAGTTTACTCAAATTCATGTTCATTACATCGGTGATGCTATCTAACCATCTCATCCTCTGCCGTCCCCTTCTCCTTTTGCCTTCAGTCTTTCCCAGCATCAGGATCTTTTCCAGTGAGTCCTCTCTTCGCATTAGGTGGCCAAGGTATTTGAGCTTCAGCTTCAGCATCTGTCCTTCCAATGAGCAGTCAGGGTTGATTTCCTTTAGGATTGACTGGTTTGACCTCCTTGCAGTCCAAGGCACTCTCAAGAGTCTTCTCCAGCACCACAGTTCGAAAGGATCAATTCTTCGGCGCTCAGCCTTCCTTATGGTCCAACTCTCACAGCCATACATTACTACTGGAAAAACCATAGTTTTAACTATACGGACCTCTGTCGGCAAGGTGATGTCTCTGCTTTTTAATATGCTGTCTAGGTTTGCCATAGCTTTCCTTCCAAGGAGCAAGCGTCTTTTAATTTCATGGCTGCAGTCACCGTCTGCGGTGATCTTGGAGCCCAAGAAAATAAAATCTGTCACTGCTTCCATTTCCTCCCCTTCTATTTGCCAGGAAGTGATGGGACCAGATGCCATGATCTGGTTTTTTTTAATGTTGAGTTTCAAGCCAGCTTTTGCACTCTCATCTTTCACCCTCATCAAGAGGCTCTTTAGTTCCTCTTCACTTTCTGCCATTAGGGTGGTATCGTCTGCATATCTGAGGTTGTTGATATTTCTCCCGGCAATCTTAACTCCGGCTTGTGATTCATCCAGCCCGGCATTTCTCATGATGTACTCTGCATATAAGTTAAATAAGCAGGGTGATAATATACAGCCTTGTCGTACTCCTTTCCCAATTTTGAACCAGTCGGTTGTTCCATGTCCGGTTCTAACTGTTGCTTCTTGACCCACATACAGGTTTCTCAGGAGACAGGTAAGGTGGTCTGGTACTCCCATCTCTTTAAGACTTTGCCACAGTTTGTTGTGATCCACACAATCAAAGGCTTTAGCGTAGTCAATGAAGCAGAAGTAGATGTTTTTCTGGAACTCTCTTGCTTTTTCCATGATCCAGCGAATGTTGGCAATCTGATTACTAGTTCCTCTGCCTCTTCGAAACCCAGCTTGCACTTCTGGTAGTTCTCGATTCACATACTGCTGAAGCCTAGCTTGTAGGATTTTGAGCATAACCTTGCTGGCATGTGAAATGAGCGCAATTGTACGGTAGTTTGAACATTCTTTGGCATTGCCCTTCTTTGGAATTGGAACGTAAACTGACCTTTTCCAATCCTGTGGCCACTGTTGAGTTTTCCAAATTTGTTGGCATATTGAGTGCAGCACTTTAACAGCATCATCTTTTAGGATTTTAAATAGCTCAGCTGGGATACTGTCTTCTCCGCTAGCTTTGTTGTTAGTAATGCTTCCTAAGGCCCACTTGACTTCACTCTCTAGGACAAGGGTCGGAAATGGCGGCTCGCGAGCCACATGCGGCTCTTTGGCCCCTTGAGTGTGGCTCTTCCGCAGCTGAACTCACCCCCGCCCCTTCCACGCGATTGGATCCCGCCCCCAAACTCTTACGCTCTTACGCGCTCTCGCTCTCCAAGGCCGGGGCCACCCGCAGCTGCCCACACCTCACGCACAGCCCGCGGGGCTCTCTGCCGCTCCCTTCGACGGAGGAGGGACCGGCGTGCCTTGGGAGCTGCTGCTGGCGGCATGTCTGGGCGAGGCGCGTGGGCGGAGCTGCCCGTCTGGCATTTGGGCGCTCCCGAGCCTCTTCCCTTCTCCCTCACCACGTTCGGGCGTTGAGGCCAGGCAAAGCTGGGCGGTCGCGCAGGGGCGAGGCGAGGAGTCCCGCTCCTGCGCCTACCGCCACATCCGTCCGTTCCCGGCCTCTCTCCCCATGTCCGGCGGGTGCCCATGCCAGAATCCCCACGACCCGGAGGCAGCGACTGCTCGGAGGGCCCCAGCGAGAAGAGGCCCGTGATCCCCGGTGGATCCCTTCGAGGGGCCGCGGGGCTACCCCGCTTTCCTCCCAAGGAGGCATTGACGGCGCACCCTCCCGCCCCATCAATCCCCCTACTCCGCCGTTGGGCGTCAGAGGGTGAAAGGATGTGGCAGGAACGGCCCTGGAAAGCGGGGCCTGCGGAGCGCCACCTTTGGGGAGGAGGGTCCAGCCGGCGAGCAATGGCGGCGCCGGAGTTTTCGCCGGAGCGGCTGGCGCGCTGGCTGGCCGAGGCATCCAGGTGCTGGGCAAGGGCGCGGGCCCGGGACGCGAGCAACCTGCCTTGGAGCTCCTGGAGAAGCGGCCGCGGGAGGCCCGCCGGGTGCAACCTCCCGCCCCATCAATCCCCCCACCCGCCGTTCGGCGTCCTCTCCCCCCGCTAACCCGAGCCCTGCGGCGGCCGGGGGAAGCCGAGCCAGGCGGGGGTGCAGCGGGGCCCAGCAGCGCGCTGAGGGCGAAGAGCCGCCTGCTCTCCCCTTGGCTGCCTCCGGTCGCTACAGTCGCCCCGCCGGAACGGAGCCTGGCTTGGCTCCCCCGGCCACCGCAGGGCTCGGGTTAGCGGGGGAGAGGACGCCGAACAGCAGGGTGGGGGGGTGAACCCGGCGGGACCGCAGGGACCCTCTGGAGAGGCAGCTCGAAAGCAGTTTCGGGCTGGTTGTTTTTTAAGCGGGCCTGTGCGGTGGCTGCTTTTCTCTCCCCACAGACAGCGCGGGCAGGTGAGTCCTCTGGAAGGAGGCCGGCCGGAGTTCTGCTTGCAGCGGACGAGTTGCTGCTGGGCCGAGCAGATGCTTTTGAGACCTAACGGCGGGGTTACATCGGGACCGAGTCCGGCCTATCCCCGGTCTGTGTCGCGTTAATGCCGCCCACTTTCCCACCTGGGAGGCCAGCTTGCAGCGCAAACGGCAGTCGCTTACTGAGCAAGTGCATTTTAAAATCTGCTTAACCCCCCCTCCCCCCCGCACTTCTCCCTCTTTGAAAAAGGAAGGCCGGAAAAGCGCAGTTTCAGTCTTGCGTTAAAGGGAGAAGCTGCCCTTAATGACAGAAGGCCATTCAAGTTGGAGAAACCTCGCGGGATGGGCGGAATCGCTACACACAAGCCACACGCCCCATTTCGTTCCTCCTTCCCTACCGCGGCCCCTCGAAGGGATCCACCGGGGATCACACGCCTCTTCTCGCTGGGGCCCTCCGAGCAGTCGCTGCCTCCGGGTTGCGGGGATTCTGGCATGGGCACCCGCCGGACATGGGGAGAGAGGCCGGGAACGGACGGATGTGGCGGTAGGCGCAGGAGCGGGACTCCTCGCCTCGCCCCTGCGCGACCGCCCGGCTTTGCCTGGCCTCAATGCCCGAACGTCGCGAGGGAGAAGGGAAGAGGCTCGGGAGTGCCCAAGTGCCAGACGGGCAGCTCCGCCCGCGCGCCTCGCCCAGACATGCCGCCAGCAGCAGCTCCCAAGGCACGCCGGTCCCTCCTCCATCAAAGGGAGCGGCAGAGAGGGTGGCCCCGGCCTTGGAGAGCTGGGGTGCAGGGGGACGGGAGCGTCGCCGGCAGCCCGCGAGGACCGGCCATGGAAGGTGAGTGAGGACCGGGGTGGCCGGCCAAGCGCAGTGCAGCCCTTCCATGCAATCGGATCCCGCCCCCAAACCCCGCCCCTTCCACACGATTGGATCCCGCCCCCAAACCCCGCCCCTTCCACGTGATTGGCTCCTGCCCGCAAACCTCGCCCCCTTCCACGCGATTGGCCCCCGCCCGCAAACCCCGCCCCTTGGCTCTCGAGCATTTCAAAATGTGCACGAGCATGTCAAAATGGCTCCCGGCATAAAAAGTTTGCCGACCCCTGCTCTAGGATGTCCGGCTCAAGGTCAGTGAGCATTCTTGCCACCTCTTCTTAATCTCTTCTGCTTCTGTTACTGTAGGTCCCTGCCTTTCTTGTCCTTTATCATGCCCATCTTTGCACAAAACGTTCCCTTGATATCTCTGATTTTCTTGAAGAGATCTCTAGTCTTCCCCATTTTATTGTTTTCCTCGATTTCTTTGCATTGTTCATTTAAGAAGGCCTTCTTATCTCTCCTTGCTATTCTCTGGAATTCTGCATTCATTTATATCTTTCCCTTTCTCCCTTGCCTTTTGCTTCCCTTCTTTCCTCAGCTATTTGTAAAGCCTCATCAGTCAGCCACTTTGGTTTTCTCTACATTCTTCAATTTAAGCCTAAATTTTGCGATAAGAAGCTCATGATCTGAGCCACAGTCAGCTCCAGGTCTTGTTTTTGCTGATTGTTTAGAGCTTCTCCATCTTTGGCTGCAAAGTATATAATCAATCTGATTTCGGTATTGACCATCTGGTGATGTCCATGTGTAGAGTCGTCTCTTGTGTTGTTGGAAAAGAGTGTTTGCTATGACCAGCGTGTTCTCTTGACAAAACTCTATTAGCCTTTGCCCTGCTTCATTTTGTACTCCAAGGCCGAACTTGCCTGTTATTCCGGTTATTTTTTGACTTCCTACTTTAGCATTCCAGTCCCCTATGATGAAAAGGACATCTTTTTTTGGTGTTAGTTCTAGAAGGTGTTGTAGGTCTTCATAGAACCGGTCAACTTCAGCTTCTTCGGCATCAGTGGTTGGGGCATAGACTTGGATCACTGTGATGTTGAATGGTTTGCCTTGGATTCGAACTGAAAGCATTCTGTCGTTTTTGAGGCTGTACCCCAGTACTGCCTTTCCCACTCTTTTATTGACTATGAGAGCTACTCCATTTCTTCTAAGGGATTCTTGCCCACAGTAGTATATATAATGGTCTCCTGAATTAAATTCGCCCATTCCTGTCCATTTTAGTTCACTGATTCCCAAGATGTCGATGTTCAATCTTGTCATCTCATCTTTGACCACATCCAGCTTACCTTGATTCATAGTTCTTACATTCCAGGTTCCTATGCAATTTTGTTCTTTACAGCATCGGACTTTCCTTCCACTTCCAGACACATCCACAACTGAGCGTCCTTTCGGCTTTGGCCCAGCCGTTTCACTCTTTCTGGAGCTACTCGGAATTGCCCTCCGCTCTTCCCCAGTAGCATTTTGGACATCTTCCGACCTGAGGGGCTCATCTTCCGGCGTCATATCTTTTAGCCTTTTGATACTGTCCATGGGTTTTCTTGGCAAGGATACTGGAGTGGTTTGCCATTCCCTCCTCCAGTTTTGGACCACGTTTTGTCAGAACTCTCCGTCATGACCTGTTCTTCTTGACCTGACTTCATTGAGTTACGCAAGCCCCTTCGCCACGACAAGGCAGTGATCCATGAAGGGGTAAAGGGTTTACTATGATTTAAATTAACTCTCAAAAACAGTCTGCTTCATGAGAACAATGGCATCTGAAGTTGATCTTGAAGTGGGACAAAATTTTGGAGTGTCCATTGTGGGCATTCATCTAGTCTGTCTGAGTAACTCAATTCCTCCGTCCCTTGTCCTCCTCCTTCCCCTTTCGGACTATTCTGCTACTTGATACTTCTGACAGTAGAAACTGATTTTTCCTCAGGATTTCTGAGGATTTTTAGGAATAGTCCATACTTCTCCATGAAAAAGAGAAAGCAGGTACACATCTTCCTAACTCCTGCATGTGATAACAGTTTGCATATATTGCATTTGCACTCAGTAGGACTGGGGATGCACAAATGATCAGTCAATTTTGTATTATTTTCTATCTACTGGGGAATAATATCACTAATCTGGGAGCTTTTCTCTTTCAATTACTATTTGAACTA
The DNA here is from genome assembly GCA_023362775.1 of Charina bottae. Taxonomy (NCBI): domain Eukaryota; kingdom Metazoa; phylum Chordata; class Lepidosauria; order Squamata; family Charinaidae; genus Charina; species Charina bottae. Next base: position 91,465,702 of record JALMGJ010000004.1, on the reverse strand, counting down.
CAATAATCATTTATTCATAAATAGAACAGATATTTTAAAGCTGCCTTGCGGAATTAAACTGCAAAACCTGGATGACTTTCAATTATGCAGACCAATGATATTAAAGCAGCCATAAGTGAATTAAGAGTAAGAATAAAACTCTGGACTTCAGCTGCTTCACTGGTTTTTATAGCAATTGTAAATGATAATATGAAAACTTATAGAGCAAGGCAAATTAAGAAGTTACTAGGGAAAAATGCAATCGACAAAGGTCTTTCCCCTTGAAGGTCCATTTGGAAGCCTAATGTTTTCGAGGAGGAGGAGGAGGAGGAGGAGGAGGAGGAGGAGGAGGAGGAGGAGGAGGAGGAGGAGGAGGAGGAGGAGGAGGAGGAGGAGGAGGAGATATGCCTGCACACAGAAGAGATTTCAAAATGTAATTTCTTTCAGATTACACAAAAAATGGAGTGGTGAAGGCACTGTAATACTATAGGAGCCAGACTTGGAGACATAAAGGATAAGGCTCCTCTGATATTCATTTTATAGGACTATTCTTAAAGGACATTCTATGACAATAAAAAGGGAATATATACTGTATTTTGAGGTTGCAAAATATTGATTGTATAAAATTATTCTAATTAATATGTTCCATTTGGGTTATATTTTTCCTACATCATGCATACATGATTCCCCTGAAATTAGGCTTGCTCCTTCCCTGCTATCGTTTAGGAAGTCCCTCAAGACCTGGTTCTGTTGTCAGGCCTGGGAGTCTTTGGAAACGGGAGACATTCTTAGATGGCTCTACTATGATTGACATTCTTGCTCTTTCCACAGGATTGGTATATTTTAATTTTTTTTATAATATTCTTTTTTAATAATCACTTTTATCTTTTTATAATGATTGTTTTTTATTTATTCGCTGTTTTTATTTAATTGTTGTACATCGCCCAGAGTCACCTTGTGTGCGATGGGCAGCCATATAAATGTTTGTAATAAAATAAATAAATAAATGTGTTTTCACATCTGTTTGTGTGTTTCTTTCTATCTCTATGGAAGAGTTTCATCTAAAACTCACAATATTTTAATATGCAGTCATTGTAACACTGTCACAGCACACGTAAGTTGAACTGAAGGCTTTGTCTAGAACTGGATTGCAACAAAGCACGAATGCAAGGGGAAATAAAAGATACAGTCTTGGTCTACATAGATCCAAGTATAAGAAAGAGTATTTGATAATTTCACAGTATTTCACAAGCTGCTGCATAAACTGAACAACTTGGAAACACAAACACATCTAAAAGTTCTCAGAAAGGGAATTGTCAAGATTGCTGTTTTTTTTGGCAATTCACAGAAATTGATTTGATGAATTTATACTCTACAGGATTAGTCTTCCAGTGATGTTACTTGATATTTTCTGAAACCTACATGCAGACTGCAGATAGATCTCAAAATAAACTACCAAAAAGACGTAATATTTGAACTGCCAGACTTGCATTGGGTTAAAATGGGGTGGGGTGTGGGAGGTGAGGGGAATGCAAAGTTATTCAAAAGTCAAGAAGAAGAAATCTTTTCCATTCACTTAGGTATTTTCGCCACAAGCAAAGCAATTATCTTGACAAATGATAGATTAAATGTTCCAAAAAGCAATAGTATCAAAAATAAGGGACAAGATGATGCACAATATATTACAAATTCGAGTTCCATTTAAACCGGAATTTTTCTTACTGGGAATAATTGATGGACAACCTGGGAAGCAATTTACAAGGATTATGCAATACATGATTACAGCAGCAAGACTTATTTTTGCACAAAATTGGAAAAACCAGATATCGCCTACGATACAAGATTGGATGTTAAAATTGATGGATATGGCAGAGAATGATAAACTGACATGTTTATTAAAAGAAAATCCAAATAATTATTTCCTTAAAGAGTGGAAACCATTAACTGACTATTTACAAGATGCGGGAGGGGCAAAGCTTATATGGGGATTTGAAGATTAAAATATATATATATTGATGTAATAGACAAGAAATATTCTTTAATATTATATATAGACCTAGCATGTAAGATAAAATTTTTAAAATACCATGACCAGATACAAATCGGAAGTTGACCAAATTCTATGTTTCAGCTTTATCTTTTTTTCTTTTTTCCTTTACTACACTTTTTTATCTTTTCTTTTTTCTTGATTTGTATTTCCATTTTCTTTTCTGTTTCAAACTTTTATCTATGTAAAATTAAAATCTAATAAAATTTGTTAAAAAAAAAAAAAATAAGGGACAAGATGGCGCTTCCCTAATGATTTAAGAATATATTTCTTCTTGAATCTTTGTGAACGTAATGTCAGAGCTTGACCTCTTTTATGTTAATAATGCAGCAATATTAAGCCAATAACTGCATGATGATGAGTTGACAACTCCAGTTTAATTTCTCCTTGTTTTAGGTGCCTTTGTAGCATAGAAAAATGACTTGTTTGTGAAAGAGATATTAAAAAGATTCTTATCATTATGAAACCTGTCAAGGATTGGAACACAGAAAAAATATGGTATTAAGTTTTTCCTACTTTGTCAACTTGGGAGAAGAAGCCAAAAGGATAATGCTATAGTTTATAGGTAGACCATGTTGGTGTGTGTGTTTTCTTGCACAAGCTGAGTATCAGAAAGTGTTTAGCTTTAGAGACCAATAAACGACGCCAGTCATTGTAGTAAATCAGTTGCAGTTGTATTAGTTACTCATTCAAACAGATACTATTTACATTTCTCTTCCAGATCCCTGGAAGTGTTACAATTCTTTCATCACTCACCAGAAAAGATAAGTAGCAGAAGCAAGCAGGAGTAGAAGCAAGCAGGTGTAGAAAACAGAAGCAGTAAGCAGGGCAGGGCAGGGCAGGCAGGCAGGTCCTTTTATACTCTTCATCCTGGATCACGTGCTGCCTGACCTTTTAAAGTTTGCAGGTGCTTAACTAACAAGGTTTGTGACTTACTCCTTGAAGAATAATACACCAACAGACCAACCCATTCTGTATGAAGTTTGGAAAAGCTGCCTGGAGCCCTCTCCTCATCTGCCATCAAATGCCCAGGATGATATTAATTTAAGATTTAAAGTTGATCCATAATTTGCAGTTACCTCTATTTTAGAATTGATTTGCTTGGTTGCACATTTTAATTTTTTCAAGCAACCAACTTGGTGACAAAATGGATTGTTGTTTTTGTTACATACAGTATATACTGTCTCTGTGTGTATAAGCTTTAAACTGTTTATCTTCAGTTTTACTGTGTACTGCTGACAGAAGCATGTATGTACAAGAGAGTTTACTGTCCTGTCCGCAAAGTGTCATGTATTTCTTTATGTTTCCTTGGAAGGATCCAATTCCCCCCCTCCCCCCCTCTCTCTCTCTCTCCTTGGAAGGATCGAATTCTCATTCTCTCTCTCTCTCTCTCTCTCTCTCTCTCTTTCCTTGGAAGGATCCAATTAGAAATTTTAAAAGAGTGTTCCTTTTCTTCATTAAAAAAATAATGTGCATGTTAGATTTTTTTTCTTTTGTCCCATCCACTTTCAACTCTTAGGCCCAGTCACTTTTTTCCATTAATTTAGAAAAGTCTCTTACTTTTTCTACTGAAATTACCTTATTTAGTTAGGTATTTATTTAAACCATTTGTGTCTTGCAATCATCAGGTTATAAACAGCTTACAATAATAAAAATAAAAGCAAAACTCAAAATTAATTAGTACCATCCAATGCCATCCTATTGCCTAATGAAGTTCTTCCATTCATTCCAAAAATCTTATGGAAGTGCGCTGTTTTCACTGCCTTCCTAAGCACTAGGAAACAAATGATTCCAAAGAGAGGTGGCTGCTACTGAGAAGGCCATCCTCTCAGCCTGCATCACCTGAATTCTTGGAAGGAAGGTGCTCATAGCATCTCTTCCTGACTAGATCATGTAGGGCAGACAGATTCTACCTAGAGCAGGTGGTCCTAAAGGGCTTTGTAGGCAACCACTAGCACGTTGAATTGGGCCTGGAAGCCTATCAGTAACCAATGCAGCTTCCATAACACAGATGTTAGTCTACTCAACTGACTAATACCAGTCAGCAAATTACCAACCATATTCTGTGCCACCTGCGGCTTCCAGGTTATCTTCAAGAGCAGCTCTACGTAGAACAAGTTGTAAGTAACTAGGAGAGGACAGTGTGAATTATTGTCTTCATCACTTCCTAGGGCAGGAAAGATTGCAACTGGTGGTAATTGATGGATTGTGTATAGAACTGTAGGGCCTCTGGTCCAACAGCAATTTTAATTTTGCTTGAATTAAAGGTCCGTATAATTAAAAAATTAAAGGGCGTGGTGGCTCAGTGGGTAAGACGCCAGGCTTGTCTATCGGAAGATTGCAAGTTCGGAGGTTCGAATCCCTAGTCCTGCGTGTGGAGTGAGCTCCCGCACTAGCTCCAGCTCTTGCCAACCTAGCAATTCGAAAGCATGCAAATGCAAGTAGATGAATAGGTACCACTTCCGTGGGTAGGTAACAGCGTTCCGCATGTGTCATGCAGCCACATGACCGTGGAAGCGTCTTCGGACAACGCTGGCTCTTTGGCTAACAAACGGAGATGAGCACCGGCCCCTAGAGTTGGACACAACTGCACAAATGTGCGGGGGGTACCTTTACCTTTTTTTAAATAATTAAAGCTATGGTTTTCCCAGTAGTAATGTATGGCTGTGAGAGTTGGACCATAAGGAAGGCTGAGCACCGAAGAATTGATGCTTTCGAGCTGTGGTGCTGGAGAAGACTCTTGAGAGTCCCTTGGACTGCAAGGAGGTCAAATCAGTCAATCCTAAAGGAAATCAACCCTGACTGCTCATTGGAAGGACAGATACTGAAGCTGAAGCTCAAATACTTTGGCCACCTAATGCGAAGAGAGGACTCACTGGAAAAGACCCTGATGCTGGGAAAGACTGAACGCAAAAGGAGAAGGGGACGGCAGAGGATGAGATGGTTAGATAGCATCACCGATGTAATGAACATGAATTTGAGTAAACTCCGGGAGACAGTGGAGGACAGGAAGGCCTGGCGTGCTATGGTCCATGAGGTCACGAAGAGTCGGACACAACTAAACGACTGAACAACAAAGTCTATTCTTTCTACTTACTTATTTAATTCAGTTACTGTTAAGAATCTTGGTCTCCTATTGTCACTGAAAATGCAGTATGAATATGTATTCAGAAATAGCTAACAAATTTAAGGTGATGTATCTGTGAGTCCTCTAACAAAATCTCTAAAGAACATCAAGTTTTTAGATATAGAATAAGTGAAGGACAGAATCATAGAAAGGCCTTACTGTCATTCTTTGTTGTAGGTCAGACTACAAATATTTTAAGGATCTTACACAAAGAATACATTAAAATCCAGGAGTGGGTGTAAGTGGGTATAGAGGCAGAAGAACCTGCAGTTCCACTTAGCAAATAAATTATGAAATCATTGAATTACTTAACCTTCAATAGATACATCTTCTTCATACCCTTTTTCTACCACAGAAGGAGAGTGACAGTGCTCCTGCTTCTTACTGTGGTGTGGTTACTTGTACATGTCTGGGCCTGCTTTCACTGAGGAAACGAAGAGCCTTTTAAAAAAAGAAGAGAATAAAACATGCAGCGAAAAGTGCAGGGCATCCATTTCTCAAAGAGAAGAAGGTAATTGCCACAATCAAATCACTTTGAATGTAACTTTTACAGCCCAAGGACAGAAAACGGAGACAGAATGTTTGCAAACAATTTAATTCATAGCAATAGAATGTAAACAGATTGTGTTCCTCAGTACAAAGTGCTGCAGAAAGAGATCCAGGAAAGATTCACTTCACCAGCATTTGGTGGAAATACACCCCCCCCCCATTTAATCTTGTTATTGGAAATTTATATGTTTAGCTTCTAAGGTCTAATGCTTTATCTCATACTGCTCCGGGGCTCACCTGTACTAGCAGAAGGTTAAAAACAAGATGAAAGTTTGCTTCAGAGGACAGTGTTAGGAGTGAAGGCTAAGTGTGTGCTTTAGCAAACTTTTTATGATCCTTCAGTTTAAAAATAGAAGCTGTGTTAGTATAGTCCTGAAAATGGGTTAAATCCAGTTATATTTAAAGTGTAAACACACTGAAATCAGTTGGATGTGAGTCATGACATAATTCTACAATAATATCTAATAATAACATAGTGATTTTTTCAACAAGCAACATAAACAAGCAACCAATTCAAAGATAATTAAAACACCAAAATGTCAGAGACAACCAGTAAATACAAGTCTTTACACAGTATCTTTTAAAAAGAAACAATTTAATAAACACCATCTAATCTACAATTTACAAGCACTTAAAAACAAAACCAATTAAAGATGCTATGTCATATCCTACCAACATTACTAGCAAAATAATTCAATTAAATACTCCATAAACAGTGACATTTCCAGGTCAATATGTTACCAACAAGCTAAACACAATATTTTACATTATTGCACAGGCTCTGGTTAATTTCTTCAATTACGTCTGTGGCCAATGCAAATGTGCTTTTAAATCCTTGTTAAATATGCTAAAATTGGCCATTATCCAAAGAGTACCAGGGATTTGATTTCATAGCCTAGGGATCAGGTCCTAGAAAGTCCTTAATCATGAAAAGGCTAAGTAGAAGGGAAGCACAGTCAAAAGTGTTTGTGAGGCTGAAGGAAACAGCCAAAGAAAAATATACCAAGAAATTAGAGAAGAGAGCTAAGATGGAGAGTTGTAATACAAGGTCGTGAAGTCCAAAACCAAAATTTTATATTGGGGCATTGTTCTTATGGAGAACCAGTGTAAAGAGTTCTATAGTATATGAAGAAATAGAAAAATTGGGAAAGATCCAGGACAGTTCAAACACCACTGTTCTAGACGTGGATTAAGAGGGAAAGGTTGAAAGAGGAATGACCTACCACACGACTGTTAGAGTAGTCCAGGTATAAAACAAGTCAAATACCATGGATTTCACAGATTTACTCTTATTTTAAGTTTTGGCCCAATATTATCTACAAGAGAGCACTCAGCAAATTTTCAGCACTGAGTGACATTATACAATTTCATAGGTACCAAAAACATTAAACCTGTAAATAAATAAACAACATTAAATGGACATTTAATCAAAACCCCTGTAATCATACCTGAAAAATCTCATGAAAACCCATTCAAGAACAAAGGACTTGAATGACTTGGGAATCTTGTAAGATTCTGGTCATTTTTAATTAAAAAAAACCAATTTCAATGGTTGCTATTTACTGTCACAGCTATGTCACATTTCCCAGCTCTGATATAGAACATATCATGTTACAGTCTAAACATACTGAATAATTCTCATTTCAAGATATCCACAGGATGCTAAACAAAAGCGCTATTTGTTCTGGTAACTCAACTCAAATATAAAATGACTTCCGTTCACCAAAATGAAATAAATTCTGTCCTTCAGGCCATCTTTCTGCTTACTGAAATTTGAGTAAGATATGTTAAAACAGCTGCAAAATACTACAAGGCATATCTAAGGAGAGGCCCCTCTCAAGTCCATCCATTTTGGATCTCATGGAAGGGAGGTAAGCTGTTACATATATATATATATATATATATATATATATATATAAATAAATAAATAAATAAATAAAAATTAGGATTTTAAAATACATAGTTAAAAGTTAGAAATGGAAAAAGAAATAGAAATACAAAATAAAGAAAAAGAAAAAGAAAAGAAAAAGTGTAGTAAAGTAAGAGAAAGAAAAAGATATGAAAAATAGGTAACTTCCAATCTATCTCTGGTCATGTAGATAAAAGAATCTGCCTTAAATGTTGGTTTTTCATACAATAGATAGAAATAATTCTTTGTCTAATATACTCTATTATATTTAATCTAATCTTCAAAACCCCATGTAAGCTTCGCCCCTCCTGCATTTCGCAAATAGTCCATCAATGGTTTCCACTCTTTGAGATATTGATAACTTGAGTTTTCTTTCAATAAACAAGTCAATTTATCATTTTCTGCCATGTCCATCAATTTTAACATCCACTCTTGTACTGTTGGTAAAGTCTGAGTTTTCCAAAATTGTGCATAAAGAAGTCTTGCTGCTGTTATCATATATTGTATAATTCTAACAAAATGTTTTTCTATTTGTAAATCCAATATTCCCAACAGAAATAATTCTGGTTTAAACGGAATCTGTATTTGTAGTATACTCTGCATCAACGTATGTATTTGGGTCCAAAATCTCTTTGCTATCTTACATGTCCACCACATGTGGTAAAACGACCCTCTTGTTTATTACATTTCCAGCAAATGTTAGAAACAGTCCCATATATTTTCGCAAGTTTTTGAGGGGTCATGTACCATCGATACATCATCTTATAGAAATTTTCTTTCAAATTATAACACAGAGTAAACTTCAATCCTTTAGACCACATATTTTCCCATTGCTGCATATGTATGTTATGACCAATATTTTTTGCCAATTTAATCATACACTCTTTAACTTGTTCTTCCACCATTTCCCCTCTCAACAGTAATTTATACATTTTAGCAATTAAATGTTCGTCTGTTTCACAAAGTTGTATTTCAAATTCCGATTTACTCTGTTCAAATCCAAAATCTTTTTTATCTAACTTGAATTTCTCTATAAGCTGCATATAAGAAAGCCATTGAAAAATATATCCTTCTGAGGCAAGTTGTTCTTTTGATTTAATTTTGTATTCTTGTTCTTTTTCTAACAAATCCTTATAAGTCAACCATTTCCCTTTATTTCTTGTTTCAGTTCTACAGAATGCTTCTTGTGTAGAAATCCACAAAGGCATCTTGTAACATAAAGTTGACCTATATTTATTCCAACTCCTTAACAAAGATCTTCTAATATAATGATTTTTAAAGTCCACATTAACTTTAACTTTGTCATACCATAAGTATCCATGCCATCCGAATCTTAAATTGTGACCTTCTGAATTCAATAGTTTTTCATTTTTCAAAACAATCCATTCTTTAAGCCATACTAAACAACATGCTGCATAGTATAACTTCAAATCTGGGAGGCCCAAGCAACCTCTTTCTTTTGAGTCTTGCAAAACTTTATATTTTATTCTCGGTTTTTTCCCTTGCCATACAAACTTAGATATAAGTAAGCTATTACTTTTTAAGTTATTTTACTTAAAGTTATTTAAGTTATTTTACTGTTACCATGGTATTGTACTCTGAGAGAAAGATGTTTGTGGAATTCTTTTCAGGTGCTGTGAATATTGTAGGAACTGTCAGATAGGAAAACATCTTGAGCCAACTCTGTCATAAGGGAAAGGGAAAACTGACGCAGCACCTTAGGCTAAGAAATCTTAAAAAAATTTAAAAAGAGTGTTGGAGATTTGAATTCAGCAGAACCCTTCTTAAAGAATATGCTCTTGAACATAAGCAAGGAGTATTAGGTATGTTCCCACCTTGAGTTATTTATAAAAATAACAAAGGCTTGATAAAAAAAAAATCTAATCTAAAAAGTTCTGAAAGAATCCTAAGTAATTAAAAAGTAATAAAATGCTAACAGACAGCCATTGTATTTGAAGCTGGAGCTATGCTTATTAAGAAAAACATGAGAATAGAAAAGCCTCACTTCTTTCTAAACTACATCTTGAAGAAACCTGCTAATCTCAGGTCACTTCCTTTTTCTGCCTTTCTTTCCAGGCACATATGCAGAGAGCACATGATCTTTGACTCTCCCTTCCTAGAAGGATGTAGTTAGGTAAGTGCTAGGCTTTGCCTCTCCCTGTAATGTATTTTCTGTAAATAAATCTCATTTCTATTATGGATAAAAACCTGCTCCATTAATCATTGCTCAGGCCAGATTTCCAGTCTCAGGGATGCTCACATGCAGATCCCTTCAAACACCAACACTCAGAATATTTGTGGCTGGAACATACTGTACATGTTCTGGGTCTGGACAGAACTGAGTATCAGTGGTATTCCATATGAAATTGGAAGTAGGTTTATACAGAGATGTCAACAGGTGTCAATGCCACTAGGCTTCAATATAGTTTTCATTCAAATATGATGTATTTTATTTGTCCCCCAATAACTGTTCAGTAAAAAGGGTAATGAATTACTAAGAACACAATCCTACATAAATGTATCTGGGGAGAAATAAAGGGCTTATTTCTGAGTAGGATTCCATAAGATTGTACTGTAAAGTTCACTGCAGAAAAAAAAAACTATGTATAAATGGAAGAATGGTGAGATGAGGTCATCTGCTGATTCTACATATGCTTATTCAAAATTGCAAACCACTATTTAAAGACTGTTCTGTTGAAACTGAAATTTGCTGCAACTGCTAGTTCATGTATATCTGGATATAACACTGTATCACAGTTTAGCATTTCAGAAATTTGTTGCTTTGTCTGAATTGAAACAAATATGATTTCTCATCCTGTTTTTTTTCAGATACACTATAGTTAAACCTACCACTGCTTGTGGCTATGTTTGGGGACAATATAAAAACTGCAGTTAGTTGAAAAATGAAGTGGGTGTTTCCAATATCTTCTTGCAGTTCATCTGGAAATGGGTTCTAAGAGAGAAAACTCATCATGCACATGATCACATCAAGTTACTGTGTCATCAGTTCATGTGTGCATTATTTTTTTAAAATGCAAAGAAAAATCAGCCTTGATGTTAACAACATTGTTGATTTTGTCCAGTGTTTTAGCTCCCTCATTTCTAGAGATGGGGATGGGTCTCTGCTATATTAGTGATCCAGGTGCTACGGACCTAGAAAAAACTTGTATCAGGAGTTATCAGAAACTACTTATCATGATGAACAACAGGAATTCAGATAGCAATCTTCTCAATGAAGAACTTTATGCTTCTGCCAATCGATCTTTCTGTATAAAACATTTTCTTGAGCTCTGATGTGATGCTTGTTTTTTTCTTTTTCTTTAGTACTTACTTTAGAGAGATCTTAGGTAGCAGATCTGCAGGCAGCAGAAAGGGATTGAAGGACCACACAGCCTACTTTGCATGCTGAAAATATCCTTTTGCTTTCAGGTATTCTAGAACAGTGTTTCTCAACCTTAGCAACTTTAAGATATGTGGACTTCAATTCCTAGCATGCTGGCTGGGGAATTCTGGGAGTTGATACTGAATACTTGTATTCAGAGGTCCTGATTATAGGCTTATGTCATAAGCTTTTCTCAGTAATTGTAGCTTACATGTCACCCTCAGCTATCCCATTTAATTGGTGAAGGTGTGACTGCTATTTTTATTTTGTCCACTGTATGTTTCTTACATTGAATCTTTCAGGAGATTTTGCTCATTTATTTTTCTACAACACAAGACAGGCACCAAATCCATCTGTTAACTTACATCAAGAAGCAAACTTAGAATAGCTTCTTCTAAGAAATCTAATTGCAGCATCCAGTATTATATGCGTGACATGATGAATTATTCATCAATGTGTGACCCTTACAAATATTTGTATTGTTTTATTTTCCAGATGGAATCTAGGCAGAGACTGTATTGCACAGCCTATCATTTTTAATGCAAGTTATTCTTACTTCTTTGACAAAGCTTTCCTTACCTTCATTTGCCAAAAAAGAAGTTTCCCCATAAATCACTGTGAAATGCACAGAGGGAGATATAAAGCATACTGCTCATAAAATTGACCCCATTGTTTTAGCTCTCTGATGAGAACATGTACTTTTCCAATAAGGATTAACACAGATTTGATCCCTCTGTTGGGTAAACTGTATGCATAAAAGATTCCCACAATCCAGAATTTCTAAGATGAACTGAGGGTCTATTTTGTTAAACATTCTTTTTAACTTGAATATTTGCAAATTATACACCCAAAGAAAGTGATACTACCCTTTTACTGAGTATCTCTAAAGAATGGATTTTCAATAATAAATGCTATCAAAGGAACATAGCCCAGGGTGGAGTATAAGGAAGGAGGGAGGGAGGGGCTTTACCAATACAAATATTCCAAATATACTCTTTTTCAAGCAATTTTGAAATATGTGTATTTTTTTCAGATATATCTTTCACAATATTTATCCCTGCATGCAGACGTTTTCATCAGAGAATGGATACTAACAAACTGTTCAGTGTTGCTGCCCATGCCACCACTGGCAGGTCTTTCAAATACAGAGTTCAAATCCAGATCGTTTATTCCCTCACAATTAATTTACAGGATGCTGCATAAATTTCTTTGGCAAGGGCATCCGGTAAGATTTTCACTGTACAGATTACACTACTTGTTGAGAGAGATGGATTTAATTTTCCACATTTTCAGATACATTATGGGCATTTGTCCTATCTTAGATTACTCACTACAGTACAGAGCTTCAGAATTCTCTTTGGGCTGAACTCAAGAATTATTATTAGACACCACTAAAATCCTGGCAAGTATTGGGAATCTACCAAGACATTAGGAATTATTACTAACAAACCTCTTAACATGGGGTTTGACTAAAAGCCTGATCATACAATGCCTGTGTTACAGCAATTGATTGTTGATATGTGTTGCTTTCAACATGTGAATTAGATTACTAACTTGGGAATAATAGTAATGATTTTTGTCATACAAAGTATACACATTGACCCTCTGTGTTAATAATTAGCTTAATGAGGATCTAACAAGCTCTAGCTGATCTTGAAGAAGTCATTTGAGAACTATTTATTTATATGTTGCCTTGACAGTTCTAATCTTCTATACCAGCACCACCAAGGAAGGAGTGACTGATTTTAGTTTCTGGAAATGAAATATTAATCCCTAGAGCCTGATCTTGGCTACTTCTCAAGGTATAGTACATCACACTCAGGGGCTTGGCCAGACCAAAAAAAAAAGAAGCCAGACAAAAAAGTCCTTCCTTGTGCCTGAAGATGCAATGCCAGCTTGAGCTCCTAGCAAAAGTCAAGCATTTTTATACCTTAGTCCTAGATCAAATTGTTTTGAAGCTGCTCCAAACATCTGAACTTAAAATAGTTTGTAGGATTCTTAAATGCCTTCTTCAGTCTGTATTTGCAAGTACCAGCATGGAATAAAGCTATGTTTAGAGGATTTTTTTAAATGAAACAGCCTATTGATCTGTTTCATGCAGACCAGTTATGATGGTTCTGCTGTGTGTCCCTTCCCAGGAAAAAAACAAAAAACAAAGGTAAAATGGGATGTAGAAATCATAGGGGTGGGCCAGAGGGAATGGTGGGAAACAACCTTAACAGTTTCCCTTCTGGTAAATGTGTTGTGACTGGCTATGTTCTCTGGTGCAGCCATTTTGAGGCAGTACCCATGACATCTTCTCAAAAATTGCAGCAGTCCCTGCTGGCTAAAAGATTGTAGACCCCTGCTCTATTATTCTAGTTTGCTTCTTTAAATGCCAGCTATACAGTAGCTATGGCTTTTCTCATTGGCTACAGATAACCCAATATCTGTAAAGATGAGAGTTGCTTTTTAAAAAAATGAAATCTGGTCAATTTAATGCTGAAGAGATACAGTAGATACCATGAGTAGAATCTGATTTATACTGTGAAAACAGACAGTATGAGAACCCTTACTCAGGGATGAAATACTGTGCAAGCACCATTAGTATTTTCCCTTTAAATGGTTTCATTCAAAATCTTCTAGTGCTTAAAAAGCTCATTGTTGCTAAATAAATACATAGCAGAAACAGCAGTGTACAATTTAATTGTTTTCATTTGTTCGCATCTCTATTGAATCCATTCTTTCTTAAGAAAGAACGTTCTATTCTTACACAATTTTGATCTATTATTCATGAGTTATGTATCCAATGTGCTCACAAAACCATTTATGTATGTCAGGGGCCAAAGAAGCAAATTATTGCTGATCATTCACCCCACAGGAAGTAATATACTGTATGAAAGCAGTACAGAAACAGCCAAGGTATGCAAATATCAGAACAGAATGTATTTTGCTCAGATTGAATAAGAACCCATTTAAAAATAATTTCTAGTCTTGTCATAAGCTATAGCGGGAGAGAAAAACATTAAACTTATAATTCTACTATTTGTGTACTGACTGACTGATGAGTCTTCAGCTAAACTAGTTTTTCCATCACCTTTAAAAAGAAGTTGGCATAACTACGTACATAGATCAGTTTATATTTTGTGTCTTCACTGATACCAGTACATTTGGAATTGAATCTGGTTAAGTAACTTTTTGATAAAATCTATTGGTATTATGTTCCAAAATAATAAGCTCCTTGTAATGGGTTTTATCTATTATAAAAACTGCAAGTATAGGCTGATCTAAACGTGCAAGAAATAGAAAATATTTTCAGTGAATGCTGTTTCTTTTTGAAAAGTGTGTGCATTTCCTCCCTTAAATGCTTTGTATTGTAAAGGAATTCTATGTACTCAACAATCTTGAATTAGGCCAGTTAATTATGGGTTTTTAAAAATCTACCTGCCACATCCTTCTTTCCTGTAATCCTCATTGGGAAGCTATTCCAGAGCAATATCTGGAACACATTATGTCATTATGTCCCCTTATGTGCAGCTGATTACACAAAGGTTCTAAGTAGTTAGGTAGATGAGGAAAAAAAATACCAGGTTTACATATCATTTCAACCAAAATTCATTTTATCAGCCACAAATAATCAGCTAAGCCCAATCCCAAACCAAACGATCTACAGTGTTTTATGAAACAAGACAAACACCCGCGCTCTTTCTTGATATTATTAGAATTTGTACTCAAACCCTTCAGTCCAAATGGGAAAATATTAAAAGGGTATATTAAGAGTCAGGTAGGGGACAGCAAAATAGAACTTCAAAAAAGAAAATCAACATATTAACTGAACCTACCACTTGCTAAAAACATATTCACCACTAGGGTTCACCTGAAAGTGAAGGAACACCTTTCATGTTTATTGGTATGACCAAGGAAGATGCTATGCATAAAAATTACCTTACTTTTTTTTCTTCTGCTTCTTATTCCATCTGACAAAAAACAATTGGCTTTGAAGGTTTCAGTCAATGAAGAAACAAATTTTCCTGATAATCTCCTGAGTGGAATGTATTACTCTTTATTTAGTGATGAAATATCCATGGTGTGTGGGTGAGTGTTTTGTTTTTCTTTGTATAATTATCTTTCCAGGAGTCATCTGCTCTTTTGGCCTCCCTTGCTTTAATTAACTCTCTAGGGAAGAAATCATGGGGTTACCTCAATACCTCCTATTGAGCTTTGTTCAGCTTTGTTCAGATTGGGAAGTGTGAGCATCCAGGGAAGCATCAGAGTAATAGAAAAATTGAATCACCAAATAGTAACACCAGCCATATTGTCTTCCAGCACTTCCCACAATAAAGTTAACTCAAAAATGGTTGTTGTGGGTCTTCCGGGCTGTGTGGCCGTGTTCTGGAAGTTGTGGTTCCTAGCGTGGTTCCTAACGTTTCGCCAGCATCTGTGGCCAGCATCTTCAGAGGGCAGGAGCACATACAGAAGCGCTCTTTCTGTGCTCAGGTAGAATGGCAATGTTTGGCAATGTTTGTTTTCTATTTATAGAGCTAAGTTATAGGAGATTAGGTGGGGTTTTTTTTTTGTGTTGAAATGTTAACGAGTGGCTGCTGAGCGTGATTAGCATGTTCATTGTGAGAAGTATTCCCATGTCCTGGTGGTTGGACTGAGTTTATTGACCTTTTTTGCAGGCTGTGTTTTTCAGGACTGGTAGCCAGGTTTTGCTAATTTTTAGACTTTCTACTTTTTTATTGTAACTGTGCTGGTGTTTGTGAATTTCAATGGCTTCTCTGTATAATCTGGTGTAGTGGCTTTTGGTGTTGTCCAGTATTTCTGTGTTTTCAAATAGGATTTTGTGTCCCATTTGCTTGAGAGCATGTTCAGCTACTGAAGATTTTTCCGGTTGCTGTAATCTGCAGTGTCTTTTGTGTTATTTTATCCTGGTGTGAATGCTTTGTTTTGTGGTTCCGATGTATACTTGTCTGCAGCTGCATGGTATATGGTATACTCCTGCAGCGGTGTGGGGGTCCCTTTTGTCTTTTGCTGATTTTAGCATTTGTTGTATTTTTCTGGTGGGTCTGAAGACTGTTTGAAAGTTGTGTTTTTCCATCAGTTCCATCAACAAACACAAAATTCACAAACACCAGCAGAGTTACAATAAAAAAGAAGAAAGTCTAAAAATTAGCAAAACCTGGCTACCAGTCCTGAAAAACACAGCCTGCAAAAGGTCAACGAACTCAGCTCAACTACCAGGACATGGGAATACTTCTAACAATGAACATGCTAATCATGCTCAGCAGCCACTCGTTAACATTTCAACACAACAAAAAACCCCACCTAATCTCCTATAACTTAGCTCTATAAATAGAAAACAAACATTGCCAAACATTGCCATTCTACCTGAGCACAGAAAGAGCGCTTCTGTCTGTCCTCCTGCCCTCTGAAGATGCTGGCCACAGATCCAGAATGCTGGCCACAACTTCCAGAACATGGCCACACAGCCCGGAAGACCCACAACAACCATTGAACTCCGGCCGTGAAAGCCTTTGACAATACATTAACTCAAAAACATCATCAAGGGGAATTCAAGAAAAATTCTCAAGCATCCTGTGAATAAGATCAACAAGCTGAAAATGGCAAGAGAGAAACTGACACAGCTTTACTAAGGAGCATTTTGGAAGGAAGAACCTACATTTGCCTCATGGGAGGACAATAGTACCTATATTGATTTGCTTTCTTCATTATCTTTTGGATCAGGAAATTTGGTTTAGAAAATTGTTAATTTCATATTAAAAGGTAGAGGACATCTCTTGGGAACCGTGGCATGCACTGGAGTTACAACTCGGGCACAACACCTATATAAAGTTGGTCTGGAAATCTGATAATGTCAGTCAATGCTCTTCTTGCTACCACCTTTTCCCCCTCAGCACTAAATGTAGTGCTATTTCCAGTGTACCTCTGGAAACACTTCTGTATATTGCCTGGGATGCCCATATAATTCTCCCTTCCCGCAGTTCTTCAAATCTGCTGGATGATCCTTATCTATGTTTCCTGTGCCACCAATTGGTAAGATTCCTCCTGTTCTGGGATAGATTCCCTGGTCTATTTCAGTGTTTCTATATTTGCTATTAAAATGAAAAGTATGTAAAAATATGCTTAATATATTTTACAGATTTAATATTGCATTTCTCCAGCCCTACGTCTGCTTAAAAAGAAAGGTCTTGCATATTTCTCTGCTCAAAATCCAATTACAGAAGCATATTGAGATTAATTTACCATATCATTGATTTTTCAAGGGCCAGGAACTAGCTTCAACAATTCAAAACAATTAAACAATTATACATTTCCATGTTTCCTAAACAACAATAATATATTAAACAATGAGTAAATTAAAATCTGAAAATCAATTACTGATCTTTTAGCTAACATTGGACAAGACTTTACTGGAATGGGAAATAGCAAATGTTGATATGAATTCTAAATTGCTAACATTGGGCTTGCAAAATCAGTACAATAGAAATATGACCAGTGTTTTACTCCATAGGAAGAATGTGTGTTCACATAGTCTTCCTGCTTTGGCAGATTCTGAAATACTATATAAATGTTTAAAAGTATGTTGAGAAAAGTCTTGTGTGACCATGTGTGAATTACTCCAGTTTGTCTCCAAATTCTAGCAAATATGTACAAAATTGTGGCTGAAGAGTCTTCCTCAATTAGAACTAATTAAGGGATAGACACCAAACCTTCATTTTAGCAACAGGAGTGAGATGGCATCAGAACCCACTCAAATCAGGCTTCAGTGACCAAAACTCATAATAAATCATAGACCACCTGACTTCACATGATTAAATTCAGTCCCTAAACTAGTTTTAAGCAGACGTATCACAGCTTTGCAATATAAGGATCTATACTGTAACTAGAAAGAAGCCAAATTAAATTGTTGATTGCCCACTGTCAGTATGAGTGTGCAAGTGCCTCTTATTATGAGAGTTGGAGTTGAAAAAGCAGGAAGTAACCCTGGAATCAGAAAGGATATTTCTGTAAACCAATGTTTTTCAACCTTGGCAACTTTAAGATGTATGGATTTCAACTCCCAGAATTCCCACGCTGGCTGGAGAATTCTGGGAGTTGAAGTCCACACATCTTAAGGTTGTCAAAGTTGAAAAACACTGCTGTAAACACAGGGCACATGCCAAATTTGAGCAATGTGAAAAAACAGACTGCAATTAGTTAATTATAAATCTTGGGAGAACATGGGATAAAGAATTTTAGGATTTAAACTTTGGGATAGAACATATATGTAGGACCACATTCATAGTCTTGTTTTTTTTGTTTTGTTTTTTAAATTTTAAAAATCATTTTATTTACATTCAACATAAAACATAAACAAAACACATAACACATAACAATGATCATATATAACACATAACAATGGTTACATTTATGTATATATATTTACATTTGATTTTATATAATCATTTTTATTATATTTAATTATATTTAATTATATTTAATTATATTTTTATTATATTTGTTGACATGGTTGTTCATCTTTTTAAGGCTGATATTATCTGCAGTAAAAAAAAGGGGGCAGTCTCTTGACACTTATACATACAGAGGTTCTTCCCATGTCTTTTTCTTCTCATCCTTCCCACAAATTAAGTCTTGGCACAGAGATTGATGGCTTTGAAGCTGAGTGAATGTTTACATCACTGCCAACTCTTGTCTGACAACCACTGGCTTTTGGCTTAATTCTCACAACTCCTTCTCCTGTCCCCTGCAATTCAGAGCTTCAGACCTTCAAGTCAGTGAAAGTAGACATACTTGTGATTAGGAAAACATGTTGTAGGGCTCTAATAAAATAGTGCCATGGAGAGGGCTTTTGCTTATGCACAAAATGGCTACCATGCATTGACCTGTAATTCACTTTTATTAACCTAAACACTATTTGAATTGATTAAAGCCTGTCTCTTACTGCTGAATACAACAGCCTCAATGACCCACAACATTCTTCCCAGACTACAGAGTAGCCTTTTCCATACAGGATGGACATCAGTTTCAAAACTTCCCAGCCATGGGAATCTGGGGTATTTGAAGTAAATATTAGGTTGGAGAAGGATCCTAGCTGTAATCTGTATTTGGGGCACTGAAAACAATATATTTCCTCTACTAAATAGTGAGAAAAAATGTTTAGAAATAAAATGGTAGAAAAAGAGAAAAAATATATTATTCCTTGCTTTCTACTGAATTAAGCAGTTGTCTAGGCTTGACAACGTCTGATGATTAATGAACTAGAGAGTATTCAGAGAACAGTCCCAAAAACTTCAGAGGGCGGAAATGCAAGATGCAGGAGAAAAGTAGAATTAACTTGCTAATTTTACTCCAAGGAAGAGAAGGCTGGCAACTTGTTGCATTCAAATCTGAGTTAAAAGCACGATGTGAACTACTGAATTAAGTTCATCACAGAGAGATCAAATAAAGGAATTAATTTAAGAAATACCGTATTTTCCGGCGTATAAGACGACTTTTTAACCCAGGAAAATCTTCTCAAAAGTCAGGGGTCATCTTATACGCCGGGTGTCGTCTTATACGCCGGAAAATACGGTACTCGCCGTTTAAGACCTCTCCTGGCCAAGTGCAGCCGCTCGCCGAGCGCGGGAGGAATGCGGGGAGGGGGGAGCGAGCTCCGTTCCCTCGGCGCCCGTTGAGCGTTGTGGGTGACTTTGGAGCCCGTCGTGGAGCCACTGCGTTTTGCCCCCTCCCTTCCCAAGGCTGCTCCGAGGGAACGGAGCTCGCTCCCCCCTCCCCGCGTTTCTCCCGCGCTCGTCCTCCTGCTCTTCCCTGGGGAAGGCGAGCGGCTGCACTTGGCCAGGAGAGGTCTTAAACGGCGAGTACCGTATTTTCCGGCGTATATCCCAAACTCTATATTTTAAATGGAAAAGTTGGGGGTTGTCTTATACGCCCAGTCGTCTTATACGCCGGAAAATACGGTAAAATACAGAGTTCATGTGTAGAAGGAAACTGCATTGACAATTTTGGCAAGCAACTCCTGCTGCAAGTCTTCGGACAGATTTTTTTTGCCTATCCAACATCAACCTTCTAGCAACTCACCATTCAGAATCTGTGGCCCTCTAGATATTGCTAAAGCACCATTGTAATCAGCATCCCTCACTACCAAGGCTGTTTGAGAAATAGAGTTAAGCCACAAGTTCCCAAACTTTCTCAGTTCATGGTGCCCTTAGCATCTTAGTAATTTTTTCACGGCACCTCACAGTTCCTAAACTGTGCACCGCAGTGCCAGGGGCCTGCAGCAAACTCACAGGCATGCTGCAGGCTATTTTAAATTTTAGAGGGAAACACAATGATGTTCAACATCTGCTTAGATTTTGTTGATTCTTTAATTCTGTTTTTTTAATCATTGGTTTGTCTAGCACAAATAATATAAAATAAGGCAGGCTAAGTGGCTGTATTAAGACTCACAGTCATGATAGTGGTGACTGACTTCCAAATAGATTGTGTTACTTTATAAATAGGGGGCACGATGGCTCAGCGGGTAAGATGCCAGGCTTGTCGATCGGAAGGTCGCAAGTTCAGAGGTTCGAATCCCTAGCCCCGTGTGACGGAGTGAGCTCCCGTACTCGCCCCAGCTCTTGCCAACCTAGCAATTCGAAAGCATGCAAATGCAAGTAAATTAATAGGTACCACTTAGGTGGGAAGGAAACAGCGTTCTGCGTGCGTCATGCTGGCCACATGACTGCAAAGTGTCTTCGGACAGTGCTGGCTCTTCAGCTAAGAAACGGATATAAGCACCGCCCCCTAGAGTCGGAGACGACTGTGCGGAGGAACCTTTACCTTTACTTTATAAATGTTATTGCTATATGTTATTTATTTTGTTCCATTAGTTGTAGATTAAAATTGGATGGTTGCAGGTATAAATCATACTAGTCCTGAATGTATTAGAATATATAGTGATAATAATCTAAAGATAAATGCTAGTCTAGAAAGGAAATTGACCCAGTAGTAATTTGATTTCCAAAGGGTACAAAAAATTGTCAAATGTGCAGAGAATCTTCTCAAGTATACTAAACTCTTTCAGAGTAGACTATGCTGCCTCTCCAGCTGAGATGCATGAAAAGGCAGCTACAGTCCAGTATATTATTATAAGAATCTTTTAGCTGCCCACATGTAGAATAATGGACGGAAAACCTGTGAGACCCAGTGGCAAGAGAGCAAATAGAATTGCTAAGAAATTATTGGAGCACACCCATATTTATATTTAGGGATCTCTCCCCCCCCCCCAGCTCTCTCTCTCTCTCTCGTGTGTGTGTGATGTAGTATAAATAATTCTTTTTCATGGATGCCGTTGGTATTCTACCTACCACTGCTTCAATTGTCTTTTAATCTAGTTTGTCCTCACATTTCCCATTCCATATTTTGTTGGCTTGTTTCATATAGTCTATTTGTATGTGTGCTAAATGGAGATATGTAGTTATATACTTTGGATGGATGATAGTAATTAAATAAATATATATAGAGGAAAAGATGGTTGCCATATGAGCAGATACTTTAATACAATTTAAACAGTGAAATTAAACTTAGTCGTTTAGGTTCTTAGGGTACCCTTTTTATTAAAAAAAAAAACCTATCACTTAGTATCATTTCCATTTCAAAGTATCCTTTTTCCCCCCCAATTTCAGTGAGGAGCTGAGTTTCTGTCAACCATGTTTAGAGCACATCTGTCTGCAAGGGAATAATTTCTTGCCTCGAGGAGGAACAACTCTTGCCAAATTCTCAGAAAAATCTTTCTTTGAAAAGAGTTGAAACTATTCCTAGAGTTCAAGATTTCTCTTATTATGCAACTGCCTGACCTCCTGGGATCTTCTTAGATGTGGCTTAACTGTGACTGTTGAAAAAGAATTGTGTGGCAATCAATGTAAGTATCCTTGTCTTCCCAGTTCTACCCTCTACCACCCCCCACGTGATCCTTAAATGGAAGATAAAATAGAGGAGAATGGTAAGCAATTTTTTCCAAAACATTCAGAATAACTTCTCTGGAAGTAAAAGCATCAACAAAAGATAACTGAAGATGTCCCATCAGTATTCTCTAAACGTGGGCAAAGTTAATGTATATCAGGAGAGCGTTTTTGCAGTAATGCAAAGTGGATGATATTATATCACCACCTATTGGCAGTTCTTCAGTACTGCTTTCTGGGAAGCAGTAGTAAATGCTGTGAATTTCAAAAGGGGAATAAACTTTCAGGATATTGAATTATTTGCAGAATATTTTTGTTGCAGCATTTTAAAATGACTTTAAAAATGCTGAATTGATGAAAGCTTTTAAAAGTCCAACTACACACTGTTACCGATATATAGATGGAAAAAAATGTGATATTTTATGGTTAGAAAATACAGAAATTGATTCCCAAATCCTCAAGCTATGGCTATAGTAGGACCATATGGTAACATGAAAACAAAATTATAGCCTTAATCTATAGCTCAGTAAGATCTTTAAACCGAAAGGAAAGCAAGTGTTATCTAACTTCTTTGTCCCCTTGGAATATACAGTAGGTATTAGAAAATGTTAGGGGCGTGGTGGCTCAGCGGGTAAGACGCCAGGCTTGTCGATCGGAAGATTGCAAGTTCGGAGGTTCGAATCCCTAGCCCTGCGTGCGGAGTGAGCTCCCGCACTAGCTCCAGCTCTTGCCAACCTAGCAATTCGAAAGCATGCAAATGCAAGTAGGTGAATAGGTACCACTTTGGTGGGTAGGTAACAGCATTCCGCGCGTGTCATGCGGCCACATGACCATGGAAGTGTCTTTGGACAACGCTGGCTCTTTGGCTAACAAACGGAGATGAGCACCGGCCCCTAGAGTCGGACACGACTGCACAAATGTGCGGGGGGTACCTTTACCTTTACCTATTAAAAAATGTTATCATAAAAACATGTAGACTTGAATGTTAGCAGTTAACTCTGTTTACCAAAACATGTGAGTACTGAATTGATGGTTGGGTAGAAGCTACTGTAGGAACTTACTGACTGCACAGATAATGTATTGTTAGTGCGGGTAATCTGGATATAAACTGAATAATTAATGGATCACACTTTCACATATTATTTAGTATTTATTTATGTATTATTTAGTACATATTTGAGTATTTCCATATCAATACCGTTTTCACTCCCTAAACCAGCAGAAGTAGTGTTGAGGTGAATTGTGATTGTGAAGTCTAATGTATTGTCGAAGGCTTTCACGGCCGGAGTTCGATGACATTTGTTGTATTTTTCTGGTGGGTCTGAAGACTGTTTGAAAGTTGTGTTTTTCCATCAGTTTTCCCATGCGGTCAGTGACTCCTTTGATGTAGGGCAGGAATACTTTGGGGGGGGCTGTTTTTCTTCAGTTGGATGTTGTTTTCTTGGTTTGATGGCTCTTTTTATTTCATTCTTGGAATAGCCATTTGCCTGTAGGACCCAATTCAGATGGTTAAGTTCATTATTGATAAATTTGGTTTCACAGTTTCGATTAGCATGATCCACCAAGGTTTTGATCATGCCTCTCTTTTGTCATGGGTGGTGATTGGAATTTTTGTGCAGATACCGGTCTGTATGGGTGGGTTTTCTGTATACTTTGTGTCCTAATTTGAGGTCCGGTTTGCGTATGACCAGCGTATCTAAAAATGGAAGTTTGCCATCAGTTTCTTTTTCCATAGTGAATTGTATATTGGGGTGGATGCCGTTTAGGTGGTCCAGAAATTCGTGGATGACACCTTTGCAATTTGGAGTCATACTGAAGAAGAACTGGAGAAATTTCTGGACCACCTAAACGGCATGGGAAAACTGATGGAAAAACACAACTTTCAAACAGTCTTCAGACCCACCAGAAAAATACAACAAATGCTAAAATCAGCAAAAGACAAAAGGGACCCCCACACCGCTGCAGGAGTATACCGCATACCATGCAGCTGCGGACAAGTATACACCGGAACCACAAAACGAAGCATTCACACCAGGATAAAAGAACACGAAAGACACTGCAGACTACAGCAACCGGAAAAATCTTCAGTAGCTGAACATGCTCTCAAGCAAACGGGACACAAAATCCTATTTGAAAACACAGAAATACTGGATAACACCAAAAGCCACTACACCAGATTATACAGAGAAGCCATTGAAATTCACAAACACCAGCACAGTTACAATAAAAAAGAAGAAAGTCTAAAAATTAGCAAAACCTGGCTACCAGTCCTGAAAAACACAGCCTGCAAAAGGTCAATGAACTCAGTCCAACCACCAGGACATGGGAATACTTCTTACAATGAACATGCTAATCACGCCCAGCAGCCACTCGTTAACATTTCAACACAACAACAAAGAAAACCCACCTGATCTCCTATAACTTAGCTCTATAAATAAACAAACATTGCCACTCTACCTGGGCACAGAGATTTCGCTTCTGTCTGTGCTCCTGCCCTCTGAAGATGCCGGCCACAGATGCTGGCGAAATGTTAGGAATCACAACTTCCAGAACATGGCCACACAGCCCGGAAGACCCGCAACAGCCATTGTGAAGTCTCTCTAATTAGACAGGTTAGGAGAGCTAATCCAAGCCCGGAAGTGTTAACATTGTTAATGTCAATTGCAGCATGCAGGAAATAAGGGGTGGCTTGTCCTTGCTGTTAGCCATCCTGGAATCCAGAGCTAGCATTTATCCATACACGTAAAATGTCAGATAGTGGAGAAGGGATAAAATAGAGTTTGGAAGGAATGGAAGTGAAAACAAAACTACTTTGAGGAGGAGACATAGAATAGCCCAAACCACAAAAACCTCCAGCTTTGACAAGGCTGTAGAAAAGGGTTTGTGTGTGTGTGATGTTCCTCTGAGTTCTGTGACATCAGAAACCAAGAGGTTTTGGGATTGGATCTATCCCTTATTACACCCTTTATTCCATTACATGGAAACACATAAACAAGCCTTTGTTTCATTGATAATTCCAAATTCTGCATTTGCAACAATGTGACAATAATGTGTCAGGAGAGAGAGGGAGTACACATAAACTCTGTGTTCTCTCATACATGAGAGATGCTGCTATGCTTTATGATACTGTTGCAAGGGAGCATTGGGGCAAAAAGATACTACTGGCAATCCAAAATGTATTTTGCAAAATTCCCTCTTGCTGGTTTCTTTTATCTCACGTCTAAGTAATTACTTATCCTGTGTGCCTCAGCTCGAGCAGGATAAATTAAGCTACTCCACCACCACTTCTCTTATCTTCACTGACTTGTGAATTCCCAGTGGCCTGACAAGTGTCAGCATACATGGTCCGCTCAAAGCCAATGCAGAAGAATAACCGTTTTTAGCGTGCCTCTCTGAGGATAGGAACTTATGACCTCAGAACTACTGAGACTGACAGATCAAACCACTTGTGCTCATGGCATATATCATGTTGTGTGTGTGCTGTCATGTTCAATTGTGATGAATAGTTTTAGGATCAATACAACTATGATGATGCTATTTTTCTAGTGAGTCATGTAGATAGTGGTATATGCTGACTTCTTGCTCTTTCTTCTCCTCCAGATAAGAGAGAAGGGGTAAGGGGGAGAGATCTGAAGAAAGCAATGCAGAAAACAGACAATTGTGCCACAAAAATAATACCCTAATACAGCCTTTCTCAACCTTTTGACCCTGGAGGAACCCTTGAAATATTTTTCAGGCCTCGGGGAACCCCTGCACATTCAGGCTCAAATATAGGCCAGAAGTTACCCTCGGGTTCCATGGAACCCTGGTTGAGAAACCCTGCTCTATAAAACCTGTATAAGAGCTAATTATTTAAAATAGGCCAGCAGGTCAGAGATTCCCTATTCCAGAAAAATTGTAATTCTAAGTGTTTTATACAAGGCCTTAGGCTGTTTAAATCACTTCACATGTGTTATCTCAACAAGTCAACAAGAGTTCTGCCAGATCAGACCCAAAACCTATGCAGTCCAGGTTCACCACTGGCCAGATGTTTTGTCTGTTTTGTTTTTATTCAGATATACTGTATATTACCTCTGATCCCCGAAGGTAGTATACAGACTTCCTAACAATCATTGCTAACTATACACTAAATAGATAATCACACCCTAAAGCTGCCTAAGAAAGTGGTCTTCATTATATTTTGCTGGTAAAGTTTTTCTTAATTTAAGTACTTGCTATGAATAGTCATATTCATCCACCCAGAGTTGTTGAGAGTTGGGCCGCATACTCATTTAATACATTCTTATTATATTTACTTTATTTATGGGGAGGAGAGTTGAGGTAAAATAGAGTATTTTGCCTAGGCACACTTAGTAATTTCATAACAAAGGCAAGGTTTGCATCATGCTCGCACAGACAGTCACTATGGTCTAGATCTAGCTGTAGACTCAGGTATCTAATGCTGAATTTATAGCATAGAAAGGCAGGGTGGGGGAAGGAACACCAATAATGACTAAACACCACATTGTCATCACACATATTATATCACTGATCAGTCTGTATATTTTTCAAAGAACTGTTAATTCTACTGTCAGTTGTCATTGGTTGCTGTCAAATGTTTTGCTGAGAACTGAAGTCTTAAACTTGATGTGTCAACAATATTTGGGCAGTAGGGCAAGTTATCGTAGCATGAGGCTTAATTTATTCTCTTTTTTTGAGGCAAAATTCATATACATTTTTAAAACATCCTCAACGAGTGGTTTCATTTCCTGTAAGCATGTTTCTTCTCAAACCTGTGAAAAAGAAAGTATAAAAAGCATACTCACTGTTGAAGGGATGAATCCGTCAGTTGCTGAATACTGAGACAGACTGTTATTGCAGGATTTCTTTTTTATACAATAGGAAGATGGGATTTCAGGTATCTTATTTAGTCATCGTGGCCTGCATCTTCATTGGTAAGTTAGTTTTCTTTCCATAAAATGAAGATGTCTAGGTTTATGAACTTGTTTTATCATTCAGAGTTTCTTGTTAGAGCACAAAGTAGTGTGCATGGTGATTGTCTCCTTTAAGTTTTAAATACAAAATTCTATTTCTTGGGTGGCTCAAAGTGCTGGATCTTTGTTCTTACAAGATCTTTGTTCTTATAAGAACTAAACCAGTTTAGTTGCATTATGAGTTTTCTAAAAACTGAAGGATTAAAGGTTTGTTTGTACTATGGAATTAAATTATAAATGTTCTTATTTAAGAATAAAACGAAATCATTATTGGCTCATTATTAGAAGCAAATAACTGAAAAAGCTAAGCAAGGTTAGACCTCGTGAGTACCTTGATGGGAGACAATCAGAAAGTCCCATCTATAGGCTTATCTAGAAAATCCAAAGAAAAAGAAAAGAAAGAAAAAACGCCCTGTAAGAAGCAAAGGCAAAACCACTTCTGTACTGTCAAGAAACTACATGGACAAGTTCAGGAAGTCATCAGGAATCAAGCTTGACCCCAGGGTGTATTTACTGAATTATTTGTTTATCATTTTTGGCACCCCTGTCAATGCAGCTTTTGTTCTAAATGCTACAGATAATGTCTTACAAATCAGAATATGAACTGTCCACCCGAGTTAACTGCATTCTTGTAGAGAATTTCACACAATGTCTCCCCCTCACAATGCCCTTTAACAGAGCACGAGCAGGACCTAATCCTGGTGGGATGTGACCTCCATCAATGCAAGAAAAATGTTTTTGATCCTAACAGTCTGAGTTTTCCTCCTGCTCGTGCGTGAGCAGACAAACAGATAGTGTAACCAGCTGAGTCTTCATATAGGATTATTAGCCTAAATACAGATCAAGCAGTCAGACTTTGGCCAGCCAGTCTTAACAACTTTGGTCTGAACACTCCCAACTTGAAAGATAAAAATGCTCAGAGTTGCAACACATTTTGAGATAAAAAGGCTATTAATAAAAGTTAAGTATTAAAATATTTATTCTTAATGCCCTGTTGTGTTGCGCTTTGATCCTCCACATGCACCAAAAATACTCATCAGGAGGAATTGCCTGTGCCGAGTTCTATCAAAAGTAGGGCAGTTTCCAGAAACCAGGATGCTGAAAAAAATACATCATCCTTTGAGTTTTCAGGCTTCTTTATACTGTTTTTTTTTCTAAAGTATCTTTTTTAGAAATATATGCCTGCTTGTTTAAATTTTCCATCAAGGTTCAGTCCCATAACTTTTAGAACCCAGAATAAAGCCAAATTTTAGATCAAGGGTACAAATCCTGAGGGGGCGTGGTGGCTCAGCGGGTAAGATGCCAGGCTTGTCGATCGGAAGATCGCAAGTTCAGGAGTTCGAATCCCTAGCCCTGCGTGCGGAGTGAGCTCCCGCACTAGCTCCAGCTCTTGCCAACCTAGCAATTTGAAAGCATGGAAATGCAAGTAGATGAATAGGTACCACTTCGGTGGGTAGGTAACAGCATTCCGCATGCGTCATGCTGGCCACATGACCATGGAAGCGTCTTCGGACAAGGCTGGCTCTTCGGCTAACAAACGGAGATGAGCAACGGCCGCTAGAGTTGGACACGACTGCACAAATGTGCGGGGGGAACCTTTTTACAAATCCTGTAATTCCAGGGCTGCATGTAATCCTTTTCAAAAGCTTGGTTGTGCCTCCAGAGGATCTGCATAGTTTGCCACCAAATTTAACTTTTAATGTGACAGAAGGGGGAAAAAGTATTTAAATGAATTGCATTTAAATAATTTAATTTTCATTTAGTTTTTCTCCTGCTTTCACCCATTTTCGGCAGTGCAATCTCTGACAATGTGGGGTACTGGTTACAGTGCGGGATTAGCAGTAGCGTGTCACAGTTTGGGTGACTTTGGGCCTTTGGGATTTGCAGAAGTTATTTTCTCTGTACAGAGCCAAAATCTTTAATATACTTTAAATGCATATAACTGTTTTGAATTATAAATGATAAATATAAGGAGATGGAGCAGTTTTTTTCAGTGAGAGCATCAAGCTGGGGAAGGCTAAGATAGTGTAATGGCTACTATTTTTTAATTTTAATTTGAACATACCAAATACTCCTTCCTGCGAACATACCAAATACTCCTTCCTCCTCCTATTTTCCCCACAACAACAACCCTGTGAGGTGAGTTGGGCTGAGAAAGAGTGACTGGCCCAAGGTCACCCAGCCAGCTTTCATGCCTAAGGCAGGACTAGAATTCATAGACTCCTGGTTTCTAGCCCGTTGGCTTAACCACTAGACCAAACTGGCTCTCATTATACACAACCATGATAATATGCCCACTGTATTGATTTGTAGGAGGTTCTGCAGTTATAATTATGAGTGAAGAAACTGTCTACACCTCAGCTGGTAGTAATGTGACTCTAAAATGCAGCATCTTTCAAGAAAAGGAAACCTATGTAACACAGATTCAGTGGTCTAAGTTTGCTGATGGCCTATCAAGAATAATAGCTGTATATAACCCTTACTATGGCACAAAATACTTTGAAGTAGCTTACAACAATTCAGCAAGTTTTGAGAAAGGCTTCCATGATTGTTGGACTGACTTCAGCAGGACTTCCAAAGAAGTTAATTCTATAGCAAACAACCTAGAATGCAATCAGTGGGTTCTACAGCTCAAGAATGTTACACTTGAACTCTCTGGCTCCTATGAATGTATCTTTACCACATTTCCAATTGGAACAAGCAGCTCAAAAATACATCTTATTGTTAAGAAAAGAGGTAAGTAATGGATTTTTTATATGAGAAAATAAACAAAAAAGAAATGTAGCATAACTCTAAATTGAGGGGGATAACCTGCATATGGCCCTCAGAATGGCCATAATTGAAGTCAAATTATCATGTTATTATCAATATTTTCTTCTTTCCATTGTTATTGCTACTGTTTTTCATTTTCCTTAAACAATAGAACCTTTTGGAAGGATTCTTGGAGTTTTTATAAGTGCTCCTTTATTTTATATTTATTCTGCTTTATTTTATATTTACCCTGGATACTAAAAATTATCTAGTTCTACTCTTACTAGACAGATACTTTTATAGTCCTATTGGTTGTATGTGTTCCTGTTCCAAATGTTTTGTTGCAAATGATATAAGCTGATAACTAACAAAGATTGGAAATGATTCTTGTTCTATGCAGGAACTATAGAGATAATGCTAGAAATGTGGGTCTAGTATTGAGCAAAAGAGTTCCTAAAGTCTGCCAATGTTTAGGGATCATAGTGGGAATGTTGTAAGACTTTTAAGACCAGAATCTAGAGTCACTGTAACCAGGCATTCAATTAGATACCTGAGCAAAATGGGCATTTGGTCAGGATGTTGAATGAACCCATCTGTAATGATTGGAAATTGAATAACTGTGGGTTGGCCTCAGTTATGTTGCATTTTCTTTTATGTTGTTTCCATCTCACAAAAATAGTCTATTCCTAGTTTGGAGAAATATTCTCTCTATCAGGGCTTTCCAAAGTTTTCCTGCGGCGACACACCAACCGCCGTTGGTGTGTCGCCGCAGAAAAACCCGGAAGTGCCACCGTTGCGGCAGCGCGCAAAAACCCGGAAGCGCTGCTGCCGCTTTCGGGCTTTTGTGCGCCGCCGTTGGTGTGTCGCTGCAGGAAAACCCAGAAGCGCTGATGATGATCAGCTCTTCTGGGTTGTGTGGCGACACACCAGACTGTGTGTGGCGACACACTTTTGTGTCGCCACACACAGTTTGGAAAGCTCTGCTCTCTATATTCAAAATGAGGATGAATGTATTAAGCAATAGTAGATTGTAGAACCTATGAACACACATTAAACCAACATAGTAGGGAAATTTTAAGTTTACATGCACTGTACATTGGAGTTTTCTACTTAATCTTCTTCTTTTTGTAATTTTACATTTTTCTGCTTGATAAAAGATTACAAGAATTCTGTGTTGCATGCATTACTAAACCAGACCTTGGAAATTCCATGCTTGAGCAGTACACCTGATCATATAAACCTGGCAAATGCTTCTCTAACTTGGTTACTGGTAAGTAACATTTTCTCAGATAAAATAGGGGGGAGGGGAAGCCCTAAAACCAATGTGGCTTCATTGAGCTTCTCAGAGTATATCTTATTTGTTATTTTGCTTTTAAAAATGGCTATAAAATTATCATTAAAACTTAGTTTGCTCCCAAGTTTCAGGGGTGTGATTTTGAAGGGCTCTAGTCTTGAGGATCTTGAGAGCTCATGTCTAAGCTTCTAGGATTATCCATGTCCAGGAGGGGCATGCTATGAACCCAATCATCTCATATTCAAGCAAATGTATTTCTAAACTGCAGTTCTTTGTCTTGATAGTATTCAATAGGTTTACTGCAAATGCTTCTATAAATTATCTAGCATGCTTGTTAGTGCAACATGGATATAGCTGTCCTTATAGATTTTTTTTTATTTTGAGATATCCAAATTTATATAAACTTCCTCGATGAAGCCACTTGGTTTTTAGTGTTTTTTTAAAAAAAACCTCCCAATTATTTAAAGGGGCCAAAAAGTCAACCTCCACTCTTTCTAACATATAATCATATCACTGCCATGACCTGGACATCCAAAGGGGGTCAAAAGCTTCAAAATGACAGGTGTGTCTAGGCAATTAAAGTCCCACCCCTTTTTTAACGTGCATCACACATGCATCACACCTACATAAAAAGGGATGCAACTTCAGTAATTCTGGTCATACCTGCTATTTTGATGCCACAGATGCCCCTGCACATGAGCTGGCAATTCTATGATTCCTGTCTTTCCTGGGTATTTTTGGGTAGAGATACAAGAATATTTTATCCTTGCCTTGGAGTTCTGCAAATGTCCACTTTATCCCCATACAGTTTTAACACTTACATGAAATTGCTGTATCAAATCATTCTGTAATTTGGTATGATTTGTCCTTTGAAGTTTTGGAACTTCAGTAGTTCAAAATATGTCTGGGAAAGTTCTAATTGGGGCCAAGTATTATTATTAGTCATCACTTTGGCCTGTACAGCTTCTGGAGCTTGAGATTTTGAAACTGTTAGATCATCACTGCCTATTGTATGTTTGTGTGGTCTGTGTGTGGCCATGCACACAGAGACACTCACACTGAGACACACATAAATGCACATAACTTAAGGTTCTCCAGGAAAAATAAACATAAAAACACCTTCCTGCACTCCTTCAGTCAGAGATGGCACTCCCAGACTATTCAGTACTTTTGTTAGAGAAGCTTGCTATCTTATTTCCTTAGAAAGTAAACAGGGTAATTGCTGCTGAGAGGAAGAAATTAAAAAAACACCACTTCCTTTTTTCATTCTGCAGTCCTAGGCCTAATCAATATCAGGTAACAAAAGAGAAATGGTCCTAAACTGAAGTTTATAACATAAGGGACTGTTCTTAAGACAGAAGGTGAAATGTGGGTGGTGGGGGAGAGAGATAGGCTACCTAATAGCCAGCTCATCTTATAAGGAGGGAGGAAGAATCAGTGATTCACCCATTCCAGTTGTACAATTGCTATTATATCAGCATCTTCTATTACATTAAAAAGAAAGAAATGACGGTGATTCATGCTTTTACATGGGAATGGATCATTGACATATCCCTCATTTCTAGCAGAAAGAAAATGGAAGTGAAGAGATCCTAATCAGGAAACAGTCCTATTACCTTCAAGACTATACAACCTATCTCACTGTGTACAAGGACAGAATCCAAATGAGTTCAAAAAATGCATTATTGATTTTGCCAGTGACAGTTATTGATGATGGCAAGACGTTTGTCTGTTCAATTGCCAATCTCCCTGGAAGAATTCAGGAAAGTGCCATTCAAGTGAAAGTATTTGGTGAGGAAGAGCTACTAGTATTGGGGTAAACTTAATGGACACTGGTTTACTTTATAAGATTAACTTGATTTTCTTAAATGCTAATGAGACACAGGGTTGTTTTCTTAAGTCTAATAGTATTTAACATCTTTCTATTTTGTGCAAAGGAACTTCTATGCCTCAAATTGGTAGCGGAGACACAGCATGGCCCTTGCTCCTGATGTCATGTAGGTGACTACCTAAGACCACTGCCCAATATATCCA
This sequence comes from Charina bottae, assembly GCA_023362775.1. NCBI lineage: Eukaryota > Metazoa > Chordata > Lepidosauria > Squamata > Charinaidae > Charina > Charina bottae. Next base: position 91,432,714 of record JALMGJ010000004.1, on the reverse strand, counting down.
TCTGTTAGGCTTCTTCTATGAGACAACAGAATATCTGTTCTGAAAGCCTTCACAATTGGGATTCAAGCTTATACATGCATGTTTTCTCATAGCATAAGATGTAGATGCACAGGTTGTGACCTGTGGGACACATGTGACCTTCCCCCAGCATTTTTAAAAGATTCCTAGAATATCCACAGAGCACCCAACATTTTCTGTCCATGGGGGCGGGTTATTAGAGTTTTAAAGGGTAAAATGAATGCCTTACACAAAGCCTTAAAATACTCATTTCACTCCATAGAACCCTTAACACCTCCCCGAGATGGGCCAATCTTCTCCTTTTATTTTCAAGATTTTTTTAAAAAAAGAATGTGGCACCTGATCATATGAAACATATGCATCTGTAACATAGTGTTTATACAGGTGTTCATGTTCAACACAAGAGTTTTGCAGACAGGCCAGGGAAACAACTGCTTAGTGATGGGACTAAAAGCATAGGTCCGCTTCAGTTTTTATGCATGGATAAAACAAGGGGGCTTTGCTATGTTGTCTGCTACCAGAGTTTTTCAATTCTCATTAATGACTTGATGCCCAATTACAAAATAAAGAATTAATCCATAATCATGAAAGGCAAAACAAAAAAAGATGTTGGGTATAAAATTAAATGTTTTAATTTATCAAATCAATTTAATCAATTTAATTTAATTTAATTTATTTTCCAGGGCGCCATCTTAAACCCAATGGTATTCAACATCTTTAGAAATCATCTAAGAAATGGGATGGAAAGGATGTTTATCAAATCTACAGATGGGTATTGGGTCGAAGGCAACATAATTATGTTGGATTTGGCCCAATAAGAGATCTAAGGTTCTGAATCACAGTATGAAAAAAAAAATCACATACATATATTCAAGATCAGGAAGACCCATTTAATGGCAGTGCATATGAGAAAGATCTCATATGGGCCACTAGCTTAATATGAGCAAGCAGTGTGATGCATTTGCTAAACGGACCAATGTAATCTTGGCTTACATTAATGGAATCAGTGCATCCAGATTAGGTACAGTTCAATTCTACTCTGCATGGGACCAAGTTAAGTAAGGTGCCAGATTTTGAGGTGAGAAAAAGTCAAAGTTCCAGCCATCACAGTGCCTCCACAGTCACATGGTCACTTATGACAGTTACAGTGTCCCACAGTCATGTGATTGCCATTTGCAACCTTCCCTGCTGGCTTCCCACAAGCAAAGTCAATGGAGAAGCCAGCAGGGAAGGTTGCAAGTTGCTCTGGTAAGTCCCCCCAGTTTTCCTGCCCATCGGGGCATCCAACCCCCCAGGCTACCTGGGCTTGCCTGGGCTTCCTGCACTCACACCATGCCATCCGCACCCCCAGCCTTCTTGCTCTCACGCCTTGCCACACCATCCACCCCCTGGCCTTCCTGCACTTGCACATGGCCTGTGTTGGGCCTCCCAAGACCTCCCCCGGCCTCCCCCACCCCCTATGCTCCTTATCTGGGATTCCTGCCACTTCTCACTTAATGACCCATGTGTCTAGGGGTCACGCTTTATGACTGCATTGCTTAGCAACAGCAATCCCGGTTCCAATTGCTGTCATAACCTGAGGACTACCTGTAGTGCTTTAAAGAAAATTTCAAGTGACCTACATTTTAAAAAAGATATTTTTGTCTGCCATGCTTTTTAAACATTCTGTTAATATTCTTTATTATCATTATAAATCTCTGATTGTATTCTCAAGGTGATTAGGAACTTTACGTTGGTTTTTATTGGTGCTATTATTTGTTTTTGTTTTTGTTTTCTGTTAGGCTTCATTTGAATATTATCATGTTGCCACATCTGATACACGTGTCTTGAGAAATTTGATCTTGACAACAGTGCATCTTGATGTATTTACCCAATAAATACAGATGCAGTAGTTTCTTTGAACAGAGAAGTAATTTATTCATAGGGAGGGAAGTACAAGAAGTTAAAGTGTTTTGATTATTTCTTACAATTCTTGCAATCAAGTTCTCAAATGAATTCAATGAGCTCATACAAACTGAAAATGGAGGTTAATAATATAGATCACCACTAGCAAATGGAGCTAAGCCTGTAGCCAAATACAGCTTAGCTGGAGTTTTATGAGCAATGATTGCACAGGTTTAGCTAGAAAAAGATAAAGCAAGAGTCATTAAAAGAGGCTGGTTTTAGGCCAAATGGACTGTTACGGTGCACCTGGGAATTCAGGGAAAGTGGGAAGAAATAGAAACAAAGGGAAATTGGGAAACAAAGAAAAGGTAAAGATGCTGTCAACACTTGCCCCCTGGTGGTAGTCTTCAACTTGACAGAAAACAAGATCGTAGCTAGATAAAACAGGAAGGACAACTTACTCTGGAAATACCTGATCCTTCCATAATGACTTTAATAATACTAGGAATTTCATCTTTGGATAGTTCTTTCTTGGGACTATTGATAGTGCAGTCATTCAGATATTATCTTGGAACACATTTGCTAATCCATAAACTATGTGCCAAATATATTGAGTGGTTCCCCTTTCAAGAAGAACAATTTGGCTTTTAGTTTGCAAAAAAGTGGAAGCAACACACTGAGAAATGTCCATAATTACTGGGAAGCCACTAATTTTATATTCAGCAATAACTTTCTGGGCCATAGCAGATGCCACCATCTAGTCAACTCTGACAGATATTGAAAAAGATAAGTAAGGACATACCTGGTTGTATTTAGATCAGAAAGTTCCAGCACTCAAAAAAGCAGTCTATACATTGTATGATCCTACTTTAAGGGGAAGTTTAGCTAAATTTCACTGAATATTTTGAAGCCTGTAGTCCCCAAATATGCCAGTTTATTATAAGTTGCATATCAATTTTTAGTGGGGGCTCAGATAACTTACTAAGAATAAGGTGATTCCAGTGCTCCAAGAGCAAAAGCTTTTTGCAAGCTCTGGAAAATCCTGCAAGCATATCTACAGAAACCAGTGGTCTTGATGGGACCACCAGTTGTGGCTTAATGAGGTCGGAGGTTAATAATATATACAACCCCTGCAGCTAAGGTACTTAAAACTGTGAGGCAACCAGATTTACACATTGTGTGAAGTCATTTAGTTTCAGTCTGTTGTGTGAACAGAGGCAGTGTGGTTTATAAATCATGCCTTATGACTTAGAAACTTCTACAAGAGACATTTTGCCCCATAACCCCACAAAAACCCATAATACAAACTTGGAACAATTCTGAAAATTTCAGCCATACCTACCTTGAAGGTGCTTTAGAGAGCACAAATGCAGGGCTGTTTGTGATAACTGCTTATGATAATTCATTTGCTTATTTGCATAAGCATCCAGCAGGGAGGGGGATAAGAGGGACAACTAACAAAATTTGCATCACAATGTCAATATACAAACCTCATGACTTACGTACTTGTGTCCAACATTGGGATGTAAGTAAATAAGGTCAGGGTTTGCGTTAGGATACAGGTATACCTCACTTACTGACTGCCTCATGCAGTGACCATTCGAAGTTATGACGGTGCTGACAAAATAATTTTGTGAACAAGGTGCACATTTACAACCTTCACAGTGTCCCTCAGTCAAGTGATCACCATTACAGTCAGTACGTTTTGTCTTATGCCTGACCTGTATTTTTGTTCATGTGTTTGTTTGTTTTTCCCCTCCTCACAGATTGGATTGGAGAGGAAGGGATTACAAGAGAGTAAGCAGGCACACGATGAGGAACACACATCAAAAGGAATGTGCTAGTGCCAGCAGCCCCAAGCGCACTCGAAGAAGGGGAAAAAAGGGGTCAGACATAGGAGAGATTGCATAAACAAGGAATCACTTTAGGCAATCTCTCCTGTGCCTGACCTGGCTTTTTTCTTCTCCACCCCTCCCTTGCAGAATGGATAGATTGGAGAGGAAGGGATTACAAGACAGTAAGCAGACATACAATGGGGAATACACCAGCTGTTTGCCTAGCACTTTCGCAGCTGCTGGCACAAGTGCATTCCTTTCAATGTGTATTCCCCATTGTGTGCCTGCTTACTTTTTTGTAATCCCTTCCTCCCCAATGAATGTAAATACAAACATTAATTCCCTTCTTGCTAATTATCCCAGCACTAAGGTGAGCATTCCAAAGGGCAGGGTAGTGGTGAAAAAGGAAAGCTGAAGTAAAATCATAAGCACAGTCATGGTCACATGATTTCCCACTTAGGGTTTGCATCACTTACCAACTCATTTGCCGGTCCCAATTGTGGTCACTAAACGAGGACTATCTGTATTGCCAGGCCTCTGTCGCTTATTTCCTTCTCCTCTCCTCTCCTCTCCTCTCCTCTCCTCTCCTCTCCTCTCCTCTCCTCTCCTCTCCTCTCCTCTCCCCTTCCCTTCCCTTCCCTTCCCTTCCCTTCCCTTCCCTTCCCTTCCCTTCCCTTCCCTTCCTTTCCTTTCCTTTCCTTTCCTTTTGTAGCTTGAATCATGTCAACTGGATTTCTATTTTCTCAGTGGAAACGTTTCACTCCTTATCCAAGAAGCTTCTTCAAACTGAAGAAGCTTCTTGGATAAGGAGTGAAACGTTTCCACTGAGAAAATAGAAATCCAGTTGACGTGATTCAAGCTACAGACAATTCCACCTGGATGACTGAGAACCTTCATTGACATATTTCCTTTCCTTTCCTTTCCTTTCCTTTCCTTTCCTTTCCTTTCCTTTCCTTTCCTTTCCTTTCCTTTCCTTTCCCTGCCCCAATCTGTACAACTCTGGGTGGCCTACAGGATACTGCAAAAAAACAGTAGAAATACAGAATGTATTATCCAAAAGAGAGTCTGGAGAAAAGCCAACAACCAATTAAACAACTAAAGCATCCTCCAAGAGGTCTACCACCCATTCCAAGCCAAGACTAGGGATAGAGCCAGGTTATAAGGGCTCACATAAAAAGGACCAGAGTGGTGATAATTTTTCCATCATCATGGCTAGCTGCACATACCTATCTTTATTTAATATTCTCAGTACCTATCATGCAAGCATTGTAGTTTCTGATCTCTCTCTTTCTGTTTCTTTCCTCCTTCATATTGAAAAAACTTTTGATGAAATTGTTTTCAAAAAATTCCACATTAGGCTCTGATGCCTGTTTAAATGTCATTGAATTCCTTTTTAATTTGTGATATAAATAGGGAATTCCAGGGAAGAAATGGTGGACTGAATATGACTCCACGAAAAGGGGAGCCAACGACCACAGCAGAATGAAGAGCCAGAGAGTAGACTGGCTCTTTCATAATTTCTCTCTGGATAAGGAGAGGACTTGAGATCACCCACAAGGCTCCAGACAGCTGCTCCTGAAGAGGAGACCGCAAGATAGTGGTCTCTGGTGGGTTTAGAGCTTTGGGAGATGAGGGAATAACCATCTTGCTCAAACTGTGGTCAATGCCTTGAAAGGACACTAAGTTTGCATACTTCCTTTTTCTAATCACTTTTGGAAGTTGCTTGTTAACTGCTTTTCAGCTACTAGGAACGTTTGGATCAATACATTTTACAGCATTGGGTGAGTTTCCTTTAATACTTAGTGAACACAACTTTGATTTTAGAAAGCTACAAATGGACTAAGGGTCCAGATAAATTTGAAATAAGAGTTTGGAATTAATTATAAAGAATCCTTCCTGTGGGAAAATGTTTTTGTTTTGATTTAAAAAAAAACATAAGGTAAGATTTTAAAAATTGGACACTAGAGGTAACTTGAGGGAACTAAACATTACAATTAAAGGAGAAGAACACTCAAACTCAACTTAAAGGTAAAGGTAAAGATAAAAGTAAAGGTAAAGTTTCCCCCACACAGTCGTGTCCAACTCTAGGGGCCGATGCTCATCTCCATTTGTTAGCCAAAGAGCCAGCGTTGTCCGAAGATGCTTTTGCGGTCATGTGGCTAGCATGATGCATGCAGAATGCTGTTACCAACCCACCGAAGTGGTACCTATTTATCTACTTGCATTTGCACGCTTTCGAATTGCTAGGTTGGCAAGAGCTGGGGCGAGTGCGGGAGCTCACTCTGTCACATGGGGCTAGGGTCTCGAACCTCCAAACTTGTGACCTTCCAATTGACAAGCCTGGCGTCTTAACCGCTGAGCCACCACACCCCCTTAAACTCAACTTACGGAATTAAGCAAAATATTTTAACATTGGACATATTGAATGATATTTTTGAACAATGGACCCAGAAGTTAATATTAAGAGTGTCTGCCTCTATAGATAGACTGCGTCTAAAAGATGTTATGGAAGAGGAACAGGTTCTACCTGACAAGATTGAGTCTGACATGGAAAAAGATGTTACACTGGACATACAAAAGAAACCGGCTGATGTCTTAATAATTAAAAGGGATATACAAACAACAAACCAAGAGAGTGACCTCAATAATTTTCCAAATTGGATTTACAAAAGAGGCTTGTTAAAGTTTTGAAGAATTTTGTGGGAAGGGACAAAGAAAAAATGAAAAGAAATCAAGTTCTACAACATTATTTGAAGGAACTAAAGATTAAGATTATTGGAAGTAAAAGGAAGGAATATAAAGTTGGTTTATTTGATCAGGGGGCATGAAGGCTCAGTGGTTAAGACGCCAGGCTTGTCGACTGGAAGGTCGGCAGTTCGAGACCCAAGCTCCACGTGACGGAGTGAGCTCCTGCACTCCAGCTCTTGCCAACCTAGCAATTTGAAAGCATGCAAATGCAAGTAGATAAATAGGTACCACTTCCATGGGATGGTAAGAGCATTCCGTGCATGTCATGCTGGCCACATGACCACGGAAGCGTCTTCAGACAGCACTGGCTCTTTGGCTAAGAAACGGATATGAGCACCGCCCCCTAGAGTCGGACACAACTGTGCAGGGGAAAACCTTTACCTTTAACTTTTATTTGATCAAGGTTAAAATAGATATGTTGTTATCTCTGGTAACCCTTAATGGACTTTTGCTGACATCAGGACTGAAATGACAGAGCTTTACGGATTTGTTTATAGATAAGAGATGGAATATGGGAAGAAAAGATCATTTATTGTATTTTAAGAGAAGGTGATAAGTTACTAAAATTATTTATACTTGTTATGATGAAGGTGGGAAGTCACTTCTTTATATATTTCTTTTCTTTTTCTTTACTATATTCTTATTTTTTTCTTTCTTTTCTTTTCTATTTCTATTTCTATTTTTTCCCTTTTTTCTTTTCTGCGCCTTCTACTCTTTCTTTTTATTCTTCTATTTTTTTAGTTTGTATTAGTTTATGCTGTTGTAATTATAATCTTTAATAAAATTACTATGAAAAATTTGATACAAATAGGCAAATGCATGCACACATATGCACATTACAAATGGGAAATAAGTTTCCCTTGTGGGCTGGAAATTAGTATTACAAAAATACACACACACACACACTAATATATAAGCAAAAGTATAAATAATCAGATGCTAACCATACAAGGCAATAATACAATAAGAACTGGAAACCACAGGGTTGACTGATCACAAATATTTTTGATATTTGCTAGTATAATGTATACTAAGCAGATGTGATATTGGACTATTGAAAGAAATCCTGATATCACATACTCTTTAGATATGGATTTCATCTATGTTATATTATTATGAACACAGATTGATATTTTCAATTATAAAATAGCCCAATATTTGTTGTACAGAAGGTCATTGTGCTGAATTAGTTCCTGTCTGATTAATTAAAACATTTGTCTTTTTTCTTTTTTTGGGGATGCTGCAGAAAAACCAGAAATCTCTATTGTGCTCCACACAAATTCCATAGGAAAGGTGAGTTAATTCATGTAAATGTTTCTGCAATTCTATCTTATTCCATGAAGGGAACAAAAATTCGTTTTAAATGTTTTAAACTTCTTTACAAACAGCATTTTTCAAAGCATGAAACCTTAGAACTACCCAATTATTAAATATTAAATTATTATTATTATTGCTGTTGTAGTTGCAAGAGAATTGGGGTGCGGTGGCTCAGCAGTTTAGACACCAGGCTTGTCGATCGGAAGGTCGCAAGTTTGGAGGTTCGAGACCCTAGCCCCACGTGACAGAGTGATCTCCCACACTTGCCCCAGCTCTTGCCAACCTAGCAATTCGAAAGCATGGAAATGCAAGTAGATAAATAGGTACCACTTCGGTGGGAAGGTAACAGCGTTCCACATGCGGCATGCCGGCCACATGACCGCAGAAGCATCTTCAGACAACGCTGGCTCTTCGGCTAACAAACGGAGATGAGCACCGGCCCCTAGAGTCCGACACGACTGTGTGGTGACTTTACCTTTACCTTTAGTTGCAAGAGAAAATGTAGCATGCCCAATTTAGGTATTCCCTCAATATTGACAAAGGTATTTGTACATTTTGCATAACAATATTTCTTGCATATTTTTCTGAAACTTGCCCTCCAATTTCTCAAGTTTCCTCCACTAAAAAAAAATCCTTCTGTTTTTCTGCCTTAGGATGCTCTAGAACAGGGTTTCTTGATCTTTTTGCCATCACACCTCCCTTGTAGCAATGTAATTAAAAGGTTCTTCATACCTCCCCTGGACTCTGTCTGCACCTCCTCAGGGAAGGTACACCTCACAGTTTAAGAAACCCTGATCTAGAATTTTATTATAGTGGTATTTTGGCATGAAACCTGATACTGTTGTTTTGCAGTAAAATCCTCTTCCACTCTTTAGAAATTAATCCTTTATATAGGCTTCCTGGCGAGTACTGTAAGAAGGGACCGCAAGAGGAATATAGGCAACCAGGTCCCAGCAAGTAAATTCACTGAATGAGGGAACAGGGAGAACTACAAAAGTTTACCAGGGGAGCTGAGGTGAGGAGTTTAGAGAATTTGAAGTCCCTAACAAGTTTTCCCACTGAGTCAAGAGTTTGTACTTGGCTGAGAAAGAAACAGGGAGAAATAAAAGTCCTTCTACTGGTACTGCCCTAAAGGGGAAAAGGGAAAGGGAAAGGACAGGAGTCTGTCATGGTGGTTCCAATGCTTGCTTGTGTATGTTTCTCTTCCTATCTGAAAACAGCCTGTTTAAATGGTTACCTATATATTTGGGAAATTTCTTCTTAGTTTGAGCAATAGTGAGAAAATACATAAGTTTAGAATTTATTTATTTGCTTGCTTGCTTGCTTGCTTGCTTGATTCCTTGCTTGCTAAGATAGACTTGTAATGCTATCGGTAATCAGAACAATGCTATAAGAAGACTCTTTTGAGTTGTGTCCTATTCTTGATAGAACTGGGCTGATAAAACCCTTTCTAATTTAGCTCTAAATTCTTCTTTGCAGAATTCTGAGCCAAGCATCTATAAAAAAAAATTTCCCCAGAGTTAGCTGTGCTCCAGCACAGGGACTGATATTTTAAGTGCTCCTTGGTGCCCAATGGAAGTTTGGGATTCATATACCATTATTCCTTTCTCTCTCTCCTCTTAACCATTGTTTTCATGAAAAACTTCAGAATCCACGAAGAAAAATGTAATTGTTTATATAGTCAACAAGGATTAAAATGTGGCTCTATACTATATAAAATTAATGGAAGTATAATATCTATATTTTGTACCTGAGACATCTCAACAAAATATTGCACAGATTTAGTAAGCATGTCTGTCGCAGTGACAGTTTCCTTGATATTCCGTCTTTACCTAAGCAGTAACATTTTATTTGATGAATATCAAGAATTAGACTCTTGTGATTTTAAGCTCTGTCGGCAAGAACAAAACCACATGTCAGACAGAACCATAACAATGTTCATCATTTCCTTCCTGTTATGAACTATTTGAGTACTGGTATTTATGTGGCTTAGTTATACATGCAACTCTGCAGGAAGTAGTCAAGATGATTATGGAGCAGGTGGTCAGATTTAATATCTGCAAAAAATTGTCTCATTCAAACCTTGTTGAATTTTTTTTCATTATTATGTATCTATATATGCATGCAAGCCTTTACTTATATACTGTCATCAATCATTACAAGAGAATAGGTTGTGGTGAATAGGTTATACTTCAGAAGGGAAATGGAGGTGGAGGTAACCAGATGGATGGGGATGAACAGGAAAAGAAGAATGGGCTTTTAAATATTCTAGCCTTCCAGATTTGTTGGGATTACAAACTACTTTTCATTGATAAAAGCACATCCAAGACTTGGATACAAACAACTTAAAAATTACAGTAAAAGCCATTGTGCAATGGTAAAAAAAACCCTCTTAAAAACACTGAAATCCTTAAAATAATAAAACAGCTCAAAATCCCATAATACAGGAAGCCCAGCTAGAACATAAAAAAACTACAGTAGTCACAGGACCACAAATTAACCAAAGGGGTGTGTCCATGAAGTCACCTCAAAGGAGACTGTTTCTCAAGCTGAAGACACAGGTGAAAGCAGAGACACCATTTCCTTCTGTATACTATCTGTTTAAGTCAGAGCCCTGCTTGGCCCAGCTCTCAATGTAAAGCAAAAATAAATTGTGTTCCTTATTAACAAAAGAGCAATACCTTTTAATCCTAAATGAAGACTAATTGCTTGAAGTAAGGATTAGGTGGCAAGTCTGAATTTAGGCCCTATTTTTAATGCTCCCCACATACACATGGCAGAGAGATGCTCACAACTTCCCTCCAGAGCTGTGATTTTTTTTTCAATAATCACCTTCTGATGTGGTTACAAAACTTAAGGACAAAAAAGAGCCTTGTTGACAGCAATGGAGTTTTTACTCAACTCTCTCTGTGTGTAGTGGTAGTGATGATGATGGGGGTGTAGATAAAACAATTGCAATTTGAAAGACAAATATTGAATCTCCTTTCTTTGCAAGGGTGAGCCTATAAAAATATACCACCAATTGTAAAATGGGAGAAAAAAACTGTAGCTGCTGGCTGTATCCTTAATGTAACATGAGGTTTGAACTAGTTAAGAGGAAAAGATTCCTGAAGGTAAGATATGTACAACAATGGAACAGCCTACCTACAGAGGCTATTAGTTCTCCATTTCTGGAGGTTTTTAAGAAGAGGCTGGACAGCTACCTCTTATGGATACTTTAATTGGTTTTCCTGCACATTGGAAAGGCTAAGGAGCACAATAATCCATGTGATTCCTTCCAACTCTGCAATTCTGTGATTCTATGAAATATATGTATGACTGTAAGGCGCTCCTCTCTGGATCTCTAAATCCACTCCTCTACAGTAAACCACGGACACGCGGTTTCTTAGATGCAGAATGGTTTATTAGAGTATACAGCGGTTATCACTAACAAAGACTGGAATGCAGGAACAAAGAACAACAAGCACATTTAAACCTTTCCCTCCCCCAGTGTCCTTTGCTGCTGACACGTGTAGTCGGGTCTGACCGGTTGCTCAGACAACGCTCGCCAAGATGTGTATTCCCGATCGTCGGGTGGGTGCTTTCGCGCCACTTTCAGTCTCCCGATGATTCCTTTGTCTGCTTGCCTTTTGGCAGAGATCGGGTGATCTCTGACAATGACAGAATCCCCTTTCAGGTGTTACAAATAAGTTTTGCAATTCACAACATGGGTAGCAATGAACCACTCTGTCCTCTGTGAAGTATGGGCACAATGTCGTTTTCTAAATTCCAAGTTTCCCCATCGCAGACAACTGTGCTACCCTATAGAAAGAAAGGGCTGCTTACCACTAGTCTTTAAACCAACAGCTGGATGGACAGTGCTTTGAATGGGGGACCATCTCTATTCTTAATTTAAGAGATGTCACACTGTTATTCTCCAAGGTGTTGTCAAATTCTAACCTTTTTTCCAGAAGCAAATATAGAATAAAGTATTTTAGCTTTAGAGTAAACAGGAAAAAAAAAACCCTTCAAATTCAAACTGCTGATTTGATTTCTTTTTATTTTCCCTTAGGCAAATTTTACATGTGTGATAAAGAAGGCATATCCAGAGCCAAAACTTATGTGGTACATGGGTGAAGAGATTCTGGATGAAAAATCTGAAGGTAATGCAATTAATTATTCTACCTGGCATGAGAAGTATAGAACAAGAGCACAAGCATTAAATGTAGGTATCAAGTTTTTCAGGAATAGGATGGGAACCTGTAATCCTTCCATCTGCCATCGCTTCCAGCCAGCGTGTTTATTGGGGAGGAATATGGTAATACAAAAACTTTTGAAAAGCTGCAGCTTCCATACTTCTCTTTTAGAATGTATCTATTTTTTATCAAACCAATCTAAACTTCTGCTTTTTCTGATCACCTTCTTACTGTGATGTGTTTGGGGATTATACATTCCAGGCAATATTCGTAATCTTTGGGTACAATTGCTGCATGCTACCAACTTGTTTTCAGGAACATATTTAAATAATTATAGCTATAGGAAGGAACATAAGGGAAAAAACTGATATTCTTTTTACCATTTTTTTCTTCCAAAGGGTTATTAATTGAAAATAAAGGTATAAAACGTATAGGGAGTTTTTATGAGAGGACATCATTCTTGTCAATATGGAATACAACTCATTCATCCATTAATCAGGCCTTCAAATGCATGTCTGTGTACCATTTCACTAGAAGTGAAAGATGGAATATTTCATCTAAAGAAATAATTATTCCTCATGGTAAGTTACATTAGGAAATTTGAAGACATTTATCATCCAAGTGGTATTTCGTGCATATATGCTCAAACACACTTTTGATAATGTGAAATCTGCAGAAACAAATAAAAATACTTTCCTTCACAGAAAGCATAGTGCAGTATGTGTTCCATCCTACTAAGGAAGGGAATTGTATATTCAGCAGCTAAACTGTTCTTTCTTCAGTTGTACTGGCAACTACTCAGTGGGGCGTGGTGGCTCAGCAGGTAAGACACCAGGCTTGTCGATCGGAAGATCACAAGTTCGGAGGTTCAAATCCCTAGACCCGTGTGACGGAGTGAGCTCCTGCACTAGCCCCAGCTCTTGCCAACCTAGCAATTCAAAAGCATGCAAATGCAAGTAGATAAGTAGGTACCACTTCAGTGGGTAGGTAACAGCATTCCACGTGCGTCATGCAGGCCACATGTCTGTGGAAGCGTCTTCTTCACTGGCTCTTCGGCTAACAAATGGAGATGAGCACCAGCCCCTAGAGTCGGACACGACTGCACAAATGTGCGGGGGGACCTTTACCTTTACTGGCATCTACAGTATGTGAAGTCTGGATTTGAAGGCAGTTTTAGCTCTAAAGATCAATAGTTTATTTTCCAGTCACCAGCAATCTTAGTCATGTACTTTAAGCAATTGCTCATGGATATTATTTCTTACCATCACATTGTGCAGGATCAAAAGTTGGCATAGTCTCAATAAGTGCTGTGTTCAATGAATGCAAATGCAGTTGAGGAATTCATCTGAACATGAGACTCCAAGTTGGATAATGACAGAAGTCTTCCCCAGGTTCCCCAACCTCCACATTTATAGCTGGAAGTCTGAAGGGGAAGTGATTAAGTAATTGGCTTGACTCTGAATTCACCTCTTAATGCAATCCAGGGGCTCATAAAAAGAGGTTCTCCCAATTGAATGGATAGCTGTAGATACATTATAGCTCCCCTCCAGGCCTTTAGCTGAATGCAAGCAGGCTGGGAAGAAAGTACAGAAGTGCTATTGTGCACTTTCTCTTTTCTAGCCCCTTAGAGTTTTCTATGAGTTCAACTGAATATCTGAACAGATTTCATTCATTCATTCATTCATTCATTCATTCATTCATTCATTCATTCATTCTATCACCGCCCAACTCCCCCGAGGGGGAATCTGGGTGGTTTACAGTCAAACATAATTAACTACACTACAAATACAAATAGAGTTAAATAAACATTAAAATAATGTTTTAATGAACATTTCTTTCTGAATCTAGTGCATTGTAAATTTCCTTCTCCACCTGGTGGGTTCCAGAAATGGCAGAGGAAGTTAGAAGTTGGCCCAATGGACAATATTAAAAACTGCCAAGACGGCTTCTACTCATCATTCATTCTGACTTCAAATCAGGCTCCAACTACAATTTACAATTTCTTTAATTGCCCCTCACTTGTTTGTACACAGTTAAAGATAAATTTAACCAATTGTAGTTGCTTTAACTATGATATCTCAAATTTTGGGCACTGGTCAAATGGTACCTAGTACCATTTATTTATTTATCAAATTTATATGGCCACAAATCTCACAAAAAGTGACTCTGGGCAGCATACAACAATCAGATAAAACAACCCATATATAAAACAATCATTTTAAAAATATAAAAATCAGTATTAAAGATTAAATATTATTAAAAGCAAAATATACAAACCCCAGGCAAAGAGAGAGTGAGTATATCTACCTCAGTAGTGGAGTCATCTAAATAGGCCTGGTGACATAACCAGGTCTTGAGGAACTTCCAGAACGTCAAGCGCGATGGAGCCAATCAAATTTTTTGGGGGTGGGGAGAGAATGTTCCACAATGAGGGCACCGCGGCAGAGAAGGCCCGTCACCTGGGACCCACCAAATGTAAGTCCCTGGCAGAAGATATCTGCAGCATGCCCTCTCTGCCAGATCTAATGGAGTGGGCTGATGTAATCGGGGATAGGCGGTCCCTCAGATAACCCAGTCCCATGCCATGAAGGGCTTTAAACATTAAAACCATGACCTTGAATTGAAACCAGAAGCAAACCGGCAACTAATGTAGCTTGCAGAGTGGAGGTGTGACATGTGCTGTTCTGGAAGTACATATTACTGCCCATGCTGCTGCATTCTGTACCAGCTGAAACTTCTGGATACTCTTCAAGGGCTGCCCCACGTAGAGCGCATTACAGTAGTCCAATCTGGAGTTGACTAGGGCATGAATGATTGTAAACCGCCCAGAGTCTGCCATGGTAGAGATGGGCGGTGATAAATAAATAAATAAATAAATAAATAAATGACTGACTGACTGACTGACTGACTGTGAGCAGAGCCGCCCGATCCAGGATGGGGGCGCAACTGGCACACGAGATGAAGCTGTGCAAAGGCCCTCCTAGCCATGACTGCCTCCTGCTCATCATTTTAAAAAATATATGAGTTTTAATTTTGTCCTAGTAAGTTACACTATTCTGAGTGTTACCCCTAAAAGCCATCCTGCTTCTCTGATTTTGATTGCCATAATTTAACATTTTCATAGTATTTCTGGATTTCCTTGAACATTTAAAGTAATTTTGCATGGCTTCAATTCTATTTTCATTTTCACTATCTTATCTATCAGTGGGAACACTATACTTACAGTATAATGAAAACCCATGATTTGTGATATTTTATTGGGTACCAAACTAAGAATCATGTCAGTCTGTTGATTATCATGATGCTGTCCTTAAGGATTACCCACTCTCTTAACTGGTTATTATTTTAAACAGAATTTCAGACTACATCGTTGGCATATTCAGAATTCATTAATCATGTTACTGCAATTTCATATTCTCCCACAGAAAGTAAGTATCTGTTTATTGACTTCTATGAAATATTATCTGTGCTTTAAATACTTGGCAAAGTAATAGTATAAATGTCAATGCCAAAATAAAATATGGTTATGAATAGTGTTCCATCAGCTACAACTATTGTAAGTTACTTTCTTCTATTAAAAAGAAAAGTAAAAGTTGTGATATCTTCGTTAGAGAAAACTGATAAGAGATAAGAAACTCTCTTATCTACGTGGCATACAAAACATAGGCACACATAGGACTACTTCTATCAGTAAAAATGCTGATATAAAGCCGTGTGTGTGTCATTTTGGCAGTTCAAAGATGTTTCCAAACAGATGGCTTCTTATACACAACAAAAAGTAACGTTATAGTTATTCTGTCTTTCCTTCCTTAATAACTACTGTAGATGTTTGTGGGAAGAAAAAGGGTGGGAAAATGGGAAACATAGACTTTTTGTGATTAAGTTGGGTTGAGTACGAGATAAAAAATGTGTCTAGAATTATTGCAAGTATCAGATAAGTTAATTTATGGCATTTTTTAAAGCTCTTAATGAACTATTTCATCCACTTTATTTCAAACCATGATTATTTTAATCAGGGTTACAGACTACACTTTCGGAGGTCTCAGAAGTACCTCTGGCATCAGATTCTCCTTCAGAAAGTAAGTCCAGACTATATATTATGTTTGTTTTTCAACATACATCCACAATAAAACTTCAGTCATATACCAGTCTTGTTATCTCAACACTTGTTCAGTTCTTTTATTGATTTATGTTAGTATGCTTCAGGAAAAAGTATCTAAGCATCTATGCCAGTGTTTCTCAACCTTGGGAGCTTTAATATTTATTTAATTTTTTAATCCTTTTTTTTCCTTAACATTTTTGGTGTAGTGGTTAAGATACTGGCCTAGAAACCAGGAGACTGTGAGTTTTAGGCCTGCCTTAGGCATGAAAGTCACTCTCTCTCAGTCCACCCCACCTCATAGGATGTTGTTATGGGGAAAATAGGAGGCAGGAGTATTCGGTATGTTCGCTGCCTTGAGTTATATATTAAAAAGTTGGGATAAAAATCTAAATAATAATAATAGCTACAGCAGCAGCAGCAGCAGCAACAACTACAAACATCATCAATTAATGAAGAATTACTTGGGAAAATCAAGGATCAAATGAAAGAAACCGAAATAATACGTTTGCCAAAATTGAATCAAATTAACAAGAAGACTTTGACTAAAACAGTGAAAAGTATTAATGAAGCTGTCAAAATTATTCCAACTGAAACATTGACCCAAATGAATCAGCTGATGTATGCCGCAGCCTATGTAATATTGAAGAATTGGGACTTAAAATATGAAGGAATGAAGTCATTAAGAAGGGAAAATCTGAATGGAAAATTTGCTTGGAATTGAAGGTAAAGAAAATTCACATGGATTTGAGCAATTGGAAGAATTTGAGGCAAGGGAATTTTAAGAATAAGAAAATCAGAACTAGCCTGTGCATGAAGTACAACCTGGAGAACAATGGAGTTGCAGAGATTATAGAACAATTGAAACAAAGAGTTGTGGCTATTGCAGAGAAGATCAAGCAATATGACAATCAAATAATCCAATTCCAGCAGAATTCTTTAGAGCAAATCAGCATCAATTCTACAAACCCTTGAAAATGGAAAAGAATTGACCAAAAATAACAAAAAACCTGATAAAGAAAAGGCCCTAAAATTTTGGACAAGTTTGTGGGAAAAGAACAGGACTCACAATAGGAATGCAAAATGGATCAAACAAGTTGAAAATGACTACATCAAGAAAAGCGAAGAACCCTTATTAAAGGAAGTAAATCAAGGAAAGCTCTTGAAAACAACAAACTAGCAACAATTAGTAGAAGCTGGTTCCCTTGTTACTATATCACAAATTAGAGATTGATTTACATGAAATAAGTTTAAACAAAAAAATATTTAAAATTTAAGAAGTCAGAAAGAATATAATTAAGTTGATTTAACAAAAACAAGATTTAGAAGTCAAATTGGATTATTTTAAGGCTGATTTAAATTATAAACATGCTAAAATGGCAATTAAGCTAGGACAGCAGGATAAACAGATTAATAGGTATTCTACAAATACCTGTAGAATACCAAGATTTATCTTCAGAGCAGAGAATTCAAAGGTCACAGAGAAAGAAGTTGGAGGATAGATTACAAATAGTGGAAATAGAATTGTGCAGAGACAGTTTAAAGATCAAAGGAATACCAGAATATTTTGAAATAGATGATTTGGAAAGAGAAATGGAACATCTACTTAAATAATAACTTGATCCAGACAAATCTGAATCATTAGAAATTCAAGAAATCTATAGAATAAACTCATAAGCATGTAGAAAAAACTTACCATGTAATGTATTCATCAAATTTACAAATTTAAAAAGAAAGGATGAACATTGCAATCAAAAAGATCTGACATTCCTTTAAAGCTTGAAGATACAATAATAGAGATTTTACTAGATGTCCCTCCAGATATATTTAGAAAACGAAGATATGCAATTTTTGACATCTTGCCTCCAAGCAAAAAAGGTGAAATACAAGTTGGCTACTCTGCTTTGTGTGAAGGTTTTTACAGATAGTAGCAAAACTTTTCTATATACAGAGGATCCTACTAAATACATGAGCTATTAACAGCAATAGAACAAGCCAAAAAGGATCCAGAACAGAAAGAAGATCAAAGCCTGAATCAAGCAGCAGTTTTTCTTTTATCAATTTAATTGATAATTAATATCATGGATGGAATCAAAATATTCTCAACAAATATTTTAATGGACTGAATAGACCATTTAAAAGGAAATATATATTTTTTGAAATTAAAAAAGGAAAATGCCAACATTATTTGTCTTCAAGAGACATGTATCAAAAAAGATAAAGTTAATTTAATGGAAATATTTTGTGGCCTCTGCTGGACAGAAAATGAAATGGAGTAGTTATCATGGAATTCATAAAAACAGATTCAGAATTGAGATTCTTATTATTATGATTTCAAACCAAACAAGATATCATTATAACTGTATCAATTTAAGCTCCAAATGGTGACAAAATGTTATGAAAAAGTTTTCAAATTACTTCCTAAAATTGCAGAGGGAGACATTTTGATTCTTGGAAGTATGAATGAGTTATTCTACACACACACACACACACACACACACACACAGACCAAAATCTTTTTTTTTTTTTGGGACCAAGGTCCAAATTTTATTAAAGTTTTAAATATACATAGTTAAAAGGTTGAAAATGAAAAAGGAAAAGAAATACAAATCAAAGAAAGAAGTAAAAGTGTGTAGAAAAGTAAAGAAAAAAAGAAAAAAGATAAAGCATAGATATAGTCAACTTCCGATTTATCTCTGGTCTTAGTAATTAAAAAAAGTTTTCTTACATGCTAGCTCTATATATAACATATAAAAACATTTCCTGTCTAATATATCAATTCATATATATTTTAGTCTTCAAAACCCCAAATATGCTTTGCTCCACCTGCATGTTGCAAATAGACCATTAATGGTTTCCATTATTTAAGATAGTAACAATTTGAGTTTTCATTTAATAAGCATATCAATTTGTCATTTTCTGCCATGTCCATCAACTTTAACATCGAATCTTGTATCATAGGTAAAATCTAATTTTTCCAATTTTGCGCATATACAAGTCATGCTGCAGTGACCATATAATGCATAATTCTTACAAATTGTTTTCCCATTTGTTCTTCCCATATTCCCAATAAAAATAATTCCGGTTTAAATGGGACTCGAATTTGTAAAATATTTTGCATTAGTAAATGTATCTGTAAAAAATGTAAAAAAAAAAAAGAGGGGTCTTTCTATCATGTGGTGGACTTGTGAAATTGCAAAGAAATTTTGGACTCAGACAAACAGACCAAAATCTTGATAAATCTGGTTTATACAAGACAAATTCTGTTAAACATCCCCAAAATGTTCTACGCTATGTCATTACTTTCTCTCAAGTTGCTTGAAGACATACATTTCCTTTAAGTCGATTCACAAATCTTACCCAAGGTAGTTTGTTGTTAACTAAACTTTATTTATTTATAATTTGATTTATATCACCGTCCCATCTCCCCCAAAGGGACTCTGGGTGGTTTACAAAAAACAAACAATTAAAATAACAATTATTGTCGAAGGCTTTCACGGCCGGAGTTCGATGGTTGTTGTGGGTCTTCCTGGCTGTGTGGCCGTGTTCTGGAAGTTGTGGTTCCTATTCATGGAAGGAACCACAACTTCCAGAACACGGCCACACAGCCCAGAAGACCCACAACAACTATCAATTAAAATAACACATCATAAATATAAGTAATTAAACTAGATATAAAATAAGCAGAAAATCCAAGAAGTGGCGAACTTGTGTTTAAAAGGGCTCTATGGCAGCAGCCATCCTCAAGAGGAGCTGTTACCCCTCCCCTCCCAGGTGAGGCGACAGAACCAGGTCTTTAAGTTCTTCCTGAAGGCCAGGAGCAATTCCCTTGCCTACGGGGTCTGCAGCATGCCCTCTCTGCATGACCGAGTGGGATGGTTTGATGTTATGGGGGTGAGGTGGTCCCTCAGGTAGCCTGGTCCCATGCCATGTAGGGCTTTAAAGGTGATAACCAACACCTTGAATTGGACCCGGAAGCACACTGGTACCCAGTGCAGCCGGCGCAGCAGAGGTGTCACATGTGCCAATCTTGGGGCACAATAACTGCACACGCAGCTGCATTCTGGACCAGTTGAAGCTTCCATATACTCCTCAAGGGTAGCCCCATGAAGCGCGCATTGCAATAGTCTATATGGGAGATGACCAGGGTGTGAGTGACTGTACGAAGGGCATCCTGATCCAGGAAAGGGCATAACTGGCACACAACATGAAGTTGTGCGAAGGCCCTTCTGGCCATGACTGCCACCTGCTCTTCAAGCAGGAGCCGTGAGTCCAGAAGAACCCCCAGATTCCGCACTGGGTCTGAATGGGGTAGTGCAACCCCATCCAGAACTAAAGATGATAACTTCCTGGATCCAGAGGAGCCATCAATCCACAGCCACTCTGTCTTACCAGGGTTCAGTTGAAGCCTGTTGTTCCCCATCCAGATCCCCACAGCCCCCAGGCACTGAGGAAGGGCAACCACCACATCACTTACCTCACCCAGGATGGAGATATATAATTGAGTATCATCTGCATATTGATGATAACTCATCCCGTGGTGACAGATGATCTCACCCAGTGGTTTCATGTAGATATTAAATAGGAGAGGAGAGAGAACCGAATCCTGTGGCACCCCACAAAGGAGGGGCGAGGGTCAGATCTCTCATCTCCTATTACCACCGATTGGGACCGGTCTCGGAGGAAGGAGGTGAACCAGCACAGAACTACGCCGCCCACCCCCAACTCCCTGAGCCATCCCAAAAGGATACCATGGTCGATGGTATCGAACACCGCTGAGAGGTCGAGAAGAGCCAGGATGGATGCACTTCCTCCATCTCGCTCTTGCCAGAGATCATCCATAAGCATGACCAATGCAGTTGGTCCCCATATCCTGGCCTGAAACCTGACTGGATCCTCTGGAGTTGCAACGGCACCACTTTCTCAACCTATAGACATGGAAGTTGTAGCACTTACTTATGCAATTCATAATCCAGGAATTGAGAGCCAGTTTGGTCTAGTGGTTAAGGTGCTGGGCTAGAAACCAGGAGTCTGTGAGTTCTAGTCCCGCCTTAGGCATGAAAGCCGGCTGGGTGACCTTGGGCCAGTCACTCTCTCTCAGCCCAACTCACCTCACAGGGTTGCTGTTGTGGGGAAAATAGGAGGAGGAAGGAGTGTTAGGTATGTTTGCCACCTTGAGTTATTTATAAAAAGAATAAAGGCGGGATAAAAATTAAATAAATAAATAAATAAAAATTGTAAGATTGCACAGAAGAACCTCTGGCTCAAAAAGGTGGAGTCTGAATTGTCTGTTATTTACTGCAAAAAGATGTTAAACTGAAGTGCCAATCTGAGTTAAAGGAGCTTGATATTTATTTATTCACAGTATGGGATTCCAGCAAAGTGTTTATAAGAGGGTTATTCATTTCTTTGGCATCAGATAGAAAGCCATACATAAAAAAAGGATGTATTGTTGAATGAATTGAAGCATTAAAATGAGTCATAAAATGAGTCATAAGCAGATTCTGATGCTGGATATAGAACTAGAATTAAATCAACTATATTTAATGGAAGTAAATGACACTTATAATATAAATTTTGTCAAACAGAAATATTTTGAGGAAGGTAAGAAACCTGACAAATTTTTGGCCTAACAACTTGAAAAGAACAAGAAAACATTGTTATTACTTTAATTTGGGATGGAAATAGGTATGTTCCAACTTCACCGCAGTTGATGAACCAATTTGTTAAATGTTATTCTCAACTATATGAAAAACAGACACCAAATCTAGAGAAAATTAAAAGGTATTTAACTACAACACAGATTATGAAATTTACAAACCAACAAAAGGAAGCTCTCAATAAACTGATCACAAAAGACAAAACAAAAGAATCAATATAGAAATTGAAATTAAATAAATCCTCAGGACCAGATAGTTTTTCTGCAATATATTGTAAGACTTTTAAAGAAATGTTGATGAAACTATTAACCCAGGTAATGAATGAAACAGAACAATATCATGTATTTCCTTTGTCATGGCACTTGGCTTTTATCTCTTTGATTTACAAAAAGGGGAATGAGTCACAGCTACTTGCAAAGATGTTAAATGGCCTTCTCACTGATATAATTCATCCTCTACAGACTAGATTTGTTTCAAAGAGATGTATGAGAAATAATATCAGATAGATCTTCAATGTCATTGATAATATTAATCAGAAAAATAAGAAAGAGGCTATACTTGTTCTTGATGTAGAGAAAGATTTTGATAATTTGGAATGGCTTTTTCTATTCATGCTTTGGAGAAAATGAATTGTAGCTTGAATTTTCTCAAATGGATACAGAGTGTCTATAACAAGAAGCCAAAATAATTGTAAATGATTTTTTATCACAAAAATATATTATAATGAAAGGTACAAGACAAGGTTTTCCTTTCTCTCCCTTTTTATTTTTATTGGCAATAGAACCATTGGGAAATAAAATTTCAGGAATGAAATTGGCAAAGCAGGAACACAAATTAAAATTATATGTTGATGATGTTGTATTTACTCAATGGATTCTTTAGAATCAATAATGGAACGTGTACAGCAATATGGTTAACTGACAACAAAGGTCCGCATAATTAAAGCAATGGTATTCCCCGTATGGCTGTGAGAGCTGGACCATAAGGAAGGCTGAGCGAAGGAAGATAGATGCTTTTGAACTGTGGTGTTGGAGGAAAATTCTGAGAGTGTCTTGGACTGCAAGAAGATCAAACCAGTCCATACTCCAGGAAATAAAGCCAGACTGCTCACTTGATTGATATTAAAGGCAAAACTGAAGTACTTTGGCCACATAATGAGAAGACAGGATACCCTGGAGAAGAAGCTGATGCTAGGGAAAGTGGAAGGCAAAAGGAAGAGGGGCTGACCAGGGGCAAGATGGATGGATGATATTCTGGAGGTGACGGACTCAACTGTGGGGGAGCTGGGGATGGCAATGGCCGACAGGAAGCTCTGGCGTGGGCTGGTCCATTAAGTCATGAAGAGTCGGAAGCGACTGAATGAATAAAAAAATCAGGATATTGGATTAACAAGAACAAGATACAAATGATTACATGGAATTTACTTGAAGGGGAAAGGCAACATTTGCAACCAGTGATTCAGTATCACTGCTAAACTGATGGAGTGGCTATACCTAATCTCACATTAAATTATCAAACCATTTTGGTTTTTTCATTTATTTATTTATTAAATTTATGTAGTTGTTGAACTTGGATTACAGATTAAACTGTATCAGTCTAGTACAGCTGGGTTACTTCATTTGAACTAGAAAGATTGCATAAATATATTTGATTGGATATCAACAGAAGTGTCCAATTTATAATCAAGGAACAAAGTGTTCATTGTTCTTGTCAGTTAATAGAAAGTTGATGCTTGATTTGTATAATAATAATAATAATAATAATAATAATAATAATAATAATAAGGATTATCACTCCTTGGTTTGCCATAGCAGGGGAAGTCATCCAGCCTAGAGACAAAACTGTCTACTATTCTTTCCAGTGCTAAATCTTCGCCAGCCGTGGCGTATAGCTATCTTTCCTGAAATAATCTGATTTTTATTGCTGCTAAGCAAAGTTCTCACTGGGAAAATATAAGCAGTGACCTAAGGTTTCATGTCTGCTGCCCACAATTACAATTCTCGTAATGTGATCATTTCCCATGTCTAACATCTTTAAAGGGCTGCTGCTTGTTTAGGCTGTAGAGCCTTACTTGATTTACAAGCTGTGAAAAAGTATTCCCTGTGGCAAGTCATTGTTTTCACATGCATAACACACACAAATAGAATCAAGCAAACTAATATTGATTGCTCATTTTCCAACTGCTTCTGACATATGTTTCTGAATCTTAGATGTATAGGGTGTATCTCAAGGTATTTGTTTGGTTTTCTGATGAGAATCCTTTTCTTATCCACAGCACTGTCCATCTTATCTTAGCGGTAAAGAAATTACAAGTACAACTGACTCCTGGAGTAAAAGACAGGAGCTCCAGGTTTAGAGGGTGCCTAATCATTTCACTTCAAAAGGGAGGTGTACAAGGCTCACTGTGGATACTGTAAATTGTGTATACTTCCCCTTGCTTATCCTCTGTAACCCCTGAAGTTGCCTGGAAAGCAAAGGACATGTGAGATTTAGCAATAAAAATAAAATATATTTCAGTACAGAAAAGATTTTGCTTTTAATGAAAACTAAAAAATTTATTCCAGCATCTGCACACATGCAAACAAGCAGGCGTATACTTCCTAATTATTACACCCACTGTGTATCTGCTCGAAGACCACAGTCATGGTTGGAGGTTTTAGTGAAAGGACCATGACTTAACATGCAGAAGATCTCAGGTGCAATGTCTGGCATCTCCTGATAAGGAGAGAAAAACTCCTGCTGAGATGCTAGAAAGCTAATGCCAGTCCGTGGCTCAAAGTTCTGGAATCTTATGGGAACCGGACTGGAGAAGATTGGTGTAAGTGATATAAAAGACTTCTCTAAAGTGATAGATGCAGTTGTTAACCAGCCCCTAATTACAGCTACTAGATCTGGAGTACAAAATCCAGAGAACCTCTTTTGTTGTTTATTCGTTCAGTCACTTCCGACTCTTCGTGACTTCATGGACCAGCCCACGCCAGAGCTTCCTGTCGGCCGTCGCAATCCCCTAAGACAACCTCTAAATGACAACAAAAGGTAGTGTTCTGTGTCTCTTTGTTGCCATCTAATGGTAATTGGATTTTTACAGCCCAGATCTAACAACCCTACTCCGAAGTCCTGACAGCAACCCAAAGTACTTTTTCTTTGCTTCCCACATTTGTGCTTGAGCAGAGGTTATCTTGATTCTATTCCCTGTCAAATTTAAGTAAAGCCTAAGATGTAAAATATCCTTTCTAAGAAATATGACCCTGGCTAAACTGTCATGGTCTAATGTCATTATCTTGACAAAGGGCTGAAGAGTTCCAGGATAACAATCACCCCAAATGGTGTCACTTCCACTCATCTCCAGGAGAACTCCATGCCATCACAACGTAAGTGGACACTGTGAAAGTATTAACATGATTTTGCCTAACTTTATAAATTAAGGAATATTGTCTATGTTTTAATTATTTAAAATTAGGTTCCTTAGGTCAGGATAGATAATTTAGAATAGCCAATTAAAAAAAAAGAGAGAGAGAGAGAGACAGAGAGAGAGAATCTGTGGACAGTCATGCAGGCTATTTCAATGAACAATCAATAACATAGTTTTGAGACCCCAAAATGATGCAGTGCTACTGTATGTATTTGAATAATAATAGTTTGTTTTTTAAATATTACTGTAATAATATTGGTAAACTGACTGAAACCATGCAGAACATATGCTTGTCTGTTTTTAAGGAAACCTGTCCACCACAAGAGTGGCTGAACTAACCACACAGAGTAGACCTACTAATCCATATACTGTAAAGAATGGTCTTAATACTGGTAAGTTATTGCTTCGATTGTAAAGGAGTCTCCATGCAAGACTGTCATTTTGCCCTAGTCTAGAAATTTTTCCAGAGGAGGAGGGGGGAAGGGGGGGAGCGGGCAAAAAGGTTGATGCAGCTGGTTTTGGCAAGATTGCTCTGGAGGGAGGGGGTTGAGGGAAAGGAGGTATATTAATCAATTTCCCCACAATTTCTAAGTCATAATCAGGACTGAAGCGATTTATTTTGTAGGAGCCGAGACATATATTTGCTCTACCTGTACCTGCCACCAAAGAATGAAATTCGGCAGGATGTGGCTGCCCATATTCTGAACAGAGTTAGTTCTGAGAATTTACGGTTGCTGGGGAAGGGTTGTGTTAGTGCTTGTTGGGGTCATTGCAAGATATCGGCTTTGCTTATATAGCAGTATAGAGCAGAGCTTTCCAAACTGTGTGTCGCGACACAAAAGTGTGTCACCACACACAGTCTGGTGTGTCGCCACACAACCTGGAAGCGCTGATCATCATCATTACCGCGTCGACACACCAACCGCGGCGCACAAAAACCCGAAAGCGGCAACAGCGCTTCGGGTTTTTGCGCGCTGCTGCAACTGCGGCACTTCCGGGTTTTCCTGTGGTGACACACCAATGGCGGTTGGTGTGTCACCGCAGGAAAACTTTGGAAAGCCCTGGTATAGAGTTTGAACACTTTTATGCTTGGAAATTGATTTCACTTCTAAGCCAATGTCTCAATCCTTGAGAAGGGGGGAAGATAGATGAGCTGTAGTTCCAGAAATTATTTCAAAAGCTGCATGAATAACATTCAGGTAGTCCTCGTTTAGTGACTGCCTTGTTTAGCAACTGTTTGCAGTTGCAACGGTGATGAAAAAGTAACTTTGTGACCAATCCTTGCATTTATGACCTTTGCAGGTCTGTAAAGCCAAAGAAAGCTGAAGTAAGATCATAAGCATAATTGTGGTTTTACTTAGCGACTGCTTCACTTAACAACCAAGTTGCTGGTCCCACTGGTGGTCGCTGAACGAGGACTACCTGTATAGATTTATGTTCAATTTAGGATGAGAGCAAGCTCTTAGTGCCTTTTTGTTTCTAAGTCATCTCTGTGTCAGTATTCCAGTCCAATTGCTGCTTGAATTGCATATGTTAAAGAATACAGTATAATTCTTGCCCTAATAAATGCCTTCCAGTGCCACACACCACTGCAAAACTGTGAACAAAAATAGGCAGAAGTTTTAATAACTTATGTCTCCTACTGTTGAAGTAGCATAAGCCACAATACATTATTGTCGGAGATACGAGCTGCAACAGGATAACAAGTTGGAAAATGTGTCATGTGCTATGCCAGTAAGCTGTACATTAACAGTACCAGGATAAGGCATTAGTTTAAAATTCTGCATTACACAATTGTTCCAACAAGTCAACCCAACAGAAATATAGCTGTAGCCAGTTTCTATAACTGTAGGTATCCTTTTTAAAGCTGTTGTGAACAAGAGTGGTGGTTAAATATCCTTTCAGTGTTGACAATGTAGAGAGGTCTCCCTGGTTCTTGAAGACTGCAAGCAACACAGAGAGCACAAGGCAGGCTGCATGACATACTTCCATCTCTCCCAACACCTTGGGCCTCTGCCACCTAAGGTGGCTACTGGATCCTGTCTAATGTTGACTCTTTCCTCTATGGTCAGCTGCTTTGCATAATAAAAAAGGTAAAGGTTCCCCCAACATATTTGTGCAGTCGTGTCTGACTCTAGGGTTAGGGTTTGTTAGCCAAAGAGCCAGCATTGTCCAAAGACGCTTCCACGGTCATGTGGCCGGCATGACGCGCGCAGAACGCTGTTACCTACCCACCAAAGTGGTACCTATTCATCTACTTGCATTTGCATGCTTTCGAATTGCTAGGTTGGCAAGAGCTGGGGCGAGTGCGGGAGCTCACTCCGCCACGCGGGGCTAGGGATTCAAACCTCTGAACTTGCGATATTCCGATTGACAAGCCTGGCATCTTACCCGCTGAGCCACCACGCCCCTTTTGCTTTGCATAATATGTTTATGCAAATGTGACTGTCAGAAACAAAAATCCACTCTTAATTTAACCGTGTAGAAAGGATAACTGTTCAATGCTTGCTTATGGTTTCAGTTATAATAATTTTGGTACTGTGCCTTCTCCAGGTTCTACAATTGTTCCAAAACATGGTACATTTCCCTGGCCAGGAGTTGTAGCACTTCTACTTCTCTTCTGCATATTCTTAATCATTTGTGGGATCAGAAAATGGTGTCAGCATCAAAGAAAAATGTGAGTATATGCCTCCCCTGACATTTCTACTTTAATTTTGTGTATGATTGCGAAATCAATCCCATACAAAGCAATGAGATTAATTGCAACTGGATCTCTTTAGAATGAACAAAAATCAACAGTCTTTCTTACATTAAAAAAAGTTATTAGTAAGATATAACGAACAATTACTATGACCACAAAATATGCTAGTGATTGCACACTAAAAACCTACATACATTACAGTGATTAAAATAAATTAAAGAGAAAAAAATAAACACAAAATAAGATCCATATAATATCAGTATGAGATTAAACATTATTAAAATCTAGATCATATAGAAACATAGTGCACCATCTTCTCATGTTTAGAGAATAGCATATCTACAATATCTAAAAAATATTTATGTCAGGGCAGCTGAACATACCATTACTATAACACTTTATTCTTTGTTTACCTCCATGATTTCATTCTCTATCGCAAATCAGCCTGATTATTTTGTTTATGCACCAATTTGGTATTACTGAAAAGAACAAGAGGTCCAAATCCTGAAAAAAGTACAAGTATCTTAGCAATCTTCCTGATTTTAATAATTCACCTTTCATTGAGAAATTATATATGGTCCCTGCCTCAATATAAATTAGTGGCAAGGTGGACCTATGTTTACGCAGAATTATCTTTTCATGGTGTTAATTTGCTTCTTAATCATATCTAACTATTCTACTTGTTTATTGTGTATGTTCATTTGCTGCACATTTTAAACAGACTTATTTTCATTATAGTATGAATAAACCTCCATCTTTCAAGCCACCTCCTCCACCAGTTAAGTATACCTCCATCCAAGTCTATAATGAGATTTACCCATACTGCGATGAATTAGAAAATATGGTGTGAACATCTATAATGATCCAGCATAAGAATGGCATGCTTACTGTATGGCTTTTACAATAAATGGCAAGCATTCACTGGCAGTGATGCACATTCCCATTTGAACTGCTTGATCTTGCATTTGTGCTAAAGCACTGTACATGGCATTTAGCACATTTACTAACACAGATTACCTTTTGTCATTGGTACGTCATGAAATCAAACATATGGCAGGTGACAGGTCCTGAGCCTTAGCTGGGAAACAATGAATGTACATCCAATATACAAATGTAATCTGTTCATTTGTTTGTAAGACTATGAAGGCATGATTAATGTGTATGATATTTACTGACAATCTCAACTTTATGTTTCTTTCCATCTTATACCCATATTTTTGCTACATTGGAGATGCTCCCAAGGGCTATCTGTTCTTCAGACAGTGGCCTAAAAATGAGAAGTCCACATTACTGTGCATGAATGGGAAGAATCAATAATAAATTAGGCACAAATGCAAGGACTTCATTAGGGAATTCATTTCCACTAGCTGTATGTAGAAATATATTGATTTACATAAAACTCAAATGAAAGATACAATTAAAACTCCAATAGAGGAGAATATATGTAGCTCAGGGTTGAACTGTGGAGTCCTTGGTACTCTCTGAGCTTGGTTGTTTGCTTGCAGATGTTTCATTACTCAACTAAGTAACATCATCAGTGTGAGTGAGTGTGGGGTTTGCTCCCTGTTCATATACTGTAGCTTGCCCTGCCAGTGTTGGTGGGGGTGTGGTTTTCTCCTTGGTAGTCCCTTGATTGGGGTATTGTTTTCTGTTTGATTGTTTGCCTGGTATTAATCCCTGCTTATCTGGGTGTTGGCTGATGGAGGAGATGTGTTCTGGTCTTTTTGTTTCCTTCTTAGCTTTTTTATTGTCTCTTTTGAATGGTGCGTAAATATGGTTTATTTCTAAGTGTCTATTGATGGATGCTGTCATGCTGTGTTATGCCCGCTTGATGTTGCCTTCATCTCCTCTCCAACCCTTGAATGAGACAACCTTAAATTGACATAGCTCTCTGGAAAAGGTTCTAATGCTGGGAAAGGTGGAAGGAAAGAGAAGAAGAAGAAGAAGACAACCAGCAGCAAGGTGGATGGACTCAGTTACAGTGGCAATTGGTGCAATGTTGGAAGACCTGAATGACCAGGTTATGGACAGATCATCATTCCCTTTTATTACATCACCATCCAAGGTCAGACTCAAGATGTATAAAATCTATTTGGCTTTGAGATCGATTATCTTGGGAGGAAGTCAAGGGATTGGAAATGACTAGGAACAGATGCAGTGAAGGCAGGAGAGGGATCAGCAGTAGCAGTAACAAATGAGAGCCAGTTTGGTCTAGTGGTTAAGGCACCAGGCTAGAAACCAGGAGACTGTGAGTTCTAGTCCTGCCTTAGGCATGAAAGCCAGCTGGGTGACTTTGGGCCAGTCACTCACTCTCTCAGCCCAACTCACCTCACAGGGTTGTTGTTGTGGGGAAAAGAGGAGAAGGAAGGCATATTAGCTATGTTGGCTGCCTTGAGTTATTTATGAAAATAATAAAGGCGGGATAGAAAATAAATAAATAAATAAATAAATAAATAAATAAATAAATTTATTTCATGCCAATATAATTTTCTGCCAACTCAAGGATAAGTGGGTAATAAAGTTACGCAACAATCCAAAGCTGAAAGGGAAAGGGGGATTATGAGTGCACATGACATATATGTTGCATTTGTCTTAAATCTAAGACATCTTTTCATGAGAACATGTGTCTCCTGCTGTGTATTCCCAGATCGCTGCACATTCTTAGAAAACAGCACTGACCCAGCAGTAGGGAAAGGCTCCAAATTAGGTTCGAATACTTGGTCATGAATTAAGTTTCTTTCATCATTCTTACATCAGGCATGTTAAGATCGTTAGGATTTAAATTAAATGTGACTGACTTCTGTCCCTGATTTTGTTGGGACTGCCCTAAGCATGACTCACTGTGAAATTGATTCTTATTCCCTCCTTAGCTGACTTGAGAGGAAAATGAGCAGGGCTTTCCCACATGTCAAGGGCCCCACTTTTAGTAATGAGGTCTGTATAAGCCTACAGATTGTCCACCTGTGTCCTGAATGGGATGGATGTTACCACCAAATAATGACCCATGTGATCACTTGAGCAACAAAAAAAATATGTAGTATTCTACATGCTGAGCAATATTGGCAGAATGATGGAATGGCAATTGTCCTGCCACAGAAAAGAAAATGGGAATCAGGTTTAAGAATATCATCCCCATGCATTCAGCCTGATCTGGTCCCTGTGCACATGAATGTTCTCTCCAAAATGGAGAAATATAGTGACAGAATAACTAAATGTTCTGATAGCAGGACACAAAGAATATTATTACTTCATTGTTACTGAATCTTATTTTTATCCTTGACTCATGCTCTAGTTATTATCTTAATGAACATTGGGGAATGATCAGTTTATTTTCTTCTTCAACCGTTATTTTTTTTTATTGAACCACTATTCACATGTAACTCAAAATTAGCATTGCATATTTTAACAGGCATTTAGGAGTTAATTGGATAGTTTATTGTTTTGCTATAATTTGTAACTATTATGTTATACTGATTTTATACACACTCACACACAGACACACACACACACACAAACTGCATTATATATATTTGGAAGATGGATGGAAATACTGTAATAAATTATGCATGTAGGTGAGTGTGTAATAGCCTCTTATCACCACACGGTGGTGCTATAGTTCAACATTTCATCTTGTTTCATGCATAATAAACATAAAATGTCTTTCCAGGATTTCTGGTGACTTTATCTACAATCTATATAGTTTTCTTGGTAGCAGTTTGCAAGTGGTTTGCCATTGTGATCTGTGATTTTTTTTTCCAGCTTCATGCACAACACGAACAGTCTAGTCTACTGTTCTGGTATATCTTGGAGGTATCCCATCTAAGTATTAACCAGGCCCTGCTTAGCTCCCAATCCCAGAGATAGTCAACCAGATGTTTTATGAGCAGAACTTGGACTAAATGTATCCACTGAGTTTGTTAAATACAGTAAAGTGAAAAATGAGTAGTGTGAGGCTAAAAAGAGAAACATACAGAGCAAGTAAACTGGAAATAATACTTATCAGGGTTTTTTCAAAAGGTTTGTGGGTGCTTTTCAGGCAGATAGCTGGATCAAAAGGTGTGCAACAGCTACTCTGTCTTAGCAGACTTTTGTGGAAAGAAAAAAAGATGGAAAAAGCAGTAGGAAAGCACAGGAAGTTTACAAGTAGGAAATACTATTTTCTGGTCTCCCTAAAACTTTGTGAATGAGTGAGGCAGGGTAATGGGGTGATAAGAGCTTCCTTGGAAAGCACTCTGTATCAGATAGACTGGCTTTTCCCAATGTGGTGCCCTCCTTGCACAGTAATTATGACAGCTGGGATTTGGGGGAATGAGCCAAGAGATCAGAAAGACACAAGCTTGGGGAAAGCTGATTTGGCCAAAGAATCTGCCTGTGACCGTTCTATATATATTCTTCAAGAACCGTCGGACTCCTGAAAAGTTCATCTTTCATCTATTCAGGCCTCTCAGCCTAGGTTCAACTTACAAAGATGCTTTAAGAGAGTCGTGGGTGTGCCACTTCAACAACTAAGGGGATGCCCCAGTCTTCACAAAATTAAAGTAACTCAAGATTCCTTAGAGAAGGTACTTAGATCTTTGTGCAAAGTTGTTGGGGAGGATGGCAAAGAATTGCTGCTTTCAATCCTAATTTTCATCTTCCCAGAAGTGAATGATTGGCTATTATGAGAAACAGGATGCTGATAAAGAAACCTTTGATCTGATTGAACCAGCGGCATCCTGTTTATATCCTTGTGCCATGAAGTCATACCTGATATGTGCCATGGTATACCTAGTAACCAGGTATAATTTCATGGCACAAATATATAACCAGGACGTCGCTGGTTGGCTCAGATCAACAGCTTTTTTTATTAGTATCCTGTTCTATTTGAACTTAAGGTAAAAATCATTCAAAAGTAATACATAAAAGCAAAACAATAGAAATGGACAAATGAAACATCCATAAAGTCATCAGTGAAATGAAGCCAAACAGCAGCTATTGGAACCAATTCTAATACTTGCCATGGCTATAACAGTCAATTATATTATGAGGATGGGGGGGAATTGTGGCCTGAGAGCCTCATGCAATTCACCAGTATCTCTTTTGCAACTACCTGAATCCCCCTAAAACGAACATGACTATGTGATGTGATGTCTAGTTGATATAGGAAATTACTTTATGAGATATACTCAGAATATAGTATAGGGTTGAAACCACTCATGCTTGAGTCATTAGTTTTTCAAAGTTTACACCTACTTTCGGTTGGATGTTCTATATAAAGGCCCATTTTCTTGTCATTTTTACATGTTGTTTCCTAGATTTTTCTGTATTTTAGTTTTCGTGATGGATTTCCAAATAAAGAAAAAATGCCCAAGAAGTGAATGGCAAAATACTCAGCTGAACTCCCTTACAAGCATCCTTACAAGACTAGATTTTCAGTAAGTTAGCTTCTTAGGCTTCAGAAAGTGTCTGAATTATGTGTGGCACAAGTCTGGTTTTTATATAGAGGTGAAATAATGGTGAAGCCACCACTGCACTTTGATTTTTTAAATGCGTGTTATCTGTGTATATCTTAATGCTACAGATCAGACTTATGTTTGAATATGTGGCTTATGATGACAGTTTACTATATTAGGAAACTTTAATGTAGGCGTTTTAACTGGACTGGAAATCATTTGATGCTACACACAGGCATTTGTAACCTGTACATAATAGAAACTCCCAAGAGAGGAGCACTGAATTAAAATGCCATCTTG
This sequence comes from Charina bottae, assembly GCA_023362775.1. Taxonomy (NCBI): domain Eukaryota; kingdom Metazoa; phylum Chordata; class Lepidosauria; order Squamata; family Charinaidae; genus Charina; species Charina bottae. The sequence continues at coordinate 91,399,133 of JALMGJ010000004.1, read as the reverse complement.
GTTTTCAACAGCAGTATTTTTTCTCTGATGAATAAGAACTGATTACTATTCCCATGTAAAGCTCCCAGGTGATTTATTGGCCATGAGACAAGAGGCTTGCTAATAAGCAATACACGCTAATGCTTGCTGGCTGTATCATGTAGTCTTGCACTCAAAGTAAGACAGAAACACGATATTACACCTTAATGGGTTCCACAGGCACCTGTTTCAGCAACTGTGTTGAATCTAGAGTGCTTTGAAGTAAAACTTTCTTCCGCATTCATTGCTTTGTTTACATTTAGAAGTGTATAATTACAGTCCAATTCAGTCAAGAATCATCTTAATTATATGGCTAAGCTAAAATCGGTGATGGTGTTCAAGAGCTATCCTAATCATAGAAGTCCTATCATCATTGAAGAGATAAATTTCCAAGAGAAAGAAAAGGAAAGACAATGAGATGTCAAGCGTGTGTGAGGCTTGCTCACATAGTATCAAAGTATGCTTTGGATTATGTCTGCTTGCAAACCACTACCTGTCATGCCCTTACTCTTGGACTGGCTGAGGATTCACTGTTAAGCTTCATCTAAATGAAGATCTGAATATGTACTCTAGACATTACATGCTGCTTAGCACCAATAAGCTTGGCATAAAAGTGGAAACCATATTCTCATTAAAATTAAAATTAATCAGTGATTTAGATAAGTTCTGGAAGGTTTAGAACAGGGCTTTCCAAAGTGCCGCCGCTGGCGACACACCCAGCGGTGGCGGCGGCAACACGCGTGCGCACGACGGCGCGGGGGGGGTGCGGCGGTGCGCGCGCACGGCGGCGGCGCGGGGGGGCATGCGGCGGCGCGCGCGCACGGCGGCGGCGCGGGGGGGCGTGCGGCGGTGCGCACGCACGGCAGCGGCGCGGGGGGGCGTGCGGCGGCGCGCGCGCACGGCGGCGGCGCGGGGGGGCATGCGGCGGCGCGCGCGCGTGGCGGGGGCGCGAGGGGTGCGGCGGCGCGCGCGCACGGCGGGGGGCGTGGGGGGCGTGCGGCGGCGCGCGCGCATGGCGGGGGCGCAGGGGGCGTGCGGCGGTGCGCGCGCGCACGGTGGCAGCACGGGAGGGGCGTGCGGCGGTGCGGGGGGCGTGCGGCGGCACGCACGTGCATGGCAGCTGCCGTGCATGCACGCGCCGCCGCTTCCGGGTGGTGTGGCGACACACCACGCTGTGTGTGGCGACACACTTTTGTGTCGCGACACACAGTTTGGAAAGCTCTGGTTTAGAATATCACTGAGAAAGGGCGATAGATCAGTGTGAAGTCTCACATTCAAGTCCTGCCACCTCCAAGAAAGATTAGAAAGGCAAAAAACCCTATATAAAATGGAGGGTTATTGTTATAAGAAATTTTCCTTAACCCTGTGTTCTCCATAATTCCCAGATAGCAGAATAAAGTCCAACACAATTAGAAGACGTCAGGTTGGAGGAAGATGGGTGCTAAAAATACTGTGCCAAATGAACCAATGGCCTGATACAGTATAATATAGCTTCCTATGTTTATTTATTTGTTTGTTTGTTTGTTCAATTTATTCCCCGCCCATCTCCCATGCAAGGGACTCTGGGTGGGTTACAACAATTAAAATATAAAAGCTATACAAAATACAAACTATCTAAAAAACACAACCAATATAAAATAAATAAAATCCAAGATGGATTGGGAACCGTAGAATAGATCATGGTGCTATGGGGCCAGCCAACCCCAGGAGGCACTACCACCTCTGTTGTCCCAGGCCAGGCGGCAGAGCCAGGTCTTAAGGCCCTTCCGAAAGGCCAGGAGTGAAGGGGCCAGTCTCACCTCCGGGGGCAAGATATTCCATAAGGCAGGCGCTATCGCAGAGAAGGCACGCCTCCTGGACCCTGCTAGATGGAGTTCTCTTGTTGAGGGGGTCCGAAGCATGCCCTCTCTGCAAGCATGGGTGGGGCAGGCCGATGTTATCGGGACGAGACGGTCCCTCAGGTACCCTGGCCCTATGCCATATAGGGCTTTAAAGGTAATCACCAACACCTTGAATTGGACCCGGAAGCAAACTGGCAGCCAATGTAGCTCGCGTAGCAGAGGTGTTACATATGCCGATCTCATAGCACCCATAACTGCTCGCACCGCCGCATTCTGTACCAGCTGTTTCCGGATACTCTTCAAGGGTAGCCCCATGTAGAGAGCATTACAGTAGTCTATACGGGAGATGACAAGGGCATGAGTGACTGTTCGGAGGGCCTATGTACTGTATTATAGTGCCACTGGCCAATATATTGTATGTAGATGTGTATGTATCAATGAACACACAAACAGGCCAGTGTGTTTGTGTGTGTGTGTGTATACACACATACTGTATGTATACAGACACAGATATACGTCCCCCCCACCAAAATAATTATAAAGAGGTTACAGTATGTAACGACTGCAAGTTTAAATTGAAAAGTGTAGTTGTGGATGACATGTCTTTTTAAGGCCTGTTCTACATTTAATCTAACACAACATTTTGAGTCCTGATGAGTGAGTGATATTGAAATATACTTTCCAGACTTGTGTAGTTAGGGATTAATGGATCCTGGCATCTACTCAGAGCATTTAGGCTGTGTTCTGATTGATCTCAAATACCATAGGAAGGGAATTTAACCTGTAAATTGACACTAAGTTGATTTCACAGCTTCTTATGATAGAAGTAGTACATGAGCATTTAATGTTCTTACAACTATAAGAAACAAGACCCTTCATAGAGATATTTTGCAGACATGCATTATAACCCTGAGAAAACTTGTAGTTATGTCACATCGAGGGCCAGTGTGTTATTCTATTTATCCCGAGACTCAGACATGTAGAAATGCACCTTTACAACTTTTACTGTTTGCTTCCTAATCCAAAAGCTCTACTCATACACACCTTCACACACCCACGAATATCAATCCCACTTAAAGACCAGCTGGTCTGGCTAAGTTTGAGTTCCAGAAGAATCCAGGCCAAATGCCAATGCAGAATGATTTTCTATGTGATGACTCCCAAGGATTACAGTTCCTATTCTTTTTCATAACTTCCAAAAAGATTTGACCAGTCCATCAAAGTTTGGCCTGTTCCACCTTGGCAATTACTATTTCACACTGGCAAATCACATGTTGAATGACTGTTTATGAAATAAATGGAATTAGCACCATATTTTGTTCTTATTTGTTCACTCAAACTCTTTATAGATCTGTAGGACGAACATGAAGCTCTGATAACATTTAGTGACAAAGATAATGCAAACATTCAAAAAATCTGAAAGGGGGCATTTTTTTTACAGAATTGTACATCTATTTGACAGCTGAGGTAACTTGGAGTTGTAGAGTTCAATACCATCATATACTGACATGATATACTAACACGCATTTGCACAACATGTATTCATGATTATTGAAATACAGTTTATTCCACCAAATTTTCAAGGATTGCTGTGAAACATTAAACCATAAATTAATCACACAGACTGAATTCATGAAGCACATGGCTCAAAAGTGGCTGGCTCATGCATAGTTCAATGTGTATGGGCACATCCCCCTAGTCTTTTTCAACAGCTGCCTGCCCAGAATAATGGTATACATGGGCACTATGCCATTAGACTGAGTCTCTCTTCAAATAAGACAAAGGCACACTTGTGAGCTGTTATCTTAGAGAAGTGTTATTCAACTAATTCTGAATTCTCTAAATTATTTAGACTCCCTCCTGTCTGTCTCATAGACAATATCAGTAGGAGTTTGTCATCGTGAGCTTAAATTATTTGCATGCTTATAATTCTGGGTCCAATTCAAGGTGTTGGTTATCACCTTTAAAGCCCTACATGGCATGGGTCCAGGTTGCCTGAGGGACCGTATCATGCCCATTATGTCAACCGATCCCACCTGGTCAGGCAGAGAAGGCATGTTACAGACCCCATCCATGAAAGAATGTCGTTTGGCAGGGCCCAGGAAGAGAGCCTTCTCTGCCGTTGCCCCCACCCTATGGAACATTCTCCCCCCAGAGGTGAGACAAGCCCCCACTCTCCTGGCCTTCCGGAAAGGAGTGAAGACCTGGCTCTGCCAGCTCGCATGGGGTGTGAGGAGGAGCAATCAACCCTGGGGGTGGTTAGCACCCTGAAGATGCTCCCATAAATAATTCTATTGGCCTCACTTCAGAGTATATTTAGCTAAACTATATGAGAGTCTAACACTAATTTTTGTTCAGCTTTTTAAATGGCAATGTAGTATAGTGCATTTTACACGTGGCCTGTGCTATGTGTCTTACAACCCTTACGATACCTTTTATGTAGAGACATATTCCAATATTTAAATATGAGAACACATAAAAGTCAGGATGCCATCGTTTATTCCACTGATGCACCGACAGTTGGAACAGGAGGAGGAAGTTGCGTGGAACTGAGTGAGATGAAACCAGGCTGACTCAGTGGAACTTAAATAGCATGCCATTAGGAACAGGAGCTTCTTTTTGATGCCTGGTGGATGAGATTTCATCTGAAGAACAGCTGATACTTTATTGCATACCTGGCTTTGCAGAGCCACATTCATCTTGCTCACTCACTCGTTCTCACCCTCCTACATAGAAAGATATTGTTTCTGTGCTTCCACAGAAAGTAAAATCAATGGCTCCTCAGAATATCTTTTTTGAAAAAAGATTTAACTGAAAGCATTATTATTTGGAATCAATAACACTGCACTATGATGTCTTTTCATGGCTTTTTGGCTTTAGATATTTATTAACAAAAAGGATTGATTATTAAAAACCATCTAGAGATCTCAGGATATCATAGCAAGATTGAAGCTGGTGTTGGTACATGACACTGACCACAGAAAACAGTAAAACAATCCAGAATACACAGAGCCCACAGATAATCAATATTTTTATTAGGGTCAGCTAAAATGTGGGAAAATGGTATGTGGGCTTTTAGATTTCAGGGACTCTTCATCATGCTGTAGTGCAAACTCTCCCAAGAAATGCCAATAATTAGAGAGGATCCAATGATTTGTCTATTTTCAAAACTAGCAGGTTACAGTGAGTCACTGGTCTTCCGCAAATAAAAAACAACCAAAAAAACAGCATCAGTTCTACTATAGTATACAAATTGTTCATACAGCTTGAGAATATACACATATCGATCAGGCCCCAGCTAGAAGTGAAAATTTGTTTTACAATGAATAAAGAGACTGGGATATCATTTGAAATGGGGAACACTGGCTTCCAGTGGGGACATGGCAGACTGAACAGCTGTGCCCGCGGACTCCGCAGGCAGAACTGACAACGTGGCAGTCTTTTCAGGCTCAGGCAGGTTTTTCCTGAAGCCCAGGAGTGTTTTTCCAGGTAAGGAAAACACTTGGAATCATCTCATCTGTCCCCCGGAATGGCGGCTTGCAGCCAGAGGATCGCAAACAGCATTCGTGCTCGTCCGGTAAGAGCTGCCAGGAGGCTTGGACATCACCATTTCCAAGCCACAGTATAGCCTTAAAGGGACACTAACACCGGCCACCCCATTTCTAAATCACCCAATTTATATTTCTTTAAGTATATGTACCCTAAGAGAGGATTTCTACAGCAAGGAGAAGCGGGTTCTCTTGATGCTTATCGTTATTTTTTGGGTTAACTTTTAAAAATTCTTTTTAAGTTTTGACTTGTTTCCCATCCAAATATTATAAAGGATTGAGAGTAAATAATTGTCTCCCTGTTATTATTTTTGTACTGAATTTGAAGAAATTACCATTTTCCTACACGTTGAATCAGCTGATTTGAACCTTCAGCTTTCTGTTCACTTTCCCTTGAGAACAGTCTGCTATTCACTCTCACTTCATGTAAACAATTTATGAACTTTCTCATATCTTCGACTTTTGCTAATTAAGTTCCTAGGGGGCACCATAATCTACTGCGTGAAACATGGAGGAATTCAAGCAGACTTTCTCTGACTTCAATCGAGATTTTAAGCAAATTCTTTCTGATTCTTACCAACTTTTTATGCAAGACATTCAGGACATTGTGGAAAATATGAGCTTTAAAATGTCTCATTTGGTTGGGGATGTCGTGGATGAAATTGAGGAATTTAACAGTGACAGGAATGTCTCTTCAACTTCTGCTGAGATGCTGGATGAAGGTTGGATAATTGAGTGGAAGAAATTAAAGGGAGAGATCGAGTTGCAAGCCATAAGCAAAATGGATCTTCTGATGGAGTGCCTTGGAAAAGAAGGGGTTAATATGTATGGGAGTTTTCTTGAAGAGAAGTCGGAGCTTTTGAGGGGGGCGGGCAGTTGGGCTGTTTGATTTATTAAGAAAAAAGCTCTGTGCGTAATGTGGAGATATATAAATGCTTTGGTTTATTTTGAAGTGGGATAAGGATTTAAGAATATTTATTTGGATTGCTTTAAGGGTTTGGCTGACTTCATTTATCTTTAACGATTTGGATTAAGATTATTAAGGTATAATAACAAAAAAAGAATTATGTTTGGTTTTGGGTTTGACATGATTAAGATTGTTAAAATTGCTGTATTATCAAGTATAATGGTAGACAATTTATATATTTTTTTAGTTTGATCTTTATTATAGTAGACAGGAATGTATAGAATAGTTGTAGGAAGGAAATAAGTAAATGTTATCTTTGGGGGGGAAGTTGATTAGGATATGTATATAGTATATAGTATATAGTATATAGTATATAGTATATAGTATATAGTATATAGTATATAGTATATAGTATATAGTATATAGTATATAGTATGTATGTATGTATATTCTTTTTTCTTTTAATATAAGGGGGGAGCAATTGTATTTAGTGAGTTTTATAATGTGCCAATGGTATGATTTATAGAAATAATGTGATCTTGGTTTAATATAGAGCAGAGCTTTCCAAACTGTGTGTCGCGACACAAAAGTGTGTCGCCACACACAGTTTGGTGTGTCACCACACAACCCGGAAGCACTGATCATCAGCAGCGCTTCCAGGTTTTCCCGTGGCGACACACCAACGGCGGCGCACAAAAACCCGAAAGCAGCAGCAGTGCTTCCGGGTTTTTGCACGCTGCCGCAACAGCGGCACTTCCGGGTTTTCCCGCGGCGACACACCAATGGCGGTTGGTGTGTCGCCGCAGGAAAACTTTGGAAAACCCTGATATAGAGTAAGGGATTGATTATGGAAAATTGTTGTATACCCTTGCTGTTAAAAGTCGGAAGTCACTTCTTTCTGTAACTTTTTAAAAAAAAAATCTTTTGTGTTTTCACATCTTTTTAGTTCTTTTTTTTCTTTGTAGTTTTTTTATTTTTCTGTAGCTTTTATCTTTGTTTGAAACTTAATAAAATTCTTATTAAAATGAAATGGGAAACACTATATTCTCATCCTTTGAAATGCAGAGTTCTTACTCTGATACTGTAGAGAGCCACAGCTGACAGATATACAATGATACCTGATCTTTATTATTCGAACTGGCTGACCCCGAATTTCTCTGTGAAAAGTATAATGATAATTAACATCCTCAAGAAAGTTGCAATTCTGTGAAAGGCTTAAATTCTATAGGAATTTGTGACTAGGCCTCAAACAAGTTATATGCTACATTTTTTTTTCATCTGTTCAATTGTGTCCAATTCTCGGAGACTGCCTGGACAAGTCCATGCAGTTTTCTTGTCAAATTGTGCTACATAATACAGGATATATAGAACTAAAATATAGTTGATATATAGAGGAAATGTTGGTTCACAATTTCCTCCCACAGTGCTCGGTGGGGCAAAAGCAGATGCTTATAGAAGAGAATGCTTCTGTTGCTCTGTCAACACAGCTTTATTGGTGGTATTGTAGAAAGGATGCTTTTCAGGAACATGTATGCCTAATGGGGGAAAAGTTCATCAGCCCTAAATCTAACACTATTTTCCTTCTCATCCCATCCTACCTTATATCCCCAGCTTGGTTCTTCCTTCCCACAAAGGTTTTAGATTGCTGTATGAGTCTAATCGCAGGACAATAACAATGCCAAACAAGGTGGAACAACATTAACTATTTGAACAATCAAAATATTGGGGGAATGCTATTGAAAAATACTCAGGGTACTGAGTCATAAAGTACAAGAAGCTTCCATAGATTAATTGATTGGAGAGAGGGAAGGAGAAAGAGGGGGAGAGAGAGGATAACCCACAGGCAGCAGGTTAACTCTTATCCCAATTTTTATTGTTTCTGGAACATCTACATATCATGTCACCAAAATTTGGTAGTAAGTGGCTGATTTTATACACTAGGCCTGCCCAATCTAATAGTATAGCTACTGTATCATCAGCCATGGTCCATACAGTACAGTGTTTCATACAAACATAGTGACTGCAGAATTCAGTTGTAAATATCCCTCCCCATTTTAGTAGATGTAGTTGGTTAGTTGATTTCAGTAGCTGATTACAGTAGTTGATTTCAGTAGATGGGATAAAAATTGGTCATATGAATTAAACTTTGAGGGAGTTGGGCGGTGATAAATCAAATAAATAAATAAATAAACTTAATCAGAATCATTGCTAGTCACTTCAAAACAATCCAGGTTCATATAATGGACATAGTGATAATTCAAGTATGAGTGAAAATAAATCTCTCAGATGTTTTGATAAAGTATATGTACCCTTTAGTTCTGCTGAGAGTAGGCTCTTTTCCAAAGCATTGTGTCTGTCTATTAGTAAACTCTATTATCAGGTTACTGAGTTGGAAATGCAAGAGGATTTTCTGGAATTGAGTATGAAACTATGTGGTACATCCTATGATGAAAAAGGTTATGAGTATCAAATAAAGCCACCAGAGAATTCTCTGGATATCTCAGAATGTGGAATTTTCTGAATGCTTCCATAAATATAATGTAGCTTCATTGCAGTGGCAAGACAATGAGTGGAATTATACAACATGCTAAGCCATTAAGAAAGGGTTAAAACCACAATGGCTGAGTTCATATAACATATTTTGCCAAAACTATGATCATGTTTTGATTATGTTCTGTGAAGTGGGCTCATATCAGAATGTATTTAAGCAAGAGGTTGGTTCCTAGTCACAACTTTTGGAAATTCAGCAAATTAACATACCTCATTTGCATGTAGATGAGTTCATCCCGGGATGCAATTCTCCGTGTCTTTGAGGCAGTTGTTTTGTTGCTACTCCCACTTCCTCCTTCTCCCTTTGTAGTCAGCTCTCTCTGATTTCTTCACTGGAAGAGTAGGACACACGTGCCTGAGCTCCTTCCATCAAGAGGCCATGCCTAGGCCTCAAGCCCCTTTTCTCCACACAGCCCTGGCAGCAACATAGGGCCAGTGGTCTAGGGAACCAAAGGAGAATCATTTCTCAACAAAATGGATGTAACTGGACCAATAAACATAAGAACTCTTATGCACTTGCTTTTTTAACCTACTATGTCTAAGTGTGTGATTCTTTATGCTTGGGTGGGCTAAAAGTGTAAGATTAAGAACCTGGATCTCTCTAACATGCTCACTGGCTCTGTTTTAAACAATATTCTTTTTCTGTGCACGAGCTTATACTACGTTAAGCTCTGCTCCACTTACTGGTTCTAACAGGCCACTGAATCTTCAACAACATTATTTCATCTGCAGAACTTCAATCCTGACAGTTTTTAAATCTTCAAAGCAATACTGCATACCACCCCAAAATCCATGTCTTCCTTCCTTCCTTCCTTCCTTCCTTCCTTCCTTCCTTCCTTCCTTCCTTCCTTCCTTCCTTCCTTCCTTTTTTCCAATGGTTGAAAGAAAGCTAGAATATAGTCTCCAGTTCAGCTAAACTTAGCTGTGACTAAATTCCACTGAAACTTACAGAACATATTGATTGCAATGAACTTTAATTGCTGTAAGGAAATGTTACAGAGTCGGAGTTGGAAACTGCTCAGTGCAGGATCCACTACAGCATCTCTGACAGATGACCATCCAGCCTCTGCGTGAAGAACTCTTGTGAAGGACATTTTAGCACTTCATGTGGCAGCCTGTTCCACTGGCTGACAGCTTGAACTGTCAGGAAGTTCCTCTTCAGGTCTACCCTGAACATCCTTCCTTGTAAATTCAACCCACTGGTTTTTATCCTGTCCTCTGGGGCAATAGAGAATTCCACTGTAACTCATAGTCACACATGTCATTGTACTGAATGGCAAACGTATCTATCTCTAAACAGAGATACATATGATTGCACTATTAGACATAGCAAACTTCAGTGGGTTTAAAGCCTCAGTGGTAGTGGTTGTCTTACTGACTGTAGAAAAACATAAATTTATCTTTTGAAAGTGAGACTGAGGACTTGGAATAACAAGAGCTTACAGTATGCCAATGATTCTGAAGGTTACGGCTGCTATAACATCACATCACATCACAAACATCTATCTACACACACACACACACAGAGAGAGAGAGAGAGAGAGAGAGAGAGAGGGAGGGAGGGAGGGAGGAAGGAGAGAGAGAGAGAGAGAGAGAGAGAGAGAGAGAGAGAGAGACAAACTCCTAAATAGAGAGGAAAGCAGCAAATATACAGTAGTTGTTTATTTGTCAGATTTATGTTCCGCCAGTTCTAGAAGCTCAAGATGGCACACACAGCGCCGTCTCATTTTTTTCACAAAATTAACCCAATGGGGTAGGTGGGGCTGAGAAAGAACTCATGTGAGTCCTTGAGCTTCCATACTGAGGGTGGACGGATGTCTGGGTCTCTCTGATCTAACACCTTCATCGGTGCACCAAACTGGCTCTTGATTAGAGGATGCTGCCTTGTCTTTGCATAATTTCTTTCTGATTCAAATTTCTGTTTGGGACAGGTAACTATATTTTTAATTTTAAATATTTTTAATTTAAAAAACAAAATAACACCATGTAATTAGTTAAAAATATAAATCAAGGAGGGATTAATGTTATGCTGATCTTGTGACAAGATCATCTGTCATAAGAAAAACTGTATTCTAGAGCTTGCACAAACTGTTCTGATGTCCCTACTTTCTTGCATTTTGCATGACTGAAGCTGCAATACGTTGCAATGTAATGTTATAGCAGTAGTACTGTCTTCTGTTTGAAGACTAAGGAAGATGCAGTTGAACGTATGCATTCTGGTTGATTACAGCCTCAAAAAAGAAGGTATAATCAAGTGTACCAGTTCAGTATTCATTTCAAGGCAGACTTGCAACTGTGTCTGCTAGCAAAATTTCAAAGCACTGGCATTTAGAATATGGCTTTACAGTAATCAGTCCCTATCTGAGCTACTTTCCAAGGGGAGAAAAAAGGTGGGAGGGAAGAGTTAAGACTGAAAACAACTAGGAGAGCTGAAATAAAATTATTGGGGAAAAGAAAATATATTTTTTTAAAAAAAAGTGGTTCCCTTTACTCACAAAAAAAAATTGAAATAACATTTTATCACTTTTCAGAATATACTTTTGATTGCTAACTCCTAAATGAATTTCACATACTGTATAGAATTTGTTGTGAAACAACTACCATATAAACTCATGTATAAGCCCATTCGCATATAAGCCAACCCGGAAATTGCAACCAAAATACCTGGAAAAACAAAATCTGTTCTGTAAAACAACATTTATGAACTTGTTTTTCATGTACCTCATATTTTCTAGCAGCAACAGAACTATTTGTCTCCTCCGCTCTACTAATAACTTTTTTCTTTTTCTGTTTCTAACTTTTAACTATGTATTTTAAAATCTTAATAAAATTTTATTAAAAAAATAACTTTTAGCTTGAAAACTGCATCATATGATAACTGTTGGCGATGTCCAGACATGGTGATTTCCTACCTACTGGAAATGTGTGCAGCAAAAGGTGGGAAACTGCAGACTTTCACATCATCATTTAAAGCCTGTGATTTTTTTTAAAAAAAAAAATCTGATCTCTGGTCTGCGGATAAGCAGAACCCAATTTTTGGAATGTATTTTGGAGCCCAAAATTCTTGGCTTATACACAAGTATATATGGTAATCCATATACAATCAATGGTGCCCCGGAGCTGGACCTTAGGGCCACAGTTTGGGTTCTGCAATTTATTCTAGTCCTTCCCTCGCCCCAATTGGAAAGTGGCAGGTGACAGGCAGCTGGAGACTGGACAGTGGCAAACACCTAGGCAACCAAGGTATGTCACCGTATCACTCACCTCTTATTTTAAGTATTTTTCAGTCAAGGACCAGCAAACTTGCTCTTTTCCCTTAAAACAAAAATACTTCCATGCACACACCCTGATTATTCTAAGCAACGGGGAACGTATGCTAAGTAGTGTTCACAGCAGGAAAAAAGTCATGCTCTTAGCTACACCACTAGAAAAATACATAAACAGTTCAGTAGCTGGCAAATTATAATTTTAGACATATTATGGACATTCCTGTATTTTTCTACGGGAACAATTCTGTCATCAGTCCAGGATGCTGGCTGCAGGAATAGGACACTTAAAACAACTTCCTAGGAATCCAAGAGATCATTTTAATAACTTATGAACAAGCACGTGTAGAAATAATTCTGTGGCGCTTTGTTTATTGAGATTTAGGCTTTTGTAGATTAGAACCAGTTTCATTAAATATTATACGTATGAATACTTGGATTGAGCTTTCTAGCTTCCTGCCTTCTCATCTGCAAATAATGTTCTCATTATTATTTAAAGAAATAGTTAAGAGCCTCTCCACACAAGAGTTTTGTATTGCTCTGGAACTAGCTCTAGATTTGGCTGCTTGCATGTCAGCTTACTTGAAAAGCTTACCTGTTTTTTTCTGTCTCCACTACAGTTTATTTTGAAGAGGATCAAAGCGATTTTCTTTTCTTTTCAATACTGCAGCCTGTCGACTTGGTGGATGTTTTTTTCTCCACTAGCAGGAACTCTTAGCTCAGCCCCGCTTCTCAGAGCCTAGCTTGAAGGCAACCTCCCCCAACACCCACCGTCCTGTTACTTGGCAACTTTAAGGTGTGTGGACTTCAACTCCCAGAATTTCCCAGCCAGCATCTCTACAGATCTATAGTTTGAACTACTGAGGAAAGTGCCTGGCTGCAAAGCTGCTGGCGCGCTCTCCATTCAGAACTGTTACAGTTCTCACGTGCTATGGAATGCTGCCGCGGATAGGTCGCGTGACAGCAGGAAAGCTCAGCCGTTCAGCAGTCACTCAGATATTTGGCCCGTGGACAAAAGCCTGCAGTCTTAACACCAGCCACAGGGTGGAATGTCAGCAATTCATTTTATTTCTGTTTTGTGTGGCATGATGGCCAGACAAGGGTTTCTAATTCCAGGAGCTTGACTGAATGCTGCTTTCCCCCCCCCCAGCCCCACAGAATGTTGGAAAGAAATCAGATAAAGGGGCTCAGGACTCTTGTCTGTCTGTGTGTCAGCAGGAAAACTCTCCAAAAACCGAACAGAATGGGACTACATTTAGTATGGTGGGAGAAACTAGCGAAAGAAAGATGGGGTTTGAAAAATGGTCCAGTCTGGTTAGGGCTGTGGAGAAAAACGTTCCAGAAAAACATCTCCCCAGTGCATCCCTTGTTCCATTCCAGGCCCCCTCCCTCTTCCTTCCTTCCCCCACACAAGGCCTACACGGGAGAGGCTTGGGAAGAATTCCAGAAGCCGATTCTGCAGCTTTCCCCCTCTCCCCTTGCTTGTACTCCCCTGTGGTCAGCTGGGGAGAGCGCAGACTGCTTCGTCACATTCTCTGCAGCTCCCAGGATTTTAAGGCTAAGGAAGAGAGTACCATCTTGGGCCAACTCCAAACTGCTTTGGAGGGATGGGGTCAAACTAGGCTGACCATATTTCCTTGAGACAAAAATGGGACATTGGGATGGCAAAACGGGACGGGGTCTTATGTAATATTCCGTATTCATGAAAAAGACAGGGGTCCTCGCCCCCCAGTCCATGCGATTGGCTCCCGCCTGCAAACCCCACCCCCCAGTCCACGCAATTGGCTCCTGCCTGCAAACCCTGCTCCCCGGTCCACCCTCCTCTCCGCCTCTCCGCCCTCCTTTGCCGCGCACTGATAGGCGGGAGGGCTTCCTCTTCTGGGCTGCCTCCAATCGGCAGCTCCGGCTCGGATCCTCCTTCCGTGCCATTCCCGCCGGGTTTAAAAAACGGGACAAAATTGAGATTTTTATCAAAACGACGGGATGGTTGAAAAATGCTAAAAAAACGGGACTGTCCCATTCAAAACGGGACATATGGTCAGCCTAGGTCAAACAGTGCCAGGGTGGACGTGGCTCCATACCAAGATTTGGCAATTTCGATTTTCAGGGGTGGTTGTTTTTAGAACATTACATTCCAATGAACCAATCTACACTCGTGTTTAGGCCAGAAAACTATAATTAATTGACAGTGGTGGCTATCTTATCATTTTGGACGATGCTCCGTCTTTAAAGTGAGTCGCATAAAACCAAAGTTCAGTTTCCGCAAGAAACAAGCAGATGCGTAACAGCCCAGCCGGCTCAGCTGCCCCGCCAGGCAAAACCGCCGCCCGCCGCTGCTGTCACGAAAGCAATGACGCCACGGCTGGCCGGCCGGCCGGCCGCGCTCCGACCAATCCCGGCGCCCAGGTTTGGAGGTGCGCGCTGGACTAGGGGCTGTTTCGTGAGACGGGAGGGCGGGAGAGGACAGGGACACCTGCCGACCTGGCAGGTCTTCCCGCCGCCAAGCAGCGAGGTCGGTGTCCTCATCAGCCTCCTGTGCCTTCCCCAGAGGGAGGCCGGGGACTTTTAAGAACCCAGGCCGGCGCGACGCGGTTTAGCTTCCGAAGCAGGGCGGGGACGCGGCAGCCACTCTCCGGCTTGGCGGGTTTCCCGGAGGATGGCCGAAGAGGAACCTCTGCCGGCAGTTACTCCAACGCGCTGCAGCTAGGAGGGCGAGCCCCCGGGGGAGGCGCCGAGGACGGGAGAGGCAGCTGTTTGGCGGTTCAGCGCAGCCCGCAGCGTTTCCGAAGCCGGAGCTGAAGGCGAGGAATGGCAGCCCCACGCCGCGACGCAGACTGGATGGGCTCCCTGCCGCCGGTCCTCAGCGCCCTGCCGCTGTCCAGGCTGGCCATCCCAGGTAATTGACGACCGAACGGACCTCGCAGGCGCCTGAAAAGCCCGCGTTTGAGGGAGGCTGCGCATCAGGCTGGCGCACCCTACACCACACAAATACTAAACATGCTTGGCAGTTTCTGGCAAAAACTTAGCAAACAGCACCTCCCTCAAGAGAATACCCTCCAGATGTGCTCAACTGCGATATCCATGATGGACAGGGTCTATAGGAATTGGAGTCTGATACATCTGGAGGACAGCAGATTGAGGAAGAAGGTCCAGATTCCCTGGTTTCCTGATTCTTTAACTCTTCTTCCTCAAAGAATCAGGAAACCAGGGAATTCTGGGAGTTGTAGTTTAAACACATCTGGAGGGGGGAGGTTACGATTTTTGTGTGAATTTAAGTCCCATTGATTTCAGTGAGACTGAGAAATCAGGATGAGGGTTGGGCAGGTTAAAGACCTAGTTATTACCAATCGAAGAGAATATTTGTAGCTCAGGGTTGAACTGGGGAGTCTTTGGTGCTCTCTGAGCCTTGTTGTTTTCATGCAGACGTTTCATTGCCAGGCTAGGCAACATCTTCAGTGCGAAAACACTTCAGTTTTCGCACTGAAGATGTTGCCTAGCCTGGCAATGAAACGTCTGCATGAAAACAACAAGGCTCAGAGAGCACCAAAGACTACCTAGTTATTATCTTGAATTTTGGGCATTTTTATTCTTAAGAAAAGAATATAAATAATTGGAAAATTAAATGCCATTAGAGATTTGCATCTATAAAATGGGTATCTTTGAAATGGAGGAGTTAAAACATTTTACAAATGTTTCCTTCCTTGATAAAATAAAAATATATGCATTTTAGATATCATTAATAGTCTATGGCAGTGTTTCTCAACCTTGGCAGCTTGGAGATGTGTGGACTTCATCTTCCAAAATTCCCCACCCAGTTCTGGGAGTTGAAGTCCACACATCTTCAAGCTGCCAAGGTTGAGAAACACTGGTCTATGATATACAGAGGTTACAGGATACAGTGTGGGGGATTTGAGAAGCTTTTCCCCATAATAAAGAATTTGATAAATTTCATTGTATGAATGAATGAATGAAAAGATCATTACAGTCAAAGGACCCAAGAACAAACATCATAACAAAGAAAAAAAACAGCATACATGTTGACATTTCATCGAAAACAAATCATTCAGGAAATAGTTTCTTCCTGCATCTAAATAGAGCAGCCAGAAATTAGGCTTAAAGTTGGACAAGAAAAAATTTGCATATATATGGTTTAAATGGTCTGGTTGAAAAATCAATAAAGGGGATATTTAATTTATTTTTCCCAAAGTTGGAAAGCAGCAAAACGTTCAAGTTTCAGTGTCACATTTACACACTGAAAATAACAAGCTGCAAGTTAGAACAAGTTATTCTAACTTCCTAGCTCAAAGAGGAGGTGCCTGAGACTGAACGGGAGGCCTTTTTCATACGAAACCATTTTATTACTGGGTGATGGTGTTTCCTCAGTTTTTCTCTGATTATGGAGTTTTGTCTCTAATACTTCATAATTGGGATAAAGGCAGCAATTAACTGAGAAATAAGTTTGATTTTTTTTACAAATTAATTGGTTTGGTTCAGACAATAATCTCTTTTTGCTCCAATTTGTGTAGGACAAGTTTTATATTTTATTTATTTTATTTTATTTTATTATTTTATTATTTTATTTTATTTTATTTTATTTTATTTTATTTTATTTTATTTTATTATCTTATCCTCCCTGCTTATGCAACACATTTGCTTTGCCTGCTAGATCACTAGATGGGCATATGCAGGCATAATTTGAACAGAGCACACACATTCAGACCTGAACAGCACAGTAAATATACCAAATAATACCTGTCAAGGACCATTAAGCCTTAATCTACCCTAAAACAGCTTATAAATATTTTTAAGGAAACAGTAAATTTATCTTGCAGTTGCACAGTCATAGGATGTTTCATAATGATACAGAAGAAGCACAAGACGGGGAAAATTGGAATACTAATTTCAAAAAGAATTCTAGGTCTTGAGACCTTATTTACCAGAGTCCAGTGATCCAAATTACCCTTTCTCATATAAGTAAACCAGGGTTGGGGAACACATTGATCTCTAGATAATGATGTGCTATAACTCCCAGGAACCACAACCAAAATAGTTGTGAGAGCAGCTTAGAATTGTAGATAAGCAACATTTGAAAACCATAAATTTAGTGACTTCATAGACTTAAATTTCTGATTGATGCTACCCCATTGAATGATTGATTTGGTAAAGGTGTTGGTAGGATTTGACTGTAGGATTGTTATCTTTTATGGAATATGCCAGTCTCTCTTGCCTTTTTTGTGCCTGGTGTACAATGCATAAAAACATTCTTTTCATCTCATTTTTACTTAGCTCAGGGGTGGGGAACCTTTTTTCTGCCAAGGGCCATTTTGATATTTGTAACATCATTCACGGACTGGGAGGCAGGGTTTGCGGGCAGGAGCCAATCACGCAGAAGGGGTGGGGTTTGTGGGCGGGAGCCAATCATGCGGAAGGGGGCAGGGTTTGCAGGCAGGAGCTCCTAGATTTATTGAATTTCGAGTCCCGCCTGCGGTTGCCTTGCGAGGGCCAGAGCAAATGATTTCATGAGCCTTATACGGCCCGCGGGCCGGACGTTTCCCACCCCTGACTTAGCTGTATTAGCTAGCTGATTAAAAAATAAGCTATTCACTAAGTGAATATTCTTTGCTGTCGTACAGTTAAAATTAGCATGGCTTTTATAAATGATTATGCTGGTGACACAATGTATGATGTATATTCACATACTTGTAGATAGTGGAAAGTTTCTCAGCTCAATGATTAAAACTCATGTTTTGCATGCATAAGGACCCAGGTTCAACCCATATCTTCAACTGAAAAATCAGAGATAGCAGGCCTGGAACAGATATCTACTTGGGACAATGAGCATTCCTTTCTAATTGAGTGCAGATAATATTAGGGTATATTTCTTTATTTGTTTGTTTTATTGTATCCCAAGGGGCATCAAGAAAAAGATGTCTGTTATTTCAGGGGCCTGTCTGGACAAAATTTTTGTCCATTGCATCCAAAGTCTGCTAATCGGGAGTTTGTTAAATCAAGGTTTTACTAAATAATCAGTTATGTGTAGATATTATTAAAGATAGAAAATACTTTTCTACTTCTTAAAATAAATAGATGTGGTTTAATAGTGCTATAAAGGAGTATGGCTAATCAGGATGAAATGTTCAGTAACACTTGTAGCTTTTTGGTAAAAGCTGATCATTAGCTGAGGTCAAACAACATTCCCACATCAGACTAGATTGTGAGTATATAATTACAAATGTAAGCTTATTATTTAAGAGGGCTGACCTTTACTTAGCAATAGGCATAGCTGACTTCAACTAATCTCAGAATACCAGACTAGATGAATCATTTGTTCTTCTTTACATCCAGTCACCTTAAACAACTGGAAAATCCATAGCAGGCACATGGTGATCTGTGACTTGTTGTCTTTTTCATTTGCACTTAACAAAGAAAATGTCTCTGTTAGCAGGTTTTGCTGCTAAAGATGAAATGTGCTAGTGAGTCATAACAGTAGCTAATACAAATGCTTTGGCAAATGTTTGCTTAAAAATTCGACTCCAAATATTTTTGATAAAGAATGGGGCTAGAATGTATCATGGTTAAAAGTAATCTGTATTGTTACTCAAGAAAATCTATACCAAACAGACTGAAGAGAGAGAGAAAAGATTGCTTTTAATTTTCATATCAATTGCTCCAGATATACTGTAAATCCCATTACTTTATTTTTCTCCCAAAGCCTTCTCATTTGAAATGGAATGTAAAGCTACTTTTTCTGCAGAATTGTAGGAAAGAGTATTTATCTTTATCACAGATTGCAAGGATTTTATCATTCTAGTTCATGTAGCTATAAAGTAATGCAGACTGTTAGAGAAAGCTGCACATGGATGAAACGGATGAAGTATTAAGAGACCGAATATAGAATAAGCCAATTATAATAAACCCTTCTGTTTCACTCCTAAAGGATCTACTTATATTTAGTAATTACCACAACAGCAAGAAGAATATTTAAGTAGTTGACACCAATTAATAAAAGTAATGTGAATTTTAACCATTGCAAGACAAAACATATTGCTTAAAAACTATTCCTCCAAAATAACTCAGCTGACAATGAAGCATTTTAATGCAGGCAAAATTTGTTGAATTTTGTGTTTCCCTTTTTTTTAAAAAGCTGTTTCTTAGGCAGAGTTGTAGTTCCTAATCATGTGTGGTGGCTTTATTTTATTTTATTTTATTTTATTTTATTTTATTTTATTTTATTTTATTTTATTTTATTTTATTTTATTATTTTATTTTATTTTATTTATCCATCCATCCATCCAACTTATATCACCGCCCATCTCCCCCCACAGAGGGGACTCTGGGCGGTTTACACAAAGTTAGCAATTAAAACATATAGAAACATATAAAATACAATACATAGTATAAATTAATTAAATATATAAAACCCAAGAGGCTCTGATATTATGTTTAAAAGAACTCTACGGTGCAAGCCATCCCCAAGAGGAGCTATTACACCTCCCATCCCAAGCGAGGTGGCAGAGCCAGGTCTTCAGTTGTTTTCGGAAGGTCATAAGTGTGGGGGCTTGCCTCACCTCCAGGGGCAGAGTATTCCAGAGGACGGGTGCCACTGCAGAGAAGGCCCGCCTCCTGGACCCCATCAGATGGAATTCTCTTGTAGACAGGGTCCGTAGCAAGCTGTCTCTGCATAACCGGGTGGGGCGGGTCGATGCTCTGGGGATGAGGCGGTCCCTTAGGTAACCTGGTTATATATTTATATATAATAAGCAAAGTTCAGATGAGTTGTACTGCTTATAATAGTCAGAGTAAATCACCTTAGTAAGGCAAGATAACATAGCATCTAAATGGTCTATGTTCAAGCCATCAAAGGGATGAAATTGAAAGGACACTACAATCTGTTTTAAAAGTTATTGGCAAACCCCAACACTTGGCTTTTAAAAGAGTGATTTGTCTGTCTATCTATTTCAAACATCAGATGTAATTTTTAAAGATATTTCAAGGACTCAGAATAGGCCAACTGTATGAAGTATATCCACCGCTGGTAAATAATATTTCTAATCAGCAGTACATTTAAAAAAAAACATATTTCATTAAGAAATCCAACTGTAAAATGCATGCATAAAATATAAATACAAATGAATACAATTTGTCCCACCCCATATTCTCTATGTACCCTTTTCTTCCTTTAGTTAGGAACAATAATCCTTATTGGTTGTTCTGTGCTGTTAACCTAAAGGAAGGCTGATGGTATCCACTATTTTGCCTTTTTTTCCCCTTCTAGTAAGGGTAGTATACTAATTATATATGAAATTCTATATATATTTTAAGAAGCACTGTGCACTATGAACTCTTCATATTACATCATGCAGATTTATTTCTGTTTTGAGTCCATTATAATTTACTTCACGTGCTGTAATTTACCTTACCTATGATGTAATAAGAAAATATGTTAGGACATAATGTACCCATATAATTGATTGTGACTAAACTGCATATTAATTTCTGTTGAATGTTAAGAATGAATCATAGTACATGTGGAAGATATCTATCAAACGTTAATTACTTTGCTATATGATAGTTATGTATCATTTGCTTGCTCATAGATACGTTTTTGAGTAATGTTGGTACAATGAAAAAGTTGAAATATTGTGACAATTGGCTTCCCTGGTACCCCAAATTACAGAATATCAATAGCAAACTGAAGGCAAGGAAAAGTAAAAGCTGATAGGTTATATTTGTTTCAGTCTTACCATTTTCTGGATATTTTTGGCTTGATTGACTAATTAATTGTGTAATGTTGTGCTTTGACACTTGTAGAGTGTATTAGAGTTCCCATGAATTTTCATTTTCCAAAAGGAAATGTGTTCTTTTCTTAAGCACATTTTTTAAAATGTTATTTTCACCATAGCCATGATAAAAGAGAGTTGACAGCTATGCACCAGTGGCAGGGCCACTGCCACCTGGTGTGCAAATTGTGCACTGCACAAGGGTGTCACATGAGGGAGGGCACCAGTTGCAACTTTAAAAAATTACTCAAAAGCTGCATGGCACAATTATATAGAAAAAGACTGTCTGAGAAAGAGAAAGAGATACAATATTTTAAATATTAAAAAAAATGGTTGGGGTGGGCAGTAAGTGGATTTCTGTACAAGGGTACCTGGTATGCCACCAGTGGCCCTGACCAGTTGAATGCAAAACATTTCAAATTAGAACTCATACATCCTGGGATTATTTTTAGGGGCACCTGAAATTTAGTTTACATTAAGATTGGATGTACAATACTTCTTGGTTCCTGTCCAGTGACATCATTATATGTTAGTAATGGAATTTTATTTTATTTTATTTTTAGCACAAGTATGCATTAGTGAGTTATGGGGGCTGCATACAGTATGTACTATTTATGAGCTACACATACTTTATCTGTTCCAGTATAATGAGAGTATCAGAGTATTCCATTGTTTGGGCTCTTTCCTCTGACATGGTATATTCCATATCATTGTCACATCACACTGGAATAGTATAAAATCAAGGATCCCATTTGGAAAAGCAAAGAGTACATTTTTTAAACTGTGTGTGTGTGTGTGTGTGTGTGTGCACGCACGCATGTATGTAATGATTCTAATTGCTGCTGGTATTCTTCAAATATGGCCCATTGATATCTGATTTGTACAGAGTGTGAGCATCCAGATAGATTCAAGATTGTAGTAAGCCAGTTCAGTGATTTAAATTCAATCTCCAAATGCATGGGAGTGCAACACAGCTCTGTTTGCTATGATTTGAGCCAAATAGTTTTCTTCATTTGATCTTGGCAGTGTGAGGTGATCCCAAATATTTTGCCAGAAATTAAGCATGAGGTGAACAAGAACAGAATGCAGGGGGGGGGTTTAGAATTTAGCTGAACAGAGTCCCTGAAAAAGGAAGATTTATAAGAATAATAAATTGCCTTTCTTCAATATAGGTTCACATGACTCCTTCAGCTACTGGGTGGATGAGAAATCTCCTGTGGGACCAGATCAAGCCACAGCAGTTAAGCGGTTAGCTAAAATTTCTTTGATAAAAAAGCTAATGAAGAAATGGTCAATAACACAAAGTCTGACATTCAAGGAGCAGCTTGACAGTGGAATCCGCTATTTTGATCTCCGTGTATCTTCCAAACCAGGTGAAGCAGGACAGGAAATCTACTTCATTCATGGCTTGTTTGGAACCAGAGTATGGGATGGGCTTGTGGAGATAAACACCTTCCTAACCCATCATCCTAAAGAAGTAATCTTACTGGATTTCAATCATTTCTATGCTATGGACAGCAGCCATCATATGTACCTTATCAGCAGGATTCAAGAAATATTTGGATCAAAACTCTGCACAAAAGGATGTGTGGAAAATGTGACACTGCAAAATCTTTGGGAAAAGCAACAGCAGGTAGAGGATTTTCCCCCCTATTCAATTGGAACTGAATCTACATTTCTGTAATTCAAACTACCATTAAGTGGCCTTTGGGAAAGCATCTTCAGAGGTTATAGGATTCCATGGATTCCTGACTCTGAAGTCAATGTTTGGAGGAGGAAATCTGAAACTAGTGCAAATACTGGTTTTCTAGGATCTAGAAACTCGCTGGGCTATCTTACTTGCATCTTAGCACAGAATGTCCCTGTAGCACTTCTTCCATTCTAGAATATCTGTGAGCTGTTATATTTATATTTTATATATTTTGTTATATTTCTCATACAGCTGAACTCAGACAAACAGCAATCTGTGCCAAAGTTCTCCCCCTGGTGGCAGTATCTGAATATAGATGCTAGTGATTGCTTGTGATGCATTGATTCATAATTATAACCAAACATCTTATTTATGGGTGGTCATTCAACAGTATCCCAGCCACATATAGGCATAGCCTTGTTGTGTGGCTGCCTTTATGTTCCAGAGAAAGAATAAAGGGATGCCCAAATGGGGGAAACCTATAAATAAATAAAGCTTTCACAAAGCGCGAAGGCATAGGAAATGTTATTGTTTCTCCCCTGGATTCAGAAGGAGAGTTAGTGGAATATAATGGCAAGAAGTAGAACAAATAATGAGATCCTTAATGTAACCCCACCTACTGCATGAGATCTCAGCAGATAAGTGATATTCTTTCCCTTCATTTCCCTTAATCTATGATGAGGCTCATTCTGCTTGCTAGTATAGAATTACAAGATTAGGTATGTGAAGGCAGATAGTGCTGACTGATTATTCAAGGACTAAAATGGAATGAGGTGGGAACTCATGCAATCCAATTCAGTATCATTTTAATTGTTTTAAATATAATAGGATTATATGGCAAGTTTTATTAAGTACTGAAAGCCCTTCTAATTACTTCCACAATTTTTACAACAACCATGCAACAGTTACTAGATCAGAGCTTTCCAAACTGTGTGTCGCGACACAAAAGTGTGTCGCCACACAGAGTCTGGTGTGTCGCCACACAACCCGGAAGCGCTGATCATCATCAGCGCTTCCGGGTTTTCCCGCGGCGACACGCCAATGGCGGTTGGTGTGTCGCCACGCGAAAACTTTGGAAAGCCCTGTACTAGATGATAGTGGTAGTCACCAGGTTGTGGGTTTCTCTAGTAACACTTGACCTGAAATTGCCCAGATTTTACTTTTACATACCTCAGTGCTGTCTCAAATACAGTAATCTTTTCCGTATTGTTACGCTCTTTGCCCATTGTTTAGAAAGCAATTTTAGAGAATAATATGAATATAAATGAACGTAGCCCAGAAAGAGATTTTGGTTGCTTTATTTCTACCTCCGTTTTTTCAGGCTCTTGTTTTCTACCATCATCCCATCTGTGAAATATACTCCTTTCTGTGGTCAGGTAATAAAATGCCAGCACCCTGGGCAAACACAACCAATGTACATAAATTACTGCAGTTCTTGGAGACCACTCTGAAGGAGCGAGCAAAACATGGAACTTTCCATGTTTCTCAAGCTATTCTCACACCAAGAGTCAAAACTGTTGCACGGCATCTCAGCCATGGCCTGAAAAACACTCTTGTTCACAGGTGAGTGTCTGCTTAAGTTTTCTGTGGGTCCTTACTAGTTTGTAGTTTTTGCTCGACAATGGATATAGCAATACCCATGAAGCATTTCCTAGATCTCCTGCCCAACTGTTCATAATTAACTAAAT
Source organism: Charina bottae (assembly GCA_023362775.1). Taxonomy (NCBI): domain Eukaryota; kingdom Metazoa; phylum Chordata; class Lepidosauria; order Squamata; family Charinaidae; genus Charina; species Charina bottae. The sequence goes on along the minus strand of JALMGJ010000004.1, from coordinate 91,374,845 downwards.
AAATTGACCCACCTTGTCAAGTCATTAAGGGTACAATCCTTTGGTTCCTGGGAGATTGTTGTGAGGGCCAAAGGGACCTGTTACCTAGATGTGCCTGCAAATTGGGGTTGGGCAGAGAGAATATGCCACCTGTTTTCCTCTTCCATTAGAACCAATTAAAAGAAACCAAGAAAAAAGGATGCAGAAAAGTGACCAATTTTCATTCTTAAATTTCAGAAGAATACGTTAAGCAGATTTTGCTATAACTACAGAAGTTAGAAAAATAGTCTAAACAGTGGCAATACAAAGAAACCTATCTTCCTCTCCATCAGAATCAAACATCCATGAGATGGGTGGCAAAGAAATTTGACAAATAAATAACTACGAATTTCTACTTTTGAAAAACAATTGCTTTACAGTGATAAGGCACTAGATGGTGCTAAATTACTTTCCCTTTTTTCAAACAACCAAATCTGTTGTATCTTTATTTTAATAACAAAAATAATGCAATTATGGATAGCATTCCAAATCACGTGATACAGAAATATTAAATCAGCAAAAAGTAGACAAACCAACCAAGTATAATGTATTTTGCTTGTAGTGCCTTATTCCTATTCTAAGGTGAATTGCTGATATAAAATGTGACCGTAAACACAAGCTAAATAGATACATAATGAACTAGGCAATGTTTAGTTTGCTTGAAAGAGGTTTCTGGATAAAAGAGTGAATGAAAAAGGCTTGTCATTCTTTGGATATCAATTATGTCTCTAGTTGCTTGCTTCTCAAATCCAAACACTTGAAAGCAAAAACTCACTTACAGCGTTTATGACGCTACAGCACCATTTCTCATTTTATTCTAGGGAAGTTGTGAAATAATAACTTTTTAAAAAATGCACAGGAAAACAACTTACTTAAATTAGACCACCTGCTTAAATGTTTGCTTAGCACTTTTATCTCTCACTAAATCACAATGGAGTCTTTTAAAGAACCTATTGTTAAACTATGACATGGAATACTGTGTGAACTAGATCAGTTTCACAGTATTTATTTTGAATGCATAAATCAGAGCTTTCCAAACTGTGTGTCGCGACACAAAAGTGTGTCGCCACACACAGCGTGGTGTGTCGCCACACCACCCGGAAGCGGCGGCGCGCACGTGCATGGCGGCCGCCATGCACGCGTGTGCCGCCGCATGCCCCCCGCGCCGCCACCGTGCGCGCGCCACCGCATGCCCCCCCGCGCCGTCGCCGTGCGCGCACCGCTGCACGCCCCCCGCGCCGTCGGCGTGCGCGCCACCACACACACACCCTGCGCCGTCGCCGTGCGCGCGCGTGCCGCCGCTGCCGCTGGTATGTCACCAGCGGCAGCACTTTGGAAAGCCCTGGCATAAATGCTATTGGGAAGATAAACTTTCCTGTAACCCTAAGAATATTAATTGGCATATCAACATTAAAAAGTTAATTTTAGAATTTTAGACATAATGTAAAAATAATGCACAAAATAATGTTGACAAACAACATGGTCTGTTTTTAATGTTCAGATATTTTCTGAGTCTATGAATAAATATAGGTATTATTTATCTACTTGCATTTCTTTTTTATCCGTTCAATCGTGTCCGATTCTCAGATACTGCCTGGACAAGTCCCTGCGGTTTTCTTGGCAAGGTTTTTCAGAGGTGGTTTGCCATTGCCTCCTTCCTAGGGCTGAGAGAAAGTGACTGGCCCAAGGTCACCCAGCTGGCTTTGTGCCTAAGGCAGGACTAGAACTCACGGTCTCCCAGTTTCTAGCCTGATGCCTTAACCACTACACCAAACTGGCTCTCTACTTGCAGTTATGTGTTCCTAAAATCCTCTTTATGGAAAACGTATAGAGCATGTTGCTATGTATTTGTTAATTTCTTTCCCCATTCTTGAGACTGTAGCCATATGAGGTCATCAGATGTGGCATGCTTTTGCTGATTTTTTAAAAACATTTTTAAAACATGGTTTGTAATAGTTGAGAAATTACTATCACTCTTATTTCCCAAAGTGACATCCTTTGTTTCAGTATTTTGATCCAAAGAAACTCACAAAATGATAGTTCTATAAAGGAAGGGCTTTTGCCAGACGTGAAGTTAACTTGATTCAACACGTTCCTTCAGGCCACCTTCCACACTGTTCTGGAATGCCCCCCTAGTCTCAATTCAATTTTGGTGGGGGGGAGGCATAAGGAACTGCAGGTAGAAGTTGAGATTTTTTTTAAAGTCCAAGATACTGTCTTCCAGGGAGAGAATTCTGAATCCAAAACAATTTAATTCATCAAAAAGTTTCATTTGTAAAGTATAATATGTAATACAAGCATTTCTTTCTTATTTCCAAGAAGTATTGTAGATTATCATGTAGACATAATCTACAATATATGTAGATAATATATTATTAAATATAGGATAAAGCGTGTCTCTCATATCTGTGATGTAACATTTTTCTTTATTTTCCATAGAAATCTTCCTTTGATTCTGAACTGGGTGAAGTCACAGAAACCAGGAATCATGGGTGTCAACATCATCACTTCAGACTTCGTGGAACAGGTGGACTTTGCAGCTACCATAATTGGATTAAATGATCTCCTTTTAGAGGATAAAAAATCCTGATTTTTAAAAAAGGTATTTAACCAAAGGGGGGGTCATTTGGGGGTATTTCATTTATATCAAATTACTCTATTTCAACCCTCCCAACAATTTTTCTGTTTGACACAGTATGAAGACAAAATGATCTCAATGCATAAAATCTGCTACTGCACATCTTTCTCTGCTGCACATATGGACGGTCTGCCTGCCTCTGTGGAAATACAGGATGTGATTCTGGCTGGCCAACTGGAGGCTCAACGTTACAACACATGGAAATAATTAGCAGAGGCCTCTCCATAGACTTGCTGAGTGTGTACATCCTGCATATCATGAAACCCGGAGCTCTGGCTCTAAGGATAATAATAAATTATAAGCTTGAATTCACCAGATTAACCAACAGTTTACCTCTCTTGGCTACATCAGTCAGAAATATGTGCTGTGCTTGTTTCATTACCACTGTACTGTGTATATCATGCTACCTCGGTCACTCTTTAGGGAAACACCATTTCTATTGTTTGCTGTGATCGTTGGTAAATACAGTAATGTGTGTGAATTTTTAGAGTTAATTATGTATTTAGAACTCCCTTTTTTACTTGAATTTGCATTTTAATTCATTATTTTGAGAGGTTAAACCTAAATGGGTAGAAAGAGGAATTATTTTAAATGCAACACTATTTGTTTTGTGGATTTTTTTTAAAGTCCAAGATTTAGAATCACTTCTGAGAAGTAAGAGGCTAATGCCACATAACACTCATCCCATTCTGGCATAATTCACTTCTAACATATTGGAGTTTGCATAGAAGAATGTAAATAGGAAATGGCACTCCAGGGTACAAAGTATCTGCCATTTTGTAGAATGTATTAATGGAATAATTTTGAAAACCAGTAAACCAGTATTTATGTATTTATTTTTTGTAAAACAAAATGTATGACATCCTATTTAATCAGTTCTGGGCAGGTACACACTAATAAAAGCTGCTAGCATGCCATGCAAAGTTATTATTGCTGCAGTTTCATACACATTTCTTTCCCTGAGAGTAAATCCTATTAAACTCAGTGGAACATGTCAGAGTAGATATGCTAGAGCAGTGTTTCTCAACCTTGGTAACTTGAAGATGTGTGGACTTCAACCCCCAGAATTCCCCAGCATTCAACTTCATGGCTGGCTGGGGAATTCTGGGAGTTAAAGTCCACACATCTTCAAGCTGCCAAGGTTGAGAAACACTGTTCTAGAGACTATAGCCTACACTAATGGAAATGTGTAGTTCCATGCAGTTCTCTAATCTAGTCTCCTTCAGCTAGTCCTCTGTAAGAGAAGGCAGTCTGCTGGGTAAATAGGAACCCACCAAATAATAGTTTTGTCTCTTGATTGTGGACTTTTCCTACAGAGCCTCTGTACATTTTGCATTCCAGCACAGTATATGTATTGTTAGCATTGCTATTTTCATTTTTGTGCTATTTTATTTAAAAGGTTGTAGAAGGAGCATTTATAGTTATTTTCCTAAGTAAGTACCTGTCTGGAAATTTCTCATAATGAAAATTCATAATAGTTTGCATTGTTAACTTGCACTGAGCGATTTTAATGAAACCTCAGGAAAGAAAAGATTTGCTGAAAGAAAATACAACTCCACAGCTCCAGCAAGCAAATGTTATTCAAAAATCTAAGTTGCTTATCAGATGTTCTGAGTAGCCAGTCTATTTCAGGGGTCATTTCAGCCACTGCAGCCATGAACAGAAAATGGAGGCAGTATTTGCATGTCACTCTAAAGGACTGACTGACGCAGTTCTATACAGGGCTTGGACTTCATTTATTCATTTACTGTATTCATTATTTATTTATTAAATGTATAGGTTGCCTCAAACACTATGACACTGGGCAAATTACAAGATACAGTTATGAAAAACAATCAAAAACACACAATTCAAAAGGACGTCTGGAGAAGAATAGCAATCAATTAAACAAGCAAAGCATCCTACGAGGGGTTAGTTAGGGTTTACCTGGTTAAGCCTAATCCTAACCAACCATTCTAATCCAGGGCCTGGGGATAAAGCCAGGTTTTAAGGGCTTGCCTAAACAGGACAGGATGTTTATTACTGTTTCAACCTGAAGATGAAATCATTGGGTGTCAGCAGTAAATGTCCTAAGTGACTTAAGTTCTTCTGGTGGTTGGGATGGGAAGGAGATCCCCTCAGTTTCTGCTGTATATTTATTTGAATAGAATGATTTCCTGTTGTATTACGGTAACAGCATTTTACTGTTTGTCTTTTGTTTTTAGTTTAAGGCTTTGCTTTCAAATTGAAGTTTTGGCATAACAGAACAGTGATAATATTTAGTGGTTTTTCCCATTGGCGTTAAGAAAAGAATTGTAGTGGTCTCTACAGTCCTCTAATCTAAGGGCTTAGAAATCAAAGTCTGCCCTTAAGGAGCCTGCATTATCATATGAGGGAGGGAATTCTCACTGTAAAGCTCAGAGTTGTTTGCATCATCAACATCCTCATCCAAACCTGTGCTACTTTAGCCTGTAACTTGTACTATTCATGGCATAATTCAAAATTTGACAAGAGTTTCCCTTCTTTCAATTTGACGTACTGTATATATTTATAATAAGCTGATGGCTGAAATCATTTTCATGGAGCATCCTTTATGAAAATCACTTGATGTTTGATTACTGATTATTAAATATTGATTAATATTTAATCAAAAGTGAATAATATTAATATTTAACCAAGCTGTTGTACTAAGGAGGTGCTTTTGGTGATAGTTGGCATAGCATCTGTACTAGAGGAGCTATGTGCTTTATGAAAAACAATTTGATTCTGTATCTGAAAATGGATACAGATTAATAAGAGCACTTATGTCAGAATTTTTGTTCGCATTTTCCAGTGTTAATTTATTTTTCTGTTAATTATTTATAGACTGCTCTAAATCATTACATTTAGATTCTTATAGAGTATAGGACTTTCTTAGGAAGGGCACTGGAAAACTGGCGGGGCTGCACCTGCATTTGTGAAGCATTTTGCAGCTCATTGCTTGCCTTTGTGAACTTTATGCATGATTTGCAGACATTTGGCCTGTTTTGTCATGATTAGTTCCATTATGATCTGAAAGTCTCACAAAACACTATGGTTATCATATAGAAAGCCTGGTTTAACAAAACAAATGGTTCACAAACTTGCTGCGATTATACCTACTGTATGTTGTCACAACACAAAGGTGGTTTGAGCTGCCTTTTTCAGAATTTTCTTGATGTTTTTAGATTATTATTTTTGTTGCATTGGTACTGTGATTTTTTGTCAGGTAAAGGTGGGATTTCTTCTTTGGGGATTTATTTTATTTATTGTAAACTGCCTAATGTCTCTGAAGCAGGCTGTATACAGATTTTTGCATAAATAAAATAAACGTGCTGGGCCACAAATTACCCTACACAATTTCATCTACGTAATGTAACACGTGTGCAAACTCAACCCTTAACATACTTCTCCACAGGAAACCATTTCTGGGGAAACTAGTGTTGGACTTTGCCCATTGAGGAAGTGAAAATACTGTGTTATAAGAACTCCAACCCCACTCATTCACACTTTAATGAGGCTGGGCATTATCACCCTTCTCCAGGTGGCCCTACTGTCTAGATGGCCAGCCACTAATCAACTTCATTTCTCTGAAATCAGTAGAATAATAAAACAGGACCTTGCTTACATTTTGGTACTTCATAATTCCTGTTTTTCAGTTATGCAATTTCTGTTTTATCTTCAGTGATTGTTAATAGCAGTGCGTTGTTCTTCCTCTACTTAAAGTTCAGCTATCTCAGATCATCATGCAACGTAAAACAACCAATTTTATGCAACAGTGGGATTTTTTGGTAATAGTTTTTCTTATCTTTATTATTATATGAATATTTAAATACTATATGATTCTCCCATTTGTCAAGAAGGAGCTAACTAACCTTCAGAAATATTTGTGTTTATTAAGGAGGATAAACAGAAAATAAAGAGAGCTTTTCTTTTGTATTTCCAATTCTGTCCTCTAAATCACAATTAATATTGATATTTTGGTTTGCATTAATAATTAAAAGTGATAGAGTTATGAGATTAGGTGGCATATAAATGGTTGCAAATTAATAAAAAGGAATAAAATATTAGATTATGTACTGTATATTTTCTTCAAATATTTGTTACCTAGTTTTATATGAAACCTGAAAGAACTCAGATTTCTTGCTTTTTTATAGACTTCAATTAATTTTTCATCCCTAACAGTGTATACATTTCAACTTTTTCTTTAGAACGCCAGTTGTACTATTACATGTTTTATTGCAATTCTTTGAGTGTTCTAAAATCAGAATACCTCACTTTATTTGTGCACATAACATCTGAAATATTTTTTGTTTTTCACATTTATTTAGTGCTTTGTTTCTAATCCTGAAAAGTCTAGATGTAATTGTGCGATCTGGATGAACACCATAGAATTACTGTATGCACAATAAAAGAATTTTGATATAGTATAGCTTGTTTTAGATTCTTTGATTTTATTTTGAACACAGTAATTACAAAAATATACAAATTTCCTTTGGTGAGTTTTTCAATATTGGTTTAAAAGGAGTTGTTTTTAAACAAATGGAAAAATGTTCAGATGTAATAGAAAGCTGTGTTTTTTTCAAAGTTTCAAAAACTTGTCACTTCCATTTAGAAGATGGCTCATTCATCCTTTCTGTCTTCTAAATTACTCAAAATTTGAAAGTTCGGATCTTAATTCTTGAACTATTTGGAATATTTGTAAGGTTCTTGAGTTATAGCAAGTAAATCTAGTACACAGAGTATGTAATAGCATTTATTCTTCTGTCCTCTTCATAAGTAAGGTAAAGGTTCCTCCCACACATTTGTGCAGTCGTGTCCAACTCTAGGGGCCGGTGCTCATCTCTGTTAGCTGAAGAGCCAGTGTTGTCCGAAGACGCTTCCACGGTCATGTGGCCGGCATGACACACACAGAACGCTGTTACCTTCCCACCGAAGTGGTACCTATTAATCTACTTGCATTTGCATGCTTTCGAATTGCTAGGTTGGCAAGAGCTGGAGCGAGTGCGGGAGCTCACTCCGTCATGCGGGACTAGGGATTCGAACCTCTGAACTTGCGATCTTCTGATCGACAAGCCTGGCATCTTACCCGCTGAGCCACCACACCCTTCATAACCTCTTCATAACCACTCCATTAAAATTCAGATCAGGTCTAGAACCACTTTTATTGTTGTTTGTGAGAGACAAATAAGCAAAACAGAATAGGGACAGATCTCTTATTGAGATAACACTTCCAGCATTTTACCTTTGAGAGAGGATTACATGTGCTATCTAGAAAAATCCAAACTAGTGGAAAGAAAGTTCATACTATTTCTGACTTTAGTAGTAGTCCTGTGTGAAATGAGAATGCTCATAAAAACCCAGCCATAACAAACCAATTCCCACTCCAAGAATCCCCCCTCCCTACGGAATGTCCCTCAGGGAGCAGGCGGTTATCAGTTCTCTCCAAGTGATGCAAAAGGCGAAGTCTCTGAAGCTAAGTAGAGCAGACCAGAAACCTACACGTCTATAAAAGGCAAAAGACCTGGTTCTGCCGCCTTGCCTGGGACGGGGGAGGTAATAGTTCCTCCTGGGGGTGGCTGGCCCCATAATGTCCTCCTTTTATATATGATTTTACCATTCTTGAATTTTTATATATTATTTATTGTTTTAGCTGTAATGTATGTTTATAGGTTTTAATTGTTGATATTTTGTAAACCGCCCAGAGTCCCCCATTGGTGGAGATGGGCGGTGATAAATTTGAATAATAAATAAATAAATAAATAAATAAATGGCAGGCGAATATATGAGGCTGACACTTTCTCATCTCACGATTGGATTACAGAAATGCACTCTACACGGGCTGCCCTTGAAGATCACTCAGAAGCTATCGCTGATTTAGAATGCCATGGGGCAGGCGGTGATAGGGATGTTGCATTATGCTCATCTGACCCCAGTGCTCTCTGACTGCACTGGTTACCAGTTGGCTTCCAAGTGCAATACAAGATGTTCGTATCACCTATAAAGCCCTTCATGGCATAAGGCATAACTCTCTTATCTCCTATTGTTTCTGCCCATCTTGTGAGATCAAGCAGACTGGGTCCTGTCAATCAAAGTATTAACTTATGGGACCCAGGAAGCGTGTTTTATCTGTTGTTGTGCCTATCTTCTGGAATGGCATTACCCCTGAGATTCATACAGCTCCTACCCTAACAACATTCTGAAAACCATTAAAAACTTGGTGGTTGTTCCAGCCTTGGGTTAAGAGGATTGTGGAATCCCTATAAGTCTAGCTTTCTTATTTTTTTTTAATTGGCATTCTAGTTGGCTATGATCTTTTTATATCTATTGTTTTCTTTTTTTACCTGTAAGCTGCCAGAGCACTGAGTTAGGTGGCCTTGTTTGAATTAAATAAACAAAAATCCTTTTAGCCCAATGAACCTCTTAGCTCGAAGCTAATGTTGATCATATGATCAAACAAAGATTCTTCAGGATTTTCCCCACAAGAAATAACTACTTTGAATAAAGAATCTTGTACCTATTTATTATTGTATGCAAAGGCTGTATTTTACATGCCTTTTTGTGTGTGTATTCATTTATTTATTGTAGGCACATGACTTTGCAGTCCAGGATAGACAATGTTATTGATTCATGATTTAGGCTTCCTTTCCTACCATTTAACTTTGTTTTAAGATTGCAAAGCAATATATTCCTTTGATTTTTCTATTACTTTCTCTGGAGAATAGCATTTAAGAAAAAAAAATCTTCAGAGCAGTTCAAAGTAATATTGATTTGTGTAACCATTCATTTATCTTATAAAAGATCTTTTGACAAAAGTGATAAGCCTGTTGCTTTAGTACAGCCACATTCTTGAATAACCATGACAGAATATTTGCTTCTTATGGAACATATGCATCACAAAGCTCTTAACTGAGGACTGAAACCACTGTTAACTTCTTGAAAGAAAGCCAACTGTGACTTTGGAATGTTTGCCAGTTGTTGTTGAACATATTTTACCCTAAAGCTAAGGGAAACATTTGAACCTGTAGAGTTAAATAAATGTTACATTTAGTTCAACATTCTGTCTAGTTTAAATTCAAAACAAGGCTAGTCATTCACCTGAAAGAAGTTTATCCATTGGAAACTAAAGGAGACAACAGCATGACATACATTTATATTGGTAGACTTATGGATTCAAACTTGCAAACAAGCATTTCATGTTCAGGATAATCCACTAGTTAAGATATAAAGTGTGGTTTATTTGAAAAATAAGATAGGTACAGTATATTAAATTAGACAAGTATGCCAAACATTAACAATAGAGAATGTTGCTGAGAAGCAAACTGGATTATAAAATCTATTTTCATGATCCATGGGGAAGGAGGAAGGGGGGACATTTAAACATATATAAAGTATGCAATATTTATATTTGTACTGCCTTTTATTAGAATAAGAGTTTGAATCCATGAACCCTTTGTTATTTGCAAATAACAGTAAATAGTAATAAATTAGAGCTTCTAGTACAGTGCTTTGGACTTGTTTCTTTTTGTAGATATTTTATTCAGCAACATTGGCCTTTTCCTTAGTGAAATATTTCTGAGATCCTTGCAATGCTTTATGACTCTGTAAAGCAATCAGAAAATGGGCCTCATGTACTTTAATCAGCCTGCTCCAGCTTGGTGTCAGACTTTAGTTGCAAGCTGTGTTCAACTGCCAAAATCCCTCAATGGCCATTAAAGCCAGTTTGGTCTAGTGGTTAAGGCAACGGGCTAGAAACCAGGAGACTGAGAGTTCTAGTCCAGCCTTAGACATGAAAGCCGGCTGGGTGACCTTGAGCCAGTAACTCACTCTCAGCCCAGCTCACCTCACAGGGTGGTTGTTGTGGGGAAAATAGGAGGAGGAAGGAGTATTAGGTATGTTCGCCGCCTTGAATTATTTATAAAAATAATAAAGGTGGGATAGAAAATAGATAGATAGATAGATAGATAGATAGATAGATAGATAGATAGATAACACAGGTAGGGAAACTGGGATTCTCCTGATGTTGCTCAACCACTACAAGCATCACTTATTGGCCATGTGGCTGAGTTTTCTGAAATAATAGTTGAATAAGGATCCCTACAGTATATTTATGTAAATTAGTTTCCTGGCTGTTCATTGCCTGCTTGCTACCTTTCCTGTATCATCTTGGCTCTTGTCAAATTTATAACATGGGGGGAAATCTGATAAATACCACCAAAGATTGGGTCTTGCCTTTGGTGAACAGGCCAAGATCAGAGAAAAACATTACTTTCAACGCTGTTTCTCATCCATTTCTAAAGAACTAGCAGTGATTCAAATGATAACACTTCCAGAAAAAATGAACAGCAGTTGTGTAAATAAATTGTGCTTTAGCTATCACATGCAACTTCTGTAAAATAATGATTAAAATATGACAATCATACTGAAATCTGTACATTCCTGTGAACTTCCTCCCCCCAAAAAAAACAACCTCTAGAAGATTGCAGATTAAAATGCATTTCAGAAAGAATCTATTCACATGGTTAGAGAAATGACTAAATAATTAAAATGTCCAATTTCCTAAGACCATCGATCATTTTTAAGTACTGATAGAAGAACTGGCACAAGGTGTGGTAACTGCCATTTCTCTGTAAGTTTATGGTGATTATTTACCATGCTCAAGTATGATTGTGTAGAAACTGACATATTCTGTGTTTCTTATTTCCATAGTGAAGGTAAACTGTGTTGAAACACCCAGAATTTTTCTGGTAAGACAACCAGACTTTTTTTTTCATTATAATTTAACACATTTGCCACAATTTAACAAAAACTCAGTGTTTGGTAAATGCTTGTGCTTAACATTGCATTGTAATGTGTTACAGTATATTGATTTTAAAAAAAACCTTGCATTATTAATTTGATTCTAAAGAAGTTGGGCGTAGTTCTCAATAACTTTTTCTGTGTAAGCCACTTAAAATAAATAGAGGTGTGCAAGTATCACCTGCTGGAATGTCATACTTGTCAGTGAACCTTGTCCAGGAGCCATTTCAACTGGATTAGGCATCGGATCCACAGTAAATATTTGTCTGTGTGGGTTTATTTATTTATTTCGATTACCTTGTAACAACAGAATGTGGTCTTTTAAAAGAAAACAAAGTGATTAAATATAAATTAGTCACTTAAAAAGCAGGAAGTTGATGAAGAAGCCTTAAAGGTTCATTATCAGTACAATCCTTAACCAGCAGTTAAAATTCAAGGAAAAGAAACTGGCTGACACACAGTCAGATAAGACACACTAATCCTGAATGCACATTTATGTACCTCCTGTAGGGTGTGCCTGTGCTAAAATTAGTCACGAAATCCACAGGAACAGAATACAATAAAACTGCCTTGGTCCAGGTCTCACATGAGTCATCCCAACTGAATACTATTAGCATTGGAAGTATTCGTAGTTTTTCATGATCCAAGGATGGGGGGTGGGGGGTGCTTTTACTCTCATATCCAAAATACCTCTAGGTAGTGACCTGGAGCAAAAAGCTGGTAATGATAAGCACAGCATTCTAAATGTTTTTTTCAAATGCAGACAACTTCATTTGGTCCCTAGCTAGTAATTATGAAGATTACAGTAAATTTAGAAGATTGAACTTCTTCCTGTGCCTCAGTCCTCAGGAAAATCCTTCCTCTGAAATAGCATTTGCATAAGAAGGAAGAAGTCTTCTGTTGGTGCCAGAGTAAATATATATTCCGCCTCCACTTCTACTGTGATCTCAGCCATTTCTGAATTTCTTGTTCATGCCCTTTTTATTTATAAGTTACATGTTAAATATAAAAATACTTTTAACATGAACTGCAGTTTTGCCCTCATTGAATATTTACTGGAAATAAGATCCACTGAAACTATCCAGGGTTTAAATTCCAATGTTTTCCATTTATCCCTAGGTTTTCAGCAAAATAAGAAGAACTCTGATTAGGTAGCTTGACATTTTAAAAGGTATTATCACAAAGCCCAATGCAATCAAAGCTTTTTATTTTGAAAAAGCATTTATATTCTTAATATATCTATAGTTAAGAACTAACATGATCACTCTTGTATTCTTTTATTAGTTTGGTTCCTGTCAGAAAACTAATCTCTTAACTATGAAGGTTCTCAGTCATCCAGGTGGAATTGTCTGTAGCTTGAATCATGTCAACTGGATTTCTATTTTCTCAGTGGAAACGTTTCGCTCCTTATCCAAGAAGCTTCTTCAGTCTGAGCAAAGTTTGTAAGGGAATCCTTAAATATGTTTCTACGGTGGCTGTGTGACCTTGCACCTGGGGCTAGGTCATGGTTATTTGAGATGTTTATTTCTAAGTCCCTTTATCATCCAAAGGAGGATCTTTAAGATTACCTTGCTGTTGTTGAGATTGCGAAATGGTCTTAATCTTCCTAGGCACAGAAGACACGTTTCCACTGAGAAAATAGAAATCCAGTTGACATGATTCAAGCTACAGATAATCTCTTAACTGCATTTTTAATAGTTTAAAATGTAGAAAGCCTTCTCTTCTTTGTCTAAAATATTTACAAAATGACAACATTTCCCTTCAGGCTGTGTTAGTTGATAAGTAACATGGTAAGCCTAAACAGAATAAAATGTGTAGGAGATTTCCAAAAAAAAAAAGAAGAGAGAGAGAGAGAGAGAGAGAGAGAGAGAGAGAGAGAGAGAGAGAGAGATAACCTACATCAGTATGTCACAGATGCCTGGCATCCAGGGCAGCTTTAGTGTAAATCTCATTTGCATCACTTACTTACTCATTGGTGCTATGCAAGTGAAAATGTGCTACCGGAAGTTGCTCTAAAATAGTAGTGGTTCTATAAAAGAAAAGCACACACAAATAGAAATTGACATTAGACAAATACACTTAGAGAGTAGGCTGTATCAGGGAAATTTACACTTAGCAGGACAATTTGCTTTTATAAAAAAAAGTATTGGAAAAACTATTACCACATACAGTAAGTAAGTTAGAGAAAGACAACGCAAAGGCTCTATACATTGTGAGAAGTTGTAAATATAGATTTGGGATTTGTTCATTTAAATCTACGTTTTTCAAACTTGACAATTTTAAGATGTGTGGACTTCAACGCCAGGATTCCCTAGCCAGCAGTGACTAGGGAATCCTGGGAGTTGAAGTCCACACATCTTAAAATGGTCACGTTTGAAAAACACTGGTATAAATCATCCTAACACTACAGTAAAGCAGTCCGGATTTCTATCAATCTGCTCATGCCTTATAGTCCTTAATTGTTCATGTCTGGCTACAAGCAGTCTGTGACAGCCTTCCTGGCAACTTTCATTTGTCATGCTAGCTGGGAACTATGGGAGTTCTGTAGTATGAAGGACATTAAGTGGAGAAGGCTGGTCTCTGAAGGTGAGTTATAAATACATGGTTGGATCATTTGGAAGCACTTTTCCCCACTATTTTCACAAGACTCTTGTCAATAGCTCAATATAGTTTCTTATATGCCTGTCTGCAGGTCTGTGTAACCACTAGTGATGCTTCTGGTTTTCAGACAAGCATATATCCTAACCCTAATTTAGAGAGGTCAGAGACTGAACCTGAGTTGTTTTAGGATAGTTTTAGGGTAGTTTTTCCCATGCACAGTATACACTCAATCACTGAGCAACAGTTTTTCCATTAACTTTAAGAAACATAATAAAACATATCCTGCAAAAGAATTTGGAAGAAGAGAGCCAAAACTGATCTAGGCATACTGTATCTATTCTCCTTGACAGTAGTATGTTATGGCTAATTTATCTTGTTTCCCTCAAAAAGCACTGCATTCTGATATTACCAATAGGCTGTTGTAACTGGTTGAAATAGATCTCCCACCATTACCTGCTACATTATTCACCTGTTACATCCATTAAAATATATTTGCACTTAAAAGCTTACTGTATGCTTCTAGCTTCCCATGATCTCAGGCTGCAACAGCTTCAGTAATTTTCTGCTCAGCATTAAACATATGTTGACAGTTTATTAGGAATGTCTTTTGTCTGAATTAGGGAGGAGGTTCATTTCAGAGGGGTCTTTTCTACAAAATAATCATGCTCCCTTGAGATAGTCTTTGAGTGAAAAAGTTTCTCCCCAAAAAATCATGGGTAAGCAAATATCTGTAGACCACTTATGGATATACCTTCTTCTGATGGCTGAGCTTGGAGTAAAACATTTCTTTTGTTTTCTCCTTGACCAGCTGAATACTGTGCTGAATGACTGGTCCTATATTATTATCTGACTTTGTTCACACTCCTACCACTTCCCAGAAGGTACATCTGGACATAATTGAAGTATAGGATTTGAGCCACTCGTTGGACATTTATCAGTTGAGGAATAAAAATTGGAAGGGAGGTACATCTGGACACACTTTAAAGAATATAAATTGAACCCTCAAAGCAATAGGCTATCATATGGGATACAGATAATAGCTCTAAGCTGCCTTTATCTTTGCATCTAAATGAAGGTTTATATCCTTACTGAACAGGGTCTCAGCATTCTGGATTTCATTAAAAAGGAAAGGAGTTGTTTATTATACCACACAGCCTTGAGGGCATCATTTACCCACTACACACAGGCTCTTCTAGTTTAAATATAGCACCTAGAAAATTATGCCTGTAGAAGGAAGGGCATTTAAACTTTGAATATACTGAATTTCAAAGGTGAAAAAATGATATGCATTTTAACTTGAGTGATTCTTACCTAACACCAATAATTTCTGAACCTTCTCAAATACGTTCAACAACACTTTTTAGAGCTACAGTATATTTCCCAATTTCTTTGTCAACACTATGTACCAATTTGGTTTTGTAAAGTATCTGACAGTGCACACAATTATTTGAAGTTTGCTTCTTTGAAATCGTACAGTCTGTGCAGTGACAGAGCAGAATTTAGAAGGGTAAAGTGGGGGGATGGGAAGGCTGCCAAACCCTCTTCAAATCCTGCAATCCCTGTTCACAGCCATTTTTCCCCTAGCTGAATTTCTTTGGACTCCCAGCACACGATGAATACATTACATGAACATTATACTCTATATAGTTGGTAGATTCAGCCCAAGCATTTTTCACTTCATTCATCAAAGGGGCAAGTCCTAAGAGCCAGACAGCTTTACACATTTATTTATTTATTTTATTTATTTTCTATCCCACCTTTATTATTTTTATAAATAACTCAAGGCGGCAAACATACCAAATACTCCTTCCTCCTCCTATTTTCCCCACAATAACCCTGTGAGGTGAGTTGGGCTGAGAGTGAGATTGACTGGCCCAAGGTCACCCAGCTGGCTTTCATGCCTAAGGCAGGACTAGAACTCTCAGTCTCCTGGTTTCTAGCCTGTTGCTTTGAAGCCCATTCAGCAGTCTTTTAAAACTACTGAAATGGAGCATTGCTGCAAAGTTTGTGTACAGAAAAAGAATATTGTTTAAAAACAGAGCCCATGAGCATATTAGAGAGATCCAGGTTAATCTTACACCTTTAGCCCACCCAAGCATAAAGAAAGGCACGCTTAGACATGGCAGGTATGAAAAGTAAGTACAAAAGAGTCCTTACGTTTATTCATTGCAGGTACAGCATTTTTGGTAGATAAATGATGTTCCATTTCTTCTTCCTGTTCCCTAAACTTAATATCTCTTGCCCTACTTGCTGCAAGAGATGCATGTAGAAAGGGGGAAAAATCTCCTAGGCCCATCCATGGCCTAGAATGGAGCAGCACACAGCCATGTGCTTGCTCCCGGTCCAAGGAGGAGAGAGAGAGAGAAAGAGGCCTAGCACATGGCCTCTCTCCATGGAGAGGAGCAGCCATGTGCTGCTTCCTCCTCGATGGAAGAATCAGAGAGAGAGAAGAGGAAGTGGGAGTGGCCACAAATAGCTTCCTCAAAAGCATGGAGAGCTTGCATCCTAGAGCAGCCATCCATATCCTGATGAGGCATGCTGGATTTGCCAGAATTTCCAACAGCCTTAACCATATTTTTGACTTTATCAGACCAGTGGTCGTCCATCTTCTATAAGCGTTTGCCACAGAATACCAATATAACTGCTTCAGAACAACATTCAGGTCAGCATAAAATTTATTTATTTATTTATTCATTCATTCAATTTATATAGCCACTCATCTCACATTTATGACTCTGGGTGGCTTAAAATTAAACATAAACAGTACCAAAATACCAAAAACATAAAGCAACCATACAAACAATACAAAAAATTAAAACAATTAAAAACAGTTAAAAACCATACATTATAGACACTGGGAAAACACAGCCATTCAAGAAGAGTACAGCCATTTTATGGGCTCCATACCACTCTCTGATCCCCAGGCCTGATGTCAAAGCCAGGTCTTCAGGTCCTTCCAGAAGGCCATCAAGGTTGGGGCCAACCTGACCTCAGGGGGAATGATGTTCTATAGGGTGGGTGCAGCAGCAGCAAAGGCCCTCCTCCTGGGTTCCATCAAATGACACATTCTAGTGGATGGAACCCACAAGAGGCCTCTTCTGCTGGACCTGATGGGACAGGTAGATGTCACTGGAGAGGCGGTCCCTCAAATAACCCAGCCCTTTTCCATGTAGGGCTTTATATGTTATCATCAGCACCTTGAATTGGACCCAGAAGCAAATTGATAACCAATGCAGCTGGCGGAGCTGAGATATAATGTGCACAGATCTAGGTTCGCACATAACTGCCCACACTGCTGCATTTTGCACCAATTGAAGCTTCCGAACACTCCTTAAGGGCAGCCCCATGTACAGCACATTACAGTAATCCAAACAGGTGTGACCAGGGCATAAGTGACTGAGCCTCCTGATCCAGGAATGGGTGCAATTGGCACACAACTCAAAGCTGTGCAAAGGCCTTCCTAGCCATGAGTGCTACCTGCTCTTCAAACAGGAGTCATGAGTCCATAAGGACCTCCAGATTGCGCACTGGATCTGTCTGGGGACGTGCAACCCCATCCAAAAC
Source organism: Charina bottae (assembly GCA_023362775.1). Classification (NCBI taxonomy): domain Eukaryota; kingdom Metazoa; phylum Chordata; class Lepidosauria; order Squamata; family Charinaidae; genus Charina; species Charina bottae. The sequence continues at coordinate 91,357,228 of JALMGJ010000004.1, read as the reverse complement.
CAAAGATAGTAATTTTCTAGATCCAGGTGGCCCCAAAACCCCAAACCACTCAGTCTTGCCAGGGTTGAGCCAAAGCCTGTTGTTCACCATCCAAACCCCTACAGCCTCCAGACACCAAGACAGGACATTGGCAGCATCACTTACTTCACCAGGGGCAGAGATATTTAGCTGGGTATCATCAGCATACTTATAATACCTCACCCCATGGCTGTGGATGACCTCACCCACCAGCTTCATGTAGATGTTAAACAGGAGTGAAGAGAGTACCGAACCCTGTGGAAGTCCACAATTTAGGGGCCAAGGGTGGGACCTCTCGTCCCCAATCAATACTGACTGAAACCAGCCACTGAGGAAGGAAGAGAACCAGCTCGATACAGTGCTGCCCACTCCCAACACCCGCAGCCAGTCCAGAAGGATACCATAGTCAGCGGCACTGAAGGCTGCTGAGAGGTCAAGAAGAGCAAAGATGGATGCACTATCCTTATCCAGCTCTCGCCAGAGGTCATAAAAAAGCATGACCAATGCTGTGTCAGTGCCATACCCAGGCCTGAAACCCAACTGAAAGGGATCCAGATAATGCACTTCATCCAGGATACTCTGAAGCTGTTGCGCAACTACCTTCTCAACAATCTTCCCTAAAAAAGGGAAGATTGGATACTGGATGAAAATTGTCCAGAATGGTTGGGTCCAGAGATGGCTTCTTGAGGAAAGGGTGGACCAATGCCTCTTTAAGGGGCATCAGCACCACCTACTCTAGAGAAAAATTTACCACCTCTGAAACCGAACCACATGTCACCTCCCTGGAAGCTTTCGCCAACCAGAAAAGGCATGGATCTAATAAACAGAGCCAAGCTCATAGTCATAAGGATCCTGTCCGCTTCATCAGGCCCAACAGGTTCAAACTCCTCCCAGATAACATGGCAAGACTGTGCTCCAGGCATCTCCACAGGACCTGTATCAAGGCTGGCATCCAGGTGGGAACAAATCCAATTGATTTTGTCTTTATTTTATTTTATTTAATTTAATATATTTTCTCTCCCACCTTTATTATTTTTATAAATAACTCAAAGCAGCGAGTACTCTGCAAACTCCTCTGCGTGACCCTGGAGGTGTATCCCAGAGTCCCCCCTACCCAAGAGGGCTCTGGTCACACCACCCTTACTGCCACAAGGTACACCTTAATAGTGGCTCTCACCCATGTTTGGCTGAGTTCGTTCTTTGTTCTCCACCAACGGTAGTCCAGGTGTAAAATTCCCTTTATCTCCCTCAGCTCTTCTGTAAACCACAGAGAATGGTGGGATCCACAAAAGGAGAGAGGCCACATGGGCATTATCCAATCCAGGGTCTCAGTTGGACTGTGCAGCAGACCCTCAGGAATACTCCCATCTCTCTTTGAAACCCATCAGGGTCCATCAGTCACCAGGGCTGGACCAATCAAATGGGTCCTGCCTCCCTGCAGTGTGGGGCCCGCCCCTTGTGTCCTACCATACCTCTCCATACCCTTCACCACTGGGATATTTTGACCCACCCCAAGCCCCCCCTTACATCTTACTGTCCCCCAACCCATTCCCTCCAGCGCTCAGGACAGGGGATCTCCACATTATCATACTCTACCCACCATTCCAAGGGAGGAGTGAATGAAGCCTCGGACACTTCAGCCTTTGCTCTCAGCACAAGGAATCCAACAAACCACCTCCCATTCCCATTCAGCAGCCAACAACCCGCACAGTCCACCCCACCAGGTCTTTCTCACTGGCCGGTTGGGCAAGCTCACCACCCATCCATACTACACCACCCCCACACTACCCCCCACCCAGCTCTCACCCAGAGGAAGGGGAGCCACCCTTACATTAGGATAGGCAATCCCACATTCACCACTTCCCCACAGTTGTAAGCCACCTGGATGATAAGCCTTGCAACAGCATCAAGGATGTCTGCAATATGGTCGCCACACTATCCTTTTCCTGCATAGGTCGGAAGGAAGACAATATAGTCACCGAACATCCACAGAAGGATCCACAGTAGCATCGTGGCTAAAGCCCTCTGCTGCCACTAGTCCCCTACCAACTTATAACTGAGAACCAGTTGGGAATCATCTTTCCCAGTCTAAAATTACAGTCTGAATTGGAATCTGGGTATCTTTGATCTTTCCTTGTGTTATTACAACAAAGACCCAACATCTGTTTTGAAACTCCATGATCTTCATCAGCTGCTGCTGGTGCTGCTGCTAGGATTTTACCAGCATTATCTTAGTTGTGTTTGCTTAAAAGTTGTCTGCTGCTTTTCAGTTTGTTTGTTTGTTTAAATAACTGGTGAGCAAAGCAGAAGGATACCATCAGAGGCAAGCAGCTTCTTCAGATATATATAATAAAAGTACTTTTAAAGCTAAAAATAACTCCTGGAAGAATCTGGGGGGATTCTAAATCAAGTTTCTTTAAAAAAAAATTTTTTTTCCCATATTTGGACATGCAAAATAGAATCCAGAAGCCTGTGTCTATCTCTGTCTGTGTGGTTTGACTCTTGGGATAAAGGAGGGATCTTTTATGCTGCAGATACATTGCTAAATATGGATTGCATTAATTGCAAATGAATCAGTTTGTTGGCACAGTCAAGCCAAATTTCTCCACCATAGCCTAAGTTAAACCATGCAAAATGCTATATGTAATTATTACCCAGAGAGCTCTCTTACATAGAACAGAAAGATGTACTCAGTAGGGATGCAAAATCTGTGCTTTATGAAACTTCTTCTAAAATTATTATAACAGAGAAACGCAGCTAAACACATATGTTCTGTGAGCTTTTGCCAGATTGCTTTAAATATAATTTATGTCACATGATTTTATAGGACAAAAATATGAAATATGAAAATATGAATTGGAGTGAACCTTTAACTGTAAAATACTTAAGCTAGAAAAGCAAGATGTGCAGTGTCTCTCATTTCTTCTGTGGTCCTCATCTCCCCATCCAGAGTGAGCGAACCCCCCACCAAAAAATGTTATCGTTTGTATTTTGGAAGTTTGGAACATTTTAACAGGCAAAATTATTGATTGGTTGGATGTATCAATCAATTTAGAAGCCAGCCAGCATTTTAGAAGATATATAGGGAACATTTGTATGTGCAAAAAAGTGTAAAATGTAACCATATAGGGCAAAAGCATACATTAAACAAATGAGAAATGGACACATTGTGCTATGCATGTTTATCCTAATGCTGGTATTTGCTCCTGTAGGACAGATCCAATGATAATTGCCAAACAAACTTTTCTCTTTACCTGTTGGCTTCTTCTCCCCATTGGCTGTAGAACTGAAATGCTACAACAGAAGAAAATCCCATGATGCAATTTGATGGAATTTATTCCCGGGAAAGTATAGATAAGATTGTAGTCTTACATACATATATTGCTTCTTAGAAGATAAGATCTGCTAGGTTCCATAGGGCTTATGGTAGGAACCTTATACTAAACATTCTGTGATATGTCTATATATGTGTAAGTATATATCTATATATATGTGATATAAATACCACTGAAAATAATGAGATTTACTTCTGAGTATACATGCATGTAATCTAAGGAAAGAGAAGCAGAATATATTATCCGTATTATATAATATTGATTATACACAACTCTCCTAGAAGGTATAGTAATTGTTTATTAACATGTTATACATCTTTTCATTATTTGTTAGCAAGGCAGTAGATAGAACAAATTGAAAAGTAAATGTGTTCTAAGAAGCTATAAAAAACCATTAATTAAAAAAGCCAGGATAATTAAAAGGCAATGCTAAAAAGACATGTCTTAATAATTTTAATGAAAAGTGTGCACTTTTATATATTTTGTGTGTATATGGAGAGGTGTTTGATAGCATCTTCCTCAAACCACAAGGCCAAATCATCATACATGCTTAGCATTTGTGTTATCACACAAACACTGTCATTATATATTTGCACCCCAACACCTGATGCTAGTATGTAAGTTGCAGCACTTGCAGGATGAAGTTGTCACACACATTTTGTCATTGTTTCCCCCCACCCACTGTGGATGGATGCCTGTGGGGATGTTAATTATAATTTGGTGTGTTAGCTACATGTTTATTGCTAGTCACCTTGAGCACAATTTTCACAACTGGGTTATAAAATAAATAATTAACTTCTATGATAAAAGAATCAATTCTCTGTTCGCCAGACTGGATTCTCCAATATCTTTTCTTCAGGTTTTTCCTTGTACTCATTTTTGAACAAAATATGGAACAAAAGTCTGTCAAAAGTGGGCCTATCAGATAGTTTCAGTGTGGACTGCATTATCCTCTCAGCTCAAATATTTAGTGAAACCCTTTGCTCTGAAAAATCAATTTTACACTGCAATTACCCTGCTCTCCCTAACCCCCTGAAAGATAAGCACATTTCCTAATTGTCAGAAGGCTGCAGTGGAATGTCTTCTGATGCCGGGTTTCCAAATAGGTTGTTTTACTGAGGTAGGAAGACTTCAGGGCTTACTTAGCTGCAAGTTCGTAAGGTATGCAGAAGGACACAACTTATTTATAGAAACAGATGGAGTGTTAATGTACTTTTATTGAGCTTTTTACTTCGATAGATTTACACATAGATCCTAGGTTTACTTTTAGGTTCTATTAATTTATTCATGCTGGAGTAAAAAGTTATGAAGGCCAAAGGAAAATAAACATAAACCTTTGCCCAGAATGCATCAGTGTCCTTATATATAATGCTGGTTGTGATACAAGATTTCCCAGCAAAACTAGATAGCCATCATCCAGAATGGTAAAGTCTCCTTTGATATGAGCTCATTTCTCATAACTTCATGGATATACTCATTTAGTTTTCTTGGTAGAATACAGAACTTTGTGTGCCACTGGCTTCAGAGATTTTTTTTTTAAAAAAATACCCAATGTAAGCCTATTTTCCTAAAATACCCTATGAGCTCTCATCCAAGTACAACTCAAATATGAACCTACTTAGTTTGAGCTCAGACAAGGTTGGTCAGTTGCTTCCAACTGGTGAAACTCTTCTAAGTAACACTGGAATAATTTCTATATTATGTTGTTAATATTTCACTCATTCTCTATTATTTGCTGGCCTCCCCTTCCAATATTCCTCTGTTTGCTCAATACACATACAACTTTCTGGTGAGTTCCATAAAGTTTTAAGTCAATAGGATGTGTTTTCTTGGCAAGCATACATAAGTGGTTTGCCATTGATTTCTACAGGACTGTTTCTTTTAACTACCTAGTCTGCCAAGTCTGGTCGTATAGAATCTGCATAAGAAACCAAAATGCTTGTTTACAGAGCCATTGTACTACCAACCCTTCTGTATGCCTGTGAGGCATGGACCCTCTGCGAACGCCACCTCCAACTTCTTGGGGGATTCCATCAACGCTGCCTCCGAAAAATTCTGCAACTTACTTGGGAAGATAGGCGGACTAATGTTAGCGTATTAGAAAAAGCGAAAACCACCAGCATTGAAACAATGATCATCCAACATCAACTTCGCTGGACCGGTCATGTTGTTCAAATGCCTGACCATCGTCTTCCAAAGCAGCTACTTTACTCCCAACTTAAGAATGGAAAACGGAATATTGGTGGACAGAAAAAGAGATTCAAAGATACTCTCAAAGCTAATTTAAAAAAATGTAATATCAGCATTGAGAACTGGGAAGCCCTAACTCATGAGCGTTTCAATTGGAGGTCAGCCTTTATTAATGGCGCTATGGACTTTGAAGAAGCACGAGTACAGGGAGAAAGGGAGAAAAGAGCTAAAAGGAAGGCACGTCAGGCAAACCCTCATCATGACCGTCTCCCACCCGGAAACCTATGCCCTCATTGTGGGAGGTTGTGCGGATCCAGAATTGGCCTTTATAGCCACTTACGGATCCACCGTTAAAATTTTACCTTTGGAAGACAATCTTACTCGGCTACGAGTGATCGCCAATGACGATCGCCAATGATGCTATCATACTTATCTTTGTCCCATCATTATGGAATGGAACAACCCAAATGGATGGCCTAAGATTTTCTGGACAATAAGGACCTATGAGGATTGGAAGTGTTAACAAAGATGCCAAGTCTCCAAAAGCAATATGGTTGGGAATTCTCTGCAAGAAAGCAAAGGGACTGAACTAACAGTATACAGCTTTTCTTGGACAGTCCCAGCCATTGAACCACATATGGGAATTAGACTGCATAAAAGTTGGAGCCACATGAAAAGATGTTTAAAATGCCTAAAGACATAAAAATCATAATAAACATTAATACTATTGCTTTTAACTACTTAACTGTTAAATTTTTACAGACACTTATAGTGAACCCTACCCTTTTACATCCAATTAATTATCAGTTGATATATTATGAGTACGAGAACAAAACTATTCCATTCTCTCATGCACATAATCTCCCATACTGTACATATTCAAACTCCTATGCTTCTATCTCCTATTTTGAAATGTGATTGGATAGATGCATCGTTTGACCACATTGCACACAATTCTAGAGTTACCTCGTTGGCTGCCTGCTTGTACATTTTGCAAAAAGATTAACTATGCTCCATTCAGATTCTCATGACTTAACCTGAAACAACCTTTTCCGGCCCTGCATTCTCCATACCTGCAAAGTACAATTTCCATACTGACATCTCTGCCTGGGATTATGGATGTTGAGGCCCACAGCCCTGGCAGATAATAATGAAGGTTGTTCGAAAATCTTGGCCATCATTCCAGTTTTTGATAGAAAGGTTGAAATTATTTATGAATTTTTGGGTGGGCACCATTGGCATTCTTAGTGTCTGAGAATATTAGCCAGACTTCCTCTATCAAACTCAGCATGCCCACACATTGAGATGCTATGAGACAATGCCTGATTTCAGATCTGGAATGTTGAAGCATACCATCCAACCCACTCCTACTCTATGTTTGTTTGGAGAACACTCATGTAGACCAAAGGGCCATTCCCTGCCTCCAATAAGCATGCAGGCTAATTGTTTCTGTCTAAAATATTTATGGGATGGAATGCACCTTCCTTTCAAATCTGATCTATGATGAGAGAATCAAAAGAGTGAATTGTTGGGTGGTGGAATAGTATTGCATGCCTGTGCATGGCCCAGAGGATATTATAGAGGGCCAATTCAATGTTCCTTTATAATAACACTGAAGAGGCTTTAAAATATTTATTAACAGAGTACTGGATCTGGTGTGCAAAAGACCTGACACGAATACCTTTATTTATCTCTGTCTGATATCTTGCAGAGTGGAGATTCAGATTTTTAGACTGCAATTCTCTATTTAGAGGAGTCTGAAGGCAAAAGTCTTTTGTCTTTTTCCCCCCTGTTAAAGCAGTGTCAGTTTTAGCCCTGTTTTCTGGAGATTATCATTGATATTTTGATATTAGTCCAGGGACTGTCGTGGCAGGCAAAGATTTGATCTTGCTTGACAGGCTTTCCACTGAGACTTCAGGAACTGAAAGCAATACATGAGTGGCAAAAAGAATTCAGAAAATAAGTGGCAGAATGGCCAATTTAATTTTCTATTTGAATACCATGCAGAAATGCCCATGATCCAATTTAAAATGATCATGAAACCACACAAGCCTTGCATGCAGAATGTCCCAGAATTGGGTACTGGCATCTCAATCTGATGCTAATGAAAAACAAAACAAAACTCTTGTGTACATGCAAAAAGAGATAAATATATAATGTAATTAAAAGTTTCTGTGTCTAAAATACTCACAAAGAGATACTGTCTATGCATCTCTGAGTTATTCATTCTTCTAGCCTCATCTCCTTCCAGAATGGGCAAATTTGTTGCATTTTCACCAGTGAAATTAGCAGAATGATCTGCCAACAGAGTCTTGACTCCTTCCAATCAAGAAGCCTGCTCTGATCAATGATTCATGCAGAATTACAATGGGTAGCCTCTGTTCAATGGATCAATCTACTTGTACCTACTCTGACTCCCTATTTTTTAGCCATGCGCACACTTGGAAAATGATTTGGAAATGTTTTTGACCTTGCACAAACAAGCACTACTCTTTTATTAACACAGCCTCTTGTTTTTGAGGCTTATGAATGACCACGAAAATGTGGTGCAGCTACTTTAAGAATTGTATTAACTTAAAACAGTTGGATTCTTTTTTAAGCCCCTGTGAAAGCCTGAAAAAATGGATTCTTTTTTTGCGAGCCATGAAGTGCTTCTTCCAAACAATTTTCAAACTATGCTCACTCAGGCCTATTTCTAAGTCCATCTATTTTATTTATTTTAAATGAAAACATATTATTTCTATAAAATTAAACCATTAAAATAGTTTAAAAATACAAATTTTCCCAGCACAACAGTCATCTAAAGCCATGTTGAACAATTCAGAAGAAACAATGTTAAAATCAGTCTCAATATAAAGTTTAGACTTTTAACACACAGTGAGGCCTCTAACCAGAAACAGGTTCTCTGCCCCTTGTATAAATCACTGTATAATTTAAACATCAGCTAAATCTCTCAGCTAAAAACAGCTAAAACAAACATGTTTTCAAGGCCATGGTAAAAACCAAACTGGCCAAGCCACTTATACTGTATATCCCTTGTGAAAGAGTTCTGCAAGAATGGAGTCAATCCAAATTTCTATAAAGTAATTGACAATCTAATTTATCTACATATTTATATCTAAGACTAGGGAATCCAAGGTTCAAATCCATGCTCAGCCATGAAAACCCAGCTGGTGAATTTAGGCTAGTCCGTATTTCTCAGTGCAACGTACTTCATAGAACTGTTGTGGAGGAAGGAGAACATGCAAAATACATGAAAGTTACTTTAAGGTCCTGGAGAAGGGTTGGGATAGAAATCTAGTGAACACATGATAAGCAGGCAAGTTTAACACTCTATATTTAACATTGCAAACCTAAAAAAAACACAAGAGATAAATATACAATATAAAAAACACAAACAGAGAGGAAAAGAAAAATCCCAACATAGGTTGAACATTAGTCAGTGGAATCCAACAAAGCCAGTATACTGCTAGCAATAGATCTCATAATGGAAGAGGAGTATTACCTTCTTACATGAAATGTTGAAAGTTTTAGCACTGGTTCTTTAGACTCACCCCCTGCCCAATCTCCCCGTGTTTTCTTTTCAGCCTTCCCAATGTTGAGGTTTTCAACAGCAAAACAAACCAAACTTGGAGGTTGTGGGAAAAGACGGATAGAGAATTCTGCATTCCAGAGGTCATAGATGTTTGTTTAAATGACAGCACAAATAATGATCAATCTAAGCTATTTTTATTTCCAAAAAGCTGCCTACTTTCTTGCAAAGAGATAGACAGTTTGCAATTGCCTGTTAACCCATGCTTTTCCTTAATTTGATTTTTTTGCAATCAAGCAAATTTTGGATATATTTTTTCTAGATCAAGCCTGTGATAATTCATTTAGCAGTAGCCTTGAAAACAGAAATGTAATGTTAAGTATATCATTTGGGATTTATGATGAATGACAGTTGATCTTTGCTTTCTTTTACAATTCCAACCTCCCATATGTATGACTGGAAGTAAATGCTTTGGGCTTTAACTCAGAAAAAAAAAATGCTTAGCAATCTAACATTGAAGAACTTGTTGCCTTAAAAAGCACCAGGGAGACATTTGAAGTAGTACAATGTACAGTATATAATCCCCATCAATTCCTAAATATGGTATACAATCTTTAAGTAATGGCACTGGGGATTTATCCACTGATCCAAAGGATTAGGTTGCTGCAGTTATTTCTTGGTTGATGCTGTAGTCTACAGAAATCCTGGAGCCATAACTGTTTTGGAGCAGACTAGTAGACTGAAGTACTTTGGCCACATAATGAGAAGACAGGATACCCTGGAGAAGATGCTGATGTTAGGGAAAGTGGAAGGCAAAAGGAATAGGGGCTGACCAAGGGCAAGATGGATGGATGATATTCTGGAGGTGACGGACTCGACCGTGGGGAAGCTGGGGATGGCAACGGCCGACAGGAAGCTCTGGTGTGGGCTGGTCCATGAAGTCACAAAGAGTTGGAAGCGACTGAACGAATAAACAACAACAAACAAAAGTAGACTGAATTAAACTTTTCAGGCTTGAGAAAGGGCATATTGTTCAGGAGAGCTCTGTGTAATCTCAATTTGCATACCAAATGATTATTTCAGTGCCAGTCTTCAGATATCTAAATGCCTTGTGTGGTTCACATGCATAGAAACATTTTTTTCCTCAAGGGAAAGATGCACTGTGAACTTTGATATGAATAGAAACATTTCTGAAGACTGAATTTTTTATTCCTTTTGAAAATATATCACAGGGAGGTATTTTTTTAAAAGACCAAAAAATATGATAACTTCCCGGTTATATTCCTTTGTTGGTAAAGCTAAAAAAAAAACCTTGAGTATGCATACATATAAAACTCATAAGAATGCACTATATTTAATTGTTAGCATATTTCATTTCCTAAGCAAAACATCCTAGGGATTTAAACATCAAATCTAGCTTCTTTTCATGTTTTCTATTTTTTTTTCTTCCAGACCTGGGCTCTGATTCAAGAAAAGCATACCATTCATATCTCCTTTTCCTTTCCTTTTTTTTCCTAAACAAAAAAAAAAAAAAACCAAAGCTCTGCAGACATAACACATTGCTTTTGAAACAGTACTAAGTACTTTCTACAGCAGCTAGCAATGCAAGGTATTTCCAAAGTACCACTCTTTGCAATCCTCAATCCTTCAAAAGCAGTTTGAAGGTAATCGGAAATATTTTCACTTCTTACTACCTTAGAATGCTAAAAAAAACAAATAAGTAAAAAGGAGCAAAGAACACCGTTCAGTAAGTGTGTGCCCCAAGCTGACATAGACCTAGATGAATAAAAATCTCCTCTCCTCCTGTGGCTTTCCTTGGTTTTCTTGTATGGCACATACCCTATGCATCTGCAACTTGAACCCATGCTGGAAGGGTAGATTAAATAGGATTCATCTTTTAATCACAGAATGCAGGCTTTCATAGCTGCTATTGGTGAAATGACTTCTGAGTAATGACATGGGAGACAATACGGTCTCTCCCCCCCACCCCCAATCTATTTAATCCTTTTTATACATTGGCATAATTGGTGAAAACTAGTTAGCACATTTATCATTCAACTATAGGGTGTGAAAACTCTGGAAACCAGCTGGGGGAAGAAGAGTTTAGTTGGTGTCAGAAGAGACAGCCCAGCCCAGATGTAGAAGCTGTGGGAAGGAAATGTTTCTTCCAAGGAGATGGAACATTTTGCCTTACTGGGAAAAGCAATGGTTAGCCTCCTCAAAAAGACTGGCTTTCCGCATATCCTATAAACCATAGCTTTCCAAACTGTGTGTCGCGACACTTTAATGTGTCGTGAGACACAGTTTAGTGTGTTGCCACACAACCTGGAAGTGGATGTGCACAGCGGCGGCGCGGGGGTGCACGTGGTGGTGGTGGTGTGCATGGCGGTGGCGGCAGCGACGACGGCAGCAGCGCACCATCAACGCTCCCACGTTTTAGCAGAAAACACAAGGCCACCACCGCCGCCACGCACGCTGCCACATGCCCCCCCGTGCCGCCGCCGCTGCCACCGTTGGTGTGTCGCCAATGGCGGCAGTTTGGAAAGCACTGCTATAAACGGAGGATAATGTACAGAGAAGGGGAAAGAAAAAATTAGGTTGCTCCTAATAAAATCCAAGCAGGTGCTCTCTTTCCAACTCTCCACTGCACAATAAGCTCTACAAATTTTGAAGCCCAAGGTCTTATTCAAACTGGAAACAAAGAATTAAGTTTAGACAAATTCATTGATTTCAGTTGAAATTCTGGGTGATATTTTTTCCTTCCCTTGTTTTTCCCTTCTCCCAATAAATTCTTTTCTGTATCTAGAGATTTGGTTTCATTGGTTTTAAAAAGGGAATTTTCAAAGATTTGGCTTCATTGGTTTAAAATGGGAACACTTTCCCATGTGAAAGGTGGCATTCTTCACAATTACCTTTTGTGATTTTAGTATGTTCACAAGATTTTTTTAAGTTCTGCATTTTTTTACTTTGGACAGGAAGATTTAAAGCATTGTTCTGCTTTGTCTTAAACAGAACTGAAGAGATATCCTTGGAAAGGCTAGGAACTGATAGCTAGACAGACTAGGACTGTTAGGGGGAGAACATACGTAAAACTCTTTGGGCTCCAAGACCAACCTCTTAGATGGGGCAAAAACGTAGAGTTCTGTGTATCTCTTTGTTCCCACCTAAGAATTATACGGATTTTTGCAGCCCAGATATGGTATGCTTATTCTCTTTCCTCTGATCCCTTCACATGCAAGAGGAGGACAGTGAGAAGAGAGCAGCCAGCAACCATTGTGGGGAAAGCTGTTAAGAGCAACAAGGGCTTTACTTCTACTGCTTGTGGTTACTACTGAGCAATGGCTGTCCCAGGAGGAGCAGTAGAGGAGAAGACATAGTAGCAACAGCAATGGCAGCTCTTCCATTACTCCCTCCTTCCTTCTATAGCACTCTTCCATTAAGTCTCCTCTTGGGGCCCTGTGCTTGGGCAAAAAAAATCCAGGTGACCAAAGACACAACAGCCCACGTATGGTAGCCCTACCATGCTTTATCAGGTTTGCAGGAACCATGGGTCAAGGAGCTCCTCTGTGCCTTGGGGTCTAATAACAGTTGTCCTCCTGCCTTCACTATATTTATACTTTCTGGTCATATGCAAAACCAAACCAAACCAAACTAGTAGTTGCTCTGTGAGGGCAGGGGGTGCAAAGATGCCAAGCAACCTTTCCCATTGAAAGACCTGGTGGGGTGGCCAAAGCCCAGGAGCCCAAAACAGGATGAGACAAAAGTCCCTGCAGATAGGAAAACTCACATGCAAGCTCCACAAAGCCACAATGTTTTGAAGAATGGACTGGTTTTAAATTACAGTTGAATCAGTAATACATTACTTCAATTGACAAATGTAGAAGATAGCATATTTCACAAGTGAGGAAAAGATTCTGGAGCAATAGAAATATTCTGTGTGAAGTTAGTGTCCATTCGTCTACGTCAGAGTTGCAAGAGTCACTTTCAAGAGGAACATATCAAAAGTTGCGGTGTGTGAACCTAAATCTTTCTGTGCACATTCCAGGGCAAACCGGATAAACAAAATTTAAGCTGGAAGTGGGCTGCCCAGGGTTTTAGCAGCCTATAATTTCTTTTTTGCACCCACCTCAAAAGTCATGCTAACCATGCCACATTATTTTGGTGACACAGTTGCCAAAAAGCAAAAGCATGGTTTTCTACCACTTTGTGGAAAATACATGAAAACAATAGTGTGTGAGCCATTAAAATAGGATTAACATATTTCATTTAAAAGTGACCTCCAACTGTCTTTTCCTCAAGGCTGCTACTTAGCATCTTTGCCTGACCATAACCCTCTTCCATCTGCCCAAAAATATTGTACAGCTTTTGGCCAGCATAAGTTTTTCCATCTTGTCCTAAACAGTCTCATAATTGTGGTTTAATACAAAGACATAGACAATTTCTTTTTTTGATATGAAAACTTTTGCAACGTATTTCAGCATACCTTTTTCAGGCTGCATGGAAGAAAGGACACATGGTAAAAGAAATTCCCATGCCCCCCTTCCTTCTTTAAGTGTCTCCTTTTTACCTTTAAGGGCACCACCTTTCAGGATCACATGAGCCAGCCCTTTCAGGAAGAAAACTCTGAGAAGATGCAGCAGATTGGCAGTGATGAAACAGGGTGGCTTCAACAAGAAGATGCTCCAGTGGCAGTGGAACATCCAAGAAATGTCATATTTCAAATGCCTCATGAAATGGTCTAAAGCAGCGTTTCTCAACTTGGCAACTTTAAGATATGTGGACTTCAACTTCCAGAATTCCCCAGCCAGCATGCTAAAGTTGCTAAGGTTGAGTGCCTTACAGGTGCCTGAGAACCCTACCTTCAGTGACAGTACACACACCTACTTTGGCAGGTGGAACAGGAAGATCTTCAATCTTTGCCTGAAGCCTATGAGAAACAAAGTTGACTGAATCTCTACTGTGAGGAGGTTTCAAGGAGTGGGGGCAGCTACTGAAAACACCTGTTTCTGAGGCCCCATCTGGTGACAATACTCCCATTCCAATCACTCGGAGACTGTCCAGAAAGATACTACAGTTGATGGTATCAAAAGCTACTGAGAGACCAAGGAGGACCAAGCACTCCCCTGATCCTAGTCTCTCAATAGATCATCCACAAGCATGACTAATGCAGTTTCCATTATGTACCCTGGTCTGAACTTGACAGTCAACTGTCTAAATAATCTGCTTTATCTAGGGCATCCTGTGGTTCCATGATCACACTTTCTCCACAATGTTTCCTAAAAAAGGAAGGCCAGAGACAGATCTAAAGTTGTTTAAAACAGATTGAACAACAGTTTCAACCACAGGCTCCTTCAGAGAGGGCAGAAAAAACCCTTCACTTAATAAAGGAAAGATCAGGAAACAAGAATTTCACCGAAACAGCAGTCTTCAGTGGCATCTGCAGCAAGACATGATGATGCAAAAATAGCAATACACATGCAGTGACATCATCATATAAAATCCTACCCTGATGTACTTGTATCCTGACATCTGAAACATGTACATATCATGACACATATTTCTTAATTCCCCCACATGGACACACATGGTACGCATGGTGATGCTTCTGTATTTTCTACTTAACCTCCCAGAAAGGTAATTGGAAACTTGTGAGGTATATATTGTCACTCTTCAGATTATCATATTTTTACATATATGCATGTTCTGAATTATCTACTGAGGACTATCATCAGACACTGTGTTCTGATGTGTTCACAGTTTGTGTAACAACATGCCCTTTTGAGAAATGAAGACAGACTTTTTTTTGCTGCTTTTATAATGCAAAATAATATAGTTCATGAGTTCAGCCATGCTAATCTTCTGTCTCCAACAGCAACTAACACTTTCTGTGAAACAGGAAGGCCCATCCCACTGTTGTACATACAGAATAAGCAAATCAATTTTCCTTCCAGGGACTGGGTGATCTACTTATACCATGAAGCATGAAATACAGTTACTGTTATTCAAGGCTAGAACTAAAGGGTGTGGATGAATAGGATTATAATTTAGTCTAAAATGTAAGGAAAACCCTAGAAAAGAAGAGACAGGAAACAGGCATCATGATTTCAATGAGGCATCACAAAACTTGCCTAGTATCTTATATTCCTACTGGTTTTTCCCAGAACCAAACGTTTCTTATTTTAATTTTGCTTACTACCCTCTGCTTCCTCAAGGGCTTACTCTCCTTGCAGACGGAGATCTGCCACAATTCAGTAGTGAGCCTGATTCACTTTAGTTTCACAACATCCCATATTTTCATGAAATACATAGCAATGTGATCACCCACCATTCATGGCCACTTCTTTCATTTCTGATGCTTTTGGGAAGGAGTGGAAGCAGAAGTCCAAGACAATCCATTCAAGAGTTCAGCTGTGGAATCTTGGTGCTCTCTGAGCTTGGTTGTTTGTTTGCAGACATTTCATTATCCGACTAGGTAACATCATCAGTGCAAGAGATAACAGTTACCTTCTATTTTGCAGACTTCTGGTTATAGCTTCTAAAATTATTCATTTTGAAATTGGGTAAGAAAACTGTTTGTTTTTGCCAAGTCATTGACTACCATATCTGATAGTTAGCTCCTTCCACCATTCCTCTTTTTGAATATCTATGACACTCATCTCCATGACACTCATAGATTTGGGATACATCCAGTCTATAAAAGATAAACCATGAAAACTGCATTTGTTTCTGAAAGAATAAGAAAACAGAACCAGATGCAATACAATTGATTTTCTAAATTGGCAAAGACTAACTTAATGTTTAGTACTGGATTCATCATTCATCAAAGTTCATAGTGAACATTAGTAGCCAGTTGCCCAACAGAACAATTAAACAAAGCAAACAGAAATAGCTGAATAAAAAATAAAATATAAAAAGTACAAACACTTCTTGATATAATTTAATGTAATGATTATATCCACTGAAAGACTGCAATATATTCCTTTGACTATCCAAATAATAAAGATATAGGTAATAGAGAAAGGGCTATAACACATGCTTTGCATACAAATAGTTCCAGATTTAATTCCTGGGCTCTGCAATTAAAAAGATGAGGCAGCAGGTGATGGAAACAGACTGGAAAAAGCCACTGCTAGTCAAAATAGACAAAACAAAAAGCCTGCTCCATGTATGGCAGATGGCAGGCTGAAAGTTTCATTCTTAATTAGTACAATTTTAACATATGTGCCAAGCTTTCTTATGCTGTGGGTTCAGCACCTCTTGGGTGTGTGAGACAGAGACAAAGAGAGAGAATGCAACGTAAAAGGACTGATCACATTTTAAAAAAAAGACTGATTAGACTTGTACAGACAAAGTAGAGCATTGTCAAAATTTGCTCAGGATGTTATTGTTCATTTTTCATACATAAGCCTGCAATGGGCAGTTGCTGTATTTCAAAGTTAAGGAATTTCTGAAATTTATAGGTTAATGTTTAATTATTAAATGTGCTATATTTAGTTCTTGCCGAACCCTAACATAAATGAAATCATTTGTTTGATTCATGGGGAATCACAACCATTCACTCATCATTTTAGGAAATTGTAGTACTGCTAAGTTTGGAAGTCTCTGTAGAACTTTTGATCCACTAAACTACATCTACTACATCTAAACTACACTAAACTACTGGTTTGCTCATCTACATTGCAAACCAGTTTACAAAGCTGAACAAGAATCAAGGTTATTCATATTACCGATAGATCATATATTAGGTTTGGTGAGTTCCAATCTAAAACTTTACAGTGCAGTTTGGATATCATAAAATTGTAGAGGTTGGACAAAAAACTGAAACTTCAGAAATTTTATGCAAGTCCCATGGAATTTCTTTGCCAGTGACAGGGTTTATGGTTTCAAGTATGTGTTGTTGGCCATAAAACCTCAGACACCATACCACACATTTTTAGCATTAAACCCACTGAGCTAATGAAAATGTAAATATGGGCAACAGCTTTGGATAGTACTTAGGAATAAGAATTGCAAAGATTGAACAACTGAATGGGAAGGTTTCTGTTATAATTGCAAACTGACAAATTGATGATCTAGGGCTTCAGCCACTGTAGTGGCAGAAACACATCCACAATACTATTTCTAGCCAAACAAAATGTAAGCCAAGAGAATCTCTTTGAGTCAAAAGTTGCTAAGAGTAGGCCCTTCAGACTGTATGTGTATGACCTTGCAATACCTTCAGTGAGAAATCTCTCATTTAGGCATCATCACCAATTTCACTGGTGACAACAGGCCTGTTTATCTTTTAGTTGCAAATCTGCTGTCTGCATGACTTTAGAAAATAAATCTGTTGGAATGGGGAGGAGAAAAAAAAGTTCCTTTAGAGCAACTGGTTATTAACTTCAACCATCCTAGAAGGTTTAATCATACACTGTGTACAAAAGGACAGCTGTGGTTTGAACAGGAACAGCTAACAGGGAAAATAGCTTTCTGTGTTTGCATATTAACCAAAATCTTCTAAACAGCATTTGTGGATGTTAGGGTCACTGGATTTCAGTCAGTAAATTTTGTCATGAAACCAAGCTGCTTTTAAAGGGGACAAGTGTTCAATATTGACATAGCTTGATTTACATATTCATACTTCTGCGTGCTTTGTAACATACTCTAAATATATACCTATATAAATGAGAGATTTGTCAGGTAAGCCTCAAGGAACTCTTAATTCATTCCAAATATTAGAAACTCTGTAATTAATTGATTTATTTTTTTAAAAAAGTGTATTTTGGGGATTGTTAGAAGAATTCTTAGTTACTGATGTTGCAGTGGTTCTTCTGTGACACATGTACAAAATGCATTAATGCATAAGTGCATGGCCAAGACATACTTCCTTTATATCTTAAGCCACCAATGATTATAGAAAAATACTAGTACTAGGCAATCTAACATTAGTCTCCCAAGGAGCTGTTATAATTTGTTCCACAGGTTATCTATTTTTTTAAAAAAAAAACCTTAAAATGAGAAGAATTGTACCATTCCCTTCCTCTAAAATTAAGAAGGAAATATTTTAAGATAGTTATGAATAGTTGAATACAAATTACTGGATCTATTAAAGCATCTAAAATAGAATATACCATGGACTGCACTGATGAATCTACTCCTCTGCAGCTTCTGGCAGATGCTATAAAAAGGCCTTAACAAGAAAGTCCCCTGGACATCTCATATACAGTAACTAACTGAAACAAGGAAGTTAGGGGGGAAATGTAATGGGTTTTGCTTTAATCTTTGCCACTACAAATATACACACAAACTGCTTTACAGTGAATTAAACCACTGGTTTAGTAGCATGCATATTTTTCATGAAATCCAGGTTATATCTAGATAGTGAATCTAAGAGATTAAGGGAAAATTATAAGATGTTGACATTTGCTGTCCCATTGCCAATCTCTATCCTGCCTCTGTTGCCTCTATTTTAAGTCACTGCAGTTACCTGACTAATCTTAAAGGTACTAGGGAAAAGGAGGAAAACGTTGCTTCAAGACTGGTACGATTAAAAACAATGAATGATACAGGCTTACATTCTCACTCATGAGTTGAGGATGAGATGAAGGCAATGTTGTGAGTCACAGCAGGAAAAAGATGTTGCCAGCAAGTTTGTGCAATGGTTAGATGGCTGAAGACTTTCTAAGTTGAAAATAACTGCTAAAAAACACAGACCTGCCCTACTGGACTGCCCCTCTGATTCATCATGTACAGCCATAGATTTGATCTCAAGCAGCCCTATTTAATTTGGGATTCTGCCCAAACCAAGGCATGTCTCTAATGGAAATGCACTAAATAACTATATTGCATTATTTGTATGCTGATTAGGATTGATCATGGGCTATCAAGTTGTTGCTGACTCTTAGTGATCACATAGATAGATTTTCTCCATGATGATCTATCCCTAACCTGGTCTTTTAGGTCTTCCAACAGTGTACTCATTGCCGCTGTAACTGAGCCAATCCATCTTGCTGCTGGTTGTCCTCTTCTTCTCTTTCCTTCCACCTTTCCCAGTATTAAAGCCTTCTCCAGAGATCTAGGTCTTCACATAATGTGTCCAAAATAGGATAATCTGAGCCCGGTCATTTGTGCCTTGAGTGAGAACTCTGGATTAATTTGGTCAATGATCCATTTGTTTGTTTTCTTGGTTGTCCATGGTATTCTCAGGATACTAGATTTATTATAATTTATTATTAAAAGTTCATGTCCTGTCTTTCCACCAAATCTCTAAGATGACCTCAAATAAAGCAATACATTGTAATGAAAACAAAATACACAAAACAATAATTCATGAAAATATGCATGAAAGGATAAAAAGATAATAGCTGCAAAAAATCAACTGAAGAACAATAACCATCAAAAACCTGCTGAAAATTAGGCACAGGCAGACCTCCTTATGCAGGCTGTTCCAAATTCTGAGTGCTATAATTAAAAGATTTGTATCTCAAATGTCTACCTGCCTACCTGTGGGTGGGTTCAGGGGGATATGTTATTTTATTAATATAAATGTTTTCACACCACATCCTTTTTTAGGCTCATGTAAAAAAATATCACAGCAGTTTACAATAAAATAAGCATTGTATCATTTTATATATATAAGCAAACTAGACATTAAACTTTTAAAAAAGCAATTTACTGAAAGCAAACAAATGTTTGCAATACAAGCAACACTCAAATCAAATCAAATCAATGTTAGATGATGGTGGCCTATGGGGTTTCAGGCTTGAAGTAATCCAAACAACGTGTTGTAAGGCTAACAATATCTTTATTGATAGCATAAGGCAATAATGGATGTATGGTGCATTATTGCAAAAAGGAAAAAATTAAAGCATAGATAGACAAGCACCTGTTATTTACGAGCTAGTGTGTTATGGAATCGTGCTTGCAACAGAGGGACTTGTAAATTTCCACTTTCAGGCCAGGTTCATAGTGAAGGAAATGCCATGTGTTTGATTCTGCATAGCATAACTTAACCAAATAACTTTAACAATCAAATCTTTATTATGGTTGTACACCAGCATAAGGAGGGTGGGATACAAGTCAATTAAAAAGCATAGAAGATACATCAGCATCTAAAAAAAATTATGAAAAGCTTGAAGATATGAAAGCAGAAAGTACTGTATATATAAAAGTCTATAAGAATCTAAAAGAAGGGCTAGGAGCATTAGATGGGTGTAAAGGTAATGGTTCCCCCCACATATTTGTGCAGTCGTGTCTGACTCTTGGGGCCGGTGCTCATCTCTGTTTGTTAGCTGAAGAGCCAGCGTTGTCCAAAGACGCTTCCATGGTCATGTGGCCGGCATGACGCACGTGGAACGCTGTTACCAACCCACCGAAGTGGTATCTATTCATCTACTTGCATTTGCATGCTTTCGAATTGCTAGGTTGGCAAGAGCTGGGGCTAGTGCGGGAGCTCACTCTGTCACGCGAGGCTAGGGATTCGAACCTCCAAACTTGTGATCTTCCGATCGACAAGCTTGGCGTCTTACCCGCTGAGCCACCACACTCTTTAGATGGGTGTAGGGGAGCATAATAGATTAATATGTGAAAGACTATATCTATCAAATTACAGAGCACTCTAATATGGCGAACCAGGTGCTCATTAAGTCTAGTTTATGGCACAGGTCATCATCTGACAAATTTTGAGTGCTACTGCACAGAACCTGGCAATGTTGTATGTTGTTGCAGAGTTTGCATCTAAAAGCAGCAGGGAGCTGTAGAATTGTCCTGTGCACCCTGGGTATTTATGCAGTAATGGTGAGATGAGGCTAGTACAAGAAACAAAAATGATCTGCTACCTATGAATCAGAAAACATTATTACATGTTCAGTCAAATTGAAAGTTAAACTAAAGTTTCTAAAAGAAAGTGGGTTTTAATTGTCTATAGGCTCCACTGCAAGGAAGGTCCACAATCATAGGGCAACAGAAGAGGACTAAATAGTCTGGAAATACAGATTACAATAAACAGTGTTAAATATCAAACTCTCCCCAATTCTTTTATCTTGGATTAGTCTATTCCACACATTCCAAAAGATCCATTTGTTTGCTTTAAGCCTCCTCTCCTCTTCTGTTCTATAAACATATATATTTACTGGGAAATAATTAAGTGGTATCCATTCTTTGTGGCAGATGACTCATCCTCTCCAGCTGAGTTTGGGGGAGGTCTGAGTATCACTTCCAATGATGGTATGTGGGCTCATTTCTGAATTCTTAGGCTTCTCCTCTTATAAGTATATCAACAAGTCATTTTCTCTATATACCGTGTCCCACATAGTGTCCTAAGGACTACAAGTCAGATGTATGCTTTTACCATACTTCTAATACTTCCTGAGATGGTAAATCTGTGTATGGGATGTACTGTTTCCGATTATAGGGATCTGTATGTATCAAAAGGAGGAAACATGAATTCTCTGTGGGTGCAGGTGTGCATTTTAATGTTAAAAAAGAAACCTTGCTGATATCAGGTTATGTTCAAAGCTTCTTTGCCTTTGATGGAAGCAACCTTCTTCTGATGAAACATACCATCCTCCAGGACAGAAATACCTTCCCATTGGGGGGAAAAAAATCCTCTCTTGTGGCAGACGAAAGGAATAATCCATTTTTATTTCTCTGTGGGTGGACTGTAACACTATTGAGGCACACCATATACTCCTTCTTCAACCTGCTCAGCACACTCAAAGCAGGACCTTGAAGCCAACACCTAGGCGCTAAAGGTAGCAGCAAAGGCACGGGCATTTGCGGAGGGGAATCAAGTGATGAAATGTGCATCATGATGTTGCGAGGCAAACAAATGCACACACAAAAAAGTTTGCATTAGATCACATGACACACATTGCATCACTTGGATATCGTTAGAAACAGATGCTTATCAGTGCAGGCCTACCACACTGAGCTTTGCCACAGCACAATCTGCTGTGCTTGCAAGGCATGCGAATGGACAGGAAGCTTTCTTTGCTCCTATCTCACACTGCAGGTAACTTTCTGGAGCTTAGTTCACTGTTCCCAACAGATACCTACATTTTGCCATACAAACCATGAACTTTTCAGTTTTGGTTGGCATTTTTTTAAAAAAAAATTCTTATATTTTATTCAAAGCAGCATTGCCACACAGCTATTCAAAACAGAGTGATGTTTCTAGTGGCAATTGCATTTAATATGCATTTTGGGCAGGGGCTGATGAACAATGCTGTTGCATTTGTGTAAGCAGTAGGCAGAATCTGTAAGGAGAAGCTTGTTTAATAAAGAAGCATATGCTCCATTGCAACATCTACAGTAACTCATTCAGGCTGAGGAATTAGACAAGGCTTTATTCTGGTCAGGTTCTCAGAGGAGAATTTTCCAAGTAATTGTTTTCTGGTAAAATTCTCAGCTGCAGCAATTAGTGAGCAAACCAGAATCTGACTGGATGTCTCTAGTGCAATACTCTGAACATCTCTGAACTCTGAACATCTAAACATCCACCTTCTCCAATCTGGTATACACCAGATGCATTGGAATTATAACTCAGATAATTCCCTGATGGCAAGGAATAATGGGAATTATAATCCCAACACACCTGCTTTAATCATGGTTGTTGGTTGCTGAAGAGTTAGGGAAATGCAGCTAGAATTGCTCTGAGCGGTTTAATGGTTTGCAGGTCCTTTTGAATCTTCCCAGTAGCCCAGGCTGAATAAGAAGGGATGAAACTGACAAGAGTTTTGTCTTCTTTATCCTTCTCTAGTAAGTGGTAACTTGAAATGGAATACCCTAGAGTATCTGCTAAACTGCAATTTGATTGGATGGGGTGGGGGTGCAAAGTAATGGTTGGTTTGACTTCAGGTCAGGAGGCAAGATAAAGCAAGAATTCCCACCAATGAGAAATTCCTTTACCCAGAAGCTTAACATTTCAAAGCATTCCAAAGAAAATGTTATTTCACTGCTATTTCAAACATACCACAGCTGAGGTGGAAATAAATCAATTAGCTTCCAAGCATTGATGATTCATGCAATCCTAAAGTTCCAGAGCTGCTTTCAAACTGATTCTGAATCCTCATGGGGAGATGCCCTATTATCATCACATTTACTTACCACTAAGGTAAAACCCACATTATTGAATAAAAAGAAATCAGACACAAGGAAAATTGTAAAGTTATGTAATAAACTTAGAATATTTATAATACATAAGGTAATTTGTATTAAACTGATTTAATTAATTTTGAAAACATTTTAATGAAAACAAATAAAAAGAGGTAAGACTATTTCAAGACCCCAAATCTAGAGAAGTTCTTCCATTTGCTGAAGATGCACCCAAGACTTGCCCCATGCTTGAATGCTGAAATCCATACGGTGTAGGAGTCTGCTTTCTAATAGTTCTCCTGTATATGTACACATTGTAGGTGTTAAAATTACAGTTATAACTGCAAATAAGAACACATAACGTTTATTTAATGTCTCATTTTCCTCATCTGCATCAAGGAAATAGCTGACAGTTGGAGGCAGGAAAACAACCTTAAATAACCCAGTAGTTGTCTATTCTTCCCATGCTTTTAAGTGATCCTATGTTAAAATGTGCTTCCTGAAGGTGCACCGAATATCCAGATGGTGGGAAACGTTAATTATAGAGGGTCTGACCTCATGCCTCAGTGAAACTTCTCTTTACTCCATTTCCCTTATTGCACATACTTTATAAATAGCACTTTACCAAAGGAATGACTACTATTAATAAAACAGAGAAACTACGGAACTAAAAATACATATAATAAACATGGAACCCTACCTGGCAACTGGAATCAAACCTTGCAACTCAGGAGTTACAGTATGTTTCTCTCACTGTTGGGGGTTGCAATTAGAACTCTTCCTTTCATATATTCTGCTTCCTGTAGGTGCATTCAGAGTGTCCCCAACAGCTCTTCAGCAGTTTTGTTAACTGACCTATTGCATGCATTAAGAACATTACAGGGCTTTTGCAGTTATGAAATCTGGATTCCATTTATATGTTTATTGGTTTTATTTTAAATTTCCAATTTTGTTTCAGAAGAATTGCCAAAGAACTTAAACATATTGTAATTCAGTATTATAACCCTGAGGCCACTTGTGCATCATGGTCCATTCCCCATTCCATTCCCCATTGTCCAGATTGTGAACTTCAGGCACTGGGTGTGTGGTCATTCTACTGTCTGATTGACAGTGTGGGATCACTCTTCACAACACCTTTAAACTGTTTGGAAAACAGAGGAGTTCTGCAGATCATATTTAAGAAACACTGGCCCATACCGATTGAAGGAGAATCTGCAGGGTGTCAATCAGAGGTCTTTTTCAACTTTTATCTGGAGATGGTAACACTAAATAAAAAAAGTAACACTGAAAAAATCAACTTCCAATTAATATGTGATATTGCAAAATGCTGAAGGCAAGAAAATTATATTTATTCTCTTGGGAGGAAATTATTTACAGTATAAGTTATAACTGCTGAGAATCACAAATTTTGAAAATAGTGTTTGTCTGTGTAAAGAAAATGGCCAGAGATGCTTATCTAAGTTTCAATGGAGCAGTGTGGTATCCCTAAAAATATAGGAATATAGCAAAGGAAAGAAGCTTACTTTATTTGAAGGTCTCAGAGGAGAATTATTGTGAATCCCTTAGCCATATTTTCATTCATTAAGATTTACTTTATCTAAATTCACTGTGATTTAGCATTGTCTCTATAATTCCACACTAGGCAACTGCAAATTCAGGGTTGACTTTTGAAATCTAATCATTTTGAGTATCACTTTAGTAAAATAAAACCTTAGTTAAATCTGGTAGAAATGGAAGTCATTAGCTGCCCATTTTCTTCTTTAATCAGCAGATTAGAAATTGCATATTTCTTTAGGTATAAATTATCATTTTTTCAATGTACTTGACAAATGAACTTAACAGGTAAAATTTTGTTGGTTTTGTTGTATGGGGGAATAATGGCATCTTAGCAATTTTTCTCAGATGAAAGCATCAATGAATCCAAGATATTGATCTTATTTGTCACTTAAGAAAAATGCCATGGATCACTGATTCACATATAGAGTTTCTTCACTCACTGAACCCTTTTAGCAAAAGTAAATTCAGAATTGCAGAGCCCTCTATCAGAGAAGATCCTATTGAATAAGTCAATCATTACCTGTCTTAATGTAAAATTAAAGACAAGCTCTTTAACCATTGTCAAAATCGGAATTATTGATCTGAGATGAAACTAAATGTGATGTGTGACAGTTCTGTACCTTGCATGACAGGCATATTTTTTTCAGATGGGGGACTCTGATTTGACCTGGGATCATAAGGTGGGTAAGGCATGATTCCAATAGGGTAAATAATAGAAGGCAATTTTTAGCAGAAAAAGTATATTGTCTCAGTTTTAATTGTGTTGGTTTTGGTAAAAAACAAAAGAAAATAATAGAAGTTCAAATCATGATATTCTCACCTCAAGGGTAGAGTCACAGAGTTGGAAGGGCCACTTAGACCATCAAATCCAATCCCCTGGTCCATGCAAGAATCCAGATTAAAGCACTCCTGATAGATGTTTACTCAGGTTCTGCTTGAACACATTGTTCCAAAGGAACCTCTGTAATTGTTTAGCTTAAATTTAGTTCAAAATTAGTTCAGTTTAAGCTAAATTCTACCGTGATATTAGGAATTCTGAAAACAGTGCAACTTCACCTGTAACATTTACAAACAATTGGCTTCATGCTTAGAAAACATTACCTAGCCAATGTGATAGTGGTCAAGGTCCTTGCTATGGGGTCATTTCTATTTAAAACAGGCATTTGTAAATTTTGGGGGGCTGAGGGATGCAGTTGACCTTTGAGTAGCATGCCAAGAGCAGCACTCCAAGCACTTGGTGGGGCCAGAGCAAAACCTAAATTTGATTGAACTGAATCTAAATTTAATTAAAATAAAATATATAAAATGATTACTCTCTATAGATTTAATAAACAAAGCCTTATTTTTGTATTGAATTAAACCTGAGGATCCTCAGATTTACACATTTGATTTATAGTCTGTGAAATATATAGAACTCAAGCACATCTGGGACTTGCTTTTCAGCAACTAGCATGCTTCTAACATTATAATTTAATGTGGCCTCATTGTATACAAAGAGACTTAGAATTTGCAATGGTATGAATATAAAAAACAGGTAGATTATGTGTTACATACTCCATATTGTGAGCTGAAGCTCATGAAAGCTTATGCCTTTTAATAAAATTTGTTAGTCAGAAAAGGTGCTACCAGACTCCTGATTTTCTGCCACCATAGACACACACAGATCTCCTCCTACAATATGAACACACAATAATTGGAGAAATGTGAACTTGTCTGGGTAGCAGCTGTATCACCTGGCATCACATCTATCTTAATAATTTATTATTCCTGTTTACCTTTTGTATTGTTTATTTTTTGTTACCTTCCTATAAAATACAATAAAGTGGGGGGAAATATGAAAAAATATTAGTCCTAATGGTTTGTCAAAGAGAAGTATTTACAGTAGACAACTCTGTAAGTCTTAAAGAGCAAGCTTAAAACAGGCGTGTTTGATTAGGCCAAGGGCTTCTTTAGCTGAGCATTCCATGCTGAGGGAAAAAAGGTTTGAGGGTGGGCCAAAAAGATATTGATGGAAGCCAACAAGCAGGACATCAGCACATTCATACTGTCCTACTACTTAAAGTGCATTTCATTGAGTTCAATCAAATGTATTCCCAGATTAGTGGGGATAGCTGTCTTACATGGGATAGCTGAATTACATTTTTTTTGCAGAGGAATAATTTACTTTATGGCATAAGTGCCTCTTCAACGTTAAAAAAATGTATTGGCCACAGTATCTCAAGAAGTTTCAGCCTTATTTTGAATGGAAAAACACCAAAATGCCTGCCAAATATGCATTCCAAATTTCAGAAGGTCCAGCAAGTTTGTTATGCCAGCTGGGTCATTGAAAGGCTACCTACACTGTGATGTTGGATTGCATCGAGCCTGTCTTTTATTGCTGTTGCTTGAAGAACTGTAGGATGGTCAACAATTTTATGTGTTGATCCATATGTTGACCATCCATATATAATAAATGTTTACCAGCTTTCAGAAATGTTTGTCAAAGCTGAATGGCTATTTGGGGGATCAGCTTGGAAAAATAATCACACACACACACACACACACACACAAGCCAACAGCTCACTTTTTTTTCTTAAAAATCAATTAAATAAAATATGCAGGAGAAATCAATGTAATTATTTTGCATTTTACTGATCTCCCTACTAAGGACAAAGAACCAATTCACATAAGCTAACTTGGTTGTTATTATAACACCATTGTGTTCAAAGTACACTATAGGTAAAAAGTATTATCTATCTTCATATCCTTAGGTTTTTCTAAACATAGGTATAGTGACAATGTTCAGATCCATTTTATCATACACATTACCATTAATACATCTGAAACATGCCTACGCCACTATATATACTGCAATTTAAATGCTAGGACACCCAAAACAATCAGTTGAATTTGGCCCCTCTGGACTGCTCATTGCTCTGCATTCATTCATTCAGTGCCCCCAAATCATTACAAAAATAGTAATGAGATGGCTTACTATGTACTGATTCATGTAACTAGAAATGGAAAAAGATTATAACATGAAGTAGGGTGTAAGTCCTGGGGATGTATCAGTAGTGAACTCAATTGGAAGCTGCTAAAGCCCAAGCGCTATTACAAACCCAAGCAGTGATGTCAGCCACAGTATCAGTTAAATATTCTCTCTATCTCAACTCTCTCAGCAGCACCAGGCAGCTGGATTGAAATACTCATTTAATTTCTGACAATTTCCATAAATTAGCATCACTGTGAAGTACTGCAAGAAATATAATGATGGACAGACTAGGCTGAGACAAAAACAGGACATTGGGATGGCAAAATGGGACGGGGTCTTATGTAATATTCCGTATTCATGAAAAAGACAGGGGTCCCTGCCCCCTGGTCCGCGCGATTGGCTCCCACCTGCAAACCCCACCCCCGGTCCGCACAATTGCCTCCTGCCTGCAATCCCTGCCCCCGGTCTGCACAATTGGCTCCCACCTGCAAACCCCGCCCCCCAGTCCACGGAATTGGCTCCCGCCTGCAAACCCCACCCCCGGTCCCTCCTTTGCTATGCGCTGATAGGTGGGAGGGCTTTCTCTTCTGGGCTGCCTCTAATCAGCAGCTCCGGCTCCTATCCTCCTTCTGCGCCATTCCTGCCAGGTTTAAAAAATGGGACAAAATTGAGGCTTTTATCAAAATGACGGGACGGTTGAAAAATGCTAAAAAAATGGGACTGTCCCGTTCAAAACGGGACGTATGGTCAGCCTAGGATAGACCGATCTGCCCAGTGCCAGTTGGAAAATTATCCTACAGCAATGTTAGCTTATCAGTGCAAATTAAAGATAAGGATCTGCAAGAGGACACATCCAAGCTACTATCTACATCTACCCAAAATGGATGATTCAGATGGATAATTATAAAACCACAAAATGGAAGAATGAAACATACAGCAAATAAAATTCAGCATACAACCAACTTTAATTCTTAGTCTGTTTTACAGAAGACCCTAAAATCCTTTCTTGGAACAAAAAGAACTGGAAAATGGAAGGGCCACAGATATTGTTTCTCCTAGATGCAGACACCTTTTTGCCAATTTAGATCAAACTGTCCAACATGTCTTTTGTAAGGTCATATGAAGTTTGTTTTGACATGTAAAGACAAAGCAAAAAACAATATTAAATTCCCCATGACTACTAAAACAATCAGGAAACAAAACATCTAAATTATTAAAATCACCATAGCAAGCAATGTGTTGCCTAAGAGGAATACCTTATCTATCATCAGATTATTCTTAAATTATATTTATTTGTCCTGCTATCTGAAAGAAGATGGTGTATATCTTAAGCAGTGTAAGGTAATTCATGGATAAGAATGATTGGACCAAGTTCTTCCTGGCACATAACCTGTTTATCAGATCTTGTATCCAATGTAGTCAGCTAAAGCTTAAATCATCATAAATTGGTTATTCTTTAAGATGCTATAAGATTTGTTGCTACTGCTTTTATTTTTAACCTTTATTTAATTAAACATAATGGGGAAAAAATAAGGAGCCAGCTTGGTGTAGTGGTTAAGGCACCAGGCTGGAGACTGTGAGCTCTAGTCCTGCCTTAGTCAGAAGCCAGCTGGGTGACCTTGGGCCAATTACTCTCTCAGCCCTAGAAAGAAGGCAACGGCAAACAACTTCCAAAATCTTGCCAAGAAAACTGCAGGGATTAGTCCAGGCAGTCACCATGAGTCAACAGTGACTCAAAGGCAGAAGAACATAGATAGCAAAACAGCATAAATATGGATACTGTATATGTTGTTCATACATGTATATATGTAGATAAAGTTGTACACAACTGTTTCAATAAAAAATGACCATCTTTCATTGCAATCTTCCATACATAATCCACATCTACAAGCAACTTGTTCATAAGATTCAAGTAATTCCAGGTCTTCAGTTCACTGAGTAATTGGAGCCATTAATTTATCTGTTGAAGGACTCATCTCTTAGAAATAAGAAGGGTGCAGAGGATCCTTTTCCAGTCATCAATTTCCATATACGTATGCAGTTCAAAAGTCATCCAAAATATTAAACTCAGTCTCAAAGTCAAATTAATATATGTAGTTACTTCTTCCCAGAACATAACAACTTTAGGACATTGCAAAAACATACGTTTTAACAAAGCATTATTCTTATTGCATGTTGGCTTTTTGCTGTTTATGCTGCAACAGATTAACATAGCTACCTTTCTGGAAGCTGTCTTTATATGCCTCACAGCAGAAGTGCAGGCATGAGAAAAAATGTGAAGTGTCTGCCCAATAAATGAAAAACAAATGTGTGCTTAATATGCTATAAAACTGATTATGCAGAAAGGCTCTTAATCTCCTTCAACTGAAAAGGAGTAACATTCATTAATGTTCTACTTATGTAAACCTAAGTTTAATTTAAACCTTATGTGCTATTTTCTCTCCCTGCATCAATATTAACGAATCCTAGCTACAGAGTAATATAACATAATTTAAATCATATCTCACTGTGGGAGAGCAGGCTGCCAGAGAAATCACAGGCACCTGTGCTGCCTCCCTCCCTCCTATTTCAAACCTCCTCCCAACGTCAGGACAGCAGAGCGGCTGATAAAAAAAAGCCTCAGCTTTGTAACAGCTGGGGAGGAGACGAGAGGAAATAGGAGGAGATGCGAGGAGATAAGCAGAGATGGGTGTGTTCGGAGGTCCTGCAGCAGCCACAAAGGAAAACAGCCAAAGGAAAGGAGAAGCGTTTGTTTTCTGCACAGAGACTTTGAGGTCCCGAGGAAACAGAACGAAGATGCAAAGTCCTGCAGCAAACCAGTGAGAAGGGGCAAGTGTTGTGCAAACTGTGGAGTCCTTGGTGCTCTCTGAGCCTTGTTGTTTTCTTGCAGCTACAAATATTCTCTTCAGTTGTGCAAACTGCCCAATAACAGAAGCTCCATACTAGCTGTAGTAACAGTAGGCCAGTAATAGTAGTAGTAGTAGAATAGTTAGAATATATTTGTATTAGTATAGAATAGAAGTAGTAGTATAAGGCATAGTAAGATAAGAATAGAATAATATTGTATATTATTATTATTATTTATTATTTACGTATTTATACCCCGCCTATCCCCTCCCTAGACGGAGGGCTCTAGGCGGCTTACAATCATTGAATCATACATATTATACAGCATATATATTAACAATGTTTAACCACGCATTAGGGAGGGGGTGAGGGAACCGGCTCTTCTTCCGCAGGTATCGGACTACATACCCCAGAATCCCTCGCTTCCGAGCCGGCTGCTGACGTCCAGGAAGTTGTCATTTCGGGATCCGCCGTCCTCCGCCGCCATCCACGGGATTCACCAGATCTTCTTCAGTCCGAGGGCGACCCTCCGAAAGGATGCCAGCAAATTGTCCCACGTAAGTGGTACCCATTTATCTACTTGCCTTAGCTTTCAAACTGTTGGGTTGACAGGAGCTGGGGCAAGTGGCGAGCGCTCACCTCGCCACGCGGATTCGAACCACCGACTTTATGGTCGGCAGTCTAACAGCTCAGCGGTTTAACCTGGATAGTTTCCTTAGTAATACAGTTTCATTAGTAATAAGCTAGGATAGTTAGATATTAGCTCTAATCACACAGTCACATAGTTTTGAAAGATTCACTTTTATACTGTAAATAGTTTTGTATAAATAATAAATAATATATTATTTATTATAATAATAATATAAATAATAATAATATAAATAATAATAAAACACCTCCCCAACCTATAAGGGGAGATATAAAACTCTAAGTGTTGTAGAGTGCAGTGCTTTTTGGGAGATAATTTTGAGCCTGAAACAATTATCATACACTTCAGTGAGGCTTTTGTATTCATATCTATTCATGGAATTATTTTATTTTATTTTATTTTATTTTATTTTATTGATTGATTGATTGATTGATTGGATTTATCACCGCCCAACTCCCCCAAGGGGGACTCTGGGCAGTTTACAACAGAATTGTAACCAATACTTGAAGCAGTGTTATTTTAGGGTACCTACTGCTGACAATATTTCATTTTGTAACAAAGCTAGATGCCAAAGCACTTTGTTTCATACAAACATTTAAATGATTCCTTCATGCCCTGCCATAAATAGAAGTAAATTCCTGGAAGTTAGACATGGACTTGGTGATTATTACTGTATATTCTCTCCTACTGAATTCAAAAATTGAGGGGAAAAGCCTTTCTCTGTAGAAGGGGCAATGCAAAACTGCAGGTGCCATGAAGATATTAAGATAATAAACCTTATTAAAAGCAATAACTCAAGAAATGACAATTTTAAAAATGGGCAGAACCAAAGTGTACAGTAGGCAAGCATGTACAGTATATGCGCAATAGAGGCGGATGAAAAAAAATGTTTTGCACTTGATGGATAGAATCAACAATATATCATATGAAAATGAAAATGCAAGTAATAAAGCAACAACTTTAACACACAAAAGGCAGCCCAGGGGAGTTGAGATTTTGAGACAAGAAACTGGGAACAACTTTTCTGCTGTCTGCCAGCATAAAATCTAGATGCTGCCTTCCCACAGGCTTCCAGGTACTTATCTCAAATGGTGATAAAAAGTAGATAGGGTGGAAGAACAAATTGGAATAAGAAACATGCCACTGTAGCAGGAACTGAATACATACTCAGGTTGCACTACAAAAACTCAGGTTGAGTTTTCATGGTGATGGTGGAGTTTAAGGAGCAAAATGGAAGTTTAATATTCTGCTTAAAGCATCCTTAATTCTCACCCTGTATTCCTGGGCTTTGGGTAGGAAAATCCAAAGCATCTTCCTTTCTCTTTGCTTATAGGTGGCTGAAGGATGGTGGAAGCGCAAAGAATTCCTTGGCTAGTCAAAAATGTGCCCAGAGGTTCATCCTGACTAGTGGCAATCTTTGTAAGTATATTTTACTGGGTAACCCTTGGAAGAAGTAGTTTGCCAGTGAGGTTAAAATTACCATATAGCAGTGGGTAGTAATACAGTAGTAATACAGGTAGTAATACTGTAATACAGTCAACAAAGGTGGACTGTTACTTTCACATGCTTGTGAGGGATTTGTAAAATAATCTGTCCTCTATAAAAAAACAAAATATTAGGCTGATGAGACTATTATCTGATCCAGCAAGGCTGTTCTTTAAGCAGTGTGAACATGATAAAAGGTTTTTTTTTAATCTATTCCACAGTCCAAGCTCAGTGTAAACTTGCCACAGATACAACTATTCTTCCTTATGCACTTGTATCCTAGACTTATATGACAAGCATAAAGTATCCATAACAGAATAGCAACAGAATTGAATATTATGCTATGGAAATCCTTTATATGTAAGTACCATAAGCGTATATGGAACAAATGTGGTGAAGTCTCTAGATACATCTCCTAAAGTTACAAGCATGAGCACCCCAATATAGCTGATTTTCTTTATCATTTAGGTAAGAGCAATCCGATCTTGAAACGTTTGAGGTTACCAAACTTGCAATCCCAACTAACATGAACATAAAACTACAAGGTTTAAAAAACAGAAAGGGAACCAACCTGTGGTAATAAATCTTAGCTTAATCCCAGAGGCAAGGTAAGTGCAAGTGCTAACCATATTTACTAGAAAGGAAGTCTCATCTAAGTTAGTATGATTTCATTCTGACTAAACATGTTAGGACTAGTCAGTCAGCTATTTAAATTAATCAGGCGTCTGTCTGAAGACTGTGCAGATTGTATTTTCAGGAAGCTGTTAAATGCAAGGGACAAAAAAAAAGTGCTGTAGCAGTATAGAGCTGGTCTGATGGGACTGCAATGTTGTTCAAGCAAAGCTGCAGCATAATCAGTTTAGGTTAATGGTTAAGTTAACTGTATGAATAATCCAGGTGCAATAGCTTACAGAATTCCATTTGATAAATTTCTTCTATAACAGAAAATCTCTTGGTTCTCTTATTATCAATACACTCACAATATGTTTGTCCATATAATGTTTAAGTGTATCATTTAGAGCTAGTATCAGGCATAGAGAATGAATGGATATTCCAGGCCGCATCCAATGCTTTTTCTGTGATCCTCCACTGCTGCTCCACAATGCTGATGTTGACCTTGGCTGATCCTGAAAAAGTATATATGATGTTTTCATGATGTTTTATTTACATCAGAAAATACCAGGAAAATAGGCTAGACATAATATTGTAGTGTCCTTCTGCGTTCACATAATTGGGAGATCACAGAGGGAAAACATGGTAGCAGAGTGTTTCCACAATCATCAGCAAAGTATTTGGAAACAGAATGACTCTTATCTCCTTGTGCCCTAGGCCCCAAACTAACTATGGCTGCTTTAGTGACATGTCATACTTTATAAGTGCCCAAACATGTACAGGAAAGAGCCCAGTGAGAGGGCGGAATATAAATCAGCTGAAATAGCAAATAAATTAAAGTCTCCTTTGAGCTAATCTTGACTCCTAGTGATTTCATGGACATGTCTGTGTAATTTTATTGGCAACAGTATGGAAGTGCTTCACCACTGCCTTCACTGGGAGATATGTAGGGTATACCATAAACTAGGCCCCATAGGCCAATCACAATATGTTTTATTATTATTTTTTCATAAAAAGGTTACCGTACTTAGGAATATTCAAAGGTTAAGCATCAAACAAGTAACAAAGCATTTAGAAGAAAATGGTAACCAATTTAAACATTTAATGTAATTTATATAATAAATTGTCTATGGGGCCTGACTTTTGGTATACCATACATATAAATACACTTTTTAGTGTACATCCCTGGTAGTTTTCCATCCTAGAATGCATTAAGTTGGACTCTGCTTAGCTTCTGAGACTAGACAAGTTCAGCTAAGTGCTTCATTTGTTATTGTGTAACAGCAAATATTTTCTCCACACATTTTGCTTTAGATGAATCAAGACTTAAAGGAGAACTTTAATGTTCTGTTGTTGAGCCCTGAGCTGCTGCCTAAAGAGTCTGAGTCTTTTCTACCCCACCACCCCACCAAAAAAAAAAAACTGTCAAGGGGGAGCAATACATGCATTGTGCCATTTTTTTCCAATGTGATGATATTACAATGTGATGATAATACCGTGTATTAAGTAGAGTCTTGGAACATGAAAGTGAATGGGAAGCACTGAAGTATTATTATTACTATTATTATTACTATTATTATTATTATTAATTATTATTTATTAAATTTATATGCCGTCCAATTCCCAGAGACTCTGGGCGGTTTAGTGGTTAAGGTGCTGGGCTAGAAACCAGGAGTCTGTGAGTTCTAGTCCCGCCTTAGGCATGAAAGCCGGCTGGGTGACCTTGGGCCAGTCACTCTCTCTCAGCCCAACTCACCTCACAGGGTTGCTGTTGTGGGGAAAATAGGAGGAGGAAGGAGTATTAGGTATGTTTGCCGCCTCGAGTTATTTATAAAAATAATAAAGGCGGGATAAAAATTAAATAAATTAATAAATGAAACATGAAAACATGACAATAAAACAAGAAACAAAAAAGGATAGAGATGGCAGAATGACAAACCGTGTGGAAAGAAAACCACCTAGGTTAAAGGGAGGCTTCAGTCAACCACACCAAAGGCCTGGGTGAAAAGCCAGGTCTTTTTTTGTTTATTCGTTAAGTCGTTTCCGATTCAGGCCCTTTTTAAATACCAGCAGGATGGGAGCATCCTTAAACATCCCAAATGCCAAGAGCAAGCTCATACTTTGAGTATCCTTACACTGTCAAAATGCACAAGAAGGAAAAAGCAGATTTAGAGAAATCCCAACGTTTGCAGAAGTAGGCAAAATCTATAGAGTTGGGATGCTCATTTTCTAGGATGGGAGGGTAGAAGAGAGCTAGATGGGTGGTCATTGGACTGGCCATCTCACCCAGTACCAATTAAAGAATAGGAGACTTCTAGATGACATGTTGTATAAATCAATAATCAATGCAAAGGTACAGTATTATGGTCATATGCCATGTGGCAAGCTGCCTGCTAGTCTTCATCACCCCTCCTTCACTGGCTGTGATAGCAGTGGTGGTACTGGCTGCTGCTTTAAACAAAGGACTATCAGCCCTAGACCCCCAGACACAGCACCTTATAAAACAAGCACAGTCAGCACAGAAACTGACTGACTTGTTCATGGAGACAAGTCAATTCAATATCCTGGAAAAGACTTTTGCTGCCTGGCTGGAATCCTAATAAAGAGCACTCCATGCTGCACTTTTTTGCTGCGGTTCCAACTGTATTATGTTGATATAATTAGTGATGTTTATGATTTACATTCTTTTTATTATAGATCCCCAGGGCACATGCATAGAATTCCCACTTCATTTTCAATATAGGAAGCATAGATAAAGCACAGGCGTATTTGGCTTCATCAGGATTGTTGTCATTTGCTTCCATGTGATGATCTCACATTGTCAGCCTCGCGGAGTAAACCATATAGGAATCACAAACAGATGAGCTAATTCTACTTTATTGTAAAGCTACATTGACAGAATTTTGCAAGTCTGAAAGTACAATTCTCCACCCCCCACCCCCACCAAAGCTCTTTTACAGCCCTAGAAACTAGGGTTGGTCTCTTCTGAGCCTCTTGCCCCGTCCACTATCCAGCTGCAGGCTATGCTGTCTCTTATCTGACTGTTCCCTTGGCAGGGTCTCTTTGCCCAGTCTCCCAAGGTCTTTCCCACATAACAAAACACACATCCACGGTAATTACCCTTAGCATGCATATGGATTTCATCTGTTCAAACTAATGGACCAGCTATTTAAAAGCTAGTTCTGCCAGAACAATGTTTTCTGTTTATGGGAATTTATAATATATGTGCTACTGTAAATATGGCATTTGTGCAGAGCAAAATTGCAGGAGGCATTCTTACAAAATCCAGGCAAATTTCTGTTTCTTCCTCAATAGACAGAATTTATAAGAGCTGTGCTACATAATTCTCATTGTAAGCAAAATCAATTGATCACGTACACACACACACACAAACAACAAAACATTTCATACAGTTCAAAAACATAACTATTTTTATCCCGCCTTAGGCATGAAAGCCGGCTGGGTGACCTTGGGCCAGTCACTCTCTCTCAGCCCAACTCACCTCACAGGGTTGTTGTGGGGAAAATAGGAGGAGGAAGGAGTATTAGGTATGTTCGCCACCTTGAGTTATTTATAAAAATAATAAAGGTGGGATAAAGGGATAAAGGTGGGCGTTGCAACTCCAGAGGATTCTGGAGGAAACAGATTATCTGGAGCCCTTCCAGTCAGGTTTCAGGCCGGGATATGGGACAGAGACCGCATTGGTCGCGCTTATGGATGATCTCTGGCGAGAGCGGGATGGAGGGAGTGCGTCCATCCTTGCTCTCTTAGATCTCTCAGCGGCCTTCGATACCGTCGACCACGGTATACTTTTGGGGTGGCTCGAGGAGTTGGGGGCGGGCAGCGTGGTTTTGCGCTCATTTGCCTCCTTCCTCCAGGGCCGTTCCCAGTCGGTGTTGATAGGGGAGGAGAGAGCTGACCCGAGACCCCTGACTTGTGGGGTGCCTCAGGGGTCGGTTCTCTCTCCTCTCCTATTCAACATCTACATGAAGCCGCTGGGTGAGATCATCCGTCACCACGGGATAAGGTATCACCAATATGCTGATGATACCCAGTTATACATCTCCATCCCGGGTGAAGTAAGTGATGCGGTCAATGCCTTATCTCAGTGCCTGGAGGCTGTGGGGGTCTGGATGGGGAACAACAGGCTTCAACTGAACCCTGGTAAGACGGAGTGGCTGTGGATTGATGGCCCTCCTGGATCCGGGAAGTTGTCATCTTTGGTTCTGGGTGGGGTTGCACTACCCCACTCGGATCCAGTGCGGAATCTGGGGGTCCTCCTGGACTCGCGACTCCTGCTCGAAGAGCAGGTGGCAGTCGTGGCCAGGAGGGCCTTTGCACAGCTTCGAGTTGTGCACCAGTTACGCCCTTTCCTGGATCAGGAGGCCCTCCATACAGTCACTCACGCCCTTGTCATCTCCCGTATAGACTATTGTAATGCGCTCTACATGGGGCTACCCTTGAAGAGTATCCGGAAGCTTCAGCTGGTGCAGAATGCGGCGGCGCGAGCAGTTATGGGTGCCAGGAGATCGGCACATGTGACACCTCTGCTACGCGAGCTGCATTGGGTGCCAGTTTGCTTCCGGGTCGAATTCAAGGTGTTGGTGATTACCATTAAAGCCCTACATGGCATAGGACCAGGGTACCTGAGGGACTGTCTTGTCCCGATAACGTTGGCCCGTCCCACCCGTGCATGCAGAGAGGGCATGCTTCGGACCCACTCAACAAGAGAATTCCATCTAGCGGGGTCCAGGAGGCGTGCCTTCTCTGCGATAGCGCCCGCCTTATGGAATATCTTGCCCCCAGAGGTGAGACTGGCCCCCTCCCTCCTGGCCTTTCGGAAGGCCCTTAAGACCTGGCTCTGCCACCTGGCCTGGGACGACGGAGGTAGTAGTGCCTCCTGGGGTTGGCTCGCCCCGTAGCTCCGTGATCTATCTGCAGGTTTTAATCCATCTTGGATTTTATTGTATTTATTTTTTGTTGTGTTTTTTAGATATTTTTGTATAGTTTTTAAATTGTATTTGTTGTAACCCACCCAGAGTCCCTTGCATGGGAGATGGGTGGGGAATAAATCTGAAAAATAATAAATAAATAAATAAATAAAAATAAACAAACAAACAAATAAATAAATAAAATAACTAGCTCATCAAACCATATGGAAAATAGCCATTCTGAAAAAAGAATAATCGTGATAATGTTTCTTCTTGGCTTGATTGATATTTGTGGAATTACTAGAAAAGGACAAGATATTATCATATCACTAAATATTATGATGGTTGTAGTTCTTTTGCCTTTGAAGCAATCTAGACATTAGGAATTATACGAATAGTTTTAAATATTTATGTTGCACTATATATTGTTCCTAGGGGGCGTGGTGGCTCAGCGGGTAAGACGCCAGGCTTGTCGATCGGAAGATCGCAAGTTCGGAGGTTCGAATCCCTAGCCCTGCGTGAGGAGTGAGCTCCCGCAGTAGCTCCAGCTCTTGCCAACCTAGCAATTCGAAAGCATGCAAATGCAAGTAGATTAATAGGTACCACTTCGGTGGGAAGGTAACAGCGTTCCACGTGCGTCATGCCGGCCACATGACCGTGGAAGCGTCTTCGGACAACACTGGCTCTTAGGCTAACAAACGGAGATGAGCACCGGCCCCTAGAGTCAGACACGACTGCACAACTGTGCGGGGGGTACCTTTACCTTTATATATTGTTCCTATCCAAATTAAATATCAGTTTGGTTTACAATTCACTTACAAATTAAGTATAAATTACAGGATTCTTACTTAGACATAAAATCACATTTTCAAGCAATACCTAAATAGACTTTTACACTAATTTTGCATTGAGGGCAGCATGGCATGGTTCTGATAAACATTGCTGTGTTGCATATATTTGCAGCACTGAATAAAAACTAAAAACTCCAGACAACATCAAGTTGAAGATGATGTATCAAAATATGTTGTTGTATTGTACAACCATATAGGGAAACCTGACTATAAAGTAACTGGGAGGCAGGGGCAGAATCTGACGGTGTACGAAAAAAATAAGAGTCCATGGCAAGTTCTGGCACGTCCTCACCAAGTAATACACATTTCTTGATAAATCCACCCAAGGAAAAGCAGTAACTGGAAGCAACCTGTTACTAACTCAGTCAATCAACAAAGCAGCAAACAACAGTCCAACCAAGGAACTACCAAGGAGAGTACAACACCCCCACCAACACAGGCAGGACAAGCCAGGGTATATAAACAGAGAGCAAGTCCCATCCCCTTTTCGCACTGAAGATGTTGCCTAGCCTGGCAATGAAACATCTGCAAGAAAACAACAAGGCTCAGAGAGCACCAAGGACTCCACAAGCAACCTGTTTTCTAAAGCAATGGGGACTAAATTCACCAGTGCAGGGACAGATTGAACGAGTGTTATATTTCTCTCAAATAATTTTGTACAACATATTAATTTGTATGAAAAGAAACAACTACAATAAATTAAAGGTACCAGCGTTAGCCACCAGAGCAAAATCTGTATTACCGCAATACCTTTGTTAAGCAAACTTGCTCAGCATTTGATAACACCTAATCTGAATGTCCACAGAACAAACTTCTGCACAAGATTTTAAAACTATAACTTCATACAGCATACCTTTCCGAAGTGTGTGTTGCAACACACTACTGTGCCGCCTGCGGTGTCCTGGTGTGTCGTGCACAAACCCGGAAGCCCTGATGGGGGGAACCGGAAGAAGCGGCACCCCGTCAATATGCGCTGCCGCGGCGATGGCAGCGGCGCTGATTGGCGGGGGTGCTGCTTCTTCCGGTTTTCCCCATCAGCGCTTCCGGGTTTGCACGCAACACACCAGGACACCACAGGCCCCGCCGCCATTGGTGTGTGTCACCAACATGAAAAGTTTGGAAAGCTCTGTCATACAGTCTCTGCCCAATTTTTTCAACATATTTTCCCCTCTGTCATTTTGCTCTGTGATTAGCTGTGCAAATCTTGCAGGTTTATCTTCTAATGCCAAGTTGTAGCAGTAAAAGACAGAAATCTGTTGTACAAAATTGTGAACCTAGATTTTGCAGTGTTGAAGTGGCAAAATTATTGTATTTTGTGGGGTGTCTGGAAAATTCTGTTCCTCTCTGGAGCAAACAAATGCAATCAAATGCACAATGAACCCAATACACCCCCCTAGTAGTTCTCCTGCAAGCCACAGGTAGCTGCTGCAACAACCTTCTTCTTCAAATGATGTATCTTGAAACCTGGTAGATTTGAGGTGGATTTCTTGTGAGTCTTAGAAATCCTGAATTTGAGATGACCTTCCACCCATTTTTCCCCTTGAAAGGGCCAAATGAAGAGTGGAGTCTTGCGAAATGGAGGGGCTTTGACCTAAGCATGTAGTAATGGTAACCCAGCCTCTCTCTGCATTCTTGCGGCCTCCGTGAAGACGGCCGAAAAAACACAGCTCGATTCATGTGGGAGTGGGGCTGCAGCAGACATCCTTTTCCTGTGAGTCTGAGCGCCGTCCAACTTCTGGACGGGAGAACAAGGAGGGAGAGGGAAGGCAAAGCGTTTTCTCTCTCCTCCCTCCTCCCTGGCTCGCCTTTCTTGAAACCTAGCTCTATTTTTTTGCTGATGTCAGAGCGATAGGAAGCTGACTCATGGTGAAAAACTTCCTTGCTCTCCTAGCCTGCCCTTGGCAGAAAATCGGTCCAAATTTTACAGGGTAAATTTGTCAGTCTGAAAGCAGCAGCCTGCACTCCGCCTCCGGGCGCATTTGTT
Source organism: Charina bottae (assembly GCA_023362775.1). NCBI lineage: Eukaryota > Metazoa > Chordata > Lepidosauria > Squamata > Charinaidae > Charina > Charina bottae. The sequence goes on along the minus strand of JALMGJ010000004.1, from coordinate 91,316,193 downwards.
CGAGCGATTTGCTTGCATGATGTCACCGGAGAGTAATTCTGGCGGGGATTTTTTTTTTTAATCACCAGCCAGGAGTTGTGCCTGCAAGTCGCTCTCTTTTGTAACGCGCCCTCCAGCGACCGGGTAAGCAGAAGGTGCCAGCGGTGGCTGATACGAAGCATGTGGCATAGGAGGTACTGCGCCTTTAAAGTCACTTCCAGGAGGTCTGAAGGAAACGCTGCTCACCGGACCAAACGTGCAATCCCAGTACAAAGCTGAACATGAAGACGCAGAATGGTCTTTCTTTCACACTCAGAAAAAGTTTAGCCTAACTTACTACCGGGTATAAAAGCGCAGCTGTATTTTCGTGGAGTGGTCTGCAGTGCACTGGATGTAAGATGAAGTTAATGTAAGGACGCCACAATATTACCTCCCTTGGTGCCACAAACTCACTGTTCGGCGCACATAAAAAGGATGCAGAGCGATCCGGTGAAAAGCCGTTTCAAACGCCCCTTACATCCACGAGAAACTGGGCATGACATTACAGTTTCTTTCTCCCCTTTTTTAATCGCCTCTTCGGTCCTGCCTCCTAACTCTTGTCCCGAAGGGAATGAACCATTCTTGGAGCGGGAGGGGTGGCTTGGTTCTTCTGTTGGAAAACGGAGGTGGGGTACCCTAATGGGCGGGACTGATTGTTGCTTCGGTTGAGCTTGGGGGAGGAGAAGGAGGGACTGGATCCTGTCCGGCTAGGAAGGAAAGGCTCCAGTTAGCAAGTGTCGGAAAACGAGTCTCTGGAGTGGCTCGAGAGAGAAGGATGTACAAAAAGCTGGAGGACGAAGAGGTGAGTGTGGATCGACGGTGGGACCCAGGCAGCTTTTGTGCTGTGCGCGCAAGTGAGCGAGCGAGCGAGCGGAGGATCTGGCTGGGTGGGAACGCAGCTTCGCAGGGAAAGGGGCATCGCGTGAGAAAGGATTGCGCCCGCGGAGTCCGGAAACCGAACAACCAGTTCAAGAGGAAACGTTTAACACTGCCCCCTTGTCTGTCCCCCTCCCCCTCCATTTACCCTCTACTATTACTATTTTAGACCTCAAAACCTTCCCACTTCTCCCCCTCTGCTTTTATTTTCAGTAGCAGCCTGTTTTGTCTGAAGTGAGGTGAGCGTTTAGCTGGGCGGCGCTTTCCATGGATTGAATCTTGCCGTCCTTTTCTTTAGCAATCCGGGATGCTTTATTCCTCCCCGTTCCGCACATGTCTGCTGCGGGATTGCTTAGATTAGGCTTCCAAGCTTTCGGAGTGAAATGGGGCACCCAGCGTTTGAAGTCGAAGTACTGCTGACTTGGTGTAACTGTTCCCCTCCGCTGGGAATAATGTGCTACGCAAAAGCTTTGGCTAGACCCCCCTGGAGTTGAGGAGATTAGCGCTTGCCTTGAGGCAGATTTTATGAAAACACAACTAAGCAATTTCCTCTCACCCAGGTAGGATTTGATTCTTGAGTACTTCTTCCCCTAGGGATTCCTTACTTGGTATGTGTTTCTCTATTAGGTATGCTTTGAAAAAATAACTTGGTTAAACAAAGCTTTTTAATACTTTATTGTTTCTCTCTCGGGGGATTTTTAATACAGGAACAGGTCTTCCAGTGGGATGTGGCTAGTGTAATTTAAAATAGAGCTCTGGGCATTGCTCTACAGGAAACCAGCAAATGAAGACCCATATTTACTGTTTGTATACAAGCATGTGTGCATTGATAGTTGTCTGTCTGTCTGTCTGTCTCTACCTATCTACCTATCTATCTATCTCTCTAATATATATGGCCGCCCATCTCACACAAAGTGATTCTGGACACCATACAATAAAACCAACTATTAAAACATTCTACAAAACCACTTGAAAACAGTGTATGAAAGATAAGAAAGAGGAGGTAGAGGTACATCTTTCATAAGCTAACATCCTTTTAGCTATTTGCTTAATAGCTAAAAGGATAGCAGCTTCAGGTTGGGCCATAATAGGTTTTGGTGCTCTTTTGAAAGGGCTGAAGATAGTGATATGGGAGCCCTTGATACTTACATCAGAGAAAGCAATTTTATAAACAAGGAACAGATGGCAGAGATCTACAAGGCCAGGAAAAGAACAGGCAGAAGTCAACTCAAAAAAGTGAGAAGAGGCAGCCCAGGAGTTGAAACCTGGATCTGACAGATAGATATAAACATTTGTTTGTTTGTCACATTTATATCCTGCCCATCTCCCCCACAAGGAGGGAGATATATGTTTGTATTTCCTACGTGCTGTTATATAGAAAACTTTTTGAATATGTGGATTCCCAATTCTCCACACTAAAACTACTTCATAGGCTTCTTGTGTCTTCTTGGGAATGTTGAGCTGGAAATTTTAGTTATGCCTGGTATAAAACTTTGATAACTTGACTTAGTCTGTTGTATAAACCTAGCTGACAGCCAGTTTGGTGTAGTAGCAAAGGCATCAGGCTAAAAACCGGGAGACCAGGAGTGCTAGTCCTGCCTTAGGCACAAAGCCAGCTGGGTGACCTTGGGCTAGTCACTCTCTCAGCCCTAGGAAGGAGGCAATGGCAAACCACTTCTGAAAAACCTTGCCAAGGAAACTGCAGGGACTTGTCCAGGTAGTCTCAGAGAATCAGACATGATTGAACGGATTTTTTTTTTTTTTAAAAAAAACCCTAGCTGCTGTAATTTGTAAACTGGTTTATGGTGTAGCATGATTTATGAATCCATGGTATCACAGAGTATTGTATTGTATAGCAGTGTGTTGTACTGCTTCAAGTCCCACAATAGGAAGTTGTCTTCCTTTTAACTTCTCTGGAGCCCCATTCTTTTCAAATTGCCAAAGGATGAGTAGTAGGATTCTACCCTTATTGTGGTATTATTGTAGACTCATCAGTTGTATAAAATGCTATTTATTTATTTCTCAATAACATCAGTAAGCAACTCATAGCCAGCCCGTGATCTGGAAAATCCCACTGACTCCCCTCCCACCTCACCCAAGCACAGATTGCTGTTCTAATCCTGGAATTTGGAGGAAAGAAACAAGATTTTCCTGATTATTTGCTGGAAGGAAGATTCTTAACTTTCTCCAGTGATACCCTTCTGCAAGTCCACCCTGGTTTCTCCACTTTGCCAAGCAGTTGTTTGGCACAGTGGGAGAAGTATAATTTGGGGGAGCTAAAAGACTGTTCACATCTTTGTGGAGCTCTGTGAATTGGAAACCTTTGGTCCATTGGCCTAATCTAGTTTTACCATGCTGACCTCTTTATCCCATGGAGCCTTAAGGAAGGCCCCCTACGTTTCTCCTGAGTCCAACTTGTGTCATTTGTTGAAAGCGTGCCTGCCAGGATGATTCTGGTTAGCTCATCAATCTTTATAATGTAATAAATCTGTTATTCTTTAAGGTGACATTAAGCATGTTGGATAAAAGTGGTAAAAAATGGGGCTCTGCATCTAGTCTAATAGATAGATTCTAAGAGCTGGGAGGCAGAGCTTTAAATCTTATCACTGTCTAAAACTGCAGGGTGCTTTCCCTAAATGGATTTACAAGAGCTGTTTGTTGGCCCATTCCTATGCTGTTGCATTTTCTAAATGGGAACTTGTGCAGGTGAGATGCTGAAATAACTTGCACATTTCTGTGGAAGAAGTACAGAAAAAAGTGTGAGGCATTTCAAACACTGTTACTACTGATGTTATCCACAGTTGCTTTAGTAACATCTAAACAACTACTATGTGCAAAATAGAAATAATGGTAAAGCATTCTGTATTTTGCAAAGTACTGGACAGAGCAGCAGTTACATATGAAAGCTGTTATTGTGTCACTGCTAGATTCCTTTAAGTATTGTTCCAGTCTACCAGTGCTTTGTAGGTGACTGATTTGGTAATGCCGGTCACATGTACTGAGTAGAGCTTTGAATACACACATAATAATTAACTGCCTTGCAGAACTGTGTTAACTGCCATGCAAAGCAAGTTACAGAGCTCTGAAGTCAGCTTGATTCTTGTCCCCACTTTGAGACAACTATGTGGGAGGTTGAGAGTGCCTGTTCCTTGGAATGAGTTCCTGAAGATTTCTAAAATCAAAAAATTTAGCAACTGCTCCTTCAAAATTGTGGGTGGGTGGGTGGGGGTGAGGTCTTAAAAGAAATATTCCTTATCAAGATAAAACTTCTCTTGAGCCAGGCCTTTAGAAAGTGACAGCAAGTTGACCCAGGATTACTTGGGAGGCACATCCGTGTTCAGTAGCCAGTGCCAGAGGCACTGGGAGACTATTTTATATACAATTGCCCTACTGATGAAATAAATGTTACAAATTCCTTCAGCAACATATTTGAAAATGCTCTCAGAGTTTCACACATTTCAAAAAGTAGACATTTGCAACTGGGGTTCAGCATGTTTTCCTGATATTAATACAGTGTGTAATATCTACAACTTCTTTATAGTACATCTGTGTCCTTCATATCAGCCTTTCAAAGGAAATGGGGGATTTAAGAACATTTTCACATCTGATGTTATACTTCAGCACTTCAGCATGTTTTCCTGATATTAATACAGTGTGTAATATCTACAACTTCTTTATAGTACATCTGTGTCCTTCATATCAGCCTTTCAGAGGAAATGGGGGATTTAAGAACATTTTCACATCTGATGTTATACTTCAGCACTTTGAAAAATTTCTTGCAGCTGTAATGGGAATGTTATTCCTAGATTGGCTGGAAAAAATATTAGATTTGCTGTTTTTCCACTTTATATCCAAATTAAAAATTACCACACAAGAGGTTCAAAGAAGCATTCCACATGACATCTGAAAGTATGCCAAGTTTGCTTAATATAATGCTTTTCTATCCAAGCTGGCTTTTATCACTGGCATATTTGTATGATAAAAACAATGTTAGGAATATCGTTGGATTATCTTAAAGTTTTACATGCTTCTTAAATATTATTTTGATACTGGTTTTATAACTGGTGTAAGACAGTGAGATAGGATGGGGATACAAATCTTGTTTTAAAAATAAATGTAATTTTCAAGACATAGTGGCTGTGAACAATTAAGAGAAGCATACTTTCTAAATATACTCACACCCATGCATATGTTGTTCTGAAGTTGTAATACTTAGAGTTGCGTATGAGACTTTCTTGAGTGTGTAGATTGAGACCCCTGTAATGATCCTTCCTGTTCTATCACTAATGAGATTTTACTTACATATGGAGAAACTGTTGTTCTGATTCTGACTAAAAGCCTTGGGCTCAGTCACATGAGGCTATGAAATAAACATACTCTTATGGTTATCTTGGACACAGTCATATATGCCAATATGGAAGAAAAGCATACTTACATGAAAAGGCAGTTTGGTGTAGTGGTTAAGGCATCAGGCTAGAAATTGGGAGACCGTGAGTTCTAGTCCTGCCTTAGGCATGAAACCAACCGGGTGACCTTGGGCCAGTCACACACACACAGCCGTAGGAAGAAGGCAATGGCAAACCGCTTCCAAAAAACCTTGCCAAGAAAACTGCAGGGACTAGTCCAAGCAGTCGCCAGGAGTCAAAAACTGACTCGAAGGCACACGCACATACACACGAAGACAAGCCCCACTGGACTCAGTGAACTTTCTTTAGATAAATATATCTGATGTCAAACTGCATGTTATTTAATATAAATAAACCAAAATAATTGGTCAATACTTTGGAAGAAGGAAGGATTAATTATTATCCTAAGATTTGAAACATGAAAATAGAGATTTTTAAAAATATTAAACTGGCGAAGTAAATGAGAATGTGGAGATAGTCATTTAATAGTTCCAGTACAAAAAAAGCAGGGAAAATAAGAAGTACAAATCTTGCCTCCTTCTCCCCTATCTCATATTTTAACTATTGTGCCACTAAATGGGTAGGAAACAGATACATGGCTGTGTCTGAATGCCAATTGTCTCCTCTTTTCAAAATCCTATAATCATAGAAGTAGGATCTACATTATCCTCTAATACAGTACATTGCTCCCCAGCCTAGTTTTTTCCAGATATGTTGGCACCAACATTCCCAGAATCTCCAACTTGCATTGTCTGATTGGAGAAGAATGCCTTTAGTCAGTTTGCATGGGTCAAAAGATTTTTTCCACCAGTACATGGTTGGCATCTTCTGCCTGCATAGGGCTGAGGCACCTTTCAGTTGCCAACACACAACATGCCTCAAATTAGAAATAAGTCTTACAGAACGATTTATAACAATCCTTTAGGGAACAAGGTCCAATTCACAGACTTTATTTTGCTGAAACAGTACTCTAAATAGCAAAAGTCTTTTTTAGGAATGCAGACATATTACTCTGCTGTGTGTTCATAGTATAGTTTGTATGAGTGTGTGTTTTATCAATTATTATTGCTTTAAAAAAACACTCATCTTTCTAAATTAGAGATAAGCAAAGTACATTGGTCAAATTTAGTCTCTTAGTAGTGTTTCCAGCCCAGTGATATGAAGTGATAAATGGACAACCGTACATAGTCGTAAAATGGACTGATATACTTATTTATTATCTGTAGCAGTGTTTCTCAACCTTGGCAACTTTAAGATGGGTGGACTTAAACTCCCAGAATTCTGGGAGTCGAAATCCAGCCATCTTAAAGTTGCCAAGGTTGAGAAACATTGATCTATAGTATGGATTATGTAGAAGAATGCCTTGATCTTTAAGTGACTAATTGGTTAGCTTCATCAGTTGCCAAGAATATATAGATTACATAGCTCTCCATTCTTTCCAGTGACCATCCAGATATGATATACAGTATGCAGATAGAACTTGAAGGAAATAATCATCATTTTTTATGTTGCAGTGGAATACATGAATTTTGAATGTGGAAGATCAAGTTTTTATTACTACACTTCACTTTACATATTGCATTTCCTGTGTAAACTAAAAGTGCCATATGTGGCAGGTGTCCTCTGATTTATCCTCACAATAAAAAGAGTGTGAAATTGGTTGGACTGTCTACCAGTGAAGTATGTAGTGAAGTTGTCAGTAGTCCCAGACTGACACTTTATGTGTGTATAGTATGCCTTTGGTTACTGAGGTGTCTTCCTCCTCCATCCATAAGCCTTTCTTTCCCCAACCAGAAGAGATGTCCCGAGAGTCTGTGGAGCACACTCCAATTTCCCCTTAAGCTGTGCCTCACTCTCTTTCCCCTAAGAAAGAAACACGTTTCTATGGTTTGCCCTGAGAGAGAGGGAGAGAGCCGCCACCATCCACGTAGAAACATGTGAAAGAAGGTTGTCAACCCTGCTCTAAACTTGTTGTGTAATTGAACAACACACCTCTCAATCAGTGTTAGTTTTCTCAATAATAAACTCAATAAATTTCTCAAAAATAATCTCTAAATATCCAAAATGTAACTTAGCAATAAAGGGATAGAAATGTAGTTTCAGTAAGTTTCTGTATCATCGGTTATCCTTTCATCTTTAAGAGAATTCCCTTTAGAGACTAACTAAACAACTAACAAAAAACTTATTATGCAAGTGCTGGCTAATTTTGTATTGCAAGTGTTTGTATTTAAATGTTTGCATTTCAGTTAATATTTTTGTTTGTTTGTTTTTATCTTTGTGTTGTTTCGCTTCCTTCTGAAATCTGTTATCCAACATAGTAACATTTTTTTAACTTGGCATATACTTGGAAAAAAATTAACAATATTAGGAGAATAAAGAAAAAAACATGAGAAATGGATACAAGAGTCATTCATAATTGGATGTATGTAATAAATATGTTTGTGAATGTGTGTTTAAAACAATAGTAACATTCTGTCAAAGCTTGTCAACAGGAGGACCTCGTTTAGCAACCACAATTGAGACCAGCTACTTGGTCATTAAGCAAAGTGGTTGCTAAATGGAAAATCATGTGACTGCAACTGTGCTTACAGTTTTACTTTAGCTTTTCTTTGCTTTAGACCATCAGAAGAATATGACCCCAAACAGCTGGGTGAACCGAAAGGTTGGGGAAGGTTTCGAAAACTCAGCTCATGAGGAAGCTGGGTAAAACGGAAATCTTATAGCCCTTTTTCCCCACTCCCCTATCCTTTGGAATGCTCACCTCGCTGTTGGGATAATTAGCAAAAAGAGAATTAATATTTGTATTTATTTATGAGCTTGTTAATTTGCAGTTAGCACTTTTTTAGGGAAGTGCTTGCCTGCAGGGAGAAAAGCAGTTCAGAAAGAGATTGCTTGTTTAGCCATCTCTCTGCTCTACAGGGGAGTTTGTCAAAAGTCTGTTTGCTTGAGCTTTTTTTTCTAAATTAAAAAGAAAATATCTAAACTGTAACTGAAGTAGAAAAGCATTACCAATCGATTAGTGCCTTTGGTAGGTAGGTGGTCATATGATGATAGATATGCTGAGTGCATCTATAACCAAATAATTCTTATTTTACTGCCCATCTATGTTTGGAGGAGAAGGCATTCATAGCAACTTATTACTTGCAGTAGGTAACTTAGATGGCTGACTTGGATCCTAATATCCAAGTTCTCCATCTCTCTCCAAAGTCCTCTTTGCACTTTGAAAAATTCATGCTGAGTAATGAAAAGCAAGAATGGAGTCAGTAGCACAAGGAGTGTTTTGGCAAAAAGGGAAGCAATGACCTACACACCCCTCCAAGAATCATGTGACTTCTACATGGACAATGCCATTTTAGATCCAACTACGTATTTTGTTGTATTGGGATATGTCAGGTTTTCCTCCCAGGAATTTGGAAACAATCCAAAGAACAAGTCTCTCAGAGCCCTGATTTGTTGTTGTTGTTGTTGTTATTATTATTATTATTATTATTATTTAGATTTATATTACCACCCATCTCCTCCAACGGAAGACCCTGGGTAGTTCACAAATAAATATAAAATTCAAGTGCAAAGATGTTAATACTAAAAAAGGTTTCATGGGATCAACCAGCCCCAGGAGGAACCGTTAGCATTCCCCTCCCATGCAAGGCGGCAAAATATTTACTTACTAGAAGATGGTTAAGGTTAAAATACAAGAATTACATGGAGTATTCTGCTTTCAAATGAGAAACATCTCTATAAGCAATATTATGTAACACCAATTTTGCACATTTTCTTGCACTATTTTAATGTAAAGGGAAAGAGGCTTGTCTCTGGTTAAGATGGAGCAACTTTAATCTAAACTGCTATTATCTTTATTAGTATAAGACATAACTCTCACAGTGCTAATATTAATTTTTAATTTGTTAAGCCTATCAATGATGATATATTTCCTCAACCCATGAGGTATTTGCAACAGGAGCCTTCTTTTCCCTAATAATTATATTAAACTATTAAACTATTTTCCTCTTAAATTCATAGCCTTGCAGCTTATGTTGATATAGTATTCCCTTTCTCCTCCTCCCTATTATTTTGAGATATATAAAGAGCTATTTCTATGTAAAATAATGTAATCTATTATAGTTAAAATGCACACACACACACACACACACACACACACACACACACACACTTATACAGATGCACACTTGCAAATTGACTCCACTGCTCAAATTGTATGTTTTAATGAAATCCTAAGTCAGTGCTTTCCAAACTGCCGCCGTTGGCGACACACCAATAGCAGCAGCAGCAGGGGCGTGCACGGCAGGGGGCATGCAGTAGCGTGCACGGCAGCGGCGGCACCTCGTGTTTTCCGCTAAAACACGGAAGCGCTGATGGCGCGACGCCGCCGCCATGCACACAGCCGCCGCCATGCGTGCACCCCTGCGCTGCCGCCGTGCACGTCCACTTCCGGGTTGTGTTGCGACACACTAAACTCTGTTGCGACACACTAAAGTGTTGCAACACACAGTTTGGAAAGCTATATCCTAAGTGAATAGAAGCTGATAGAACTAATATGGACAAAATTGAACACAACGTCCTGCAAATTTGAATGCATACTTACTATTTATATGTACAGGTAGTCCTTGGTTAACGGTAGCAATTGGGACTGGAATTTCCATCGCTAAGCAACACAGTCGTAAAGTGTGATGTCATGTGACCACGTCGCCTAGTGACAGCAGTTCCAGCACTTCCTGGTTGCTGTTGTTAAGCAAATAACTGGGTCGTTAAGAGAGGCCGTCACATGGTTGCCATTTACAACTTCCTGCTGGCGTCCCCATTGACTTTGCTTGTAGGAAGCCGGCAAAGCAGGTCACAAATGGCGACCACTTGACCAGGGGACACTGCGACATCATAATCATGAGCCAAGCACCCAGATCACAATCATGTGACCATGGGGATGCTACGATGGCTGGAACTTCAAGGATCAGTCATAAGTACCATTCATTCAGTACCATCACAAGTTTGAACAGTTGCTGAATGAGTGGTTGTTAAGCGAGGACCACCTGTAGTTATTTCCATCCTGTGCCACTATAGAAGCTTGTCTAAATACTATAATGATTTTCCATTTATATGCCAAGAGAAAATGGTAGAATTGAAATCTGCCATAAATAAATGGAGGCAGTAATTGAGATCTTATTAAAAAGCAATATTTTGTTGAAAGTGCATGTCAATCAAAGGAAAAGATTGGTGCAAAATGGTACAAAACTTGAAAAGTTAAAGGGACAGGTAAACTTTTGCTGTAAGAAGTATTGAACCTGAAATGCAAAATCCACATGAAGAACAGGATAGAAAAGTGAGTTTTCAGCAACTCATTACATTAGCTGCTATGGTTATTTTCAACATTAAGAACTATTTACAATGAAAGGAATCTTTCAACCTACTTATAATGGGTGGCACATTTAGAATTTTTAAAGCATCTTTTTTTTGAGCTGGGGATGGCGACGGCCGACAGGAAGCTCTGGCGTGGGCTGGTCCATGAAGTCACGAAGAGTCAGAAGCGACTGAACGAAAAACAACAAAAATAAAAGCAGTCATTTTTAACCTAGTTTGTTATCCCATCAGTGTTGGCAAACTTCTGGATGTTTTCCAGTGTATAACAGTCCTGTCTAAAATGAACAGTGTTCTGTGTTGGAAAGGAGATGACTTACCCATGAAAGGGCTACCCATTCTGGACTGCAGAGTTCAGAGGACTACTAGATGGTGGCCAAGATATATAGAAAACTATAACCCTTTGCTTCCAACTAATGGTTGTCTGTATTCTTTTCAGAGTCCTGTTATTAAATGCAATTAAATTTATTGCAAAACCAATATTAAGGGAGACAATCAATTGCCATTATTTTTATGCCTATTTTAATATTAAAATCTTGATAATACTTTGCAAGGTTTTTTGCCTTAGCAGTAAGTCCTACTGATTTCAAAGGGGCTTATTTCTATGGAATGACATATTGCTATAATATTATTCAAGCTTGCCTCCATAGAAAGATATAGGAAAGGAAGAGAGTCAAACCATCACAGTCCTCTAGAATTGCCTACATATATTGTCTGGCAGACTTTTAAGGATGGAATATTTTACTTAATATTTAATTAAACACAGCTTGCTGTGTCATCTCAACCCTGGTAAACTGGTTAAACTCAATTCTGTTTAATGGAAGCACTAGCTAACCAATTAGCAATAGTTTATGAAAGTACCTAACTATAATTAAAATAATCACAATTTAGAATTCAGATGAAACACTTGCAATCTTGCAGTTAGCTGGACAGGAAGAGAAAAGTTAGGTTTAGGTCTGTATGAGAACTTAGGAAAGAGGCTTGGGTGGTGGTTCTTTTTTCTTTCCTTGCTTCATTCTGTACATGAAGCTCTTGCAGCCCACATGCTTCCCCTTTTCATATTTGCTGCATCCCATCCTCAGGAAAATGTGTGGTTACTAACTAAGCAGAGATAGCAACTTTTCCTGAATCTTAAAGCCTGAAAGTAGTGTTGGTTGTCATTGGAAGATTTTTAAAAGACTTGCTTTATGGGAGAACAGTTTGAAGGCTGGGGGTGGGGGGTGTCACTATTAGGGAGAAAATGGTTCACCTTCCACTTTTCAGTGTTCTGTATCTTCCTTGAATAATCACCTCAGGCATTGAAATAATTTTAGCTGTTGTGAGTGAAGGGAATGTTTCTGTGCATGAAAGTGAATACAGTGTGAGCTTGAGAAAATGTGCAGGGGCTATTTGCATGTATGAGCCCTTTATTGGTGGCATCTTACCTCACAGCATGCTGGCCTAGTTCCTCTTTAGAGCTGAAACAGATTCTCCATCATTTATAAATATGTATACAATCCCTGTTGAGTGTTGCATAAACAGTTACCTGATATTTCCCACTTTTTTCTCTTGTGGCTGATTTTATTACTTACATATTGGTAGGGCTTAAATGTTTTTTTCTTTATTTAAGGCAATAAGACAGTATGCTTGGTTTAAAACTTTTTGTTCCTTTTAATGTAATTTCCTTGGAAACTGCAAATGCAAATGAGTATCTTAGTACCTTTCGTACAAACTTGGCTGATAGAGTTGTTTTGAAGAATGTTTGTGAAGCTATGGGAATTAACTTTGGGTTGTTTACAGGTCTCAGAATTTACATGTTTTGATCTAACTTGGCTGTCATCCATCCCTTCTGACGAGCAACAACACAATGTCAAATAGAAATAATATTGCTTGCCACAGTCTTAGAACAGGTATGTAATTCATTACTTATGGGAATGTTCTTTAGCATTTAATGACCTGGAACTATTTACTAATTACGATGCAGTCCAAGTTAATCCAGGCTGTGCATGCTCTCTCCTCATTAATGTCTACTAAGATCAAAATAACTTACTTGCCTGTAAAATGTTTAGGATTGCAGCATCTATAGGCTTCATTGTTTGAATGTATTCTACACAAGATAAATTTTGGTTTGCTGGCCTCTCAAATAATGTTGAATCTCTAGTTTTCTGCCTTTTAAGAAACTAACAAGACAGTAAATACATTGTTTCAGTATAACTTTAATTAGCAAGTATTTGTTTACTAACATAGGAAATACCTACTCTGCAGTGAAAGTTAATCAATTTCAACTCTGATTGACCTACAGCCTTGAAAGATCTTCTTACCAAAACAAGCTGTTATGTTTGTATTAACCTGGAAATGCTGATAAAACCATATCAGAAATCATAATTAGCAAGAAAACACCATAAATACGACATCATTTTATTTAAAAATAATGTGACTAAGTAAAATTAGCACTGTAATATTTCATATTTTGCTTCTATGCTTGTTATATTATTTTTTAGATTAAAAAAATAGAGTAGCCAGCCAGCTGTTATGTTCCTTTTTTGTCTTGTATTTTGGTTGTGATTATGATGATGATGATTAAATATTGGTTTATATTTTAATGATGCTTACTATGGATTTTTTAAAACTTACTATGGATGTTTTAATTGGTTGTATGTTTTTATTGGACTGTTATAAACTATAATGAGTCTTTATTGATTTACTGGTGTACAAACGGAATAAATAAATAAATATATTTTCCCTATTCTTTTCTCTCCATTGAAGTCAGTGTACTAGTTAACCAAAGTGTTGTACATAAACACAAAATCCTGAAATAACTCTTGGAATTACATTTGGAACACATACAAATGTTTCAGTCTCTGGAATCGCCCAGATGATTTAGAGAGCTGCTGCTAATCAAACTAGACAATAGTGAGCAGGATTATTGCTTCTTCCTCTAAAACCTCTTTAAGATTCCATATATTTAACCACAACCAGATTTGTAGATGCTCAAAATCTGCTTTGAACAGCTTAATTTAACTTTGGAACAAATGTAGAAACAATAACGAGCAGTTTAGAATACTGTACATGTTAGCATTTTAATCAAATTATTCTTGTATGTACTGGGTGGAGTAATGGAAGGTTCTTGCTAATGCAAAATATTTTCCATGCTTTGTTCCCTCCCTGTTGCATATTTATACTCTTTTTTAAAAAATTACCACTGATAATTTTAAATACATTTCAGGGAAAAATGCTGCGGCTTCTGTTAAATACTTGCAAAGTGGGGACATTCTTTCCAGTACTGCAGGTCTTCTCCAAAGATAAAATGATCAAAAATAAGAACAGGATATGCAGGTGAACATATTTCACCTTGAAATCACAACCCTGAGTCTGGTTAGATTGATTAAATTAGTTCTAGAATGGGAAGTTATTGATATCTGATACTCTCATTGCAGTAGTAAAAAGAGAGTTTGGATATTGTGAATTGACCATACAACAAACCTTCAGACTGTAGTCCTCAACTCACGTAAGAATTAACTCATTGAACCCAATGGATATATTTCTAAAAAGACATGTATAAGATTGCAACATTAAGCATCCTTACATGATTATTTTTATGATTCTGTCATGGGTTTCATCTGGATCCTAAGAAGTGTAATACTCAGTTGAGTTCTGCTGATTTAAATTGGGGGTGAGGTTTAAAGAAAATGAGCTTAGGATCTTATATAACCTTGTCTGGGTTTTTTATTCATCACAGAACTTCCATTTTTTTGTTATTTTTCTTAAATCAGCTTCTGACATTCTTAAGAAAAGAGTTTATGCTGGATCATGTATTAGAAATAATGTTTATAAATATGATAGCTATGATGAGAATGATCAAGTTGAATCATGCCTCCTTATGGATTGGTGAGCAGTAAAACCCTTTTCATGTTGTGGTTAGAAGAGCATGCATTGTTTTAAAATAGGTTGCTGCTTGCTAGCTAAGTTTCCCAATGAATCCAGAGAGCTTTGGAACAGGGACAGAAATTGGAAAGCAGTGCTCACCCTTTTCAGGAATTCTCTCCTTCAAGTTGCATAAAAGAGATGGCAAACTGAGACATCTCATCCCTTCCTCTCAGTTACATCCCTCTATAAATTGGAGTGAAAAGCTATTTGTAAGCATTACTTCTACAGTGTTGAACTCTTATTTTTCAGGGTTTCATATAACATGAATGAGGGTTGTGGTTGAAAGGGTGCAAATGTATAAAAAGTAGAGCAAGTTTTGCCAGTGAAAGGCACGTTTTTGACAAGGCTATGTGACTCTGAATATTATATTCCCACTAATTTAATGTCCACCCGTTTCTTGTTGGGAGGCAAAATTAGGGGGAGCATTATAAGAACAAATTTAAGTGGCAAGGATTCACTTAACTTAATGAATAAAGAAATTATTACTGACGCTAGAAGAACTATATCAGGCCGCTTCTGCCTCTGACCCAAATACAATCTATCACCTATTTGTAATGGCAGTAAGAATCTTGACCCTTCCCCCTCCATTTTTTTCTTTCTTTTCAGGCAGCTAAGATAAATAGCTAATACAGGAAATTTGGCTCTGGTTGACCACAGACATCACTGATTTGGTGGAGTCTCATCTTGCACAGGTTTGATGTAAGTCTATCTTGATTCTTTTTGTATAAGATGGCTGTTTAAAAGAGTAATGATTTTTTTATCAAGTGATTTGAAAATAGTTTCTAAAATTACTCATCTCTGTATGACCATGGAAGCGTCTTCGGACAGCGCTGGCTCTTCGGCTAACAAACGGAGATGAGCACCGGCCCCTAGAGTCAGACACGACTGCACAAATGTGTGGGGGGAATCTTTACCTTATATTTGTTGTTGTTGTTGTTGTTCAGTCGTTTAGTCGTGTCCGACTCTTCGTGACCTCATGGACCATAGCACGCCAGGCCTTCCTGTCCTCCACTGTCTCTCGGAGTTTACTCAAATTCATGTTCATTACATCGGTGATGCTATCTAACCATCTCCTCCTCTGCCGTCCTCTTCTCCTTTTGCCTTCAGTCTTTCCCAGCATCAGGGTCTTTTCCAGTGAGTCCTCTCTTTGCATTAGGTGGCCAAAGTATTTGAGCTTCAGCTTCAGCATCTGTCCTTCCAATGAGCAGTCAGGGTTGATTTCCTTTAAGATTGACTGGTTTGACCTCCTTGCAGTCCAAGGGACTCTCAAGAGTCTTCTCCAGCACCACAGTTCGAAAGCATTAATTCTTCGGCGTGTTGCTAGAAAGTTGTTGTGCAATTCAGGTTGCATGAAGTATGAATTGTAAACTTACTGCAAGCTAAAAAATGAATAGTTCACTTGTTAAAACTCTTTTCTCCTCTTCTCCTTTTTTTTCAGATTCCAACAAGATGTTGGAAGAGTATGGCCATATGCAAAACCAGGTGGAATTACAAAATACCAGTTTAGGAAAGGAGGTAGTTATGAATTCTCTTGAAACTGATCTACAGCATATAATGGACAGACTCAGCCAGAAAAAATATTCATCAAGTCTGAAATTAAAAACAAATGAAGACTACTCTGGTTCTTATTTAACTCTCTCCCAGCCTCTGGCACCTAAATTGAGCCCTGCATCCAGTGTTAAAAGTATGCCATCTGTTTCCAAAATTCAAGGAATCAAACCTTTGGCTTGTGAGAACTCTTATCTTTCAGACAAAAATGTCTCCGTAAAGCATATGGGCCCCATTCCAGGCACATTCTCATCTCTAAGTGGGTACAGCCTAGGAAAGAAAGACTTCGATATTTATGCTACCAGAGAAAATGAAAAACAGTTCGGACATCTGGATAAATTTCCCTATTCAAAGTACAGTCAGAAGAATAAATCTCATGATAGTGTCTATTTCCCAGGAGTGCTGGATGGGTGGAAAAACTCTGGATCTCTTCTTGCAATGTGGAATGGGAATTCAGGAAATGATATAATAATTTCACCAGTCAGCATCTCTGGAGCTGCCAGTATGCCCTCCAGTCCAAAACAAAGCAGGAAAATGAATATACACGACATCATGTCAGTTCAGGCCAGGCCACCTAAACAGAAGGACTCGGCAATAGAAGCTCAAGGGCCTAGAACCAGAAAATATCCAGGTGGTTCACTGAGTCATATGGGAGTTTATAGTCAGTCATTACCCAGGCTTTACAAATCAACAGAAAGCCAACTCACACCACTGAGTTTACCCCCAAGAAACACTGCTGGGAATTCCAAAAGAAAGAAGACTATTGAAAAAGACCTTCTACCTCAAAGTATACTGGATGCTGACAATTACCTTAATTTTTCTTGCACCTCAGGAGTATTGCCATACTCAAACTTTGCACCTGAAGTGAATTCCTATGTAAATTCAACTCTCAGTGTTCCTGCAAGCCCCCGGATAGCTAGAAAAATGCTTTTGGCATCCGCTTCCTCATATGCACTTGATGACTTTGATAGGATTGGAGTGTCAGGGACAAGCCCTAGTCATTCATTCATTCCTTTGGATCACGAGAGAGTGTTCCCTGTGAGAAGGAGAGTTTCCAATAGCTCCATGGAGTTTGATGAAACAGATTTGGAAAGCCTTAGGCAGACTCCTTCCATTCGAGAGAGAAAGAACAGCATTAGTTCTGTTTCTGGAAGAGATGACCTAATGGACTACCACAGGAGACAGAGAGAAGAAAGGCTTAAAGAACAGGAAATGGAGAGGCTGGTAATCTATTTTTTTCCAGTTAATTTTTAACAGTGTTTGCTATTAACATATCTAATATTTCCCTTAAAGTTACTTATTGTGTGTGCAGCTGTTGCAGAAGTTTACAATTCAGGTGCTTGATGTTTTATGTGTACCAGTGTTTACCATAGCACAAAAATTGGTCAAGTCATGTCCTGTTTTAAAATCTAAGCGGTGCAATGAAACCATCGAGCAGTGCAATGAAACTATCTATACCGTGTAGGAAATTGAAATAAATTTACAGTGCTTCAACTTGTGTGTTCTGACAAAATGACTAGGTACTTACAAGCCACAAATTATATCCTGCAGGGATCCTTCAGCACTTCAGGAAAAAAAAAGTTGATGACGTTGTTTTGTAGTGGTAGGATATGTAAAACATGTCTCCCACTTAAAATTTATGAGTTATAGTTATATGTATTACTTCAACTACAGAATATTTCTGTTTTGGATTAAATAAAATCAAAATCAGTATACAAACTTAGGCCAACCTCTGTACAGTTCATAACTACATGTGCATTGTTTCATTTCCATTATTACTATAATTAATATTCTTAAGGTCTAACTGTTCAAGATGATACGTTATTCTTTGTCATTTAAAAAAAGCTCTGAAAACCTATTAATTTGAGCAGACTGAGTAGTTCCCATATCTCAGAGAAAAACTCCTTTTAAGTCATCTATGATTATTTTTTCAACTCTGAAACATTTTAAAGTAGAAAGCATAATTGCCAAGAATATATCAGAAATGAATGTATATCTTAAAAATGAAATATTGATAGATATAAGTGGAACTTCACTATACATTTCATTTTATGAGTGTAATAACTGAATACTTCACCAAATACAGTTACCTTGACTTGTTCCCACTTAACTGAGTGAGCCTTGCAGACAAGGACTTCTTTGCTTGAAATCGTTCCCTTTGTCTTTTATTTTGGAAGCTAGTGAAAAAAATGGCAGTCAGTTAAACAAAAGGTCAAGTGTATGTGCCAAATATAGTAGCAGTTTATTTGTTCTGAAGAACTTGTCTTTTCAACATCATATAACTTAACAGATAAAGTACACATTGCATTGAACAATAACTAATTAGTGTCAGAAGAAAGGAAAGAGAAAATTGGAGAAAAAAAAGCACGCTGATAATTATAGGCACAGTCTAGTTTAGTCTCCTGCTGCAGATATATTGGAACTATAAATTCCAAACTTCTAGGCCTGATAAAGCTGGCTCTCTACAGAATGTTTGCATTTAATATTTAAGGAAGCAAACGGGGCTAGTCCAGATTAAGGCACAGGTACAATTTAGGAAAAATTATTACTCCCACGTTCCAGTTCACCCCTGCTTAATGTACAATTTACAGTTTTCCTTTTTAAAAATATCTTAGTCTATTGTATATGCTTGAATTAAAAAATCTCTACTATCAAACTACTGTGAACATATTAAACATGGGTAGGGCTGAAAACCATAGAAGGTATAGGACTGATTTAGGATTGTCACGTAGCTAGGCCCTAACTTTAGGCCACCATTGCCCTGTATTCCCATTTGATGGAAACACTGAGAGCTTCCTGTATCCATTTTCTGCCATCTTGCATCCAAGAACTGTAGCCCTACCTAACTATTGTAAATCATTTAATCATTAAACAGTACTGACAGACCTAAAAATGGTCTTGGTTTAGGTTTTGCATTACTCATTTAAGTGAGTAGAGGCTGATCTAGTCTATGTAGCCTGCGAAGCAATAAAAGCCCAAGACATTTTTTTTGTTTAAGATGGTGAAATCAGTGGTATGCCTTCTTTAGTCAATATGAATGTTATTTTATTTCCCCTCAAACCGGGGGTGTGTGTGATTTTTTTTAGGGTAAAGGCCATATGTTTTGGTCATATAGTATACTGGGGACTGAGTGGGTACAACCTGGACTAAAGTGTGAGGACAGGGTTTTTAAATTAAAATTAGATTTAAAAATTGACTCCCCCCCAAAATGTGTCTTAACATCTTATGAGATTGCATGAGATTTGGACACTTTTGCATGATTTCTTAAGCAAGATTGATGAAATATGGCAAGTTTATGAGATTCTGTTTTAATATTAACAAATATTTTTAAAATTATTTTTATTTTAATTTACTGTTCAGGTTCCATTGAGGGCTTGGTGGGTATTGATGAAAATTGAAAAATGCATGCCTTTTGAACTGCATATAACCATTTGCTTTGGTTGACTTCTCATGAATGCTGTGCAACAATGTGATACTCACTTCAGTATGCTTGAAAAATAGGAAAAGGCAGGGGAATATGCTTCAGAAGCAAAATACAGCATCTAAGAAACATACTGTCTGTCCTACATCTCTAAAAATATTGAGAAATATCCCACAGTGTGGAAGCTCTTGATATTAGTGTAAAAACTAAAGAGAAAAATATATAATGAAAGGTTTTGAGGACTTCTTTAATTATATCCTTATAAAGGTTGAAAGAAATCATTCTCTGTTTAGAGATAGGGCAAAGTATTTTCCAATTTATTTGACAGCTGTTTCCCTTGCACAAATACCTTTGTTTTTCTCAACAGGATGTAAGTCCACTTGCTTTGAAACATGTTAAAAAGTTAAAGTGACTGAATGTTTACATGTAAAGGAATTTCCTCCCACTTGGTTTAGTCTTCTGTTTTTAGCATCCTGCAAGAACCATTGTTTCACATCAGCTACTGAGAGATATTGGATTGGAATCTACATTCAAACATTTTGGAGACATTCACAAGTAAAACAGTGCATCCTAACAGGAAGTACCATCCATTTGATGAATATTTATTTATTTAGAAGGTCAATTCACTTGCAGTCCCAGTTCAGTTGTCCTTTCAAGGAACTTCTTGAGGTTGTGATTTAGTTAAAACTGCTGGCCACACTGCAACATCCACTGTTGATTCAGCTGCACTTGGATAGGGGTAATCAGAACAAAGGAAAATCCAAATTTCTTTCCAGTGAATTGAAGTTAATTTGACATTTTATTCGTTTGAAAAGGTTTAACTTACATTCTATATTAAGAATTCTAATTCTAAAAGTAAGTATGGCAAATTTCCAGATATTATGCAATCAGTTGAATGCAGGAATTTTATTTTTAGGAAGAAAACAGAGATATGCAAGATACCAAGATTTACCTGTGAATATACCTCATTGAACTCACTGTGACCTGATTTCTAAGGCATTTAGGGGAAATAGTAATATTCTAGATATATGTAGTATGTTGATTGGGGCTATCAGATTTGGGCTGCAGAAATCCAGACCACAGGAAACAACAAGAAGTTAAGAGTTTTCTGTATGTGACAGAAATTTGCCCAGATTTTTGCCATCCATATCTGGTAACCCTAGAATCGACTCAACTTTCAATACGCTGGAGATAAAAGGAGGGTAGTGATTATTTGATATTCATTTTTAAAATCAGATATCAGTTTCATAATCAGATCAGACTGGAAATCTAGCTTGGTGCTGCTAACCAAAGGATAAATGCATCTTTTAAATAAAACATTTGAAAATTCTGAACCAAATTTTGTCGGGATAAAGGAAATATGGTCCTCTGTTTTCCGAGGTTTGTGGTATTCTGTAACCAGGTAAGAATGGTTTTACTGAGATTCTATTATTAAAAGAGAAAGGAAAGAAAAGAAAGGAAGGAAGGAAGGATGGATGGATATGGATATGAAAGCCATATAGGAGGGATGAGTGCTTAGTCCTTTTTATTGTACTGTTTTCCCTGAACTAAACTACAAAGGACATTTCTAGCAAGGCAGGTAAATAACTAGTTGTATGTCAAAGTTTGGGCAGTATCTATACTTAAAAACTTTGGACAAACAATAATATACTATAATTAAAAATAACTTGTTTGTTACTGAATAACAAATTGTTAGTAATAACACTTGTTAGTAAATGCATTTTAATTCTGGTTTTCATATCTGTTGCTGACGTGTTGAAATTAAACAAACACTTCTGGTGAAGAGCAATAATTGGAGAAGGGGGGGGGCAATAACAAGAGAGTTTGATAACTCTGCCTCTAGTGCCTAAGCTGGGAACTCCATATTTAGTTTTTTAAAGATATTCACAGTTTTACCTCTAGATGGTAGTCTTAATTTAAAAATAATTGATTTTCATGCATATAGTCACATAAACATAGGTTTCAGTTGTTTCACATCACAGCAATGAATAAACTGCAGATGGGTCAATATACTTACATTCTAGTCCAACAATCCTTTAATACTCTGTGGGTGTGGGGGGGTGTATGTATGTGTGGGTATATTCATTCCATATTCCTTAGGGTGCTTCTTTTAAAAGGGGAAAAAACCAATTTCTATTCATGCATAAAGTTATGTGTTTATTATATAGAAATATGATGTTCTTCTGTATATTTCTCAGTAAGAATGGTGATGCATTGAATTAAACAATTATTTAACATAAAATTTTATTGCACGGTGGCCTTAACTGTGTATGTTTGCGGAGCTTATGGATGTATGATTATTATTAACTGCTTGGGGATCCTTAAAAGCAAAGAAACCAGTGATATTTGTTCACATATGTTCAGATGTTGCAATCAGTTCTCTGGTTAGGTTGGTATAGGTAAGTCAGGGTGGATATTTAAGTAGCTACCATGTGATAGCAGCAGTGTAATTGTACTGTGAAGTACAGCGCTATAGCCATTACATGGTTCTTTTAACCAAAAGCATTTTAAAACTTTTTTTTGTTTTTTGCGGAAAGTTAGACTTTTAAAAGTAGGAACACGTTAGTCACTTGCCAATCCTTGTCAGGAAGACATTTTTTTGCTGCTACAGAATTTCCAAAAATTATGTCATAGTAGTTACTTCAAAAAAACACGCTGAACAAATTAAAGGGATGAAAAAAAATGCAAAGAAATGTAACAGCAGCAACAGTATATTATAATTTCTAAATTAATAATCATGACATGCAGGTGACACAAAGGTGGGAGAATAGCAAGCACCTAGGAGGACCGTATCAGGGTGGAAGAAAATCTGGACAAGCTGGACAAGTGGGCAGAAACCAAAAGTACAAACTTCAACAAGGACAGATGCAAACTCCTCCACTTGAGTAGGGAAAATTTAAAGACATAATAAGTATATGATGGAAGAGACTATAAAGGGCAACAGTGCATGTCAAGATGTGTCTTGGAAGATAACAAGCTGAACATGAGCCAACAGTGATGCACCTCTAAAAGCAATTCTAGGCTGTGTCGAAAGAAGTGTAGGCTCAAGACCAACAGAAATAATTGTGACTCTCCATTTTGCCACACCTGGATAATTGTGTCCAATTCTGGGCAACACATTTTAGGAATGACTTTTAACAGATTGGACCAGCAACCAAGATAGTAAGTGGCATGGAATAAAAAAGCTTAGGAGAAATAATTGCAGGCTTTGGGTATATTTAGGTTGGCAAAGAAGACTGAGGAGACCAGATAACTGTCTTCAATACAGGAGACTGCAGACTTGTTCCATGAGGCCAAAAGAATAATTAGTTTAGTAATAATGAGAATAATACATAAAGTAGGTTTTGGAAAATAGGAAAATAATTATATCAGTAAAGACTATTTATCAGTGAAAAGTTGTTTCGGGTGGTGGTAAACTCTCTTTCAGTGGAGTTGTTTAAACAGACTGGATGACAGTTTGCCAGAATGCTGCAGGAGTGGATTCTACTGGAAGGTGATTGGGCTAGATCAAGGGTCGGAAATGGTGGCTCACGAGCCAGATGCGGCTCTTTGGCCCCTTGAGTGTGGCTCTTCCGCAGCTGAACTCACCCCCGCCCCGTCCACGCAATTGGCCCCCGCCCGCAAACCCCGCCCCCTGGCTCTCGAGCATTGGATTGGATCCACAGAGGCAAAGGCAGGCGTGAGCTGGAGCCCGACAGGTGAGGGAGGGATTGGTCGTCATGCGGGCGCGCGCGGTGCCGGCTCTGCTCTTCCGCGGCTCAGCGGTGGCTGCCTTTGAGGACATCCCCCGGTTTCCGGATTGAATGAAGGGGGTGGGACGGGAAGGAGCGGGGTCCCCTCGTGCCATAGTCCCTTGCGGGGGGAAAGGTTCCAACGCGGTGTTTCTGCACGCGACCCCGGTGGCGTGTCTGTGTGTATCCGTACATACGCGTGCAAACGCACTCTTGGCATTCCCCGGGCGATTAATTGAAACGCGTTTTCTGGGCTGGCACGGGACGGTGTGTCCTGAACGGACCGAACAGGTTGGATTTGCGCAAGAGCGTGAGCCACAGAAAGCTTAACCAAAGTTAATGCTAACTAAGCATACGGGGTGTGCCTACCACCGCTAGTTGATTTGGACTAACAGCCATTGATTGAGGGTTAATCTGACCGTTGGCAATGAAATCTGTCTGCAGGGGCTCCCTCTCCGGCCTCTGCGCCCCTTCAGGCCCGTCTCTCCGAGCGCACTGAGCGAGGCCCGGCGCGGCAGGGAGGCGCTGCTGGCCCGGGACGCGGTGCTGTCGGAGGCGGCGCAGGAGCGGCTGCAGGGGCTGCTGCGGCTGGAGATGGCGCTGCTCCGCGGCATCCAGGCGAGGGCGCGGGCCCAGGACACGAGCGGCAGGGCGGCGCAGGGCGAAGAGCCGCCTGCTCTCCCCTTGGCCGCCTCCGGCCCGAGCCTGGCTCGGCTCCCCCGGCCGCCGCAGGGCTCGGGTTAGCGGGGGGAGAGGACGCCGAACGGCGGGGTGGGGGGATTGATGGGGTGGGAGGGTGCACCCGGAGGGCCTCCCGCGGCTGCTTCTCCAGGAGCGCCTCCCAAGGCGGGTTGCAGAGCGCCCGCTGCGCCCACGGGAACGCCTGATCCCTCCGCTCCCTCCAGCTCCGCCACCAGCCCCAGCAGCGCCGCCCGCCCCGTCCCGCCGCCCGGCCACCTCCGCCGGCTCCGTCCCCCTGCCGCCACCGCCCTGGCCAGGCCCCCTGCGCCGCCCTGCCGCTCCCGTCCCGGGCCCACGCCTTCGCCCAGTGCCTGGATGCCGCAGAGCAGCGCCATCTCCAGCCGCAGTAGCCCCTGCAGCCGCTCCTGCGCCGCCTCTGACAGCGCCGCGTCCCGGGCCAGCAGCGCCTCCCTGCTGCGCCGGGCCTCAGTGTGCTCGGAGAGACGGGCCTGAAGGGGTGCAGAGGCCGGAGAGGGATCCCCTCCGTCTCCCCTTCTCTCCCTGCCTCGCCCGCCCACTGGGCGCGGAAGCGCAGCCGCCTTGAGTCAGGTGCTGGCGGCACGCAGCATCTTCCGCGCGGGGTCCCGGCTGGTGTCTGCGCTCGGGCGCCAGCGGGGAAGGAGGCGCGGGTCCCGCCCGGTGGAGAGGGTGCAGCCTTCCGCTCTCCCGCGCCTGTCCTGCCGGCCGGAGGGTGGCAGCTCTTTCTCCGCCACTCCCGGTGGGGCGGCCGGGCCGGGTTCGCGGAGCCGCTGGCTGCGCCCCCTCCCTCCGTGAGCCCCCCGACCCTTCCACGTGATTGGCTCCCGCCCGCAAACCCCGCCCCATTCCACGCGATTGGCTCCCGCCCGCAAACCCCGGCCCCTTCCGCGCGATTGGCCCCCGCCCGCAAACCCCGCCCCCTGGCTCTCAAGCATTTCAAAATGTCTTCGAGCATGTCAAAATGGCTCCCGGCATAAAAAAGTTTGCCGACCCCTGGGCTAGATGATCCAAGCTTCCTTCCAATATTTTATTCTATTAAGAAAAAGAAAAGGGCTTTGAAAATTCTGTTAGCTCCCTCATATTTGACTCTATTATTTGGAGATTATCTTCCTAGCTCCTTCATTGAAAACAGGAGAGTAATTAATTTGTTGACAAACAACTCGTATCAACTATCAGCAGAATATTGTTTATGTTGTGCTTTGTTGTTGTTCAGTCGTTTAGTCATGTCCGGCTCTTCGTGACCTCATGGACCATAGCACGCCAGGCCTTCCTGTCCTCCACTGTCTCCCGGAGTTTACTCAAATTCATGTTCGTTACATCGGTGATGCTATCTAACCATCTCATCCTCTGCCGTCTCCTTCTCCTTTTGCCTTCAGTCTTTCCCAGCATCAGGGTCTTTTCCAGTGAGTCTTCTCTTTGCATTAGGTGGCCAAAGTATTTGAGCTTCAGATTCAGTATCTGTCCTTCCAATGAGGAGTCAGGGTTGATTTCCTTTAGGATTGACTGATTTGACCTCCTTGCAGTCCAAGGGACTCTTAAGAGTCTTCTCCAGCACCACAGTTCAAAAGCATCAATTCTTCGGCGCTCAGCCTTCCTTATGGTCCAACTCTCACAGCCATACATTACTACTGGAAAAACCATAGCTTTAACTATACGGATCTTTGTCGGCAAGGTGATGTCTCTGCTTTTTAATATGCTGTCTAGGTTTGCCATAGCTTTCCTCCCAAGGAGCAAGCGTCTTTTAATTTCATGGCTGCAGTCACCATCTGCGGTGATCTTGGAGCCCAAGAAAATAAAATCTGTCACTGCTTCCATTTCTTCCCCTTCTATTTGCCAGGAAGTGATGGGACCAGATGCCATGATCTGAGTTTTTTTTAATGTTGAGTTTCAAGCCAGCTTTTGCACTCTCCTCTTTCACCCTCATCAAGAGGCTCTTTAGTTCCTCTTCACTTTCTGCCATTAGGGTGGTATCGTCTGCATATCTGAGGTTGTTGATATTTCTCCTGGCAATCTTAACTCCGGCTTGTGATTCATCCAGCCCGGCATTTCTCATGATGTACTCTGCATATAAGTTAAATAAGCAGGGTGATAATATACAGCCTTGTCGTACTCCATTCCCAATTTTGAACCAGTCGGTTGGTCCATGTCCAGTTCTAACTGTTGCTTCTTGACCCGCATACAGGTTTCTCAGGAGACAGGTAAGGTGGTCTGGTACTCCCATCTCTTTAAGAATTTGCCACAGTTTGTTGTGATCCACACAATCAAAGGCTTGAGCGTAGTCAATGAAGCAGAAGTAGATGTTTTTCTGGAACTCTCTTGCTTTTTCCATGATCCAGCGAATGTTGGCAATCTGATCTCTAGTTCCTCTGCCTCTTCGAAACCCAGCTTTCACTTCTGGTAGTTCTCGGTTCACACACTGCTGAAGCCTAGCTTGTAGGATTTTGAGCATAACCTTGCTAGAATGTGAAATGAGCGCAATTGTACGGTAGTTTGAACATTCTTTGGCATTGCCCTTCTTTGGAATTGGAATGTAAACTGACCTTTTCCAATCCTGTGGCCACTGTTGAGTTTTCCAAATTTGTTGGCATATTGAGTGCAGCACTTTAACAGCATCATCTTTTAGGATTTTAAATAGCTCAGCTGGGATACTGTCTTCTCCGCTAGCTTTGTTGTTAGTAATGCTTCCTAAGGCCCACTTGACTTCACTCTCTAGGATGTCCGGCTCAAGGTCAGTGACCACACCATCGTATTTATCAGGGATATTAAGATCTTTCTTGTATAGTTCTTCTGTGTATTCTTGCCACCTCTTCTTAATCTCTTCTGCTTCTGTTAGGTCCCTGCCTTTTTTGTCCTTTATCATGCCCATCTTTGCACAAAACGTTCCCTTGATATCTCCGATTTTCTTGAAGAGATCTCTAGTCTTCCCCATTCTATTGTTTTCCTCAATTTCTTTGCATTGTTTATTTAAGAAGGCCTTCTTATCTCTCCTTGCTATTGTCTGGAAATCTGCATTCAGTTGGATATATCTTTCCCTGTCTCCCTTGCCTTTTGCTTCCCTTCTTTCCTCAGCTATTTGTAAAGCCTCATCAGACAGCCACTTTGCTTTCTTGCATTTCTTTTTCTTTGGGATGGTTTTAGTTGCTGCCTCCTGTACAATGTTACGAACCTCCATCCATAGTTCTTCAGGCACTCTGTCTACCATATCTACCATATCTGTTGTGCTATTCATATGCAATTGATTTGTTATGTATTGTGTGAAGAAGAACGCAGGACATCTCATTTATATAGGACAGAAAGGATCACATAACAACAGAACATGTATGGCACAAACAGTTGCAAGGCCCAACGGTGCAAACGAAGATAATGATAGGAATAAGGATTGAAAATTAATGACTACTGAGTAAAGATGGTAAAGAAGCTGCCAAAGGAGAAGATAACCTATTCCCTTAGGATATTAATGTACATAAATTCTGCCTTATTAAAAAAAATTCTTTGAAATAAATGAATAGGATGTTAATTACAAAAAAAACAGTTGAATGTAGAGCATGGATAGACAAAATGTGACATCCAATATTGTTGAACACCTAGTTGCGTTAATTATAGGTGGCATGGGCAACTGTGAGGGTTCTTGGAAGTTGTAGACAACAGAACTAGTGAGCCACATATGGCTCACGCCTGTCAATGGAGAAATACTCAGCACATTTTATTGGATCTTGCAAATCTACCCAATTTCCTTTGAGTTCCCATAAAACAAATGGGAAATTCTATAATTTGCATCTACTGTATATTTTAAAATACAATATTCAACGTAAAGGTGAACTGTTGAAAGTATAACTGTATTCACTTTCATTTTATTTATTTATTTATTTGTTTGTTTATTTGTTTTGGATTGGCCTGACATGAAAAACACTGTTTAAATTTGTAATATTTGTAGAATGAAAGTGCAATGAAACAAGGAGTAGCTGGAGGCCAATGATGAAAACAGATATCACAAAATAGCAGCCCAAAGAACTTCCTCTACATAAGCTCTCTAATATCACGTTGTGCACTTTGAAATAGAAATGATGTAACATGTTTCCTAATTACCACTGTAGTAGTGATTAAAGCCAAGGAAGGTATATTTCTTGCTTAGAGGTAGAAGCATTTTTGTAAAAAGAGGCAGTAAGGATTTGTTACTGAACTGCCTATTTTCAGTTTTTTTGGTGTGTCTGTGTGTGTGAAAGAGAGAGAGAGAAACTTCCTTTTACGAATTTGTGTTTTGAACTGGTGGTAATGGTAGATTTATTTTGCAAGGAATAGAAATCTGTATAGTGCCAAGTTTTTCAACTTTTTTTCTGTGTTGTACGGAGTTACAGTGCCATTCATTCCAAAAGTAAGAGTTTGGTACATACCGCTGTCAGAGTAAACCTCGGCTGCATGCATTGGAGCTGGACAGAGGCAAATACTTGTGTGTGGGCTACTATTTGATACATCCTGCGTTCTGAAGGGTGAGTGAGGAAAAAGATACCAAAACACATCCTGTCGCTATACGTGGGGGTGGGTTCAGTGAGCAAGCATTATTTATTTCGGTTCTTAACTATTACTGTGAAGATAGCCCTAAAGCCAGCAAGAATGGATGAATGTTGGTGTTCCTGGCCAGCAGTCAGACGGAGCTTTCAGAAATGGGTTGGGTACTCAAAGAATTCAGGCTTAAGAGGAAGAGAACAAACACTATCTAAGCAAATGAAGAGAGAGCTGAAGGCTTTCAGTGAAAATGCTTGGAGGGAAGAAAAGAGTTTTAAGGTATAATGATTTCATTGTCATTTTGTCTTCCTAAATTACTGTTTTGTTTGAACAGGGGGAGGAAGGGAATTCAGATTAAGGGATAATTTAAAAATATAAATTTAATTTTTAATACTATACTTGGAGCTCTTCTGTATACAGTACATAGGTTAGACAGATTTAGAAATCAACTGTGAGCTGAATAGTTAAGAAATTACGTTTTCTTTTAATAAGTTTCTACATTAATTTCATGGGTATGCGAACATTTGATTACTGAATGTGAAACTCTCCTCCCATCCCTGGTAAAACAAAGGATTGAGCATACCTCAGTCCTTACTATGCACATTTATTAAAGATTATACCCCTTGGGGGGCGTGGTGGCTCAGCGGGTAAGACGCCAGGCTTGTCGATCGGAAGTTCGGAGGGTCGAATCCCTAGCCCTGCGTGTGGAGTGAGCTCCTGCACTCGCCCCAGCTCTTGCCAACCTAGCAATTCAAAAGCATGCAAATGCAAGTAGATGAATTGGTACCACTTCGGTGGGAAGGTAACAGCGTTCCGCGCGCATCATGCCGGCCACATGACCATGGAAGCGTCTTTGGACAACGCTGGCTCTTTTTGGGTAACAAACGGAGATGAGCACCAGCCCCTAGAGTCAGACACGACTGCACAAATGTGCGGGGGGACCCTTTACCTTTTATACCCATTGAACTCAACAAGCCTTTCCCAGCAAACAGGCAAAGACTTGGATTGCATCTAATGTCCATAACTTTGTGTTTTCTTACCTTTGCATATGGAGAAAAGCAGGATTTGAATTTATTGTTTCACATTATCTTGGGAAATAAGTACAAGTTTAAAATACAATGCAGATTATGTATCTTGAGATGAAGTTTCTCAGTATGTGTTCATTGTTTCTGCTCTTGAATGCAGAACAAAGGGTTGCTATGGTAGATTAGGTCACAGTTTGAAAAAATAATTCTCTTAAGATTGTGACATTATATTTCACTTAAAGTTACAGAAAGGTCTGAGTTAGCAATAGATTTTGCAAGGCTGTGATGTTGTAATTCTGTCATGGTGTCAGTCTTCTAATCTCTTGTCCTACAGAAATTCAGAGAATTCATATGTAAAATGACTGTTTGTAGACTTTCTCAATAGGTATGATTCAGCAATCCACTTAGATGATAGTCTGTTACTAAAGTGAAATTATTCCTACAGTTTGCTTAGAATTCTAACACTCATTGGAGGTAATACTTATATTACAAAAATTATGTTTCTTTACACTTAAAGTAATTGTTTACTGTGGTATTACTTGCTTTCAGACCAATTATGGGAACACATGAAGAAATTCTAAGGGGGTGGGGTATGAGGATATCATTTTTTAAAGAAAAATAAAATTATATATATTTTTAAAAAAACTTTTCATGTCTGACATGCAAGAGACTCATGATAGACACAATCTTTGAAGGGTTCTTCATTAGTAGGTAGCCACTAAGTCAAGTCATCTAACATGCCCTAATCTGTCTTCCTGAAGAGTTCTTAAGTCCTTCCTAGTTCCTAGAAAACAAGGTATTTTGCATCTGCCTGATGGAGCCTAGAAATATAGAACTTAATAAAACTTGTTGCAGTCCTAAAATACAAAGGTGTAACTGTCCAACCTTGCAGTATTCCACAGGGTGAATTTCTTAATGAGAAGTTCCCATATTAAACCAATGAAGCCAAATCTCTAGATCAGAGCTTTCCAAACTGTGTGTCGCGACACAAAAGTGTGTCGCCACAGCGACACAAAAGTGTGTCGCCACACACAGTCTAGTGTGTCACCACACAACCCAGAAGCACTGATCATCAGCGCTTCCGGGTTTTCCCGCGGCGACACACCAACGGCGGCGCGCGAAAATCTGAAAGCGGCAGCAGCGCTTCCGGGTTTTTGCGCGCTGTCGCAACGGCAACGCTTCCAGGTTTTCCCGCGGCGACACACCAATGGCAGTTGGTGTGTCGCCAAAGGAAAACTTTGGAAAGTCCTGCTCTAGATATAAAAAAGAGTTCACTGAAAAAAGAGGAATATGGGGAAAGCAAGGGAAGGCAAAAGACACACAGAATTCAAAACAAAATCAATATACTCAGTAAAGCTAGTTACTTCCTTGAATAGTCTTGCCTTTTAGTTAATGCTCAGGGTTTACTGTAAAGAGAATAGTTGGGAGAGAGAGTCTGTCATTTCCTTGGATGTCATAAGATAGGCCTTTGTTCTTTCTTTTGGACTTCTTTTTTCTATGTTGAGAATATTCTTAGCTTTATAGAATGTGGAAGAAAATTAAAGCCACCATTTTTTACTGTCATTTGGCATGATCAAATAAAATGTTCAATCTCTCATTTTATGAGCTTAGTAATAAACTCGGGTGGGGGAGGTTGAAACTGCCTTTCTTAGGGCCTTGTGACTGAATGATAAGGTGCTAGCTAATTTTGACTGGTGGTGCCATTGAACACAAGATTCTGATTCTCCATTAATACCTAAATTCTATTTTAATTTGCATATTAAGTATAAGTATTGTTCATAGTTTAAAGTTTGTTTGACATTGGTAGTTCCTGTATGCCTGAAAAAATGTTATGATGCCCATAAAATTTGTGAATTTTTAAAAACGTTTAATGTGGTAATTAATGTTAGTATATGTTCTACCACCTTTAATACTTTTAATTATTTGTTTTAATATTAGGAGCGCCAGCGGCTAGAGACCATTCTCAATCTGTGTGCAGAATATTCCAAGCCTGACAATGAACCTGCCACTGTTACTTCCGTAGCTGATGTTCAAAAAATTAATAAAGAACTTGAAAAACTCCGGTTGTCTGATGAAGATTCTGTCTTTGAAGATTCTCAGATAACAGCGGACTCAAGATTCAGAGATCATTTGCAGCTTTCAGCTGAAGATTCTGACTTCTCTGAATTCAGTGATCTTGGACAAAATTCTATGGGTTTCTTTTCCTCAAGAGGAATCAGAACAAATAAACATTTAAATGGCAACAGGACAAGTTCACCTTTATCTTCTTCCACTTTCATGAAGGATGTCAGTGAATCTTCCTATCTAAGCATTATGTCAAAGGTAAATAGAATTTTTTTCTGATGGAAGGATCAGTGGATATCTCCTCTAAATTTTAACTATTTATATATTTTGCCAAAACAGCAATTCCAAAAGTATTTTTTTTCTTTTTAGAACTCTTTTTTTGTCAGGGGGGAGGGAGGATACCATTCAGGGAAAGACAGTTCTTTTCTGGAGTCAGACACAGATTCCAGTGCAGTTTGTGATTGACTATCATTATGATACAAAGAAAGATGTCTGTGTAATTTTCAGCTGCCACCTCTGTTTAGCAAAATCTAGTTTTCAGAAAATGTATCTGCCTTTGATTGACAGGCAGGAATCATAAGCATCATCACATAGATTGCCATTATACCAATAGCCAAAACTAAAGAGGGTGACAATTTAAGCGTATGTTTACACATGATTCAAATAGACTATCTCCAAAATGTCTGGAGAAAATGATCAAGAGGTGATTTCAATAAGGAAAACACTGTATCTCAGAGGGAGAATATACATCTTTTCTTTCTTTCTTTTTTGTGCCTTCAAGTCAGTGTTGTCTCCTGGCAACTGCCTGTACTAGTCCCTGCAGTTTTCTTGGCAAGATTTTCAGAAGTGGTTTGCCATTGTCTTCTTGTTCCTAGGGCTGAAAGAGAGTGACTGGCCCAAGGTCACCCAGTTGGCTTTGTGCCTAAGGTGGGACTAGAACTCATAGTCTCCTGGTTCTAGCCTAGTGCCTTTAACCATTGCACCAAACTGGCTCTCTATTGACATCTAGAATATAGCAAAATCAGTGCGTAGCATTTCAAGTAGGATTGGAAAAACATTTCCTGATAATTAGTTGCAGTAGATGGAGAAGTGTACATAAAGTACATCTTCAAATATTACATAAACAGATTGATGTTTAGTTGCTTCACAGGGTACAAATTAAATGAAAATGTTAAATTAAAAGGGATTTCAAATAATCAGTAAGGAGAACTTCAGAGTATAAGATGTTTGACAGCCTTCAGAGTGAAGGAGTACAGTTGGTTGGAGTTTTTCATCAGATGCTAGATAGTCACCTATCAGAAATGCTCAGGGTGGCTTCCTTTTTGGAAGTCGTTGAAAACATGCTAAATAGGATTCATAGGATTACACTTTCAAGAATTTTTGGACTAGGCTTTGAAATTATTTAACAACTATCATACTTTGTGTGTGCTTGCGTGTTTGTGCTTATTTTGTTTATAGAAGAAAATACGGAAATGTGAGTATTCTTGAATATAACAAAACAAGATTAGTTAAAATATTGTCATTGGCGATCACTCGTAGCCGAGTAAGATTGTCTTCCAAAGGTAATATTTTAACGGTGGATCCGTAAGTGGCTATAAAGGCCAATTCTGGATCCGCACAACCTCCCACAATGAGGGCATAGGTTTCCGGGTGGGAGACGGTCATGATGAGGGTTTGCCTGACGTGCCTTCCTTTTAGCTCTTTTCTCCTTTTCGCCCTGTACTCGTGCTTCTTCAAAGAATGAAGAAGATTATTAATTTAGATTTATTAATGGCGCTATGGACTTAGTTAAAATATATATTAGATGTGATTGTTATTTATTTTTTGGCTGGTTGTTTTTAGGAAAAGAAAAATGATAACT
This sequence comes from Charina bottae, assembly GCA_023362775.1. NCBI lineage: Eukaryota > Metazoa > Chordata > Lepidosauria > Squamata > Charinaidae > Charina > Charina bottae. The sequence continues at coordinate 91,282,744 of JALMGJ010000004.1, read as the reverse complement.
GCATGTTCATCCTTTAAAAACTCTTCTTTTAAAAAGTATAATTATTGATGTATTACAGTCACCAGAATGCATAAGCAATGAACAAACAGCATCAGAATTTAATCAAATGGAAGAACAGCGCATTATAATATTAAATAACTTGGAAGAACTTGAACAAAAGATCAAAGACTTAAATGACCAGATGGATGAATCCTCCAGAGAGGTATAAGATCTCTCTTATTTATTTCCCTATGATGGATTTTAATGTTTAAATATCCTATAAACCTTGTTATAGGATACATACCTATTTTCAAGTCATTTATACAGATAATTAAAATGGCATTTCTCATGAAGAACATCTCATGACCACAAATAAAGTGAATGTACAAAGAAAGTTTATACCTGATAACTTTGCCCACATTATTAAATCCTTTAGCATTTTCTTAGTTGAATTAGTCTTAGATATTAATACAATTCAGATGAAAGCCTAACAACAGATGATAGCATATTAACTAGATTTAGCAACTCTAATCTGGACTATAACTTGGATACTGGTAAACCAGTCCTTAATTTGGTCTTCAGGACTACAGTCTTGTTTTGCATACTTCCAATGAAATTCTGTACATATTAATTCAGAATTAAATCTCCCCATATATGTTGGGATTTATTTTCTAGTACATCTTTAAATAATTGTACCCTTGATATGGTCTCTAGCAGAATATTACAGTATCCTGTACTTTTATTTTGTAAATATGAGGTACAAAACATTATTTGAGAGCACTGTAGATAGATATCACTCCGAATGGACTACTCTTAGCAGCAACAGCCAATATAGCAATTGCTATGGAGTGCTAGGATATGATATTCAGTAAACTGTACTTCTGAAAGCCCAGAGCATCCAAAGCCATTTCTCTCAATCCATTCCTAATAATGTTGGCACAATTATATACATTCCCATTAATTTTACTTTGCTTGGAATCTCACGTTTGCTCTGGTGTGCTAGTGCAACAGTTTGTCACAAGGAAGTTCTAAAACCACAAGACAGAAAATCTATAAGTTCTTTGAAAATAAGCCTCGTTGAAGTTTGATTTCAGCATTCAATATTTTGCAATATTTTCTGTTTGTCTGGATATGTTCAACTATTTAAAACTTTGTGGCTTTCTAAGGACAATGTTTTGTTCAAATGTGTATCACATATGATTAAGCCTTCAATGTATATATTGGGATTACTTTATGAAGAGGATTGAGGCTGAGCATTTTTTATGTTCTTAGATGGATATGGAATGTGCCCTATTGGAAGCAGAGCAGAAATCTGAAACAGCTGAACTTCTAAAGGAGAAGGAAATAGTAGATCATTTAAACAGGAAGATAGCAGAGCTGGAGAGAAATGTCATTGGTGAAAAGGCTAAGGTAAACAAGTGGATGGTATCACATTTTTTCCTTAGGGTTGGAATTTTAGAGAGAAGGAGTTAAAAAGTACTGTCTCATTATAAATTGTTTAAAATTAAAAGAAAAAGAAACGTTGCAACTAATTAGAAGCCAATTTCTGATTATCCAAAATAAAATAGAAGTATAAATTGACACTGACATTGATATTGATGGATATTTACCTTATAAGGTAATTAAGAAAATGAATAGTATGTTGAATTATAAAGAGTAAGAACCAAAGAAAATCTTAGTTCTTACACCTTAAAATATATACATTTTATACATATGTATTGATATTCTCTCTATATCTATCTATCTATCTATCTATCTATCTATCTATCTATCTATCTATCTATCTATCTATCTATCCATACATACATCCATCCATACATCCATACATCCATCCACACACACACCTACCTACCTACATACCTACCTACCTACCTACCTACCTACCATGAAAATATGTGAATTACATAGTTTAGTTTGCATTTTGTTAGCAATTATTTAGCACTTATTTACCTTACACTTTAGGAGAAATTGTCATAGCTACTTAATGTTTCAAGCAGAACCACTGAGCAAGGGGATTGGACTCAGTGTCTAAATAGCTACCTCCTACTCCTTGGTTCTATTTCTAAGTGATACACTTGTAAATAATCACATATGTGTGACATATTTATATAGCCATAATTTTGACAATTTATTGCCAGTTACAGTATGTAAACTGAGAAAAAAACAAAACCTACAATCTAAGTGATAAATGAACATCAACTATAGAACTGCTTAAGATTAAATGTGTGTTTGTAAACTTGAAGAAGAAAGAGCAGAAGAGTGAAAGCACTGAATATATTTCATAGGCTCATCATATCACATGGGCCTTTACTGTATCTACCTATCTTGGGAGGGAAAAGAACTGTAGAGTGTTTATTATACTTTCATGGATTATCTAAGGGTTAAACAGATACGCAGTTAGAATGCTATTGTTATATAAAGAGTATCTAAAGGGAAACCTTGAGAATGTGGGAATATGCTTTTCTCTTCCTACCATAGTTTTGACAAAGTACCAAAGCATTTGCATTTCAAAGCAAGCTCCATTGCTAGTAATGAAAACTTCTTTTAAAAAGCAAATAACAGCTTGGTAAGGTAATTTTGGGAGGACAGAGGTCAAGGGTGGATGGCCCCTCCCCTAGTTTTTACAAACCTGATCAAGTGGCTATTTACTAAATGAATGTACAATCTAATTGCATTCATGCACCATCAAGCCTACTCTGGCCCTAATTCAGCCAATGTCTTATCCAATATATTGTTATTTCATGTACACAGAACTACCTCACATGTACACATGTACCTCACCATTCGCTTCATTGGGAGAAACAATACTATTTTAGTGTTGGTATAGGTTCATCAATTAGATTATGTTGCAAATTATCTCTGACACCTGTTACACATTCTAGAAACACATTAGAATGTCTATAGTATTCTGATTAGAGACATGGTTAAGGTTGTAGTTGTTGCTTATGTTTATGTTTCAATCTGTTCTTAAGGCTTTCAGCATGTTTTAAAAAATAGAAAAAATAACCCTGCTTCAGCTAGGCATGCTTTGCTGATCTTCAATTAGCAAGGCATGCCACTCTACCCATTCCACATAACTGGTGCAGGATAGGCAGGATGTGAAGGCAGAGGATATGCCACTTTGAATCTCCTCACTCCCCCACCTCACCTTACTTTAGGTCATGAACTAGGCATTAGTGCTGAAGGAACTTTGTTGGCTTCCATTTCAGTTCCAGGGACAATTCAAAGCTCTGATGTGACTAATAAAATATCATTATAAAATATCATTTTGTCATATCTTACAATTTGTTCTTCTCTTCAGAGGTTAGACAGGTAGCTACCAGAAATAATGCAGTTCATCTTAGAATATAATTTCCATTCATGAAAAGTCCCATAAAGTGTAAATGAAAAGCTCCTTTACTGAATGCCCAGGTACTCCCTTTACCCCTTACATTATTCTTTGGAATTGTTTTTCTGCTATTCTCAGATACCATTTGATTCAGGCTCTGCTTCATCTCTTTTGTTATTCTTCTGTTATGATTTGTTTTATATTGTATTGTGGAGCTGCATTTCAAGGATATGGTGATAAAATACCATTTTTATGTTTTTATAAGGCAAAGTGGGACTATTTTAAATAAAATGGTAAATATTTTATCCATGTATTTATTTTCACAATTTTATTAAATAATTTTATTTTTTTAAACCACCTCAGTCTTAAAGGTACCAAGAAAATATATAAAGAAATTACTTATCCCTTCATTACAACAAGTATAAACAATTTTAGTAACTTATCACCTCCTTTCAAAATACAGCAAATGATCTCTTCTTCCCATATCCCATCTCTTATCTATAAACAAATCCATAAAGCATCATCATTTCAGTCCTGGTATCAGCAAAAGTCCATTAAGGGTTACCAGAAATAACAACATACCCATTTTAACCTTGATCAAGTAAACCAACTTTTTATTCTTTCCTTTTACTTCTAACAACCTTAATCTTCAATCCATTCAAATAATGTCATAGAAGTTGATTTCTTTTCATTTTTTTCTTTGACCCTTCTCACAAGATTCTTCAAAACTTTAACAAGCCTCTTTTGTAAATCCAATATCGGAAAATGATCCAGGTCACCCTCTTGGTTTATTATTTGTATATCCCTTTTAATTATTAAAACATCAGGCAGTTTCTTTTGTATGTCCAGTGTAACATCTTTTTCCATGTCATTCTTGTTGCCTGTCATTTGTAAATCCACTTTCAACTCAGTCTTGATCTTGTCAGGTAAAACTTGTTCCTCTTCCATAACGTCTTTTAAACACAGTCTATCTATAGAGGCAGGCACTATTAAAATTAACTTGTGAGTCCATTGTTCAAAAATATTTCAGTATGTCCAATGTTAAAATATTTTACTTCATTCTGTAATTGTAAGTCAAGTTTGAGTGTTCTTCTCCTTTAATTATAATCTTTAGTTCCCTCTAGTTCTGCTAGTGTTCAATTTTTCTTATGTTTTTTTACATAATTTTTTACAGAATTTTACAGAATTCAAAACAAAATCATTTTCCCATGGATTCTTTATAATTAATTCCAAAATCTTATTTCAAATTTATCTGGGCCCTTAGTCCATTTGTAACTTTCTAAAATCAAAGTTTTAATCACCCTTTTGCTGTTTATTGCAAAACAATTTTTTTTTAAGTTCTTAAACTTGTAGTTAAAACTTTCTTTCATTAAGGATTGAAGGAAACTCACCCAGTGCTGTCAAACTTGTCGATCCAAATGTTTCTAATAGCTGAAAAGCAGTTAACAAGCAATTTCAGAAAGTGATTAGAAAAGGAAGTATGCAAACTTAGTGTCCTTTCAAAGGTGCTAACCGTGGTTTGAGCAAGATGCCTATTCCCTCATCACCCAGAGCTCTAAACCTGCTGGAGACTGCTATCCTGCGGTCTCCTCATGAGGAGCAGCTGTCTGGAGCACTTATGGGCAATCTCCTTGTCTGGAGAAGTTTCGAAGAACTCTTCATTCCACCGCTGTCATTGGCTCCATTTTCGCAGAGCTGTCTTCAGTCTACCAATTCTTCCTCCGGAAGTTGCTCTTCATTTCTTAACAGTTGTCATGTTCAACAGCAATTGGACTTTCATAAAGAGTGAAATATTAGATCATATGAAAGATAAAACCGGTTTCATTCATTAGAATACAGCAGCTGTTTCAAAAGCTTGTGAAATTCTTGAAAAGCAATACCATGAATGAAAAGGTATCCAGATTTCCCTCTAATTCTTAAAATAGATTACAGGAAGACCCTTCATATTACTTATTATTTGTATACAGTATCTTAAAAACCTTAAACAATTGCATTTAGATTTTTTCATACACTCAAGTTTTAGTTTACAGAATTGCAAACACAATTCTGAACAGTTTTTTAAGTAACTACCACTCTCAAAATGCATTATTATGGAAATGCTACTCTGTACTCTGTACTGTTCACTAATATGTAATACAGTCCTCCCAAATCTCATGTGAAACTAACAAAATCATTTTATTTGGATATTTGCTGAAATCTGGAGATATAATGAATATGGTGATTCTGTCTAGGTGCTTAGATTAGGCACCTAATCTAAGGCCTAATGAAAAATAAGCAGTATCCATCATACTGAAACAGTGGAAAAGACTTTGATATAAGATGAGACAAGTAAAAACAGATGTCTCAAGTAGAATTTTCCCCAGAGAAAGAGGTTCTTTGCCTTGTTTATGTGGATGTGGGGAGCAGATAGGGTTTGCAGCCTCCTGCCACAGCTGGGAATCCAAGCAGGATTTGGATTTTGTTGGTGATATTTGATACAGTCACAGCTGTCCAAGGGAAAAGGACGTATATACAGGATGGGTTGGGACTCCTCTCTTCTTCCTGCCTTAGGACCTCAGCCGGCTTCATATCTCTTTTGCTGTTTATCTACTTGTCAGGATGCTCAGATCTTCCTAACAGAAAAGTTCCAGTGGAAAGGCAAACAGATAGCTACATTCTATCATGCATGTTCATCTGGGTGGGAAAAGGCCTGTGAACAGGGGAAGGAAATGGAGAATGGTAGCAGCAGCACTAAGAAGCAGGAGTTTGTTCTGGGCCAGTTCCCAGTTGGATACTTGGCTAAGCTTGTGGCTTCCTGTGAGGTATCAAAGGGTATGTAGAGAGATTGGGACAGGCGGTTCCATTATACCCTCTAGATTGTGCATGTGGACACCTCTAGGGTTTCCTAAGAGAAAATAACTCAGTTCCCTTCTAGCATCTCAAACAACTATTCAATTTATGATTTTTTTTCCGTTATAGCTTTTTGTGTTACTTGGTTATAGCTGCATGCATTATCTCTGTCGCTGTATCTTAGAAATAAAATATTTTTTTTGGATTTGTATAGATTAATGCAGATATAAATTGCTGTTTTAAAAACAAAGTGCATGAAACCACTGACATGAATAACGTGATGTATAAATATTTCTGTTTGTCTAAAATATATTGCAAATATAATTTTAAAAACTGCATATGTATGTGAGAGGAAGGGATATGCATCATTATGTTAATTCTGTTCTGATCAGGGTTACATACTGTCTAGAAACTGTGACTAATTTTTAGAGATAAGAGGCATAGCCAGCTGCCTATTCTGTTTCTTCCTTTCATTCTGTCTTATAGACATTCCTTTTATAATGGAAAGATGAAATATAAGTGTACTAAATTAATAAGCAAATTGTATATGCACACATGTTAATTACAAAGTTCATATAAAATATCTGCTCTATTTTTAAAAAGTTATTTTAAAAAACTTTAACAGATGTTGCTGTTTTAAATCCAGGTATCCATATGAGGATTTTTAATGGAATTTTTATACATAGAGGACAAGAAAGGATTAGATTTGTTTCCAGATGCAGTTCTGGCCAGTGTACTCTTATATATGGAAGGGCTTGCTGGCAATTGCACATCTTACAGAATTTAGTCTCATTTTACAAAACAAACATGTCTTGCACTCCGGAACATATTTTATTCAGACAAAAATGTCCCATTGTATCTGTCTCAGTTTGTAGCACATAACACGTAAGTATATTTTAGGGTAGTAGAATCAGTCTTCATTATTCATGTTCACATGGTGGTCACTGTCTGTTTCAAGATAGTGTTGGATTTTTCTTTTTCTTTTTTTAAGCTATTCTTTATAATTGTGTTCCTGTTGTATAAAAGACATTAATTCTGATCTAACAAAGTGCTTGTCTCCAGTCTTAAGAAAAAATAGGAAATGGCTCTTCCATTTGGCATTAAATTTCCTTGTCTATCCATTACATGCAGCTGTTAACCTTCCAAATTAATGGCTTCCCTTGTAAGATGAGCTCAATGACATCCTTGTATTTAGTATCACTGACCAACAAAAAATGTTAACTTTTCTCTTTAGCTTCCTTGTTACCCTGGCAAATGAAAGTGTTTGAATGAGAACCTCTAAGAATTCATAAAAGTACCAAGAGAAGACTCAATAACTTTTCTGGGAGATGAAGATATTTTCAGTTTTCATTGCTTGTGGAACAGATACTTACTTTTCCTGAATCAAAATGATCTTTGACTAAACCATTTTTAAAGCTATATCTGTAGAAAACTAGCTTTGCAACTGATTTTTAAAAAAGGGATCCATGTTAATAAGCCAGTCAGCTTAATGTGTGTTCTGTGTAATCAAAGAAACTGTAACTAAGCATATAGAAGAACAAGCCTTAAAATCAGCATGGATCCTGTCTCACCAACCTGCTAGCATATTTGAGGATGTCAACTGGTGTGTGAATGTTGTGTGTCTAGACTTTGAATAAACTTAGCAGTCTTTAGATAAGGGAACATGTCCTTTTATGGATTACTTCCTGGCTAAAAAAACAGAAGGCAAATAATAGGAGTAAATGGGAAATATTTCAGTGGCGAGGAAGAAAGAGTGTCCGTCAAGGATTTATGTTAGGATCCATGCTTTTATCAGTAAATGATAGTGACTTAGCATTAAGCAGTGAACTATCCAGGTTTGCAGGGGCTACCAAACTGTTCAGGACGATGAAAGCCAAAACCGCCCAGGGTCCCTCCATGTGGGGGAGATGGGCGGTGATATAAATGTGATGAATAAATAAATCAAATAAAAATAAAAAACCCATTGTAAATATGAGATCCAACTTAAATAAGTGTAAAGTAATACGTATTGGGGCATCCCTCCCTCCTTATCCTTCACTTATATACATATATGTCTGAGCTGCCTGTAGTCAGTCAGGAAAGAGATTTGAGATTTATAGTGGATTGCTGAATTAAGTTGCCAGCTCAGTGTGCAGAATCCATTAGACATCCCCTAGTGAAACTGATTGGAAAAATATTTAGAAAAAATAAAGTATTTCTTAATTTTGTTGTTTATTCGTTCAGTCGCTTCCGACTCTTCGTGACTTCATGGACCAGCCCACGCCAGAGCTTCCTGTCGGCCGTCACCATCCCCAGCTCCCCCATGGTTTAGTCCGTCACCTCTAGAATATCATCCATCCATCTTGCCCTTGGTCGGCCCCTCTTCCTTTTGCCTTCCACTTTCCCTAGCATCAGCTTCTTCTCCAGGGTATCCTGTCTTCTCATTATGTGGCCAAAGTACTTCAGTTTTGCCTTTAATATCATTCCCTCAAGTGAGCAGTCTGGCTTTATTTCCTGGAGTATGGACTGGTTTGATTTTCTTGCAGTCCAAGGCACTCTCAGAATTTTCCTCCAACACCACAGTTCAAAAGCATCTATCTTCCTTCGCTCAGCCTTCCTTATGGTCCAGCTCTCACAGCCATAGGTTACTACAGGGAATACCATTGCTTTAATTATGCGGACCTTTGTTGTCAGTGTGATGTCTCTGCTCTTAACTATTTTATTAAGATTTGCCATTACTCTCCTCCCAAGAAGTAGATGTCTTCTGATTTCCTGGCTGCAGTCAGCATCTGCAGTAATCTTTGCGCCTAGAAATACAAAGTCTGTCACTGCCTCCACTTTTTCTCCCTCTATTTGCCAGTTATCAATCAAGCTGGTTGCCATAATCTTGGTTTTTTTGAGGTTTAACTGCAACCCAGCTTTTGCACTTTCTTCTTTCACGTTCGTCATAAGGCTCCTCAACTCCTCCTCGCTTTCAGCCATCAAAGTGGTATCATCTGCATATCTAAGATTGTTAATGTTTCTTCCAGCGATTTTAACTCCAGCCTTGGATTCCTCAAGCCCAGCACGTCACATGATGTGTTCTGCGTACAGGTTGAATAGGTAGGGTGAGAGTATACAGCCCTGCCGTACTCCTTTCCCAATCTTAAACCAGTCCGTTGTTCCGTGCTCTGTTCTTACCGTTGCTACTTGGTCGTTATACAGATTCCTCAGGAGGCAGACAAGATGACTTGGTATCCCCATACCACCAAGAACTTGCCACAATTTGTTATGATCCACACAGTCAAAGGCTTTAGAATAGTCAATAAAACAAAAATAGATGTTTTTCTGAAACTCCCTGGCTTTCTCCATCATCCAGCGGATATTGGCAATTTGGTCTCTAGTTCCTCTGCCTTTTCTAGACCCAGCTTGTACATCTGGCAATTCTCGCTCCATGAATTGCTGGAGTCTACCTTGCAAGATCTTGAGCATTACCTTACTGGCATGTAAAATAAGTGCTACTGTTCGATAGTTTGAACATTCTTTAGTGCTTCCCTTTTTTGGTATGGGGATATAAGTTGATTTTTTCCAATCTGATGGCCATTCTTGTGTTTTCCAAATTTGCTGGCATATGGCATGCATCACCTTGACAGCATCATCTTGCAAGATTTTAAACAGTTCAGCTGGGATACCGTCATCTCCTGCTGCCTTGTTATTAGCAATGCTTCTTAAGGCCCATTCAACCTCACTGTTCAGGATGTCTGGCTCTAACTCACTGACCACACCGTCAAAGCTATCTCCAATATTATTATCCTTCCTATACAGATCTTCCGTATATTCTTGCCACCTTTTCTTGATCTCTTCTGCTTCTCTGTAGCTTGAATCATGTCAACTGGATTTCTATTTTTCTCAGTGGAAACGTTTCGCTCCTTATCCAAGGAGCTTCTTCAGTCTGAGCAAAGTTAGTAAGGGAATCCTTAAATATGTTGCTGTGTGACCTTACACCTGGGGCTAGGTCATGGTTATTTTTTTTGAGATGTTATTTCTAAGTCCCTTTATCATCTAAAGAAGGATCGTTAAGATCACCATGCTGCTGTTGAGCTTGCGAAATGGTCTTAATCTTCCTAGGCACAGAAGACAAAGCAGGGAGGAAGATGGGGGAAAGATTGTGCCTGAGGTCCCCACCTCTATTCAAGGAAGGATTTTCTAAGTTGGCATAAATGGATTCCTTGACCCCTCTCTCAAACCACCTATCTTCTCTGTCTAAAATGTGAACATTAATGTCCTCAAATGAGTGTCCTTTTTCCTTTAGATGAAGATAAACTGCTGACTCTGGTCCTGTGGTGTTAGTTCTCCTGTGTTGGGCCATCCTCCTGTACATAGGTTGTTTGGTTTCTCCAATGTAGAGTTCAGAGCACTCCTCACTGCACTGGATTGCATAAACTACATTGCTTTTCTTGTGTTTTGGAATTTGATCTTTGGGGTGTACAAGCCTCTGTCTCAGTGTGTTGGTGGGTTTGAAATATACAGGTATATGGTGTTTGCCAAATATCCGTTTTATCTTTTCAGACACGCCAGCCATGTAAGGAATGACTCTTCTGCTTCTGTTAGGTCCTTACCATCTTTGTTTTTGATCATACCCATTTTTGCCTGGAATTTACCTCCGATGTTTCTAATTTTCTGGAAGAGGTCTCTTGTCCTTCCTATTCTATTGTCTTCTTCCACTTCTGCGCATTGCTTGTTTAAAAATAATTCCTTATCTCTTCTGGCTAACCTCTGGAATTTTGCATTTAATTGGGCATATCTCCCCCTGTCACTGTTGCCTTTTGCTTTCCTTCTTTCTTGGGCTTTCTTGGGCTACTTCCAGTGTCTCAGCAGACAGCCATCTTGCCTTCTTGGTTTTCTTTTTCTTTGGGACGTTTTTTGTTGCCGCCTCCTGAACAATGTTGCGAACTTCTGTCCATAGTTCTTCCGGGACCCTATCTACTAAATCTAGTCCCTTAAATCTATTCTTCACCTCCACTGCATATTCCTTAGGAATATTAGTGAGCTCATATCTAACTGATCTGTGGGTCTTCCCTATTCTCTTTAGTCTGATTCTAAATTTTTATTATTATATCCCCGCCCATCTCTGCCATGGCAGACTCTGGGCGGTTTACAATCAGAATATAAAAGATAAAACCTAAACATTTAAAACTACTATAAAAATAAAAAAATAAAAATCCAGAAGATGGTCTGTTCTTAAAAGGAGGAAACCACTAAACCAACCACCCCCAGGAGGAACTATCTTTTCCTTCACTCCAGGCAAGGCGGCAGAGCCAGGTCTTCAAGGACTTCCTAAAGGCTAGGAGCGAGGGTGCCAGTCTCACCTCAGGGGGCAAGTTATCCCACAGGGCTAATTTTTCAATAAGAAGTTCGTGATCTGAACCACAGTCGGCTCCAGGTCTTGTTTTTACCAACTGTATAGATGTCCGCCACCTTTGGCTGCAAAGGATGTAGTCAATCTGATTTCGGTGTCGACCATCTGGTGAAGTCCATGTATAAAGTCGTCTTTTAGGTTGTTGGAAGAGAGTGTTTGTTATGCACAGTGAGTTGTCTTGGCAAAATTCTATCAGCCTATGTCCTGCTTCATTTTGTTCTCCCAGACCATGCTTGCCTGTAATTCCAGGTGTGTATTTCTTAATACAGTAGATAATTAATTTGTGGAATTCAATCCTTAAGATGTGATGATGGCCTCTAACTTGGAGGTTTTAGAAAGGAGTGTTGGATGAATTCATGAAAAATAGGTCTATCAAGAGTTATTATTCATAAAGACTCAATTCTTACCTCCAAATATCAGTTGCAGGGGAAGAATGATGGGAGAGATAGGTCTTTTTCTCCTGCTTAAGAACATTTAGGCAGGCTAAGATGAGCCTTGGCTTGGTTCAACAGAGTTACTGCTATGTTCTTATGTTAATCAGTACTGCTATAATATAAATTGAAAGTCCCTTCATGTGGGGGAGATGGGCAGTGATATAAATGTGATGAATAAATAAATCAAATAAAAATAAAATAAACCCATTGTAAATCCCCATGGCATCCTAGGAACCTTTAAATTAAATACTGATGTGCTTTACATGTGCTTTACATTATAGAAAATTGTCTTATGATTCAGAGAAAGAGAGAGAATGGCTTTTTCCTGCTGGTTTGGAGCATGTTCCAGAGTATTTTTCTTGTCAGTGCACCTTTAAAATTGCAGTAGAGGACATACAGATACTTCTAATTGTATAGTTTTTAAATTTTTAATTTTTAATTATTGTAACCCGCCCAGAGTCTCTTGCATGGGAGATGGGCGGGGAATAAATTAAATAAATAAATAAATAAATAAATAAATAAAGCAGTTCTCATAGGCAGGCCAGCTGTGGAAGTGTGTAAATCTGGTGGACAGCTGTGAAATATTGGCTTACCTCTTTTGCTTTACATGAAGTTCTCTGTTCCCAAAACTGTTTCTTGTTTTGGAGGTGGAGAATATAATGGTCTGGTTTTGGTGCCTATATATCCTCTTTCTTGGGACATATCATAGTAAACAAAGGAGTAAAGGAAGATTTAGCTATGGATGTGGAAAGCCTGTGAATCCTAATCAAGTTTAGGGTCAAACAGGAGAGAACTTGAGAAAAAGGATAAAGCAGCCCAGTGAAAAGTTTTTTAAAAAGGGGCTTGTTAGAAAGCTAGCAGATTGAAGTAAAAATACTTTATTCTTCCAGTCAGATTTGCACCATTGCAAATATCAAAGAAGTATTCAGAAAAAAGAGAGACCTTTAGTAATGATTGGCCACTGTATGAATCAATTTATACAGTCGTTCTATTCATTTTAGTAACCCTTACTTGCCAGTGGAATCCTATTCTCCACCTCCAAAGTAAGAAACAGTTTTGGGAACAGAGAGCTTCATGTAAAGCCTACAAGGGTCTATTGACAATGGAATAATACAAAATGTCTGACTTATATAAGTTTCTAGCTGAACTATTACTGAAGTTTCTGTAGATTTGTAGTCTTTAAAAATTTTTTTGTTTTTTTCAAAACCAAACCAAACATCTTTATGAGAAATATGTAAAGTAATCTAAAACAAAAATTAAGCCTGTTTTGATTTTGAGGTAAAAGAAATCTACATACTTTGGAAAAATTGCATTGCCATATTTGAAACAGGAGCTAATTGTCTTAGAATTTGGGTTATGTGAACAGGATAGGCTTCCTTCAGCTGAGACAGGTTTTTTTTCCCCCCAGCATGTTTGATCATTAAAACAGAATTTCCTGCCCCAAACCACTTAATGTTGAATGATCTGTCTTTCACTGCTTATAAACTGTCTTAAGGACCACTTATGTCTTTGTCTGTTACCTTTATGTCATCATGAATAATACCTGTTTTCTTCACACTATAATGCTTTTACCTTGTTTTCCTTCTATCATTAGGAAACTAACATGCTACCATTTCTGTTTCATCATAGCTAATGCATCATTGATCTTGAAAGCATTAAAGATGCTTCATCTGAAACAAAAACCCAGAAATAAAATTATGAGAGACCTGGCTCCAGGAGTTTAATTACAAATCTAACTGTGACTTTATTAGTTTCTACCGGTTAAGAATATAATTGGTTTAGGAACATGTTCAGAAAATTGAAATTAATTAATGGAGTTTGTACTGGAAACATACATGTTCTCAAATCTGAGTTAGGTTTTGTTACAGATAAAAGTCATTCCTTTTTTTTTTAACCCAATCAGTGGCAAAATTACGTTACACTGTACAGTTTGAAGAATATACAACCAAGAAAACAAGCCAATTTATAAATCTCTCCCAACATACTGTAAGGTTCTTCACTTGTGTTGGGCTTATGACTTCCAGGATTTCTGTTGACCACGCTGGGAGTTGTGACCCCAACGCATCTACAGGGAGCTAGGTTGCAGAAGACAGCATTACATCATATATCATATAGTATGGTTTATGGCACCTTTATTTATGTAATAGTACATTCCATTGTGGGGCGCAGTGGCTCAGCGGTTAAGACACCAGGCTTGTCGATCGAAAGGTTGCAAGTTTGGAGGTTCAAATCCCTAGCCACGCATGACGGAGTGAGCTCCTGCACTCGCCCCAGCTCTTGCCAACCTAGCAATTCGAAAGCATGCAAATGCAAGTAGATTAATAGGTACCACTTCGGTGGGAAGGTAACAGCGTTCTGCGTGCGTCATGCCAGCCACATGACCGCCGAAGCGTCTTCGGACAACGCTGGCTCTTCGGCTAACAAACGGATATGAGCACCGGCCCCTAGAGTCGGACACGACTGTGTGAGGGAACCTTTACCTTTTTTTTTACATTCCATTGTAGCTTAGAATTACCATATGTTCTAAGCTACAAGAGAGTTTCTCTGTGGTTACCATAAAGGTCTATGTCTTCTGAATATATCTAAGATTTTTTATATAATAAAATGAGATAAACCTCATTTTTCCATACCTGATGTTAAACAATAGCAGAATAAATACTGACAAGTACAGTATCTATAACAGGTTGACAAAAGCCCAGTTTGTTAAAATTATATTCAGAATATTGTGCTTATATGCAACTGAACATGCAAATTAGCTACAGCCTTCCAGCATGTGAAGCATTCCTTTGAAGCATTGAGCCATCCCTTCAGTTCCCTCTCTCCGTCCTTTGCTCTTCAGAATCACTAACTACTGCTTGGGTTTGAAGGTAATTCTGTTCTTTATTTTTCTGGCTCAAACTCCAGGAAAAAATAAAGCTTGATGCTGAGAGGGAAAAACTAGAAAAGCTTCAGGAGCTTTACTCCGAGCAGAAGACTCAGCTTGATAATTGCCCCGAGTCCATGAGGGAACAATTACAGCAGCAGCTAAACAGGGTCAGTAGCACGGATGTGGTGTTTTTTAGTGATTGTAATCAGATCAAGCCCAGAAATTTCTAACCAACTCTTTCTTTTTTCATGGCTTCAGTGCTGGTTTTCTATATTGCTGATAAGAACATAAGTGCATGGTGACAACTAAACAGAATGTCAAAAGCTGGATTAACAATGGGTGTGCACTACATGCTTCAAAAGTTTTCAGCCAGCTAAGGTTTAGCACTGTGTGGCATTGAACCCTAAGATGTGTATGACTGAGTGAGAGTGTGATTTTGATGTTTAATCAGATTAGGTATCCATACTGTAAATGAGGAAAAGAATTATCACCTAGGCATGAATGACTACTTATTTAATGCATTGTAGCAGTATAAAATTTTAAATATGTGTATTCATTTAAAAAATCTAAACATGTATGAACTAGGTCATTCCCCCAAATGTTTCTTTTCTATTAGATTATATTTTAATAATTCCATATATTTTTATGACTGTTTTGTTTTAATTTTACAGCCTTTATGAATTTAAATTTATAACACAATAAAAAAGGAAATGTAGGAAATATTGGAAGATTTGTTTGGGGACAGGGAAAGGCAATCCACACTAAAATGCATCAAACATTTCCAGATCAGTCTTATTCTGAGGGTGAAACAGTACCATTTTCCCAAAAATAGAAAATTGAAAATGATATTTGGTAAAAAAAAATATGAGGCATGTAGCTGAAGTTACACAGCTTGTTAAATTTAAATCATTTAAAAGATATACAGAAAATTGTATCTCTGAATAATCCTGCTGCAATACTGTGTTAGCTGTATCTTAGAACTGCTTATCCATGATTCAGGACGTCCCGATCATGCCCATTCTAAAGTGCAACAATTTTTCATATTGGCACCCCCTTTAACTACTGTATGAGGTTTGCTTTATTGAACTGCATATTCAGCACTCTAAACACCTCTGTTCATGATGCTAGAACGTGATAAAGGGATGATTAGGCTAAACAATGAATCTGTTGTCATTGATTAATTTGAGGGTGTACATGATAATTTTAATTTCAAGTCAACAGGTATTTTTTAAAAAAACATGCATAAATAGACGTAGTTCTTAGGCTACATTTCTATGAAATGGGTGTAATCCCAGTTGAACTCTGGGATTTAACTTTTGTTTTGGATTAAGCTTTATGTGTGTTTTCATAAGCAATAGAAAACTTTTAAAATCGATACATTGATTTTTCTTATTGAAGGATGCGGACTTGTTGGAGGTAGAAAGCAAACATTTTGAAGATCTGGAATTTCAGCAGCTTGAAAAAGAGAGCAGATTAGATGAAGAAAAAGAGAATTTAACACAGCAGCTTCTGCGTGAAGTTGCTGAATATCAGCGTAGCATTGTCAATAGAAAGGTAATTTTTTTTAAAATTGATCAGATCATTATCTTTGAATAGTTTCTTTCCAGTTCAGGATCAACTGACTTCAGTTGTTAATCTTGGCAATAGTTAGCGGTTTACTAACAATTCAGTTAATTGTTAATTACTGCATCTGGCCACTAAGGTTTAGTACATAGCTTTCCAAACTGTGTGTTGCGACACAATACTGTGTCGCCTGCGGGGCCCAGGTGTGTCGCGTCAAAACCTGGAAGCGCTGATGGCGCGGCGGCGACGGGCCATCAGCGCTTCCGGGTTTTCGTACAGCACACTAGGACACTGCTGCCACCACCGCTGCGGCGCGCAAAAACCCAGAAGCGCCGCGGTGGTGCTTCTGGGTTTTTGCACACCACCGCCACTGCGGCACTTCCGTATTTTCTCGCGTGCCGCCGTTGGTGTGTCGCCACAGGAAAAGTTTGGAAAGCCCTGGTTTAGTAATTGGCTAAGATGGAAAAAAATGATATAAAGTACTATATTTCCATTTCTCAGTTTCTTAACAAGTTGGTTGTTTTTAAGGCAGATGATACCTTTCCCAGAAGTGTATTTGTGTTTGCACAGATAATAACCTTCATATAGTCAAATTGTCCCATAGTTCTCTTTCTCTTTCCTCTTCCTTCTGGAGTAGGAATAGAAGTAATGCTAGCTGTAGAATAATAGAAGTAATAGAAGTAGTGCTAGCTGTTAGTGCTGCTGGCATATACAAGCATGTGAAGTCCAATCCTAGGACTTACATCAACATATAGAAAAAAAGGAATTACAGTTACGTGTTTCTGGTGTACAACTTCCTTAAGTCTTCTACATAAATTTGACTTTCAAATGGACAGGAACTGTATGAACAGTATTCTGAAGCTCATATTCATGTCATATGTGTTAACATTATCTTTATTATAGGAGAAGGTTTCTGCTCTCAAAAAACAAGCCAATCACATTGTACAACAAGCACAAAGAGAACAAGATCATTTTGTCAAAGAAAAAAACAATTTACTAATGATGTTGCAGAGGGTAAGCAATTCTTCCTTGTTCTTCCAAGAGCTTAATTAAATTATAAGTAAGAATTGTGTTCAATGTATAGTCAAAGGCTTTCACGGCCGGAATCCGATGGTTGTTGTGGGTTTTCCGGGCTGTGTGGCCGTGTTCTGGCAGTTTTGGTTCCTAACGTTTCGCCAGTCGCTGTGGCTGGCATCTTCAGAGGACAGGAGCACAGCTAGAAGATTCTCTCTGTGCTCAAGTGGAGGGTGTGTCTTCCTGCTGGTGTTTATATCTGCTGAATTAATTTTAAATTTCATTAACACAATTAAGAATTGTGTTGCTCAACTTCCTCTTTTTATGTAGGCACATATTGATCTGATCTAGACCATGTGATATAGAGAGGTCTGTAATATATAAAGTCCAATAAAGAAGTAAATAATGTTTATAGTGAAACCTTAATGCATGCATACCTGTGTTTTCCACAATAATGGAAACTATATGACATCTTTACGTTAACATGCAATGGATTTGATAATTTTTCCCCTTTATCAGCTTTATCAGGAACAAATACAACTGTCTTTGTGTGTATCATCTAGTGTTTGCTGAGGGAAACTTTGGTTTAAAACCAATCCAGCAAGCAAATTTGGAAGGATACCTGTATTATCTACATTTTGAAGATGGAAACAAAAATAAAACAATGTATTTGTGAACAATTTTCAAGTGAAGCATCATTAAAGCTTTTGTAAATGCAGTTATTTTTAAAGGACAGGAAATATGACTTACATATTTATATAACATGTATCTCAAATATAACTTGTTCTCTATAGGAGAAAGAAAATCTTTGCAATCTAGAAAAGAAGTATTCCTCACTATCAGGAGGCAAAGGATTCCCTCTGAGTCCCAGCAGTCTAAAAGAGGTAGTGTGAAATTTGGGAGAAAGGGATGGGAAACAATATGGTAACTCCTATATTTTTGGGTGAAACGTTATCCAGAGGTATCATAGATGATTTTAACAGGGCGTGTAGCGTAAGACTGTAAGTGTGGAGTTGAAGTCATTGGCCTTTCAAATGATCTTCATTTTCTTTAGATTTCATGTCCATTTTTTTCATCTTATTCCTTTTGTATACATATTTCAGTGATCATTCATTTTTAGATTATGCAAATATTTATTTCAGTGTTAGTAGAGTTGCACTAGAATGTTAGGAATTAGAATGGAAAGGGGGGGGGGAAAGATCAGACTCTTTCAGTATATCCTTTCAGTTCTTGCTTGTGCCTAAACATTTTCTGCTACTATTGCTGCTGCTGCTAACAACTTCCTTAATTTTACTGAGAATTGCAGCTGTTCTAATCGTTGTAGTTCAAAATAAAGACTTTATTAGAGCATTCCCACACTCGCCCCAGCTCTTGCCAACCTAGCAATTCGAAAGCATGCAAATGCAAGTAGATAAATAGGTACCACTTTGGTGGGTAGGTAACAGCGTTCCGCGTGCGTCATGCCGGCCACATTACCGCAGAAGCGTCTTCAGACAGCCTTTGGAGTGATCTCTTCTACCCCAACAAGGAGCACAACCACTGCAATTACAGTGCCCCTAATCCCCAATCCCTGCAGGCAGTTCAGAAGGATGGTTAATGGATCGAAGGCTTCTGAGTGGTCTAAAAGGACCAGATTGGACATCCTTCCTCCAGATTTATGACTGGTTTTATCTATCTATCTACAGTATCTATCTATCTATCTATCTATCTATCTATCTATCTATCTATCTATCTATCTATCTATCAAATTTATTCCCTGCCCATCTCACTCAGAGAGCGACTTGGGAATTGTTGATGTGCTATTGATATATTTTTCTTACTGTAACTAGCATCTTTGAAGTTGGATAGCATACACATTATCAAATACATAAATGAATAGAGAAATTATTACTGATTATTGCATTACTATAGACAAATAGTTTAGAAGGAAAATAGGAAGTTAAAAGATGTATATTTGCAATAAAAACAAAATGAGATTGTGACGATTATGATCCTGTATATTAATTCACAAATTCTCAGTCACAAGCCATTAAGGATATGAAAGAAAACTTTTATTAATACAGTGACCAATTAGTACAAAAGTTACTTTGCTCCTCCCTCCTTTCTAGTACCTCCCCCATAAAATACAGTTAGGTATACATGTCTTCTAGGGGCGTGGTGGTTCAGCGGGTAAGACGCCAGGCTTGTCGATCGGAAGATTGCAAGTCTGGAGGTTTGAATCCCTAGCCTTGCGTGTGGAGTGAGCTCCCGCACTAGCTCCAGCTCTTGCCAACCTAGCAATTCAAAAGCATGCAAATGCAAGTAGATTAATAGGTACCACTTCAGTGGGAAGGTAACAGCGTTCCACGTGCATCATGCCGGCCACATGACCGCGGAAGCGTCTTCGGAAAACGCTGGCTCTTCGGCTAACAAATGGAGATGAGCACCAGCCCCTAGAGTCGTACACGACTGCACAAATGTGCGGGGGGGGACTTTTACCTTAACCTAGAGCATTCTGCAAAACATTTGATTGCAATCATATCTCTAAATTATTAGTGGTTCATGAATTTATTTTGATTGAATAGAAAAAGTGAAAATCTCTCATATTTTTGTTTCATCTAATTACAGTATAGTAGTTTATTGATTAGGGAGCTTAATATTTTAAAAGGCTTTAGGTGTTTGCTTGCTTTTTTAAAAAAAAATCAGCTTAATTCCCATTCCTTATAGGGGTCATGCTTGCAAATTCAAACAGTCAAACTTTCAAAGTGCCACATAGTAAAACAAGTTTTTCTAGAAGATTTACTCAAATATGGTAGTGTTTTAAGCAACAGCTTTATTAAAATGAAATAATGAAAATAAAAAATAAAATGTCCAATTCCTAAAAGGGAAGTAGCAGAGAAGGGGCATGATGAAGAGAAGAGGATTTTATAGAACAGGAATATGGAGAAGAGTCCCTTTCCCACTTTGAGTTATCTAATCAAACTCCAAAAAGAAGGAAAGGAAGTACAGTAGTTGACCAGTGGAGTTTTCTACCACAAAATATAAATTGAATGAATTGATGGATAAATAAAGTAATGATGATTAATTTGGATGGCTTTAAAAAGGGGGTTGTAGACAGAACTAAAAATGGTTACTAGTCACAGTGGATTCAGTACCAGAGAAAACATGCAGGAGAGTACTATTCCATTCCTTTCTTTTTGAGGGCTTGCAGTGGCCACCTTGAACTATGACAGATGGAATATAAATGCAGTAACTAAATAGGAACTTGGCCATTGTTAGAATAAAATGGTAAATTAATCTGATAATTTGCCACACATATCCGTAAATTTGAACATTTCAAAGAAAATAACAGGAATTATGTCTGATATCTAGATGTTTATTTTCATTTCAGTATTTTAAAGTTACATGCAACAATTATGGCTTACTATGTTTGTAGTAGTGACTAAATTAAAAAAACATTGTCATATATATATATATATATATATATATATATATATATATATATGAGAATGATGACTTTTTGATAACCATTTTGTTTGCAGTAAATTAAAGCATTGAGGGTTCAGTGTAGATGACTGAAAAGGTATGTCAAGAAAATGGTTTTGTAATATCACAAAGTTGGCTGTATCACTCTAAACTAACTTTCACAGCGAAATTAGAAATTTAATACTCTTGCATGCCTTTTAGCTTTTGCTTCTTTTGTATGTTTAACCTCTGAATTCCTCCTTTTAGGGTTTTGTGAATGTAAATGACATTAGTGACCCGCATGGCAATTCCACGAATATATCCCCTTCCACTCAACCCCCCTCTGCTGCTGATGCTGTTCTCACTGAACCTTCCACAGCTGGCCTGATAAGCCAGTCACAAAATAAAGAGGTTTGTTGGAGAGACATTTCCCATGTGTATACATTGTGCGTTCAAATTTTGTTCCCTTGGTGTTGACAGGTTATAGTAAACCTTTTTATTAATTAAAAAGGTGGGTAGGGAGCTGAGTTACTTTTCCCCCTGTGGGTCTCTTTCAGGAACAGAGGTTGTATGTATGTCTACATGTCTTGTGTATATCTTCTGTCTTCCTCCTTATGTTCCTTTCCAGAGTGCTGATGAAGTAACTGGGGGCTTATTACACACCCATTGAACACTTTGTGTTTACACCATGCCCATTTTGATTTCCAGGAAAAACAGCAAATCAAGGTCCATTTTTCCCTAGTAGGATGTCACAAACCTAATATCAAAGTCTTCCAGTACAATGGGAGAAAAATACCATTTGTTTATTTGTTTTTCTCTGTAAACTGTTAATAACACTTCATGCATCTGACTAAGTGAGCTCTGGCTTACAAAAGCTTTCCCATAACAAACTTCTTTGTAGTATTTGCATCTTGTATGTATTTTTTAAAAAAAACTCTCAATACCATTTCTTTTTTTTTCTATAAAGCTAAGATCACCTTTCTGTTATGGATCTGTGATTCCTCACTCTCTCTCTCCTCGCCCTCTTGCACAACTTTCACCAGCCCACTGGCCTGAGGTCAGGGCTGCCAATGTAGAGCCTTTTCCTTTACCTGATACACCACCTCCTCTACCAGCTAAGAAACACCGGAGGGAATCCCAGGTAACATGCCAAAATGCAGGCTGACTTGATAATGATATGATTATCTTTGCATGGACTTCTCTGCCCCAGTTTGATAAAGTGCATGCAAAATAGCCATTGGTCAGCTCCTCAGAGAACTCTGGAATTCTAGCATTTATAAAGGATTTTGCATGCAGAGCTCTGGGTACTACATTAGTTGAGAAAACTTGCAGATGCATCTAGTTAAGGATCACACACTTCAGCATCTTCTTACGCATGTACGATTTCTTTATTTAGACCAGTGTCTTACTCTTACAGTTTTATGTCAAACTGACATATTCAAAGCTGATTGCTGCCTTTTTCTCTGGACAGTAGGAGTTAAAGAGATGATTTGAACTTAACTGTTAAGGTTACTGTCTTCATTAACATTTTGGATGGATATTGTCTAATCCTGATACCAGCACAGTAAATGATATATATGGTGTGAAACATTATGAATAATGCTTCAGAAATAACCTTGGATGGCGCACTTGCAGTCTACAAACAAAACACTGAAATCTGTTGCAAATCTGAGGTTATAGTTAAGCTAAGAATACATTCATACATACATACATTCATAGGACCTATCTGTAGCCACAAGGCTTTCTTCCTTGAGTAGAAACTAGCCTCTGTGAACATTGCTGTCAATGTATTTTTATTTCATGGTAAACCTTGCTGCTCTGACTTTTTTTTAGCAGGGGCTAGGGATTGATTACCCAGGCAAAGAAAACAATTTTAGACTACATTATTTAGCTTCTTCTGGATGGAACAGCTCAGAGCCCTTATTCTTTACAATGTGGGAAGGCAGGTTAAACAAATCCACAATAACTAATTTGTTATACCTTTACATGGAAGGAACCAGCAATTACAAATTGATACATTGATTGGGTAAGCTGTAAGATAGGTTTAGCATGACTTAGATTTATCCGGTAAGAGATGACCATTTAGTCTACAGTTGACAATAATACATTTCATTAAAATTAAACTAACCTTAAGGAACATCAACCCTATGAAGTCTCCTTTTCAGTAAATGACCACTTCCATTATACCTTGTATTTAAAACAAACTACAGCAAATAAAATCACAAAGACCATTTTTTGACCTTTTGTTCAAACATTGTGTATCAAAATGTATTATGTGTGCCACTGTTCTTGTCAAAATTGCTTTTCTTGTTTGAAAACCTTTTTATCACAGTGGAAATACATTGTTCTCTTTGCTTATATTCAACTATCATAAAACAGAACAGAGGATTTATGACAAATATAATAAGAAAACATTTAAAATGTCTCATATATTGATCCCTTTAATATAGAACCTATTCCTATAATATAATATTTACATTAGTTTTCTTGTGGAAATCATTCATACAGTAAAAAATGTTTTAAAGAGCTATGTTTTCAGTCCTCTAACTTCTGTGGATCTGGAGATGTCCTCTCTTTTACCTGAGTTCTGTCTTTGGCCTCAAGCAATTTTCAGCTCAGTTTTAAAATTAAATTATGACTTTTCAGAAACATTAACAACATTCATAGCATGTAATCACAGTAGAATTTTACACACTTTTATTTATTTTAAGCACTTCCGAAATTTGGAAGAGAGGAAGAAGCAGCACAAAGAAGGCCTGTACATGAGTGACACTTTGCCCCGCAAGAAAACAGCTCCTCCTATATCACCTCATTTCAGTAGTTCTACTCTTGGACGAAGTGTTAAGGTAAGCAATGATCCAGCTCAGAGAAAAGCAGGAACTGAATTTCTTTGCTTTTTTGGAATCACTGCGCAAGTTAACAAAGTTCCATTGATTTCAGTAGAATCTTAATTGGGCTTGAATGATGACCTTCCTCTTCACACATGCACACCCCTTTCCCCATAATCTCACATCAGATTGCTGATTTACAGTGTAAATCCTTGTACATTTAGTCAAAGTAATTTTCTCTACTTTGTAATAATTGTGCTTAAAATCACATTATCAATATTTACATAGTATAATAACATAAAATTTTATTACCTTAATATACACATAAAGGTTTATGGTAGCAAACATGAGGTTGCCTAATTCCCCTGTAACTCTCCACCCATGAGAGAGACTGGCAGCCAGTTGCTTCTTGGCTGGACTAAATTTGACCCTAGAGCTCCTTGCTAAAAGACTGACCAGATAATCACTACTGCAGAGTGAAATTCAAAATAACTTAGATTTATACCTGCATGGTCTGGCTTTGTTTTGGTTTCCATCTTCTCCATCAATACAGTGCAATTAATTTTAAAAGAAATGCCCTGAGTGTATGCTGAGCATAAACCACAGTTAACTCCATAGAATACCTCTCTTGTATTTATCCTGGATTCAAACCTCCAGGAGATATGCAAGTTCTGCCTTAAACTGGATTGCCTTAAGCTTATTTAAATAAAAAGCAAGAGGTATACATGAAATTTATTTGAATAATGTATATATAAAAGCAATACCTCTAAATGGCAATTTTTTGCAGAGTCACCTGCCACTTGGACAAAGCAGTAGCTGTGGCAGCATACTTCCTCATTGTTCAGGATCTAATACCAAAGAATTGGAGTCAAGGAGAACACATAAAGGTAAAACTATTTAGAATTATTCCATATATTTATATGCAATAATATCCTAATACAAATCCTATTTCACATTAACATAAGTACATATTTCTTTAATTGAATAAACATAATGAATTAATTCAGCTTCATTCAGCTTTAGCTGTTTTAATGGACTCTTACATTTTCTCAAGACAATTATTATTTTTTGCAGAATTATTATTATTTTTTGCCATCTAAGATAATTACATTACTCTACATGTAAAACTCAAAGTATACTTCTTTGTATACTTCATTGTTGCGCATGGTGAATAGTCTTAACTGTTTCTTACAGTAAGATTCCAGTTCAGACATTTACCATGTTGAATTCTGTGAAAACTTAGCTATGTATTCCTTTTCAGATTGATCAGAAGCAGAATGTCATAGTTTTTTTTCTTGAAAGTTAAGTCCTGCAGCTGTTTTTGATGCTTTGTTATTATTTGAATAGTGCCATAACTGCCATGCTAAATCTCATTTTCATTGTAACTTGAAAATCAAGGCCACATTCCCATCTCTGCATCTATTATTTGCTGCTTCTATATACATGTGTATTCTATACCTATACAGATATTCTATATACATGTATATTCTATACCTAAACCCTGGGAAATTTCTTATAGATGCTCACGTTCAGTCTTCCTACACCTGGAACATTTAGATATCAGGTGGAAGGCAGAAGATCTCATTCACAAGGCATGCCTAATTTTAGTTGGTCTGTTGAGTGGGCATTTTGGTGCCTAGCCAAATCCTGTGGCTACTCTATTGGACTAGTAGCCGTATATAGGAAGGGATGTGGTCAGATCTGCACTGCCATTCTAAACTATTTCTAATGTTTAAGACAAAGTGGGGAAACTAATGAATTGGAAATATTGCAGTATAACTGTTATGCTTATTAAGATTAATGACAGCCACAGAAAATATAAATGCAGACAAAACCCTACTTTCACCTGCCTTCTCTGATTATAAAATTAGACAGGACAGTCCTAACCTTACTTAATTAGAAGTAAGGTCCACTAAGTTTAATAGGATTTGTGTACTTGCCTTGCACAAATCTGATACCTATTTAGAATTGCTGATTTTTTTCTTTGTAAAATTGTGATGTGTCCCCCAAAGAGAGTTCTTTAATTCTTAGGAAACCTATACTCAGTATCAAATATATTCAATGAAATAACATGTATTGACAACGACTGTAATCCAAAATATGCTGAAGTAAGAAAAAAATCTGTGATAAGAGAAATCAGCCAACCTCTTTTCCCAGATCTAATTTCTATGGTTGCACTTCTTTATACATGTGTGTGATTTGTGTATGTTAGTGAGAATATTTGGTTTTAAATAATTATTTAATGTTTTTAAAATCATTATAATTTTTTTTCCTATTAACTTTTTGTGTCTTATTAAAATCAGGTAAAGGCAAAAAAGGTATGAAAAACATTCTTTCTAGTGCTATGCTTGATTTGTGTTACTAATGGCAGAAGGGACACCGTCAAGTCATTGAGAATCAGTATGTGTGGAAATTTTGAACTTCCTATTCCACTCAAAAACTTTAGAAAGTATTATGATTTAAACAATCTCTTGTTTAAATCATACATACTCTGTCATATAATTAAGAATGGCATAATATGGAAAACAGGACCATGCCTGCTGGCTTTGCCCCCAAATCTATGGAGGTAGAGAGGGATCTGCAATGGGGAAGCTTTCTTGAAATCTATGCCATCAGGATTCCAGACCAGTATTCCAATGGAAGTATTTATTCAGTAAGGACATATTCCTGATAGGAGTTGATTGAAGATAATGGATCCAGTAGTGAAGGTAGCAGAGTTGACACATCCTGTTCTTCTCTGCCCATTCTTATTAATCATTTGAGGAATTGTAAAGGCAGCAAACAAATAAACTCTGCAGGTTTCGTTGTTAATTAATCTAGCTTGGATTTGCAAATAAAACAAGCCAGGTTCACCCATTGCACCTAGCTCTTGTACAGTATGTTGGCAAATCTAAACAATTGCGGCTTAGTCACATTGTTACCACAATTGGTGAACCATGTCATCACAAAAATATTGAAATTTATGTAATAACCAGTATTTATTTTTATGCAAATGTCCTGACAGTGATTTATAAACCTGATACTTGCTTAATTTTGAAGAGAAGATATAAATGATAGATCTGTGCACACAACTGGAAGTATAGCCTGGCATAGAAGTTAATAAAAGTAGCAAAGTTGTATATTTGTAGTAGGCTTTTTAAATGTGTGTGTGTGTGTGTGTGTATGTTATTTTGAGTCACATTAGAAATTTGATTCTCTTCCAACTTCCTTTTCTGAAAATGAATATTGTTTGCAGAATAGAAGTAGAGAAGGAATATTAATACAAATTACTGTTTTGGCTGTCTAAATAAAAGGAAGGCAATTCTATGAGTTCTGCATAACTCTGTTGAAGGAGAGATGAACTGAAAATATCCTCTCATGGAGAACTTCACTCTCTTGTTACCATTACAGCACTAAAATATGCTGTGGTCTTTCTCCTCTTTTAACTTCTTTTTTCCCTTTTAAAAAAAATATAAATGCTCTTGAGTTGGTAATAGGAAACTATTAACTGATTAAGGCAACCATGCATACAGAAGAAGCAGTATGGCAACCACTGATTCTCTGGGTTGGCAAATGTAGAAAGCTATTTTAAATTATTTCTATTAGCATATAAAAAGCATCTCTGATCCACCATAAAAAAAGTGGACTCTTGACTGTGTTCTTTTTTAAAAAGCAAGCTTTGACATTTTTGTTGTGATTTCAATATTGTTCTGTTAACAACAGTGATTGTGATATTAACAACAACAACGTAACAGTTTCTATTTTAGTTTTAATTTCAATATGCTTCTGACAACAGTTCATTTAACTCAGCTTGCTTGGGTTTTTTAATTTTAAAACAGTTTTGTGCAGTACCTTGAATTAATGATACATTGAATTGAGACATTAACTTGAGTTTTTCATTTGCATGCCAATATTAAAGTCACCTTTTCTTTTAGCAAATCCACTCATTTTTTAGCAGGACATAATATACAGTTTACATATCTTTTACAGGGATAGCTTGCTACTATCAGATTATGTTGCTGTTTTATTTGTATATTTATTTCCTACTGTATAGTCATCCTACATAAACATACAGCATCAGCACACACCGTTAAAAAAAATTGAAAATTGCCTAAAGTCTGCAGCTCTGAGCACTTGATGCTTTGACTTCCAAACGTCTTGCTCCCTACAGAATACTACATTAAATACACATCTACAGTATCTTACCTAGGATCACAGACTAAATAAAAATTAAAAGTGTGGACTTCATCTGGTTTATCAAACTCCAAAATAATTTTGCCTGTCAAAATATCTTCCCCCAGCAAATTTAATAGCCAGCTGAATGAGTGTTAGACATGTTACTACTTTCTAAAATATATAATTTAAAGAATTTCTTGTCCAAATATACAATGGCTACTATTTCACACAACTTTTTAAAAAGATCACTTAAATTCAGGGGACAGAAGCCTATTCAACATTTATTACCCAAGTTAGATAAATAAAACCTCCCTTATCAGAAGCAGAATACTTTTGAATTTTGGATGTTACAAATGACCATTAGAACAGTGATTCACATTGTGACCTTACAAATATTTGCAAAAATATTGACCCTAGATCTTCTCTTTAAATTAGCTGTTAGCTTTTTTCCCCCTGCAGACCTACAGTTTTGGATTAATGGAGGTAATACTGTACATAAATTTATACTTTTGTTCTTTCTATACTGTATTCTCTTTGCTTCCTTGACTCACCCCAGATTATTATTTCAAAGTTGTTCACCATCACATGCTATGTAAAATTAAAATAAACTGAACTGTATATATTCCTACAAATTGAGAATCTAGAGTTCTGTGTTTTGCTAATGAGAATCCTTATTAGCAAAATCAAAATTTCCAGTATCTAAAAAAGTGTGTATTTGTTTGTTTTTTAACAATTATTCTAATATATAACGTTTGTGCAGCCTTTAGGAACTTATTGCATGTATTCTAAACATACCCAAAGTTGTCACGCAGTAAATACATTTAAATTTTTCCTTGCATGTTAAAAAAAGATAACTAAGAGAAAACCATTAATATTGAATAATTTAAATGGCCTCAACTATAATCTGTAACCAAAAACCACAAAATGGCATCATAATAGTAATATCTTCTTTCTCTTTCTTTACAACAAAATCTCTATTTTAAAGGAACAATTAGTCATTCCAAAAGCTCAAGTGTTAAAGGTAATTTTAATCCATTGTTGTAACATATATCCTGATAATAGTTTCCATAGCAAAAGCTTCCTGTGCATGAATTGTGATATTATTTGAGGATGCATTTCATAGCTTGTGTCAAAGTATAGAAAGATGAATTGAAAAATTGATCACATTTTAGAGGAACATAGTTCACATTAGTATCTCAAGACTTATCCAGAGGCCAGTTTCTCTCAGCGACATAAATCACTTGTGCTAGCAAGAAACGTGCTGTTCTGATCCTGCTGGTACGGATGGGTGGGCACAGTATGGCGTGGTCTTACTTGCACCACTACAGTTGAATGATAATTCTCTACATTCAAAGACCTGAGATATTTGAAGATGCAGAGTTTGAAAAATGACACGCCTATGGAGGCTGTTGCTGAGAAATGACTGAAAATATCTTTAATCCAAAGAAAGTTTACTTAGATTAATAACATAGCATTGGTTCCAGAGAAGATTCTGCTTCCACTTGAAACTAATTGCAATTTAGTATCTTGCCTAAATCATCAAGCTGGTTTGTTTTAATCAAAATATAATTAGCTGAATTTGAATGAACCAGCAAGCTATGTTTAATCTCAGCCACAGTGGAGGTGAAGGGTATGCTTTTGTCTGAATCAACCCACTGTTGGATTCACAAAGCACCTAAAGTTAAAATGAGACAACCACACAATGCCTTCCTATAATGCATGAACCTGGTCATTGTGCCTGTAAATGAAAATTTATATCTTAGGGCAATATGTAAAAGCAGATTATTGTGGTTTATTCAACAAATTATATTCACAAAAAATATATTGGTAACGTAGCACCAGGTGTGAATTTAGCCAGTGACTCATTTAGGGAATATGCATAATAGAAATTAAAGTACAATAAAGCAGATTAGTGTTTCCTTAGAGAAAGTAAACTAATAAAAATTACCATTGCTTCAAATCCAGATAAGAGCTCAGAATGGAATAATATTCAAAATAAGTATATTTTATAATAAAAATTAATATCTTCATTTAAAAATATTCAGTAATATAAAACATAAATCAACAAACACTTTTGTTCTTTTTCTAGGTTATAACCATCAGCATCTGCGTGTGGATCAAAGCCAGAAGGCGCCTGAATTCTACAGCAGAACTGCCTCAGAATCCAATGTCTACCTGAACACCTTTCATTATCCTAATCCTAATCTGAAAGACCATGCCTTTGACACGCTTAGCTTAGATAGCTCAGACAGCATGGAGACTAGTATATCAGCCTGTTCCCCAGATAATATTTCCAGGTACATTGTGGCAATATTTAATTTTTCCAGCAAATGCAACATAATAATTAGACATGCAAGTATATTAGATCAGGGGTCCCCAACCACCAGGCCGCGGACCAGTACTGGTCCATGGACTGTTAGGAACCGGGCCGCCATGCCGGTCTCTGAACCCTGCCCCCCCAGTCCATGCGATTGGCTCCCGCCTGCAAACCCCGCCCCGGCCCGCGTGATTGGCTCCTGCCTGCAAACCCCGCCCCCAGCCCGCACGATTGGCTCCCGCCTCTACACCCCATTCCCCCCAGTCCATGGAAAAATTGTCTTCCACAAAACCGGTCCCTCGTGCCAAAAAGGTTGGGTATCCCTGTATAATTAGATTATTAAATATGAGTTTATTAAAATGTACTGTTGTAGATCTTAGCTAGTATAAGAAAAGCATTTTATTTGTAGAAGCACCCAGTTAATATCGAGAACTATATATTTATTTAAGCATATATAGTTATTGTGGTTGAAAAGATAGGAAAGCAGGAATATTACATCTCTTCTGCCTACTTAAAGACCAGTTACTTCAGATATTTCCTCAACTGTCAGCTAGCAGCCAATCAATCTGGGTACCTGAAATGTTTCCATCTCAACTGATTGTTGCAATATATGTCACTTTAAGTACTAGTATTTTTTTCTTCCTTCTATCTCTTAATCTGTGTTGCATTTTCCAGTGTATGACTTCAATGATAGGAACTCTTTTTAGCTGAAGTGTAATAAGAGTATTATGTAAAACAGTGCTTTCCAAACTGCCGCCGTTGGCGACACACCAACGGTGGTGGGGGCGTGTGCGTGCACGGCGGCGGCGCAGGGGTGTGCTCAGCAGTGTGTACGGCGGCGGCCTCGCTAAAACGCGGAAGCGCTGATGGTGCGCTGCTGCCGTGCACACTGCCACCGCACACACCCCCGCGCCGCCGCTTCGTGACACACTAAACTGTGTGTTGCAACACACTAAAGTGTCGCGACACAGTTTGGAAAGCTATGATGTACTGTAAAACAATACATAAATAATAAACTGATAATTTACCACAAACTGTATTCCTTCTGATGATTTTGCTTCAAACAGCATTGACATTTATAGTATTTATTTCCTAGGAAGCTTCTGAGATAATCAACTTGTCTCATAAGTAGAACTTCATGACAGATTCAAGGGAATCCTTGTCCATTTGAAACTCCCCATGTTGTCTCTCAGATTAATCTGACAAAAGCTGTTCTGCAATTATTCCACTTTACTTCTTTTAGGTGTTTTTCCTTGGTTGCTTGCTTGTTTTGTGCATATGTGGAAAAAAACCAGGTAGCTAAACAATATCTTTTGATCAGTAATTCCACTGTAAAGAAAATACATAGAAAACAACAAAAAGCCTAGAAATACGTTTTTTATATTGAAATGTTTTCTCAAATATTTTTTGTTATGATTGCTTTTTGTTACAGTGCCAGTACTGCAAATGTGGCACGAATAGAAGAGATGGAAAGACTTTTAAAACAAGCTCATGCTGAGAAGACACGATTGCTTGAATCCAGGGTAATGTAAACATAGAAAGAGCAAAGACACTCCTGTTGTTGAAGTTGTGTTGTCACTACATTCTGAAATTAGCATATTTTCATAGAATTTGTCAGGAGTTGAATTGTAATTAATTTCAATTTGATCAGCCAGCACAGATTTAAAAGTATGCAGTTACTCATATTTATTTATTATAGATTAATAAGAAATATGCAGCACGGTCCAGAACTGGTCTGGTAGAATAAGCAAATTAAGTTGTTGCTTGATATACCCTTATTTTTAGGGTCATTAATGATGAAGAATGTGGCCCAAGAGAGGTCTCTATAATAAGACATTGTGCATTGCAGAAAAGGGATCAATATCCTGTATGGTACAGTGGTTGAAATATTGGACTTGAACCAGAGAGATTCAGGTCATTATCACTTTCTGTCAGTACAGTCTACCGTATAAAGTTGTTATGAGAATAAAAATGAGAGGTGATGCTACGTACCTTGCCTTGAACTCCTTAGAGCAGAGGTTTTCAAGCTTTTTGAATCTATGGAACCTGTTAGTTACAAAAACAGAAGAAAGAAAATTCCTGTAACCCCTGGAAAGTTCTAGTGATAGAAAATTGGCTGCATTCAAGTAAACTTTTAAAAAAATGTTTTTTGGCCTTAGTCTTTCACATAACACAATTTAAAAAACCCTGCCTTATAAAAAAGGCATTATATAAATGTAATGAATAAACAAATAAATGTTGGGCTACCTGGTCTTAGTTGTGCTCTTCTGAACCAAGATAACTCCCCCTACCTAGCAACATCCATATGTTTTAGAGAATAAATCCAGTGGCCCCTGACAGTATGAATGTTCAGGACACTAGATTTGGATAATGTTTTAAAAGAAGCAGTAACGTCTACTATATTTGGAAGTCTATAAAATAATCTGGGTTAATACAGCATTGATATTGAACATGAATACTGTATATTAAACTTAAATCTGTTTTAAGAGCCATTTTTATTGAGTCCTATGGTGTCTATCCAACCATCATTATAAGAAGGATGCAAACTTAGTGTTATCAAGGCTCCAGGAAGGAACAATGCTTAATGATAGTTGTAAACCTGAGGATTATACTTGTAGGATTAATGTTCTTAATTGTACCGCAGATCCATTTTTTAGTGTTTATCCTTGTATATAAACTAAAACCTCAATAGATTTTAAAAACTAAAACCTCAATAGGTAGCCCAGTAATTCCCAAACACATTGACAGATATATTTGAATTTTAAAATAGAAAACCTTATAATTGAGGCAAAAATACCCCAGGCCTTGAGGCAGAGTGGGTAAATGGGCTCCTTATGCAATGTTCTTGCCTTTCAGATGATCATTGATCTTTTTTCTGGATTTTTCTTTCCATGATATTCTGTGTTTTTACTGTGTTGAAGACAAGCCATGATTGCCCTCATTTTCATGAAGTCAAAATGTTGAAAACAATAAATGAAAATCACTGCCAGCCCTAAGCTAAAGCAGATGCTACAGCAAAAAAATCCCCTTGTTCCCACTCGACACAACAAGAAAGGAGAAGGGAGACAAACACACAGAAATGGATAGGCAATAATCATCCATATCTGAGGAGGAGGAGAAACTGGCAAAAACTCTTACCAATTTCACTCCTTCTCATTTACCTGGGCTCCAAAACTGGGAGGTGGATGAGCAAACGGTACATTTAAATTGGATCAATTTGTTTTAAACAATGTATTTTTTTTAAAGGGGGCATTCCTTTATGTTTTACTCTCTGTATTCCTTTAGGAACGGGAAATGGAAGCTAAAAAAAAAGCACTAGAAGAAGAAAAGCACCGCAGAGAACAGCTAGAGAAAAGGTTACAAGAAGAAACTAGTCAGCGACAAAAACTAATTGAAAAAGAAGTTAAGATACGTGAAAAACAGAGAAGTCAGGTATGTAGTTTGAAATAGAGAAAATGCAGGTATTGAAGGAAGAGGAAAAGTCTCACACATATTAATAGGTTACATTGTTGGACCAAGATCAGAAAGACTTAGGTGCAAGTTCACCCCCAGTGTTAGAAGCACACTGGATGACATGATAAATTTAATTTTTCAATACGAGGATAAGCTATTAAGATACACAGTGGGTAGTTTTGGTGTAAACTAGATTTAGTTACATTTCCTTTTATTTTCTCTTGTCTATTGCCATTAATGCTTTTTGCTTATTCTACTTTTTTCTGCACTTTGCATAATGTTGCTTATGCTAAAAGGGAAGAGTTTTAATGGCATGCATTTATGCATGCCATGAAAGAAAAGTGGGTTAATCATAATAATGAGGGAACATAAAATTTTAATACCAATATTAATTGTATGTTTATCTTAGTCTCGTCCCTTGACCCGTTACTTGCCGGTCAGAAAGGAAGATTTTGATCTCCGCGGCCACATAGAGACAGCTGGCCACAACATAGAGACTTGTTACCATGTCTCACTCACTGAGAAGACCTGCCGAGGCTTTCTTGTTAAGATGGGAGGGAAAATTAAAACATGGAAAAAACGATGGTTTGTGTTTGATAGAAACAAGAGAACATTTTCTTATTATGCAGGTGAGTTATGCTTAGTTTGACATGGCATTCTTCCTGTTGCTTTATTAATTAAATTCATAAACTCTACTTTTGTAAATTACATGTGTTTGTCTTGTTGTATGTTTATATCTTGGAATGAAGCTAAGGGTCAGAATTAGGATTCTTTCTTCATATACTGGATCTTACACATTCTTCTCTAGAAGGAAGGAAATGCCCAATATAACTGTGTGCATAGATGGAATTAGGCTAGAAAAACATGAAAAACTGGTGAACTTATTTTCATAAGCTATGAATCTGGCTAGGCAGTATTCTTTAAATTAAGGATCTGGTTACTTGTTGTTTTGTATGATTTTCTGTTACAAGTTATCAATATTTGGAATCATATATCGTGACATTGGCCCGTCCCACCTGGTCAGGCAGAGAGGGCATGCTACGGACCCTGTCCATGAGGGATTGCTGATTGGCAGGGTCCAGGAGGAGGGCCTTCTCTGCCATCACGCCCGCTCTTTGGAATAAGCTACCCCTGGAGGTAAGACAGGCCCCCACGCACCTGGCCTTCAGGAAGGGAGTTAAAACCTGGCTATGCCACCTGGCTTGGGGTGGGAGGGGCAATAGCCATGCATGGAGGTGGTTGGCTCCATGATAGTGCCAACAGTAAGATCTCAATTTGCCATCTGGTATTTATACATCTTCATGGATCACTGCCTTGTCGTGGCGAAGGGGCTTGTGTAACTCAATGAAGTCAGGTCAAGACGGACAGGTCATGACGGAGAGTTCTGACAAAACGTGGTCCACTGGAGGAGGAAATGGCAGCCCACTCCAGTATCCTTGCCAAGAAAACCCCATGGACAGTATCAAAAGGCTAAAAGATATGACGCCGGAAGATGAGTCCCTCAGGTCAGAAGGTGTCCAATATGCTAATGGGGAAGAGCAGAGGGCGATTCCAAGTAGCTCCAGAAAGAGTGAAGCGGCTGGGCCAAAGCCGAAAGGACGCTCAGTTGTGGATGTGTCTGGAAGTGGAAGGAAAGTCCGATGCTGTAAAGAACAATATTGCATAGGAACCTGGAATGTAAGAACTATGAATCAAGGTAAGCTGGATGTGGTCAAACATGAGATGACAAGACTGAACATCGACATCTTGGGAATCAGCGAACTAAAATGGACAGGAATGGCCGAATTTAATTCAGGTGACCATTATATATACTACTGTGGGCAAGAATGCCTTAGAAGAAATGGAGTAGCCCTCATAGTCAATAAAAGAGTGGGAAAGGCAGTACTGGGGTACAACCTCAAAAACGGCAGAATGATCTCAGTTCGAATCCAAGGCAAACCATTCAACATCACAGTAATCCACGTCTATGCCCCAACCATTTATGCTGAAGAAGCTGAAGTCGACCGGTTCTATGAAGACCTACAACACTTTCTAGAACTAACACCAAAAAAAGATGTCCTTTTCATCATAGGGAACTGGAATGCTAAAGTAGGAAGTCAAGAAATAACCGGAATAACAGGCAGGTTCGGCCTTGGAGTACAAAATTAAGCAGGGCAAAGGCTAATAGAGTTTTGTCAAGAGAACATGCTGGTCATAGCAAACACTCTTTTCCAACAACAGAAGAGACGACTCTACACATGGACATCACCAGATGGTCAATACCGAAATCAGATTGATTATATACTTTGCAGCCAAAGAAGAGAAGCTCTATACAATCAGCAAAAACAAGACCTGGAGCTGACTGGCTCAGATCATGAGCTTCTTATCGCAAAATTTAGGCTTAAATTGAAGAACGTAAGGAAAACCACTAGACCACTCAGGTATGATCTAAATCATATCCCTTATGAATATACAGTGGAGGTGAGGAATAGATTTAAAGGATTAGATCTGGTAGACAGAGTGCCTGAAG
This sequence comes from Charina bottae, assembly GCA_023362775.1. Classification (NCBI taxonomy): domain Eukaryota; kingdom Metazoa; phylum Chordata; class Lepidosauria; order Squamata; family Charinaidae; genus Charina; species Charina bottae. The sequence goes on along the minus strand of JALMGJ010000004.1, from coordinate 91,246,648 downwards.
AACTATGGATGGAGGTTCGTAACATTGTACAGGAGGCAGAAACTAAAACCATCCCAAAGAAAAAGAAAGACAAGAAAGCAAAGTGGCTGTCTGTCAGAACCCTGGCATGGCCCCAGGGTTCCGCCATTAAAAAACGCGGCAAATTTAAACAGACTGAGCGAAACTGACAGAGCAGGGCGGGGACAAGAAATCGAGCCACAATCACGCCACTCGGCTGACGGATAAATACATGTTCAAGCATGATGACATAAGAAGAGCGGCCCGGAGTGAAGCCTGCAACGGGGAGGGGTTTGGGCGATAGGCGGGAGAGTATAAAAAGCCGACCCAGGACTCTAGCCGTCATCCTTGCCTTTAACGTGTTGTTACTTCAGTGTATGCAATAAATCGTTTTCTGTTTATAAAGAGAGCTGAAGTCTCGTCTTTTAAGAGAAACGTGGCCACTGCACAGGGAGACCCTCAAACTGTCTGATGAGGCTTTACAAATAGCTTAGGAAAGAAGGAAAGCAAAAGGCAAGGGAGAAAGGGAAAGATATAAGCAACTGAATGCAGAATTCCAGAGAATAGCAAGGAGAGATAAGAAGGCCTTCTTAAATGAACAATGCAAAGAAATCGAGGAAAACAATAGAATGGGGAAGACTAGAGATCTCTTCAAGAAAATCGGAGATATCAAGGGAACGTTTTGTGCAAAGATGGGCATGATAAAGGACAAAAAAGGCAGGGACCTAACAGAAGCAGAAGAGATTAAGAAGAGGTGGCAAGAATACACAGAAGAACTATACAAGATCTTAATGTCCCTGATAAATATGATGGTGTGGTCACTGACCTTGAGCCAGACATCCTAGAGAGTGAAGTCAAGTGGGCCTTAGGAAGCATTACAAACAACAAAGCTAGCGGAGAAGACAGTATTCCAGCTGAGCTATTTAAAATCCTAAAAGATGATGCTGTTACAGTGCTGCACTCAATATGCCAACAAATTTGGAAAACTCAACAGTGGCCACAGGATTGGAAAAGGTCAGTTTACGTTCCAATTCCAAAGAAGGGCAATGCCAAAGAATGTTCAAACTACCATACAATTGCACTCATTTCACATGCTAGCAAGGTTATGCTCAAAATCCTACAAGCTAGGCTTCAGCAGCATGTGAACCGAGAACTACCAGAAGTGCAAGCTGGGTTTCGAAGAGGCAGAGGAACTAGAGATCAGATTGCCAACATTCGCTGGATCATGGAAAAAGCAAGAGAGTTCCAGAAAAACATCTACTTCTGCTTCATTGACTACGCTAAAGCCTTTGATTGTGTGGATCACAACAAACTGTGGCAAAGTCTTAAAGAGATGGGAGTACCAGACCACCTTACCTGTCTCCTGAGAAACCTGTATATGGGTCAAGAAGCAACAGTTAGAACCGGACATGGACCAACCGACTGGTTCAAAATTGGGAATGGAGTACGACAAGGCTGTACATTATCACCCTGCTTATTTAACTTATATGCAGAGTACATCATGAGAAATGCCGGGCTGGATGAATCACAAGCCGGAGTTAAGATTGCTGGGAGAAATATCAACTACCTCAGATATGCAGACGATACCACACTAATGGCAGAAAGTGAAGAGGAGCTAAAGAGCCTCTTGATGAGGGTGAAAGAGGAGAGTGCAAAAGCTGGGTTGAAACTCAACATTAAAAAAACTCAGATCATGGCATCTGGTCCCATCACCTCCTGGCAGATAGAAGGGGAAGAAATGGAAGCAGTGACCGATTTTATTTTCTTGGGCTCCAAGATCACCACAGATGGTGACTGCAGCCATGAAATTAAAAGATGCTTGCTCTTTGGGAGGAATGCTATGGCAAACCTAGACAGCATAATAAAAAGCAGAGACATCACCTTGCCAACAAAGGTCCGTATAATTAAAGCTATGGTTTTCCCAGTAGTAATGTATGGCTGTGAGAGTTGGACCATAAGGAAGGCTGAGCGCCAAAGAATTGATGCTTTCGAACTGTGGTGCTGGAGAAGACTCTTAAGAGTCCCTTGGACTGCAAGGAGGTCAAATCAGTCAATCCTAAAGGAAATCAACCCTGACTCCTCATTGGAAGGACAGATACTGAATCTGAAGCTCAAATACTTTGGCCACCTAATGCAAAGAGAAGACTCACTGGAAAAGACCCTGATGCTGGGAAAGACTGAAGGCAAAAGGAGAAGGAGACGGTAGAGGATGAGATGGTTAGATAGCAGATAACCAGCAGATAATGAACATGAACTTGAGTAAACTCCGGGAGACAGCGGAGGACAGGAAGGCCTGGCGTGCTATGGTCCATGAGGTCACGAAGAGTCGGACACGACTGAACAACAACAACAACAAATTTATACATCATATTTGTATTTTTTTATGTATATCTTATTTATATATATTTATATTTATATGTAGTTTGTATTTTAATGATGTGTTGTTTTTTTATTGTTGTGAGCTGCCCAGAGTCGTCTTGTACGAGTTGGGCTGCCGAGAAGTCTAATAAATAAATAAATAAATATACATATTTTTGGCTAGAAAATTAAGATTACTTCAAGTTCAACTTGCAATCTGGAGAATCTCACAACATCTGCCAAAAGCTGGATCTTTTTCTGCTTGCTTCCTGTTATTTATTTATTATTTGGATTTATCACCGCCCATCTCTACCATGGTAGACTCTGGGCGGTTTACAATCATATTATAAAAAGTTAAAAACCTATACATCTAAAATCTACTATAAAATAAATAAAAAATCCAAGATATGGTGTGTTCTTAAAAGGAGGATATTACTAAGCTAACCACCCCCAGGAGGAACTATTATTTCCTTCGTTCCAGGCAAGGCAGCACAACCAGGTCTTTAAAGACTTCCTGAAGGCCAGGAGCGAGGGTACCCACCTCACCTCCGGGGGCAAGATATTTCATAGGGCAGGTGCTATCGCAGAGAAGGCACACCTCCTGGACCCCGCTACATGGAATTCTTTTGTTGATGGGGTCCGAAGCATGCCCTCCCTGCATGACCGGGTGGGGCGGGTAGATGTAATCAGGATGAGACAGTCCCTCAGGTACCCAGGTCCCATGCCATGTAGGGCTTTAAAGGTGATAACCAACACCTTGAATTGGACCCGGAAGCAAACTGGTACCCAATGCAGCTGATGGAGCAGCGGTGTTACATGTGCTGATCTTATAGCACCCATGACTACTCGTGCAGCCGCATTCTGGACCAGCTGAAGCTTCCGGATACTCTTCAAAGGTAGCCCCATGTAGAGCGTGTTGCAATAATCTATATGGGAGATGACAAGGGCATGAGTGACTGTTCGGAGGGCCTCTTGATCCAGGAATGGGTGCGACTGGCGCACAACCCGAAGTTGTGCAAAGGCCCTTCTGGCCACAACTGCCACCTGCTCCTCAAGCAGGAGTCGCGAGTCCAGGAGGACCCCCAAGTTTCGCACTGAATCTGAATGGGGCAGTGCCACCCATCCGGAATTAAAGATGACAATTTCCTGGAAGTCAAGAGGCCATCAATCCATAGCCACTCCGTCTTACCAGGGTTCAGTTGAAGCCTGTTGTTCCCCATCCAGGTCCCTACAGCCCCCAGGCACTGAGATAGGGTGTCGACTGCAACATTTACTTCACCCGGGACGGAGATATACAACTGGGTATCATCAGCATACTGGTGATACCTCATCCCGTGGTGACGAATGATCTCGCCCAGCGGCTTCATGTAGATGTTAAATAGGAGAGGAGAGAGAACCGAACCCTGCGGCACCGCACACAAGAGGGGCCGAGGGTCAGATCTCTCCTCTTCTATTACCACCGATTGGGAACGGTCCCGGAGGAAGGAGGCGAACCAGCGCAAAACTACGCCGCCCACCCCCAGCTCCCTGAGCCATCCCAAAAGGATACCGTGGTCGACGGTATCGAAAGCCGCTTATTGTCTTTCCTGCATTGGGTAGTTTACAATAGTTGATGTTATAGCTAACCAACAAGATTGGGGAGGAGCAAATAGGAGGCTTAACAAAAAGGAATGAAAAGTCAAGTGTAGCCTGTGAGAAATACAATTTGTGTGATTGAGTTTTGTTCTTGTGCTATTTCTCTCTTCTCTCGAGAAATATTTCAAACCATAGCTATAATCTTTTATCAGGTTTGAGATAGAGAAATTAAAAAATACATCTATGTACCAAATGGTCAGTGGTTTTTGGAACCAACCACAGATTGATTGATTGATTGATTGATTGATTGATTGATTGATCGATCGATGTTTTACATCTTAGGACAAAGTAAATAGTGGTGTTATATGGCAGTATCTTTTATGTAATTCATCTGAGAAAAGGTTCCAGATAAGAAATACTGCACCTCATTAGGAATATGCCTCATTGACATTTTGATATGTTAATATATTATCAAATCAAATTGATAACCAAGGAAAACTTCAGTTTATTTTAAATGAAATAGAGATGTTAATGTTAATGTTAATCTCTATGATGGGTTGTTTGTTTCAACCTACTTTTTTTCTCTTACTGTAGACAGACATGAAACTAAATTAAAAGGAGTAATTTATTTCCAAGCCATTGAGGAAGTCTATTATGATCATTTAAAGAATGCTTGTAAGGTAAGAAAATATGCATATCTTGCTTTTCTTAACACAGTTTTATTTTATTTATGTATTTATTTTTGAAGTTTAAAGTAGGCTAAACACTAATTAGTGTACACACAGTTGAAAATGCCACCTTATAGGTAAAAGATGATGGTTTGAAGAACAGTATATAAATATACAGTATAAGGGAAAATAGAGGGAAATTAATAAATCCTTTGAAATGAGATGCACTATCCAAATACTAAGAAACTCCTGAATTTTAAGTGTCATTACTTTGTTGCCATTAATTTCAGATCATATTTCCTTTGAAAATAAACTTTTTTTTACAAATAAACGTTATATTTAAATCAAGCACATACTATTATGCTTAAGGTGTACCACATCAAAGTTAATAAGCTTTTTTACTGTAGTGAAACTGAGGTGAAAAAATTCTGTCCAAAACAGAAAACTTACTGAGACTATAGATCCTACGCACATTCTGACTGAAAGTTTATAGAGACCACGGTGATGTGCTAGTTTCTTTGCTTCTCTACCCACACATAGAAGTTTTAAGCAAATACAATGAATGCAATATAGTAGAGCGCTAGTATTCCACCCACTACAGAATAGTATTATGTTTTCAACTGGAATCTGTTCACAATCCTAGATTGGATAGTTTACATGGATAAAATCTGTGCAGCCTCCAGATATTGCTGAACCACAACTCCCAGCCAACATGACCAGTAGTGTTGGGACATGTTCTCTTTTTACCCAAAAGAAGACAGCTTTGATTTTAAGTCAGTCCCTCCCCACAAAAAAACAAAGACTACACAGAAAAAAAAGTTATAAACATAAACAATACAAACAGTGTAGGGCAATGTTTATGTGACACAGTATGGCACATAAGTGTATTTGTAAAAGTGTGTGTGTGTGTGTGTGTGTGTGTGTGTGTGTGTGTGTGTGAGAGAGAGAGAGAGAGAGAGAGAGAGAGAGAGAGAGAGAGAGAGAGAGAGAGAGAGAGAGAGAGAGAGAACTGCCAGTAGCCACATTCCTAAGAGGGCAGGCAGTGCCAGGACTAAAAAACATGTTTATTTTAACTAAATTAATAACTACTAATGAAGTTGCATATAAAATAAGGCACTCGATTTATAAAAATATTTCAACCCCAGCTGCACATACTGTACCAAGCATTCTTTCTTTCACAGCTATGGAAAAAAAGAATAAAAAATGTGAAGTTTATGGTGACATTCACTCATTAAATTTCCATCTGTTTCAGATTGTATAATATGATTAATTATATATACTTTTACTTTCTTTCCAGAGTCCTAATCCATTGCTTACTTTCAGCGTTAAAACTCATGACAGGATATATTATATGGTGGCCCCGTCACCGGAAGCTATGCGGATATGGATGGATGTGATAGTTACAGGAGCAGAAGGCTACACCCACTTCATGTTGTAGTTAAATGGTGCAAAGTCTCATCGATAGGGCATAATGCAATAATAATAGCTGCGTTTGTGAGGGTGGGAAGCCATATTTAGTCATATTTGACAAGTCATATGTACAAAATAACAAGAATCCTACCAGAACACCTAATCTGAGCTCCAAAAGGAAATACATCATATGTACGGGAGCATCACATTCTGGTTGGGTTTCTTTTCTTTTGCTGTGTTTTAGATTCATTAGTTGTTGATACAGCGGGGGGGGGGGAGCTGCTTAAAAGATAATAATCCTCCAATAATGGATAATCAAATAGCCATAAGCCAATTTCTGTGGCATTTTCTTAAAAATTCTACCATGCAGAACTTTCCTTATGAAAATAAATGTCATAAGTTAACAGTGTTGCTATACTTTTAAGTATAGTATTTTGTATTAAGAAGTGAAAGAGAAAGATATGATGTCTCTATATTTAATGTATAGGATTTATGAACAATTTTATGTTCTTTTCCTTACAAGTATTTTATAACCAATTTTAAACTACTGTTTGCAGTGTTTTTGTCTTAAAACACAACCAAAGATTCATACCATGTGTTGAGATTTAGTTTTATGTAATAGAAGAGTTTTTAAATTCTTTTATATATGCTAGTGGAGTTTTAAAATATTTCTGTCTATATCTTGGAAATGCTGGATGTTAGTTTGAATGTTAACAAAAAATTAATATCTTTAGGGTCTTTGAAGTATCAGAAGTTTCTTTTTAGAGGATAGAATCAGATAAAAATCCACATTGACCAATCACGTTCTGCATTCTTTAGCTGAGGCTATTACTTAATTTCTAAACAAATTACAACCCTCTTCACAAAATTATTCCTTCATCAGTTACAGCAGTACAGATTAGTAGAATTAAGAACTGTAATTAAAAAACCATGACTATGTATGGTTATAATGACCATTTAGTACCCTAAAAAAGACGGATTTCCCCAAACAGCACGGTGTTTGTGGGTAAAATTACAAGTCTTTGGAAACTATATTCACAACTTTTCCATATAAAATAAAAATTTTAATGTAGGTGAATATTTTCCCAGGCTAAGTTGGCTTAGAAACTGGAACATGAAGAATTTCTTTGGACATACAGAAGATAAGATCAGTCATGAAGAAAAGTCTTCAAATCTTTTCTGAATTATATTTCCATTGATGAAGAAGCATTTCTGTTTTGGCACACAGAGATATCCTGCAGCTAGTTTGATAGGTGTCTGAATAGAAGCCATGAAAACTTATTTTGCATCATAAACAAAATAACAACAGTCCCATTCCGCATTCTTTTTAATACTGTGCTTCTGATTTTATATTCTAGATCATTCTTTGTATTAATTTACGTTGCTCTTTAACATAGAAAAATATTTCTCTTTTTCACAAATGTACTGGGGAAGCTGTCACTGCATTTCTCTTGAATAAAGTACAGTAAATAATCCTTTCTGTTCCTTATGGGGTCTGAAGAAATGATATGGGGACCATAACTCAGTAACAGAGCACATGCAGTGTACAGATGCTTCCAGGGTCAAGCTCAGGCACCTTTGATTTAAAAAGTATGAGTAGTGGATTGCAAGATATACTTCTTGAGACCTTGTTGAACTGCTCCCAGAGGGGATAATACTGGGCTAAATCACTAAGTCTTACTGATTCCAGGCCCAGTGAGTCAATTAATTGATGGTCTGGAGCCTGTATCTAGCACTTGCCCTACCAAGTCTAAAATGTTTATGCATTCAAGGGATCACCATGTTATGTTCTTAAGATTATATATTCCTTAAAGATCATTTTCGTTTAGAATACTTTGCTAGTCTTCGGATATTGTATTCAGATGAAGTTTGGATTTTGAATCATGTTTGTATTTGATGTTGCCTTTTAATATTTTGATCTTGTACATGCCTTGTTTTCAGTGCACTAAACTAAAATTGTTATATCTCCTTAAGAAAATTATAAATAATAAACCACTTTCAGAAATAGTTACAATTTTAAAATATAATTGAATTTATTATAGTGCGTGATGCCAAGTAGTATGATTACAGGAGTTTAAAAATGCCACATATTTTCAAATGCATTTACATGAAAAGAAATCACATAGAAACTTGTGATTTAAATTGTTAAATCAGGGCTTAAAGTTCTTTTTCCTTTAATTCATCAAAAGTACATAGAGAATGAAGTATTCAATTGTACATACACAGTGTAAAAATACGTTTTATTTAACTCACTGGGATTTACTTATGTTTGTGTGCACCAGATAAAAAGGCATTAAATTGGGTCCAGACTTATTCATATTCAGACTAGACCCATTGAAATCCATCAAAATTAAGTTTGTTATCAATAGCAAGGTGAATTGATTCCAGTAATTCTGTTATAGATACAATTCAGCTGGATCCACCCCACTGTAAAAAACAACAAAAAGAAAAACTGAAAAGCCTAATTTGAAGGAAAAGGAGATTGCAAATTTTGCTTAACCAGTGTTAGAAGAAGAATTCCAGAAATTGGTTTTCATAGTTTCTATTGCATATTTTAATTTTACTTCTATATACATTTTACAGGTTTTCTTTTTCCTTCCTTCCTTCCTTCCTTCCTTCCTTCCTTCCTTCCTTCCTTCCTTCGGTATCTTGCATGTTGTAATAGCAACATTTAAATAAATGTTTAAAATACATTTTCAAATTCGGTGTCTGATTTCCCATTAATTTTCTGTAAACCTAACTGGTATAAAATGCTAGAGATTCGAGATTTAGCTATTAATGCAATTAAACAATGGGTAGCTCACTCCTAAATAGCTATGACAGAAACAGTTGAATCACTTTAGGTTGGTTGAAGATGTGCTGCCCTCTGACCTCATTTCAAGATTGGCTTTAATCAAACAAATATTTATTAAATTTAATAATTTATTAAATTTATATGCCAATATATGACTCCCAGCATCTCTGGGTGGTTTACAAATTTCTTTAAAAACAACACAAAAACAGCACAAAAGAAACAAAGATGGCAGAACAAAGCCAGATGGGTACAAAGAAAAAGAAGAAAAGTGGCGTCAGTTATCCTCACCAAAGGACTGGGAAAAAGCCACGTCTTCAGGGCCCTTTGAAATACCAATGGGATGGGGGCTGTTAGAATCTCCGGGGAACCTCATTACAGAGGGCAGGCATTGCTACAGAGAAGGCGCACTTCTGGGATTCCAATAGACGGCATTGTTTAAGGAACCCAGAGCACGCCAACCCTGCCAGATTAGATGGCCAGGTAGATACTATTGAAGGCAGGTGGTTCCTCAAGTAACCAGACCCTATGCCATCTAGGGCTTTATAGTAACCAGCACCTGAATTGCACCCGGAAGAAACTGGCAACCAGTGTAACTCACAAAGCAGAGGTGTTACATGGGCATACCAAGGCATGCCCATCACTGCCCACACTGCTGCATTCTGAACCAGTTGAAGCCCCATGTAGATTGCATTGCAGTAGTCAAACCATAAGGTGACCAGAGCATGACTGACTGAAGGGCCCCCTGATCCAGGAAAAGGCGCACCTGCGCATCAGATGAAGCTGGGCAAAGGCCTTCCTGGCCACAGCTGCCACCTGTTCATCAAGCAGGAGCTGCAAGTCCAGGAAGTCCCCAAATTGCACACCACCCTTAAGTGCCACCTTATTCAAGGTCAGAGGTGAATATCCCCAGATCTGGGCGGTCCAAACACCCACAGCCACTCAGTCTTGATAGGATTGAGTGGAGACGGTTCTTCCTCATCCAAACCCACACAGCCTCCAGGCACTGGGACAGAACCTTGACAGCCTCACTTGGCCAGCCTGGAGTCCAAAGCGTACTGATGATACCAAACCCCAAACCGGCAGATGACTTCACCCAGAGGTTACATTGAGATGTTGAAAAGAAGGTGGGAGAGAATAGAACTTGTGGGACTCTCAAAGGAGGGGTCTAGGGAGCATTCTCCACCCCCCAACCAACAACAACTGGAACCAGCCCTGGAGAAAGGAAGAGAACCACCATAAAATGGTGCCCCCAATTCCCAACCCACAGTGCCGGCTCAGAAGGATACCATGGTAGATGGTATCAAAAGCCATTGAGAGCCCAAGGATGGATGCACCACTGCCACCCCAGCTCTGCTGCAAGTCATCTACAATTGCAACCACGACTGTCTCAGTATTCAGTACTGAATCTCAACCTGAAACCCAACTGAAACAAGTCTAGATAATCCATTTCCTCCAGGGTTCTCATCAGCTTCAAGCCAACCACTTGGTTGATAGTTATCAAAGAGCATTGAGTCCAACGACAGCCTCTTGAGGAGGGGGTGCACCATTGCCTCTTTCAAGGCTGGAGGCACCACGCCCTCCATCAGATGCCGACACTACTGCGTGGACCAACTGCAGGTCACCTCCCTGGCTACTTTCACAGCTCAGGAGAGACCCAGATCCAGTAGCAGGTGGCCAATCTGACAGCACAGGGAGCCCTGTCCACTTCTTCAGAAGTCACCAGCTCAAAGTCATCCCAGATCATACCACTAGACCAGGCCCCAGGCCCCGGTCAAAGTCCAAGGCAGAGCGAATATGAGTGACTTTATTCACCAGAGAGCCTAAATAATCTTCTCAGCAGCCCAGCAGATGTTCTGGGTGGGTCTTCCCTATCCAATAAGGGCTGTGTCACCCTAAACAGGGCTGCTGGATGGCTATCAGTGGATGCAATAAGGATGGAGAAATATTGATCTTTCACTGCCCTTACTGCCATGTGGTAATCCCTAATATGGCGTCTTACCCGTATCCGGTTAGACTCACTTCAAGTCTTCCGGAAAGGCTTAAAGACCTGGTTCTGCCGTCTTGCCTGGGAGGGAAACGTCAACAGTTCCTCTTGGGGATGGCTGGCCCCTTGAAGCCTCCCAGTGACCTATTTTAATATTTTTCTTGGAATTTATATTTTGTATTTATGTAATTTTATATATTTTTAATCACTATTTTGCTGTGCACCGCCCAGGGTCCCCGTTGGGGGAGATGGGCGGTAATATAAATTTAATAAAATAAATAAATAAATAAATAAATAAATAAATAAAAGTCTTCCTCCAATGACACTCCAGGAAGTATTAGTGTTATTCTTTCTGTTGGATTCATTGTACTGGATATTAGGAGGCATTGTGGGTATTTTTTAGATGTGCAGTGTAGGTTTCTTTCTAAAAATGTTTATTGTTAATATATTGAAATATAAAATAAAAGGCATACATTGAATAGTATAATACAGTGGGGGGGGGAACCTAAATATAATGAAGATCCACGTGATGAATTTAAAAATCTGTACAAAATTAATTCATTTGTTAATCCTATCATTAAATCTGGACTATATAGCAATATAATGTGTCATCTCATTTTTAGAGGACAGATATAGATAAGAAACTCATATCTTGGATCCATTCCTTAAAATCAAGATAATAGCTTTTTTTCCAATTGCATAAGATGATCCTCTTTGCTGTACCCCAAGCTTGATAGAGCCAAAGCTTTTCATTAAAAAAATGAAAAAATGAATGTTTTTACCCAATGTATATCCTGTGTGTGGTATTTTGAGTTCCTGCAAGAGCACCAAGACCTGGATGCCTATCAAAGAGAACCTGTATACCTCCTAAAACTAATACAATGTCATCTAAAGTGTGGAGGTCTGTGAGTTCAATTCCTGGTAGAGGGATTGAGCCCCATAGAATAACATGTGGCTACCTGTGACTGAAGAGTCCCAGTAAAGGATGAAACCACTCATGTGTTGCGTCCTGGTGGTCAACACTACACAGGATATGCACTGGGTAAAAATAGAGAAATCCCCTCCACAAAGAGGGGAAGGGGGTGAAAATTATGCAAAGACCTTATACATGGGGGCATGACATAACGTAACCTCTGTATCTCTCTGCTCTGACAGTTTAAGAGAAGGTGGACTGTATATATAAATTATTCTTAAAAATAACCATGTAACACAGGGCTTTCCAAAGTTTTCCTGCGGCAACACACCAACCGCCGTTGGTGTGTCGCCGCGGGAAAACCCGGAAGCGCTGATGATGATCAGCGCTTCTGGGTTGTGTGGCGACACACCAGACTGTGTGTGGCGACACACTTTTGTGTTGCGACACACAGTTTGGAAAGCTCTGATGTAACAGAAGGAGTTGGGTAGCACCTTTTCTGACTAACAAATTTTATTCAATTTCGTGTGAGTTGTAGCTCATTTCATTAGATCGGAGCTTTCCAAACTTTTCATGTTGGTGACACACTTTTTAGACATGCATCATTTCACGACACACTCTTACAGCAGGGTATCATTTCGCGACACACTCTTACAGCAGGGCACAAGGCAGGCACTAGGACCTGCACGGAATAACAGCAGGTTTGGAGGCAGCAAGGCACAAGGCAGGCAGTAGGACCTGCGCGGAATCCTGGCAGGGCAGGTTTGGAGGCAGCCAGGCACAAAGCAGGCACTAGGACCTGCGCGGAATCCTGGCAGGGCTCGGAGGCAGCAGCAGCCGCGACACACCCAGACACTGCAGCCAACACACTAATGTGTCCCAACACACAGTTTGGGAAGCTGTGCATTAGATGCATTGAGTGGCTTAACTATTGTAGGATTTAAATTGGGGTGAGGTGAGGGGAAAAGGAAAAAGGGGAAGACAGGGTAGTTCTGCAGATGCAGGTCACAGGGGAGACACATTACAACTACCTTGTCAATAATTAATTGCAGTGTTTTAAAAATCCATTGTTTGTTGAGACTTTCTGAAATTTCCTGAAATGTTTGATGCATGTGAGTTCAGCAAACTCTCATTTAATGGAAAGGTTAAAGTCACTTCTGACTGTCTTCAAAAATAGTCACTTTGAGATTTATTGGAGTGTATTGGAGATCTAATGAGATCTATTGGAGTGTCATAGGAAGCTGAAATGCTCTAACAATTGGCTAGTTGAAAAAGGTGCTACCAGACCTTTTGACTTTTTGCCACCATAGACTAACACAGCAAAATAATCATGTATGTATTTGTAGCACGTTTTCATATCATGTTCTCTATATTACATACGTACGTTTTCAAAGCATCAGTCTATTGAAGCAACATATATCATGGTCTTTTAGACTACTTTTTTTAAAATCCAGCTCTCAAAGCACACTTCATCAGATAAATGTATAAATGGAGTTTCTTATACTCTGCTGTCAGTTTTACTGAAGAACAGGAAAGAAAAAAAATCGAAAGTAACCAACCAGTAGAATTTCCAAAGAACAGACTTGTCAGTATAAATTTATAAATCTCCCACTTGGAAGATCTATGTTGTATAACCATAGAGAAACCTGGCTTGTATCTCTATGTATCTCATAGAGATACGCACCATAGAGACCAAAGCGGTTTTCGTTGTTCTACAGCAAGAGCGGTACCCAATTGGCGCATGCCTATACGTAATTGTCACTTCCTCTCCCTCCTCCTGCGCATGCTCTCTGGCTGGCAGAGCAGCCGAAGGAAAAGGCGTGTGCCAGTTTCGCCGTCGGGAGGAGGGATATGGCAGTAGCGGGCGTTGCGAGAGTATTTTCGCGGGGAAAGCTAAAATGGGGTTCAGCTGTTGCCCATAGGACGGACTTAGGCTTCCCTCAGTTGCTGGGTAAGTGCGGAGTGGATGAGGCGAGTGGCCTGAACGGCTATTCTTGAGATCCTGCTTCGTCCCGCCGGCCGAATGGAGGAAAGCGCAGCCGTCGAGGAGACGCCTCCATTTACGCTAGTTTGTAACAGATTACAGGATACAATTGATGGCTGATTAAATCCTGAACGGAATTGCACGTCTCTTTTACATATATGTCATCCAATAGAAGAATATATGTCATCTTCCTTCGATCATGGTGGCCTCCAAAAACTTCACAAATAGCCTTTTTTCCAAACACTGAGCTTGATTTACTAAGTTACACGTTCTTTCAGTCAAGTCTAAATTCCCTTTTAACCCGTTAAATTGTGTGGACACCGCTACTATTGAAAATGTTAAAGAGTGCTATTATAGATATATTTAAAAAGAAGTATGCTTATGTAGACATGCTGCCCAGATACATAGATAATGCTAAACTACATTGTACAGTTATTGTAAGTCTGAGTCTATCTGCACTATCTAGTCTATTTTACTGTTAACAGTAAAAATCAGTAATACATACATTTTGACTGATGTAAGCCTGTTTATTCAAACAAGTGCTCTCATGTATTTGACTGTAACATTCAGAATGGCCAGTTAGTGTGGCCACACTTGCTGGAAGTGATTAGTTGTTTGTAGTCTAACATTTCTGGAGGGAAGGCAGAAGGATGAAGTTGGAAAAGGCTATCATAAGTCACTATCAGTATCCTTTCCCCTGTGAACCACTGCAAGGTAGGAAAAATGCTTTATGACTACACTGTAAAACTCACAAATCATTGTTTCTTCATTTCTCATCTGAAATTACAGTTCCATCCTTTGCATTTGCAATATACTTTAAGTGTTAAAAATTAAAACCCTGGTTTCATAAGAATAGAATGTTTAATTCCTGTCTTTGCCTCAACCATTGAAATTAATGAATGCTTAAGTGTGTAAACTCTGAATTGTGCCTGTTTTTATGTAGACTAGTAAATCTGTAACCCATGTTCACTTATTCAGTAATACCTCTTTATTGTGAGTTGGTTAGCTTTTAGTCTTTGGCAGACCCCCCAAACTTGATTGATTTTGTGATGTTAGGATGTGTGCCAAACCTGCTCTGATCTTTTTCTTTCTTTGGTGAAAGGGAGGGTGCTGGTTAAGTTGCTTTAAAGCCCCCCAAAATAACATACTTTAAGGATTTTTTTTAAAAAAAATGAAATATGTGTTTGTGGCAGCTTCACAAAAACATTTTAACTCAGGAGAGATATTCATAAACACCTACTTAGTCTCAAGCCAGACATTAGCACATGAGTTTTCTCCCACAAATATGCTACTTGTGGAGATTTTTGAAAGGGTGAAACAGGTGGGAATTGTAAAACTACCGAGAGTTGCTGGGAGTCAGGCAGCATATAAATTTAATAAATTATTATTATTATTATTATTATTATTATTATTATTATTATTATTAACCAGACCCTTCTCCTCACATGTTCCCAGATCCAACTATGTCATCCCAAACTGTTTGGGATCCCAAACCACATCCCAAGCTTTGTGTAGTGATTCCCTATCTAAAGGTTGTCAATTTCAGCCTTAATATGTGAACCTGGTCATTGTCAGTTTCTTGCTTACTTGCATAAAAAATGTATTTTACTACTGTCAGCCCCAAAATATGAGTGGTTTGCAAATATTTTTTGTTTAGGTTGCAGACAGAAATCATCACACAGTTTGCTTAACCGGTCTGATCAACCCAAACTCGCTTATAATAAGCTGAAAGGCAAGAATCCAGGAATTGTCTTCCTGCCAGGTATTTTTTCAAATATGAATGGTGAAAAGGCACTTGCACTAGAAGATTACTGCAAATCAGTTGGTCATGCTTTTGTAAGGTATGTTTTTAAAACACTTATTATTGATTAGTGATATATAACTACTTATTAATTTATATATGGCTTTTTGTATTGTTCTTTTGTTGTTAAATTTATAAATCCCATTGTCTATCTATCAGGTATCTTGGTGTTATATATAAACAAATCGTACTACCAAGAAACACAAGCATGAAGAACCACTCATTCAATTGGCAAGAAACTAAATAGTATAGAATATTGCAGCCCCTCTAAAGTGGAGCTGGCGAGCTTTCAGTGTTATCTGCTGTGTGGCTTTGTTTATCCAAACCCAGCTTCTCTGGAAAGTGTGGCATATAGAGAGCCAGTTTGGTCTAGTGGTTAAGGCAACGGGCTAGAAACCAGGAGTCTGAGTTCTAGTCCCGCCTTAGGCATAAAAGCTGGCTGGGTGACCTTGGGCCAGTCACACACACTCAGCGCAACCCACCTCACAGGGTGGTTGTTGTGGGGAAAAGAAGAGGAGGAAGGAGTATTAGGTATGTTCGCCACCTTGAGTTATTTGTAAAAATAAAGGAGGGATGGAAAACAAACAAACAAACAAACAAACTCTATATTCTGTTTTTAATCCAGGCTGTTTTGTTTTGTTTTGTCTGTTTTCATTGTTTTAATTTGGTATTAGATTTTATGAGGTACCCAGAGTCTGTTGGAGTGGGCAGCTATAACAACTAATGAAATGAATAATAATAAATAAATCTTGTGGATTTATTTATCAGTATAGATAAATAGAGAGATAACTAGAGCCCTGACAAAACTAGCCAAGAGGTCAAGCGCCATACAATACCACCATATGGAAATATTCAGCCAGTTAGGACTGGGCCTGCCATAATAACATGTCCCCCATATCAACCACATGTTCCAAGAGATAAGATGGTTGATAGTACTGAGAAGGATGCTGAAAGAATCATCAGACATGCACTTCAGTTGTAAGTATAGACCAAGCATCAGGATGGTCAAGAGTCTTTCTGTTGCAAAATGTGTATGAACACAAATTATAACACTTTCATTTTGATAACTATTTGGTAGCTCTATTGAGTGCTGCTTGTAAAACACTGCAACTTTATTTGGACCCCTTTTTTAATTAATTTCACAGGTTTGATTACAGAGGCTGTGGAAGTTCAGAAGGCAGTATTAAAGAGTGTACTTTAGGAAAGTGGCGGAAAGATGTGCTTTCAGTACTGGATGAACTCACAGAGGGACCACAGGTTGACTCTGTTTACTTTTAAACAAAGCATAATGTTTCCTCAACTTTTACTGTACCCCCTTTCTGTGGATAATAGGAGCTGAATATATCATTGCTGCTGTTTTAGAGAAGCAAGTATAAAAGACTGTTCAGCCATCCTTGTTTGAAAAAGAAAAGGTAGTTCAGAACATGCCTAGGCTCACCCATAGCACTTCTCAGCATTCCTTTAAATCAAAAGATGCCTTTACCTAAGCCTAGGAAGAGACACATTCTTTAAGGCAGAGCTTTCCAAACTGTGTGTCGCGACACAAAAATGTGTCGCCACACACAGCGTGGTGTGTCGCCACACCACCCGGAAGCAGTGGCGCGCGCGTGCACGGCGGCAGCCGCTGCCGCTGCCGCCGTGCACACACACGCCGCCGCACGCCCCCCCGCGCCGCCACTGTGCACATGCGTGCCACTGCACGCCGCCCGCGCCGCTACCGTGCACGCGTGCGCCGCCGTACGCCCCCCCGTGCCGCCGCCGTGCACGTGCGCCCCCCGCGCTGCTGCCGCCGCCGCCACTGGTGTGTCGCCAGCGGCGGCACTTTGGAAAGCCCTGCTTTAAGGAGTTGCTGACAGTGCAATGTAGGCACTTCCATACAATCCAGATCATTTTGTCTCTTGAATCTGGATCACTGTGTAATCCTAGCAAATATAGTCTTGATTTGTAAAATACTTTGACAAAATTGGCTTTTGATTGATAATGTTTATTGTGTTAGTATTGTCACTTATGATACATCTCTACAAAATCGCCTTTTAAATGAAACTGCTTTGAGGACACAGTCAGAAAAGTTAGGAACTATGCTAAATAATAAGCATCTCAGGAATACAAGTTCAGGTTTAATTATTGTACCATTGTCCAGCTCTAGATAGACCAAGCATGGATGAATGAATTTCATGGTACTACACAGTTTTGTTCAAGTGAAGAACAAATCATGGAGTCTTGAGTTAATTTTAATTTTTTCATTACATTTCTCCTATGTGGTCACTAAGAGTCGAAAATGACTTGATGGCACATAATCAAAATCTTAACTAAACAGTTCATATCTTCAAAATAAGCTAGGTTATTGGCTATAGTTTAAAATTATATGGTGCTGTGCTAAGGCATATATCAGCTTATTAAAAATAAGGTATGAGTAAAACACTGCATAGATACGGTTCCATGTTCAATAACATTTATATTTAATAGGCAGTCCTATCATTTATCTGATTATTTTGCTTTATTATTATACTGATGCATATAATATGTCTGAGTTATTTCTGTAACAAAAGTGATATTAATGTTTTTATATTAAGATTTTAGTTGGATCCAGTTTGGGTGGATGGTTGATGCTTCATGCTGCAATTGCCCGTCCAGAAAAAGTAGCTGCACTAGTTGGAATAGCTGTAGCTGCAGACCATATTGTATCAACTTTTCAACAACTTCCTGTAGAGGTAAGAACCAATATCAGATTTGGTATTCAAATGCAAGCACCCTCATGTCTCATGAATATACAATCCTAGTTATGGAGCTGGAGTAGATAGTGTATGTCAGCTGGAGAAATGAACGCTACTTGAGGATTAGGAAGAGTCTTTCATTATATAAGGCAGGGGTCCCCAACCTGTGGGCTGCGGCCCACTAGAGGGCCATGGCCTGTTAGGAAGTGGGCCGCATAGCAGGTGAGCGGTGGTGGTCCACACAATTGGCTCCCGCCTGCAAACCCTGCCCCCCATCCGCACGATTGGCTCCTGCCTGCAAACCCCGCTCCCGTCCGTGTGATTGGCTCCCGCCTGCAAACCCCGCCCCGTCCGTGTGATTGGCTCCCGCCTGCAAACCCTGCCCCCCCGGTCCGCACAATTGGCTCCCACCTGCAAACACTGCCCCCCCCCCCCGGTCCGTGGAAAAATTGTCTTCCATGACCGGTCCCTGGTGCCTAAAAGGTTGGGTACCCCTGATATAAGGTATATGTGGTAATGTTTTCAAAAGGTCCCTTTTAAAATGCTTACTTAAGTAACTTAGGGTTATCATCACAAACTAAGCTGAGAATAGCTAGGCTAAGAACTGTTGCTTCACCCTGCTTCAGGGTTCTACAAAATTTCATTTCATTTCAACTTATCTAAATTAATTTTTAGTAAAATATTTGTTGCTTTCATGTCATATATGATTCAGGTGGGGAACTAGAACATAGCTTTCCAAACTGTGTGTCGCGACACAGTACTGTGTTGCCTGCAGGGCCCAGGTGTGTCACGCGAAAACCTGGAAGCGCTGATAGTGCGCCGCTGCCGCGCACAACAGCAGTGGTGGGCCATCAGTGCTTCCGGGTTTTCGTGTGGCACACAACACCGCCGCTGCCGCCGTAGCACACAAAAAGCTGAAAGTGCCGCGGTGGCGGTGCACAAAAACCCGAAAGCGCTGTGGTGGCGGTGCGCAAAAACCTGGAACTGCCACCGCTGCGGCGCGCGAAAACCTGGAACCACCGCCGCTGCCGTGGCGCGCAAAAACCTGGAAACGCCACCGCCGCGGTGCTTCCGGGTTTTCGCACGCCACCATTGGTGTGTTGCCAACGTGAAAAGTTTGGAAAGCCCTGAACTAGAAGGATTGAATTGGTGTGAGGTCAATGAAGAATCTAACCCAATAAATAAGAGATAAAATGTGATGATTACAGCTTGTTTAAGGTTGCCTTTTCCTTGTTGGGAAATGTTGAGCAGAAAGAAGTACCGCCTGGCCATTGTGACCAGTTAGTGGAACTTTTTGGTTATAAAGCTCTCAGATTCAATGTAAACCTGCTCTTCATGGACACAATTTGATATAGTTCCTGGAGCAACACCCTGCAATATTATCCGATTTTTTTTTTCAACAAGTGGACTCTAATGAAATGGAGTTGATTCTCTCTTATGTGAGTTCCACCACTTATGGGCTCTATCCATGCCCCTTTTGGCTCCTTTGACAAACCAGAGCAAAACTTGGTTCCAGGTAACAGAACACTTCATTGGGAGAAGGGATGTTTCTATGAGCCTTAAAAGAGCTAGTGGTGCCTCTCCTGAAGCCATCCCTAGATCTGGTATTTTGGACAACTATCACCCAGTCTCCAACCTTCTCTTTCTTGGGAAAGTTGTTGAGGAAGTGGTATGTGTCAGCTACGGAGTGCTGTCAAGGAAGTTGATAATCTAAACTCATATATCAGTTTGGATTTAGACCCAATCATTGGACAGAAAAGGCATTAGTCACTCTGGTAGATGGCCTCATCGGGGCCTTGATGTGGGGAATGTCCCTCTTCTGGTCCTTTTAGCCCTCTGAGTAGCACCACTGATCTTAGGATCCTTCTGGACCAGCTAGAAGAGTTAGGAAACGGAGGCACTGTGCTTCAGTAGTTTTGCTCCTACCTGTGGTCAGTACCAGTCAATGACTTTGACTGTGAGGGAGGATAGGTCAGCTGGGCCCTCACTTGTTGCATCTCACAGGGTTCACTTATATTACCCCTACTGTTTTAACATCTATATGAAACCACTCAGAGAGGTCATCCATTATTTTTGGGAGAGATACCACCAGTGATACTCAGCTATACATCTCCACCCCAAGCCAGGCCAGAGTTGCCATAAAGCTCTTGTACTGGTCTCTGGAGATTGTGAGGATCCGGATGGGACAAAACAGGCTGAAATTGAACCCAATAAAAACGAAGCTGCTATTTGTGCAGAAGGCATCTCTAGCATTTCCGGTGCCAGAGATGCCTGTTGATAACTGTTGAACTCCCCCTGAAAGAGCAGGTCCTGGCATGGAGATCCTCCAGAGCTTATGTTTGATAGGCAAACAAATAGGAATATCTTATATTCCTATTTATATTTATATTATGGAATATCTTGCCCCCGGAGGTGAGACTGGTCCCTTCACTCCTGGCCTTTCGGAAGGCCCTTAAGACCTGGCTCTGCCGCCGGGCCTGGGACGACAGAGGCGGTAGTGCCTCCTGGGGTTGGCTGGCCCCGTAGTAATACGATCCATCCTATGGTCCCCAATCCATCTTGGATTTTATGTAAATTATTATTATTGGATGTATTTTAAATATTGTTTTTGTATAGTTTTTAAACTTTCAATTGTTGTAACCCGCCCAGAGTCCCTTGCAAGGGAGATGGGCGGGGAATAAATTGAAATGATAGATAGATAGATAGATAGATAGATAGATAGATAGATAGATAGATAGATAGAAGTGGGGCTAGGGGCTTTGGCTAGTGTGCAGTTGCAGGTGGAACAGGCCTTTTCCACAGGAATTCATGCTTTTATCAGCACCCATTTGGATTACTGCAGTGCGTTCTCTGAGGGGCTGCCTTTGGAAACCATTTGGAAATTGCAGTTGGTGCAAAATGTGGGAGCCCATATATTAGCAAAGTAAATTTACCATAGTTGTATGACACCTGTTTGATGGTTACTGTATTGGTTACCAGTTCCATTTCTGTGTGCCATTCAAACTATTATTTTTTAACCTATAAGCTTGGCACTGACGTAGTTAAAGAACCACCTCCCTTGCTAAGAGGTGGCCACTCAGTCATTAGGGTGGACTTCCTGCCAACATGTTTTAATGCAAGTCCATGTGAGGCAGGTGAAGAGGGCCAGGGCTTGCAGGCAATTTTTCTGTTTCAGCCCCCATATTGTGGATCACCCTTCCTCTCGAGATTAGATTGGCACCCTCATTGTTGGCCTTCCAGAAACTGTTAAAAAACAGCTGTTCTGGGGGACCTTTGCGGAACAAATGGTCACTGGTATAGTTACTGCTTTCATGGTTTGCATGTGTTTTTATTGGCTTTTATGTTTTTATTGTGTTTTTCTTGCTGTCAACATCCAGGAGTCAATAAGCAACAAATATATAAATAAATTAGTCACTCGGTTGCCAGGAGGTGATATTCATCCCGTTATAGATGGGTTTATGTATCATCTAATAGATTCTCATATAGTTGATACTTATAGAGTAGTACTCTATGCCAGCCAGAACCCTGCTCCAGAAAGAGAAATTGATCAGTTATTCATGGCTAAGAAATATTCGGACTAAAGGATTTTCATGCATTGTACCTGGGTATGCTTTGAATATTGTTTGGAACTACAGTAGGTAGTGTAGATAATGTATTTTGTAAAAGGATTGGACATAGATTTTTTTCCCAAATGTGAGAATTTTGAGAACGTTTTGTGGGTGCTTTTGTAAAATGGTTGCTGGGGAGGCTAACCTCTGAAAGCACCGATTTACCAAAATGCCACCGGCCATCCCCTCTAGAATGCCATTCCTGTACTTTTGCCTTTCTTTCCAGTACATCAACCTGACACATGTTTAACATCTTAGGCAAAAAAAGAAATAGAAGAAAAAGGTGAATGGAAACTCCCAACCAAACACAATGAAGAAGGATTTTACTCTGTGCCATATGAACTCATTCAGGAAGCAGAAAATCACTGTGTGTTGAGCAGTCCGCTCCCAATTAAGTGTCCTGTAAGACTGATTCATGGCCTAAAGGATGAAGATATCCCATGGCAGATTTCTATGAAAGTTGCAGAGAATATTGTCAGTGGAGATGTGGATGTTATTCTCCGCAAATCTGGCCAACATCGGATGAAAGAGAAAGATGATATCAGAGTTATTGTGTACACTGTGGAAGACTTAATTGAGCAGCTAAGTACTTAACATGATTTGTTTTCTACATAAGTTTACATATGATTCAACAAGAGAAAATCATTTCAAAAGGGTGACTGGTCAACTAGAACAAGCTGGAGCTTTAAAATTATTTCTTACATATTTTTTAATTTATTTTTTCTGTAAATACAGTTATTTCTTTAATGCTGCATTTGCACAAGTAATAAAATATGAGGAAAATGCTACTGTTAAACCCATTTTACCACACACAGATAATCACTATCTTTATGCAATATGCATTTCTAATATTTTGTACCCTGGTATATTAATGTCAATAAATAATAGTGCTTTTTATCTTTGGATGCAGTATGACTTTTTTTTATCCTTTTTATACCTTAAATAAATATGAACTATAATGTTCTTCCAACTGTTTTGTGAAATGATGTCTGTGCATATTAGAATTGTAGCTAAAATGCTCATGCATTACTTCTTGTGTATATGTATACATTTGGATATTTTTAAGCATTGGAGAGTATTGAAAACTAGAGGGAGGTATACTTTCTATTGAATTAATTTAAATAATTTATTTTTATTTCTGTGTTCCTACTTTCTACCTGTACTCAAGACAGCTTGATTTGAAGTATTGGTTCTATTCAGGAGATAGAAACTTCTGAAACAATTTGGTGACACATATTTACATCAAAGAAGTAACTTTCAGTAATATAAATTTCTTTCAAAACATTACACCCAAAGCAGAATTACTTCTACAGAATTCAATAAAGCTTTCTTCTAAATATATTGCCTGCATAGTGTTGGACATGTTGCACTGATCAGTTGCAAAAACATCAAATTTTAGCTTAATAAAAACGAGCAAAAGCAGAAAAGGGTCACATGGATGTGTGTACCCTTACAGTATTAGTATTTGCAGTTTCAGAGATTTTTTACTATTATTATTTAGGATTGCAGAAGATTTTAAGCTTTATCCTCCTGTATGCTGTGGTCCCACTTTGGATTGGAATGCCCCCACTTGGGGTGGGACTGACCTGACCATTGCAACAGTGCATTTCATGTCGTAGAAGTTGAATTCAGAGTAAAACTAATTTATAAGTATGCCTTACTTGTAAATGGTCAAACTCAGTTTTGGACTGTTTCTACTGGTAGTTTTAAAGTTTGTAATACGGATTTTTAGGTATTTCATACATCGAGCTACCATACTATTATTTGTCAGTGGTAAGGATCCTTGGGCTTTCCAATAAACATTCTATGGGAATAAGGTTAATTTGTATAGAAACTTTTTTTTTTAATTAAAAAATAAACTTTATTTACATTTAACATTTAACACAGACATTTACATTTTACATAAAACATATCTCATTTACACTTAGGCATTTCATCAATTGCATATTTTCATAGTCTTATAACTTATAAATTTTTATTTCTAGTCTTTTATATAATCCGATCTTTCAATTCTATTTATCCATTTCTACTTTCTTTTTCCTTCCTACCTTCTTACCTCCCATACTCCTCTCCCACTACTACATATCTCTTAATCCACAAAATCCCTCCCTTATCTTTTTTATCTATTTTTAGTTCTTTAATTCCTTTCTTTCATTTTTATGTTTATATATATATATATATATACTTATTCTATTATTCTCTTATGCGTTTTTCCTTTCTTAATTTTTAAAGACTTAACCTCTACTACCTACACATAGATACTACATATTCATACACCTTTAAAATTACTTCCGGCTTTCTTAACTCAGAACATTAAATGTAACTAATTTGTATACATTTTCTCTCTTACTTTCTATATTTCCTTATTTCCCCCCCCCCCGTTACTATATTTTTATTTATAGTTGTATAATTACATATATATCTATTTAATATTGTATTCCTTTTTAAGATACTCTGTAAAAGGGTCCCATATCTCTTTATGCTTCCCTATTTCTTTCCCTTTTATTAGGTTAGTTAATCTGTCTGCTTGCATTAATTCCATTAATTTCATAATCCAATCTTCTTTTGTTGGTATATTTTCTTCCTTCCATAATTGCGCATATTTTACTCTTGCTGCTGTACTTAAATATAAAAATAATGTCTTTTGTCTTTTATTCATGGTATCATCAGTTTTGCCTAGTAAATAGATTTCTGGTTTCATTTGTATATCTTTACCTAACATTTCTTTTATATATGTATTTATTTTAGTCCAATATTTTCTTGCTTTGTCACATAGCCACCATATGTGGTAAAAAGATCCTCTTTTTTTTTTGCATTTCCAACAGATATTCGTATTTCTAATTTTTGATTTAAATAGCACCTCAGGTGATAGGTACCATCTATATATCATTTTGTATATGTTTTCCCTTAAACTATTACTTAGGGTGAATGTTATATTTTTTAACCAAATAATGTATAGAAACTTTTTGACCTATGTATTGCTTTAATTTTACATGATCATTTCTAGAAGACATTGTTTACCATGATACAATGCCATTCAAGGTTTGTATTTCTTATAAAAGTTATGTATATGTAGGATTGTTTTTCCTTAGGTGAACAGAAAACAGATCTAGTACAGTACCATTAAAAGTCAGCCATTACAACAGCAAGTTAGTAATATACAGTACGTTGCAAGGCAAACATTGAATCCATTTCTGCTGCAAACATGGTGTGTTACTGGGTCGTGGAATTAAAGATTCAAGTGTTCAGTGGCTAACTGCATGGCAGTCTGCAAGTAGAATTGCCTAAGCACAGACATTTTTTTAAAGACTGACCAGTCTATGAAATGCAAATGAGTGTGTATGTATGTGTTTATAATTTGCATAACATATTGTAAAATGTTCTAAATCAAGAATTTTTTTTTCAGTTTTAGTCTGTGTTTTGTCAATGCTTAGCCATATTTGATGTCAGGTGATTAATTTCCCGCAAATAAGTGCAATTTTCACTGAACTTGGCAGCATTTAGAGTCCAACAAAGTGCCTTATACATATTCAATGTTTAATTATTTGTACTCAAGGGAAAGTCTGCCTTTAACTGTGAGTTTGGGAATGTGATTTAACAATTTGGGAAAGATGAAATTATACATCTGAACATGTTTAAATGACTAAAGAATAAAATAGGCACAACTCTTGTGTGATATTTGCAGTTTTCTAGATCACAGTAGGCCATGAAGGCACAACTGTGAAAGCAGTGGGCCTATGTTTATCATAATGAGTTTTGTTATACATTATTTATTATAACAACCCTGTTATTTTCTGAGTATAATTAGCAATGTCTGTTTAATATGAATATGATGTCATGGGTAAAATCTATATATTCTAAACATATATTCCTAAACATATTTTACTGTTCTAGGATACACAATCATCCTTCACCAATCCATTATTATGGACTTTGTGAGGCAAGATTTCTTAGTTTAAATGTGCATAGCATAAAGTTAATATACCTAGCATGTTGGATCTTCAATCCAAGTGTACTTTAATTGCCACTATCTACATGTTCCTATCTGTTTTTTTATCTTGTTTTTATCACAGACATACTTACACAGGACAGTGGTACATAAACTGTTGTATGAAATGTACAAAATATTATACTTAAAGAAATGTCTTCGCTTTCCTAAATTAGGACAGAGAAAAGGCCATCCTGAGTTTGAAGGGCAGAATGTTCTGTATGGCCAGGGCAGCTACTGGGGAGGTCTGCTTCTGAGCCCCACCTCTTCTGCATCTCAGGGTAACAGGAACAGAAATACCCCTTCCCAGATCAGACATACAGGAAGAACAGTCTCTATCCAGAATACACAATCCCAA
Organism: Charina bottae; assembly: GCA_023362775.1. Lineage (NCBI taxonomy): Eukaryota > Metazoa > Chordata > Lepidosauria > Squamata > Charinaidae > Charina > Charina bottae. Next base: position 91,220,496 of record JALMGJ010000004.1, on the reverse strand, counting down.
AGATAACAAGAATCCAAACTAAAACAGGTTTTATGCTTATCAACAATACTTTGACTTGTACTTAAAACTTATTGGCAACAAATGCAGCACCTGCAATACAGGTTGTGTTCTGATGAATGATTCTTACTCATCAGCAAGTAGCTGCATTTAGAATCATTTGCAGTTTCTGAAGTATTCGAAGTTAGCCCCAAGTGGAGCACATTATTGTTCCCTCCTTGGCAGCTGAAAAGCCAGGAGGGACAGGGACCCAGCCCATAAGGAGCTGAGCTCATACTACCAGAATCACTGTCAACTTCTCAGATTTCAAAGGTTCAAAAGAATCCCAGATGCAAGATGTTGGGCCAGATTGTGATGTGTCTAGCTCTAAGTGAATATGAACAAATTTATTCTCAAAACCTCTTGCAAGCAGGTTATAGTACCCTGCGTAAACTTCTTGCTCATTCCCCAACAATGACTGGGTCACCTTAAACAGTGCCACAAGACAACATTATGTCGGAGCGCACGGATGGAGCGGCCTGCTTCTCTCTCCTAGGCACCACTGATCCAAGTACTATGCAGTAAATAGACTCCAAACAGAAGTTATATCAAATATCCTATTTACTTTATATACGTACGTATTTACAGATCACTTCCACAGGTAACAAAATGATACACCAACGATACAGCATTCACGAGGTAAAATGGGAATAATGGGAAATTAGAATGTCTCTGCTTATATAGTGAAACTGACCAATCACATTATAGGTCACTCTCGTTATTCACCACACCCAACCTAACTCTAAGCACCTGTTGTATGAGTCACACACTGACACATCATTCCTACAACAATGGCTGCTAATTGGGTGACTGTGCAGAATATTTCCCCTTTCACCTGGATATCAAGCCTCTCTGTATAATTTATATCTAGCAGTAAATTCCTGGGTTTATCAAACCCCAACACCCCTTCAATTTACAATAGATATTACATTCAATTGTACAGAATAGAAGACATACACATTTGAGATATACACATCCTATGTCTGTCTATGCTTAGAGGCTTTGTCATCACATCTGCTACATTACATTCAGATGGACAATATTGCAAATCTATCAGATACTCCTTAACAGCATTCCTAACATTATGATACTTTATATCAACATGTTTGCTCCTTGCTCTGATTTTATCACTCTTTGCAATCTGTATACATGCCTCACTATCATCGTATACACATATAGGCCCCTCAATTGTTATATTTACATCCATTAACAATTGCCTATACCAAATTAATTCTGAACACAAATCAGACAATGCTGCATACTCCGCCTCTGCAGTTGACACAGTGACTGAACTTTGTTTACGAGACCTCCACCCAATTAAAGTGTTACCAAACATTATTATCAACCCTGTCATTGATTTTCTATCATGTACATCGTTACCCCAATCACTATCTACATAGCATTTCAATTTCAATGGCTTACATGGTTTTATCAATAAACATTTATCAATAGTCCCCTTCAGATACCTAAACACACGTTTGATACCTTGCCAATGCCTCTGAGTAGGTTTGGTTACATATCTACTCAGAACATTTACTGCGTTCCCGATATCAGGACACGACCATTGTGCTATATACAATAAACTTCCAATTATTGAATGATAGTGTTCTTGATCACATGAAGTTTGGTCATCATCTCCAGTCTCTGTTTTAACAAAATCTGTTGTCATCGGGGTTGAAACTTCTTTAAGGTAAAGGTTCCCCCCGCACAGTTGTGCAGTCGGGTCCGACTCTAGGGGCCGGTGCTCATCTCCGTTTGTTAGCCGAAGAGCCAGCGCTGTCCGAAGACACTTCAACAGTCATGTGGCCGGCATGACGCACGCGGAATGCTCTTACCTACCCACCAAAGTGGTCCCTATTAATCTACTTGCATTTGCATGCTTTCGAATTGCTAGGTTGGCAAGAGCTGGAGCTAGTGCAGGAGCTCACTCTGCACACAGGGCTAGGGATTCGAACCTCCGAACTTGCAGTTACACTGTTCCATATTGTTCTCTCTTAGCAGTGCTTCAATTTTCTTCCGCTGCTCTAGAACATAACCCCCATCAACCTTCTGAATACCCACGCCTAGGTAATTCTTAATTTCTCCCAGATCTTTGACATCAAAATGTTGTTTCAGATTTTCAGTAAATTCAATTACCCTGCTTTGATCTTTTGCTATAAAACACAAATCGTCTACAAATATCAAAAGCAAAATCTGTTCATCATTTTCACATTGCTTTACATACAGACCTGGGTCAGCTATACTACACTTGAATCCCATTCTTTGTAATTCCTTATCTAAAGTTAGATTCCAGCAACGTGCCGACTGCTTGAGTCCATACAATGCTTTCTGCAACTTGTATACCCTTCCTGCAATCTTTGATTCATATCCTGGGGCTTCAATCATATAGATCTCTTCATTCAAATCAGCATGCAAATATGCTGTTGTGATATCATAATGCTGTACTACACAATTCCCAGCTGCTGCCATTGCTAAGGCAAACCTAAATGTTTCCCCTCTTAGCGTTGGTGCAAAAACTTCATCATAAGTCTGATTCTTTATCTGGGAAAATCCTTGTGCTACCAACCTAGCCTTATACTGAATATCACCATTCACTAAGGTTTTCTTCTTATACACCCATCTACAGCCTACTGCTCTATGTCCCTCAGGCAGCCTAGTAGATTTAAAAACCTTATGAGAATTAATGGCTTTCATTTCCACATCCATAGCAGCTTTCCATCTACTCTGCTCGTGTTGTGGCAACTTCAATACGTCCTTGTAATTACGAGGTTCATAATCAATGAAACACACTTTTACATCACCTAGTGAATAACGTTGAGGTGGTATGCCCTTGTTAACTCTCTCAGATCTGCGCAACACTGTAGCATCCTGCATCATTGGCACACTAGGAGTTAATTCCTCTTCCTTCTTAATCACATCAGTGGACTCTCTCCGCTCTGAGAACTCAAAACGTCCCTGACTAGGAAGATAAACCTCACTGCTCCCGTGTAATCTCTGCCAATTGCTGTGCTCACTAAAACTTGCTGATCTAGAAATAACAACTTTCCTGCCATCAGTGAACCTATATCCCTTGGTCCCTGGCTCATACCCCACAAATGTCATCTTCTGTGCTTTTGCCTGTCCCTTCCTACGTACTTCCTTATGCATGTGAACATAGGCAGTGCACCCAAACACCTTCAAATGAGCTAATGGTGGCTTTTTACCATATAACATAATATGGAGTTTGGTTTACAGATACACTCCATAACCTGTTAATTAAATAATTAGCTGTTAATATTGCCTCTTCCCAGTATCCACTTGATAACCCTGAGTCAGCAATGAGTGAATCCTTCACTGTCTGCAATGCTGAGTATCTTTGTTCTGCCACTCCTGGCCCTGACTTGGTTCTCCTATGCACAATGCCCCTTCTACCGAGCCATTGCTGAAAACTACCACTCAGAAACTCTGTACCCCGGTTAGTTTGTAAACTACACACCTTTGTGCTATACCTACGTTCCACAAACTGCACCCAGTTTCTAAACTTTTCAAATGTTTGACTTTTAGCTTTCAATAGGTAACAGAACCCAAATCTAGTGTAATCATCTACAATGACTAAAACATATTTAGCGCCCCCTGTTGTAGCTGGTAGTGGACCAATTAAGTCAGCGTGAATTAATTCAAAACGTTTATGTGACTTCCTATCACTGAATTTGCTCACAGGAAATACTTTTGACTTTGCAACCTTACAAGCTGTACAATCCAAATACACTTGGCACTTTTTCAATTCCATTCCAGAACTTGCTTCTGACATCTTTTCAATCACTTTGAAACTCGGATGCCCAAGCCTTCTATGCCACAGGTGCTCACATGAATCATGTGTTGGCTTATTAATTGTAGCTACATCATGGTTGCTGCTTGTCCTGGTTTGAACTATTTCATAAAGACAGTTCTGCAAAATACCTTTGCCACAAACATTGTTATCTTTCATGACAATACATTCATTTTTTCCAAACTGTACAGTATAACCCTGTTTATCCAATTGTGACACACTAATTATATTGTACTCCAGTTCTGGTACACATAACATTGATAATTCAATATTTAACCCTGGTACATACACAAATCCCTTACCAGTCACAGATGCAATGCTTCCATTAGCTAGAGTAACATGATCTCTATCAGCCTGCCTAAAACTCTTAAACAACTGTCTGTTATTTCCTATATGCTGACAAGCCCCGCTGTCAATTAAAAATGGTCCCTTTAAATCTTGTTCTACACTAGAACTAATTAAAGACAGCTGTGCAGCGTCTCCCGGCTTGGAGATTTTCGGCTTGGCTTTCGGCTTCTGTTTCTTATCACAATCCCGCAACAAATGCTTTTGTGACCCAGAGTTATAACATTTCTCTTTACAAATAAAACATTGTCTTGCTTATCAGAACATTCCTTAACAAAAACACTGTTTTGCTTAGACCTAATTACATTAGAACACTGTTTTCTTCTTTGCTCTTCTTCCAAGAGCCTGCCAGATAAGTAATTTATGGTCAAATCCTCCTCAGATAATGACCCGAAGCTAGTTGCTAAAGTATCCCATGTTTCATTTAGAGAACTGAGAACTATATACACTTTATTAGCTTCTGTAAACGGCATATCTCTCTGAGCCAACTCCTGAAACAATTCTGTCATATAATGCAGGTGATCCTTAATATTATCAGATACACCTAATCTGGCATGATAAAGTCTCCTTGTTAGCAAAACCTTACATAACGGCAAGCTTTGTAGATAAACATTCTTTAAAGCTTCCCAACACTTATTGGCTAACTGACAGTCTCTAACATAACATAATTGGCTATCTTCCAGACATAAAATTATGCTTGCCAATGCTTTCTCATCCTGTAGAACAACGTCCTCATCATCCAGGTCTGGTTGCGTGCAAAGCACAATCTTCCAAAGCCCTTCACGCCGAAGATACATTTCCATTTTATATGCCCATGATGAATAATTATTGTCATTCAGTCTTTCCAGAGGAAAACCTCCCCCGACTGCCGGCAACATCTTCGCTGTGCTCATCTGTCCACAGCCCCTTCTGGGCAGACACCAATGATTAAAGACACAGACCTTATCAGAATGTCCTCCAGCTGCAAAACAAGCGTAGGAGAAAAAAACACATGCAGGCACGGAACCTGTTAAAGCTCCAAATCATTCCAAATAGCCACATGACTCCTGGATAGGCTTCCAAAGCTTCCAGCTCACAGACTGCACACGATCCACCAATCCACAGCCAGTGCAAAGCCTTCCGTCGTCTATGGCTTCTCTGTCACCTCTGGGCCCATAACCTGTCGGGGCGCGCGGATGGAGCGGCCTGCTTCTCTCTCCTAGGCACCAGTGATCCAAGTACTATGCAGTAAATAGACTCCAAACAGAAGTTATATCAAATATCCTATTTACTTTATATACATACATATTTACAGATCACTTCCACAGGTAACAAAATGATACGCCAACGATACAGCATTCACGAGGTAAAATGGGAATAATGGGAAATGAGAATGTCTCTGCTTATATAGTGAAACTGACCAATCACATTATAGGTCACTCTCGTTATTCACCACACCCAACCTAACTCTAAGCACCTGTTGTATGAGTCACACACTGACACATCATTCCTACAACAATGGCTGCTAATTGGGTGACTGTGCAGAATATTTCCCCTTTCACCTGGATATCAAGCCTCTCTGTATAATTTATTTCTAGCAGTAAATTCCTGGGTTTATCAAACCCCAACACATTACATGGACTCAGTAAGAATAGGGAAGTACTGAGCTTCACAGTCATCACCACAGTGTAGGTTCAAATCTGGGCTTGTACCTGTGGTCACATTCAGTCATTGGTAAATACAGTAGGTATCTCTTACGTTGGTTTATCTACCAGAACTCCTCTGTGGGATATCCTGAATCTATGGCCAGAGAGAAGCCACTTGGGTAATCTTGCTAGCACTCTTGCCTATTCTGTGTTCCAGAGATCAACAAGGCATACATAGCCAGTGATACCATCAGATCACTAGGAAATTCCCCAAGCACCACTGGAAACCACTGGATCCATAACATGCCCAGGGCAGACCATTTTAATCAATTCCTCCCCTTGTCAAGTTCAGAAACTTCAGTGAGCCTCAGAGAAATCAGGAAGAATTCCGAGCATGTCAAATTACTAACACAAATGTCCTCCACTTTCAGATCTTAAACCAACTGCTCTGAGATTGGTTCTTTTAAGAGTCCAGCAACTTCAATTTAAATAAAGATGAGCATGGCTTCATCTTCAGGTTGGAATGGCAAAATGCTGAGTCACCCTTTGCTTCTTTTTCCCTCTGTGAGCTGTTGAAAACAATATTTTACATTAATTAGAAATAACTGATAAGCAAAAATGGTAACTGAACTGTTTCCTATGATGTTTGGAAACGTGGAGTGATAATGTGCCTTAAAACATAAGAAACAATCCTTTTCTTTCTGTTCAATCTTGCTTTGGCTGTAATGTTTGAAGAAGTTGTTTCAGACCCAGAGAATGTAGCTTCTATTGAAGAAATATTTATTCCTTCTCAGGATCTAGTTGCTTTGGCTGACCATCTGTCAGAAAATGAGTTGGAAATGTTAAGTGAGTGATCTTGACTCCAGAGACACCTTCTGAAATTTACTAAGGTTGAACTTTTATCAGCAGGCAACTGTCACATTATATTTTAAAAGCGAAAGTGTTAGAAAATAGTATGCTTTGCAGAAAAAAAAAAGGGGGGGGGGACACCTTAATAAAAATAATATTGGAATCACATGAAATCAAGCCTCAGACACAACAGACATAGCTTAAAAACAATAGCTGACAGCCTGCTAAGATGAATTGGGTCATTCAAAGCCTATTATGTCATAAACGTGTCAGTGTCTTAAACTTTCCTTATATGGAATATGGGCAGTCCCTTGTCATGGAAAAGGGTTTAAACTGGACTGTGGAGACATTCTGGATGCAGCTGTCCAAGTTCAATCAAGACTTAAATCCTGTTGTACCAGACATCTGAATATGACATTTTGCATTTATCCAGGCAAGCACTACTTCGGAATATGGAAAGGGAAAAATGATGGTATTTTTGAACTGTGTTCCAGGGTTGTTAGAAAGCATAATAAATCATATTTATGTCACTGCCAGACAATGGGGTGTAACACCCTGGAAGCATCAAACTGGCTCAAGCCAAGAGTTCAAAAGTGAAAAACACTTCGGGCAGTTCCCTTATTGCAATGCCCCAAAGAGGTTTTTCACAGTGATCTCTGCATGCAGACATAACAGGGACTATTTTTACAGTAGATTCCCTTAAGCACGAAGAATTCCATAAGTTCACACATAAAAGCTACCAACCCAAAAACAGGAAGGGGTGATCACAGAGAGAGAATGTAACATCAACCTCTTTCTCCACCAACAGCTGCACTCTAAAATGGGTAAGATTATGCATATATTGGTGTGGGATTATATATTATATTATATTTATTATATTATAAATGTAAGGCTTAGAATTTATAAATTGGTATTTATTTATTTATTTGAATTTATTAGCTGCCCAACTCCAATGGACTCTGGTATGTGGTATCAAAGCTTGCTAATTGCTATATTGTGCCTTATTTCCTTATTTTACTTTCTTCAAATACTTATTTTGGTGAAGTTCTCACTAAAAAGAAATAAATTTATTTCTGCTCTCTAATGAACTTTATCTCATGAATTTTTCTCTATACGGGCACTAACTATCCCATACACTGAAGCAGGTAGAAACCAAGGGCCATCAGGTCCCACAGTCAGCTTCCACCCTGAAGCATCCTGTCTGCTATGTGACTTATCCACAGAATACCCTGGTCCTCAGTAATCACTCAAAAGTGGGACTGAGAAGGGGTGTATTTTTAGAGCTTAACCTAACATATCTCTGAATGTGGCCACTAGATGTCGGATTCTTTTGGTCTCACTGAAATACTAAGAATATTAAAGATTTGTTGGAGGCTCAGGTTTTTAATAAAATCTGGGTTATCAATCAGTCTGTTACTTGTGCTGTCTCCATATGTCTACTAAACAGAAAACACTGTCCCATGGGAACAGTTCTTAATGGCTGGCTTTGGCTATATACTACAGGAAGAAAAAGTAATGACAAAATAATAGCAATTTATTATTAAAGAATCCCTTACGCCAGGGCTTTCCAAAGTGCTGCCGCTGGCGACACACCAGCGGCAGCGGCGGCGCGCGCGTATGGCGACGGCGCGGGGGGGCATGCGGCGGTGCGCGCGCATGGCGACGGTGCGGGGGGGCATGCGGCAGCGCGCGCGCATGGCGACGGCGCGGGGTGTGTGCGGCGGCGCGCGCGCACGGTGGCAGTGCGGGGGGCGCGCGCCGCCGCTTACGGGTGGTGTGGTGACACACCACGCTGTGTGTGGCGACGCACTTTTGTGTCGCGACACACAGTTTGGAAAGTTCTGCCTTATGCCATGTCCATACATACTGAATGCTATTTTGAATAAACCAGTACAATCACTTGGGTTTAATTTTTATTCAAGTATATTAAAACATAGGTTGAAAGACCATGATCAGTAGAGCGAAGATTTCTATGACATGTCATATTTTTTCTGGAACCTTTATTTGAATTTGTAAGTAAGTTAAAACATGTTTTAGAGTAATCTGGTGAGAATTAGATGATTTTTATTTTGCCTGAAAAGTCATATTTTGACTTTTTAAAGGTGTTATGTCATAGGTAAAGGTAAAGGTTCCCCCCGCACATTTGTGCAGTCGTGTCCGACTCTAGGGGCCGGTGCTCATCTCCGTTTGTTAGCCGAAGAGCCATCGTCCGAAGACGCTTCCACGGTCATGTGGTCGCATGATGCTCGCGGAACGCTGTTACCAACGAATTGGTACCTATTAATCTACTTGCATTTGCATGCTTTCAAATTGCTAGGTTGGCAAAAGCTGGAGCTAGTGCGGGAGCTCACTCCGTACGCAGGGCTAGGGATTCGAACCTCCGAACTTGCGATCTTCTGATCGACAAGCCTGGCGTCTTACCCGCTGAGCATATTTCTGTTTAATTTTGTAATAAACGTCATATTTTGGTCATTGGCAACCCTCCTGACAAGCCAGCAAGTTCAAGCCAGCAAAGAAAGTGAGAATTTGCCTGTTTTCTTTTCTTTTTCTTATTCGCTCCCCAACTCAGGGAGGTGTGTGTGTGTGTGTGAGAGAGAGACAGAGAGAGAGAGGGAGAGAGGGAGAGAGATAGGAACAAAGGCTTCTCCCCTGACCAGGCCTGAAAAAAAAGGTGAGAATTTGCCTGTTTTGTTTTCTTTTTCTTATTTTCTCCCCAACTCAGGGGTGTGTGTGAGGAAGGGAGGGAAAGGGAAAAGGCTTCTCCCCTGACCAGGCCTGAAAAAAAGGTGAGAATTTGCCGGTTTTGTTTTCTTTTTCTTATTTGCTCCCTAATTCAGGGCTGTGTGTGTGTAAGAGAGGGAGAGCAACCTTTTTTAAAATGACTTCATTTTAATATGCAACAACATTGTGACACCGCAAAACACAAGAGTTGTTTAGCAAGATTTACCTTCACTGAGAACAGGCAACGTCTTCTTTTTGAGAGAGCTTCTTCTTCAACTGCAGGTTCATCAAATACCCAGTCAGAATTTTGTAAGGATCTCTGTACAATGATGGTTACTTCAAATATTCCCTTAAGGAAATTAGGTAGTGGTAGCCTCAGGCATTTTTTGGAGAAGTACACCAGTCACCCGATTCCAAATGAATCAACTGTAAGGAAAAATTACATCTCTGCCTGCTATGAAGATGTGTTAGGAAAGATAAGATCTGCTGTTGACAACAAGAAGATATGGGTTTCAATAGATGAAACAAGTGATGTAAACGGAAGATATGTAGCCAATGTTATTATTGGCACTCTGAAATGTGACAAGCCTGGTGAAGTATTTCTTCTAACATGTGAAACTCTACAAAAAGTAAACAATTCCAATATTGCTATGCTCTTTGACAATTCTATGAAACTACTCTGGCTGGATGGTGTAAAAAGGGGAAATATCCTTCTCTTTGTAACAGATGCCGCTCCATACATGACTAAAGCAGCCAAGGGACTTAAACTTCTTTATACAAAAATGATCCATATCACATGCCTTGCACATGGTTTACACAGAGTGGCCGAAGAGATTCGAAGCAACTATCCTGATGTAGATAAGATAACTTCGAATGGGGAAAAAATGTTCATTAAAGGTCCACTTCGAGTACAAAAGTTCAAAGAAATTGCTCCTACTTTGGCTCTCCCTCCCCAACCTGTTGTGACATGTTGGGGGACTTGGCTGGATGCGTCTATGTATTATTTCACAAATTATGCTTCCTTGCAGCAGATAGTTAAAGAATTTGACTGTTGTGAATCTTCCTCCATCAAGATTGTGCAAAATTCCTTTTCTGAAACCTTGGCTGGAAACTTAGCATATATAGGATCTAACTTCAGTGGATTATCAAGAGCAATCACCTGCCTTGAAACTGTAGGAATGGAACTTAGTGATGCACTGAACATTGTAAAACAAACTCAGAGTGATTTAAAGCAAGCAAAGGGGAAAGTGGCTGAAAAAATTAGTGATAAACGGCAAAGAGTACTGCAATCTAATCTGGGTTATTCAACACTTTGCAAAATAAGTAATGTTCTAAATGTACTCGAAGCAAAATTTGAAGACTTCGAGCCAGAATTTTCTCCAGATGAGTTTGCTATTTTCAAATTTGTTCCTATAACCTCTTGTGATGTTGAACGGAGTTTCTCCAGATACAAGAACATACTGGTGGATAACAGAAGGAGTTTTGAGTTTGAGTTTTGAGTCAAGATGCCCGTGGTCATCCAATGCAATGCTGCTGTTAATGAAAACTAATCCAGGGATGACCATTTTACTCTCAAAATGTTCATTTGATTCCTTCAATACTAGCACTTCTGCACTGGAAGTGAAAAAGAATAAACTTTTTAATCTCTCTCTGTGTGTGTGTGTAAGCACAGTTTTTTAAAAATTGGGTGCTAATTTCAGAAAAATTGTAAAGTCATATTTTTGCTTTAAAAGTCATATTTTTGGTATAATTGGTCATATTTAAACAGTTTTAAGGTCATAAATGCTTGCATATTTCTAACATTTTTAGATCATAGAAATCCTCGCCTTAATGATCAGTATAAACATTCTTTTTCTAAGAAACTGTACATATCTATTGCACGTGGCCAGAAAGAATAGATGCACACATTTGGCTGATTCTAAGAACCTTCCATCTGTGAATAGATAGCTTCTAGCTTCTATAGCTGTTGTCATGGAAGCTATAAAGGAATCCAAAGGAAGAGCTATATACTAAAATCTTATTTCTGTTGTTTTTAATTCTGATTATGAATCACTAAATATTGTTTCAATGTTTTCTATTCTAGAATAATAAAAGTCAAGCTATTTGACCTTATTCGTTGGAAATTTTAATTTAAAAAAATCACTTTTCTCAGGTACTATTTGTTAATACCCACAGCATATTGTATGCAGGGAGACAACCTCTAAGAGAAGTCGATTTCAGCCTTTACAAAATAAAAATAAATCAGTGCACAATACAGAGGGCTGACAGGAAAATGAGGTCACCTACTGAATTTTTCATGTATTCAAGCCCAGGAGAATCTGATAATTATATAAAGCAGTGAGCTCATTATTTGCATCAGAATTCAATAAAAAGAAAAAAATAGCGTGGGAAGGAAGGTTGACTGTGCAAATGTCCAAAGCAGCATGATGGAATCTGCTCTTTTTTGTGGGAGGTACTGTAAAGAATTCACATTGAAATTAAAAGGTGTTCTATGGTGAATATTTATTCAGATATAAGCTTCCTAATATTCAGCTGTGCCTAGCTTTGCAGCCTTAATAGTTTGTGTTTTGTGTTTTTATAAGGATGGGTCCTGAGGGAGATGAAAATGTCAGCATTCTCATGTTGTTTTATTGGTGCTGAACTATACCACTTGACTGCCTGCAAGTAAATGAATGCTGTGCTGTACTTAATAAGCAAATGGGCGATGGTATGGCTTTTTTCAGGACTGGCCCAAGAGACTTTACTGTCTTGGATAGAACAGTAAATTATACCCTGGACAAATGAATGTTTCCCCTGTGCTGGAGAAAAAAGTCCTCAGATATGCAAAAACTAACATAAAAAGTATTATTTCTGTATGCTTGTTTTGTAAAAGAGATATTCAAAATAATTTTCATTCTGAAATGATGCAGACCAAAACAATTTTCATATGTAGGCTACATCATCCCTGAAAAAAGCATGAGCTTTTCCAAGAAAGTCTTGACTTAATGTCATCAAAGCAAAGGAGAATCGCAGCTATGAACCACATCACGATGGCCCATCATAGTGACCTGCACACACAGCTTGCCTTACCATTAGGCAGAATAACAACCAGCCTCAAAAAGTTAATATTTTTAGGAGTTTAACTTTCTTTCCAAAGAAATACGATCAGTGTTAATAAAAGTGGTTAGACTCATTTGTTATATATCAACGGAGGCTTGCATGGTATAATTTACTGTTCTATCCGAGACAGCAAAGTCTCTTGGGCCAGTCCTGAAAAAAGCCATACCATCGCCCATTTGCTTATTAAGTACAGCTCAGCAAATAACAGCTCTGATTTGGCATGGATTTGGAAAGTTATAATGCTTCAGAATTTGAAGCCTTCTGCTCTGCATTGCAGGTCTGTTGGCTTGGGATGGGATGCTGAAGAATCTAGTTCTTTCCTAACATATTCTTTATGAACTGAAGTATTTATTTTTCTTGTTTTCTGCATATCTTTTCACAACGAAGGGATGCCACCCTACTCAACCTCCACATTTCTAGATTTTAGGTCATTGCCATAGGTGCAGGATTGTCTTTAGTTTAAATAAAATGCCGTTGCTGGTTGTGATCCTGAGAGTATTTTAAACAGCTATCTTCTTGGGCGCTATGACAACGGCTGCAGCATAAGAGCACTGCACAGAATAACAGTCTGACAGCAGCGGAAGTGTGCGCAGAGGAGCTGGTTGCAGCTGAGTTGAATAGGACTCCTTCTCTAGCTATGAGAGAATAGGAGTGCCTCTTTAATAGCTCTTAGCAACGCCCCTGCTTTGACCCTACTCGACTGTGTGGAAAATCAAATCAATACAACCTTCTCCAAACCACAATGCTTCCACAGCAGCAGGACCGGGACCAGCAGAGCATCACAGCAGCCTTTGTCTCTTCTTAAATTTGATCAAGATTTCTTGCTTTGATGGTCTCTACATTTTTGGATTTAGTTCGTTGTTGAAAGATCTTCACGTGCCCCACTGAAAGGATCTTCTAAGTTGTCCTGTATGAAAGCTTTTTATACTTCTGGCTTTGGTGGTTTGCTGTTGTTATTTTTTTTTTAAAAAAACTCTGAATTTGCTGACATTTGCAATGTTAATTTGAAATGTCATTAGCAACTTCTAATTTTGATGGTAATTGTGTATGGAAATTTAAAATATGCACTGTAATAGTAAAATTCTGACACTCTTGAGATCTTGAGAGCTTGTTTTGAAATACACTTCTTAAAATTGTTCACTCACCTTTTCTAAGATGTTCTGAAAAGATGTTTAATAACAGATGCTCTGTAATTTGCTGCTTTTGAAAGTTAAAGTGTTTTTTTCCCCCTTCCTTCCTAGAAATGGCCAATAGAGGACCAAGCTATGGCTTAAGCCGAGAAGTCCAGGAAAAGATTGAACAGAAATATGATCTAGAACTGGAAAGTCGTTTGGTGGATTGGATTATTACACAATGTGGTGAAAATACAGAGCACCCACCTCCTGGAAAAGAACATTTTCAGAAATGGCTAATGGACGGAACAGTAAGTAATAATCTGATGTTACATCTATAAAAGTAGCATTGTTGTACAATATCATTTGTTCCTAAATTCCTACCATTTCAAAATTATGTCAGATAATCAATTCACTTTGGCACTGCATTCCTGACCTCATTATCTAGCATGTCCTATAGAATTAATAAATAACAAAGTAATGTTTCAGGGACTACAATGCATCTTTGATTTGTTTAAGATAGGGCAATTATTATTTCCATCTGTAAACTGCCTTTCTCTAGAATCCAATAAAATAATTCAAACATTGAAGGTGATTGCTTATTGTGACCAGAAGACAATATGAAAAACTGGATAAGGCTGTACAGAGATTGATGAAACAATGGTTATGTAATATGGGGAATATAAATTACAATTTTTGACAGTTAAACCCTGCGCATTTCAATAATAGTGTTATCTTCCTTAAAATGGGTTAGTTTGTGTGTACTTGTTTATGAGTGTGCTTATGCCACAATTCTGATCTGTTTTTACAAGAAATAAGCAATTCTAACTCTTTAAATGATAATTTATTCATTTACTGAAGGGACAGCACAAAGGTGCTTTCATTTACATGGAAGACTTGGCAAAATTATTGAATGTAGCAATTGTGTTTTTATCAGCTTACTACTTGATACTACTTACAGTTGAGCTCAGGCTGTGTTTTGCTCTCCCATGTGACTATCAATTGTTATATAATCTGAAGTGAATAATTTGATTTTGCCTGCTTGATTACACCCATGTATGTTTTATCTGTGCAAAGGAAAGCTTTGCCAAGCATTTCTAATATATTTGGCTCAAGTGCATCCATAATAAATGCTGTCAGTAGCATACACTCACATTGGTATTATGCATTTCATTTGAGGGACAGGGAGCCAGGGGAACCTTTCTAAGTGGCATTAGGATACCCATGTCATAAACAGAGTAATATACACATACGGTATTGCCTTTAGTTGGTAGAACTAATTGATTTTTGTCTCTTTCAATTCTGCTTTTAATGGACAATCTCCCAGCTGCTCTGCAAGTTAATAAACAATCTTCATCCCAAGGGAAAAGAACCTATTGCAAGGATCACAGAATCAAAGATGGCTTTCAAACAAATGGAACAAATTTCTCAGTTCTTGAAAGCTGCAGAAATCTATGGAGTACGAACAACAGATATCTTCCAGACAGTAGATTTATGGGAAGGTATAGACTTATTTATATATAAGGGTGTTTTTTTTTAAATTCAACACTGTTTAGGCTGATATTCATTATATATTTCTCTAAGGGGAAAATTCCCCAATGCCATTATCCCTCTTTCCAATTTGCATTGCCTTTAATCACTCCAGTAATGCCTTCCTTATTTTCTCTGAGAGATTTATATCGATGCAGGACTTAATGGAATCTTTTGTACTTATATGCAAGTGAAATATATGTTTTTTTACAGAAGCACATCGAAACAGAAAATAGCAGTTATATTACAGTTCAGATATTTCAGCAAAGTAACAAATTTTCATTTTTAAGGATGGTTGAAATATATTTAGTTTGCATTTAAATGTAAACATAAACCAATCTGCATTTCCTATATGTAGCTTGGGACACAGTTATTCATGGGTATCAATACTTTCTGAATTTCATGATGTAATTCTTAACTTAAAAATTATGTATATATGGAAAACATGCACAGAAATTTTAAAAATATGCATATTAGGAGAAAGTCCATACATAAATTTTTTATATTAGGGGAAATCATTACCAAAAATTAATATATTAAGAAAGGTACATACAGAAAGAATGAAGAGAATTAAAGAATAGGAGAAATACACCTATATGCTAAAATCATTGTGAAACTTGGTAGGGCATTCCCCAAAAAATCATGATGTGGACATTCATAGTATGGGATAGAGCCAAATTTAGACTGGGAAAATAAACTTGAGAAATTCACTCACCGTTAGTAGTATATGAAATTACTGATTCTATAAACAATAACCACTCTCCTGAATGAAAGAAGAGTCATGGCAGATGGGTCTGAAACCTGGTGATAATAATCTAGTCAGGAGAATAGTTTAGATTGAGTTCATGTTGGGGTGAGGCTTCAAATCTGTATATTGTCATTTCACCTCTGGAGACTAGCATCATAAAACTAGTACCTATCTATGCTTTGTGCAAATCCTACAAAAGAGGTGTTTCAAAACACAGAAGAGCAGGTAGAAGACATTTCTTTTCAAATTGATAAAGCAGCTGAATTTTTTCCAAGCTCTCAAGGATGTTTTAGAAGCTGTTCCTGGCTATGCCAGCATGAATGTATATGCACAGTCACTGTTTCACATTTTTCTCAGTAAAAAAAGTGAAGTAACTTCATTGCCCCTTTTTGTACTCTGATGTTATACTCTAGAATAAAGAATATTCTATATATTTCTCTTAATATCAGGAAAGACCTGGTAGCTTTTAATGGAGGCTAAATACTAATATTCACTCTGATAGCATCCAATGTATAAATTCAGGCCTTCTTTCAACAGCTCTCTTCTAGCATTAGTAGAATCCATATCACTAGTCACATTGTCCCTGTAACTGATGAATACATTACAGGGACACATTAAGGAATACACATATGTTTCCTTATGTGTATCCTTGCAGTTGATCACCATGTCAGAAAGTGGGAAAAGACAAACAGTTTAGGAAAAATTCTACAAAAAGCAAAAGCAGCCATCTTGGCCATGAGAAAAAGTTATCCAAAATCCATATTGAAGTAACACATTTATTAGGCCAGCTGAAGGTTTTGCATGAAAATTCATCAGGTAAGATGGTTAAAAATCCACCTTCCAGGGGCAGAGAGAGTAGGGAGGAAAAACATAACTGTACCAAATGGAACTGCTTTTTTATGTCAGTATATATTCCAACGTTCAGTCTATAATTTGATGTATAATGTCTCTACTTTTCTTTTTCTGGATCTATCTTACCTGTTGAGACATTCTGGGAAGTTTGAAAATATGCTTGTTGTTTTGGAAATCTTCAGTTGATCTAACAAAATGTTGCCTTCACTGAAATGTAGTTCATTTGATCTAGTATGTAGTGAATTGCTCTGTGTCTCCTGTACAGGGCAACTTTGTGTATCTTCCAGGAGAGAAGCCAGTTTAAAATCTTTTTCACACATGACATTTTTATCACATGGAAATAATCCCTTTATGAATACTCTTATGAAAGTCATCTATATGAGTCAAAATAAATTCTTGCACTCCCCATATAAAAAAAATGTCCATTCTTATTACAATTCTTCTTCCTCCCCACTCCCATTTCCTAGTCTTGTGCGGCAACTGTTAAGAGTCCTGCTTTCCCTTTTGTATTTATTTTGTGCTTTAAATTAAATTATGAGCCTGCAGGCTTGTCTAACCCATTTACAGGGCCTTTTGTATCTAAAGAACATTTATAGATGTGAAATTATAATGATAGCCAGGAAGCAATGAAAGAGCTCCTGCTAAAAGCCCTGCCGGATGTGGCTACTGGCTCTGAGGAGAAAAGGACAAAGCAATCTTTGCTTTCTGATACTAATCATGTCTCAGATGTTTCCAAGAACAAGTCAGGCAGGAGGAGGGCCAGTATTCCCCATATTCAAATCTGTCAAGTAATATAGGGAGAAGATTCTGCATTTTGACCAAGAAGGATGATTTTTACAATTCAAACTGCATTCCTTTGAAGCTCGGAGCAGAAACTGGATGAAGTACTGAAGCCTTCCCCATTCTGGTGATGTCAAATTACTTGCAACTGTATTCCCAGAACAGGAATTCTGGGAGCTGTACTGCCCCCACAACTAGAGGGCACCAGGTTGGAGAAGGTTTATGTATAGTGTGACCCTTTGTTACACTGAGATTAGCTACTTGGATAGCCATTTTCAGATCTCATAGTTTAGATCTGTATTATACTAAGGTTTAGATTAGGAACAGAGAAACCCAAGTTCTAGTGACAATCTCAGCTAAGAAGCCAATATTTATTTCTCTCAGACCAACTTTACTCACAGGGTTGTTGTGAAGGAAAAAATGATTTTTTTACTATGATTAAATATAAGCACATACCAAATAAAATTACTAAAATACTAATACTACATAGTGAGCAAAAACTGGGAAAAATGTCCATCTTATATCTTATGTCTTTTCAGGGATGCAAAGAACGCATAACTGAATGTGAATGATAGGGATAGAAGCACAACACTAAGCATCGCAATAATCTTTCATGCTCATTAGGACACTGAATTTGTCCCTATGTTGGGAAGCAGGATTTAGTACTCTGATTCTCTCACCAAATTTATTTATTTATTATTTACATTTATATGACCACCCAACTCCCCCAAACGGGGGACTCTGGGTGGCTTACAATAAAAATTAGGATTAAAATACAAATATAAAATTACAATTATCAATATGACATAAATAAGTATTTATGAATCAATCTCAAACAATGGGGAGGGCATTATGATACTAACCACCCCCAGGAGGAGCTATTACCTTTCCCCTCCCACGCTAGGCAGCAGAACCAGGTTTTCAGATTTTTCCGGAAGGCCGGGAGGGAGGATACCCGCCTCAACTCTGGGGGCAAGATATTCCAAAGGGCGGGTGCCGTTACAGAGAAGGCCCACCTCCTCGACCCCATTAGATGAAGTTCTTTTTTTGATGGGATCCGTAGCAAGCCCTCTCTGCATGATCGGGTGGGGCAGGTCGATGTTATGGGGATAAGACAGTCCCTCAGGTATCCTGGCCCCAAATGACTGAAAACAAATTTTGACTATCAGTTCTTAGGTCATAGATGACTTTTTGTGACTTACTAAAATAGTTATTTGTGTGGATCAACATGCCCTAAAATTACAGAAGGTTTGTGTGTGGGGAAGTAGCATGCAAAATTGAATTATTATATTTGTTATACATTATTAATATTATTTATTACATTAAAAAACAATAAAACTCATAAAAAGAGATATTTAACAGAGGTAGTAGTAGTAGTACATAAAAATAACAAATTAAATATTTGACCAGAGTATTCAATAATCCTGAGGAAACATATCCTTATTATCTTTATTAATAGAACTTTAAAAGATGCCATATTTCATTAAAAAATAGGTCTGTGTATCCTTTAATACATCTTATTTTATGTGTTAATTTTTCAATAGATGTTATATGCAGTACTGCTAATTCCTCACTCACCTTATTTTAAAAAGATTTTTATTTTAGGGCATTCCCACCAAAGATGGGAATGAAAGACAGCACAATATTGTAAAATATTAAGGAGGCTTCATCTTCTGGTCCAAAGCCCTGTTTAAGTGAGTTCTGATACTGAAGCTTTTGAGATTTCATTTCCCACGTTAGTATGAGACCTGCAGAGTAGATGTGAGGGTAGAGAAATATTTGTGACTCTCCATTTCCTTCCTCTAGTGCTAGTTGTAAAAAACTCTTATTTATTTATTTTTAAAAATCTTTCCCTTCCAATGCAAGCTGGTCTACATTCTTGCCTTTTTAAACATTCCACAATCTATGAACATGGCATAAGGCCAAGGACCTGTAGAATGTAGCTCATTCTTCTCACTTCCAGACTGCCCCTTAGCCAAACCTGCAACACTTCTGTTTCAGCCTTTTCCTTGTTAGAGTCACATTACCTTAAAGCAGAGCTTTCCAAACTTTTCATGTTGGTGACACACTTTTTAGACATGCATCATTTCGCGACACACTCTTACAGCAGGGCATCATTTCGCGACACACTCTTACAGCAGGGCACAAGGCAGGCACTAGGACCTGTGCGGAATCACAGCAGGTTTGGAGGCAGCAAGGCACAAGGCAGGCACTAGGACCTGTGTGGAATCACAGCAGGTTTGGAGGCAACAAGGCACAAGGCAGGCACTAGGACCTGCGCGGAATCCTGGCAGGGCAGGTTTGGAGGCAGCAAGGCACAAGGCAGGCACTAGGACCTGCGCAGAATCCTGGCACACCCAGACTGCAGCCGACACACTAACGTGTCCCGACACACAGTTTGGAAAGCTCTGCCTTAAAGAGCTGGCCGGGGAAGCAGACAGGAAATCAAGATGGGGAATCTGACATCAGATTTCCTTCTCCAAAACTGGAGTCCTTGTTCCGACTTTGCCTGAAAAGGGAAAGGTCTGAGATCTATGCTCCCGGGGTTAGCATCTTTCAATAGAGTAAAGTTCCTTTAAAAGTTAATGGGAACAAAAAGGGAGAAAGATGGCTTCCAAATCCTCTCCTTACCCTATGGATGTCATCATTGCATTTTTACCTTATCCATTGCAGCCCTCAATGGCTAAAAATAATAATTTTCAAAAATGAGGCCCAAGGGCACTAAAAAGATGATATTTTCATGGAATTAACAGATGTTCCTTATTACAATGAGCCAGGACTCTATGACTCACAACCCTACTTTAATACTAACTTCTTTCTGGCCTTAGTCAATTTAATCACTCTGTCTTTGTTAAGTGAAGATAGTAAAATTAACTTACTTTACGAGGCTGCTGACAGATTAATGAACAGAATGAGGACTGCTCTGGAAACAGTGGTGGGCAACTTTCACAATAATGTAACTGCTGGGGTAGACCATGAGAACTTATATCCTCAAGCAATTCTCTGTATTTTCTGTGTTGTCTTGTCACTTGGGGTTTGATAAAAGATGTGACTTTGTGAGTGTGGAGGGAGGTTTAACACATTAGAGTTCAATGTTTGGCTGCCAAGACCTGACATTAGCTTTACATGTCTAAAGCTTTCCTCAGACATTCTCTGAATGTAAGTTGTCAATGCAAAGAGTGGTAGTGGTGGGAATGAAAATGCTAACCCTGCTGTAGTCCACATTGCCTTCTATCTTTTGAGCAGTGTTTCTCAACCTTGGCAACTTTAAGATGTGTGGACTTCAACTCCCAGAATTCCCCAGCCAGCTGTAGGGAATGACTTATCTGCAAAGGAATGTTTCCTGCATCTGTGAAGATGCTTCACACAATTTAAAACTCTGGAATTATGGAGGTTCTCCTCCAGAGTGATCCCCTGTACTAGTGTTCCCCATCTGGACACATTTCAGGTGTGTGGACTTCCAGAACTCCCCAGCTAGCTAGCATGAGAAGCCCTGTTTGAAAAGGCTGTTAGGCACATGAGGCTGACAAGGAAGATTATAGAGTGAGGCAGAACCAGCACTTGGTTCTTCCCCTTGCCCCCGCCCCCACATATATGTTCATATTTGTGTGTGTGGGGGAAACTTGAAGAAGGTTTAAGAGAATTAGCGGGAGATTGAAAGTAAAATAAAGTGACTGACATAAGAAGAGGAAAGCTAGAATGACCAAAAGCCTGAGGTATCTATGATAGTGGAAAGACCAATGAGTTAAAAGGCTTGGGACCTTTCTGAGGCATACATGGAAAACACTCTGAACACGAGTGGGCTGTATTCTACCGCAACAGCATGTTTTAGAGACTATATGCAGCTTGTGCTGGTGAAATTTGCAGCAAACCATTAATTTATTTTTGGGTGGCATATTTTACCCCATTTGTTGGGGGTAGAACAGAAGAAACCCTAAGTCCAACCCCAAAAAGCTGCCTCCAAATCTGTTCCCCACAAACATTTGCCAAACCTGATTAGAAAGATATGTAGTTCACTGAAAAGTTTAGCACCCAATACAGGTTAAACTCATAGAGGTCAAACATAAGGCCAGGTTTCCCAAATCCCTAAATCTTGCAGCAGTTTGCAAGCTAAAGGAAGGAGGAGTTCTGTTCAAGGATAATTCCCTTGGGCCCAGAATAAAAATAGAAAGCATAATGTGGTAATAAAACCCCTCGGGATTTTGAGATTAAACAGGTGTCTATGTAGTACTGCTGAAGTACAACCAAACTATTTAACAATAACAAATGAATAACTCTTTTTAGGAAAAGACATGGCTGCTGTGCAAAGGACTTTAATGGCTTTGGGCAGTGAAGCTGTTACAAGGGATGACGGATGTTACAAAGGGGATCCGTCCTGGTTTCACAGGTAAGAATGTGTTCGGTTGTTCCCTTTTTCTGAGATATGATAAATGTGCGGTTTTAATGAAAAAGAAATCCTAGACAGAAGAAAAATGTATGTTTTAAAGCAAGACAATTAACTTCTGCCTACTTCAGCTCTCAATGAGAGAGTTAATGACCTCTTTAGAGTAGATGTTCAAAAACGTTCCGTTTATAATAATTACGTTAGATCCAGGGATGGTCTACCCAGGAGCGTATACAATCCTTCACTTAATGACCCAGAGCTACTGAAAATGAGAAACTTAGAACCCCACCATTTTCAGACAGGAAATATGCAAACCTTCAGTATAAATTCTAAATACCTAACACAGCTTTAAAAAAAGAGCGCTAAAACAGTGTTCCAAATCCTTCCCACAAACCTGTCCCAAATGTGTGATATGGCCCCAGGTATTTTGTCTCTTCCCTGACAGTGCAGATCTCAGCCCCTTGCTCTCCAAAATAACATCAGGTGCAGCCCTCAGCTATCCAACACTTGCCCACCCCTAGTATATCTTCTCTTATTTGTGCAGCTGTTGGATCAGCTGGTATGTCTTGCTTCAAGTATTTGAGTCATTCTTTCCAGCAATGACTCAGATATCTGTAGCAACAAATTGTCCAACCAATAGCAGAAATATGAAACATAATTTGCAATTTATGACTATCTGCTGAAACAGTTCTGAAACTATACTCCCTCAGAATTCTGCTCATGATTGTTTTTAGATGAACATATATCTATGAAAGGTGCCCAGCAGTACTGAAGCGATTTTCCAAAGCTGGTATTTCATACATTTTGTAACATTAACCTTTGGAGAAAGGGTGCTTAATCTTGAACACTCTTGCCTTAATAAAGCAGAACATCTACTTAAGTGTTTTTCTGGATGGTGGCCAGATAACATAAAACCTTAGCCACAAGGAAAGTGGCTGACTGATCTGCTATTTGATAAGAATATTTTCCTCCTCCCCTCTCTATTTTTTAAGTATGGCTAATCCATTCACAGCAAAATACCAGGTTGATTTAGCTTTTTGATATTGAGGTAGTTGACTGAGAGTTCTACCCCAACACAGGAGTGAGTAGTATCTATCTACTACAGATCCATATTTGATAATGATTTGGATTCTTTATTGTTTGGTAACTTTCGAGGGAGTTGGATTAAGATTTTTTTTTTATCATTTGTTGGATGGGGGTGAACACTTTCCCTAAAACACCACCATGATAAATTCTTTCAGCATGCTGGGTTGGCTGAGGAGGTTTCTATCTCCTTGGGTTTAATATTTTTAAAGGAAAAGTAATGCAAAGCATTTTTTTCACAGTCCTAACCAGTCCTGTTTTCACAGTGGATAAATACTTTCAGGAAACAGAATGGAATTTTAGAAAGCCTTTATATATAAGAGATTCAAACTTCAAGCCTATGACCTCTCAGAGAGAATCCCAAGGTCCTTAGGACTTGTTGGCTTCCATCATATTAGGACAGAGACAACAACTACAGCTTCAGAAGGGGGAATTCAATGTTAGAAACCTTGCCTTCCAAGGGGCCATTGCAGCTCATGTTCTCAAAATCAGGGCAGTACTATCCTTATACTGTAAAAAAAAATCATAGGGGATGCATCAGTCAACCTGATAAACATTTGAGAATTTAAAACAGCAACAAACATGTCACTTTTAAAAAAGAATCATTTTCACAGGAAAGCACAGAAGAACCAGCGAGGATTTTCTGAAGAACAGCTTCGTCAAGGACAGAATGTCATCGGCCTTCAAATGGGAAGTAACAAGGGAGCATCCCAGTCAGGGATGACAGGATACGGGATGCCAAGACAGATCATATAGTTTAAACCACCTTTAAACTCTTACTTACCCACTTGATAGCATGGCCTGACTGGAAAACACATAGCTAGTTAATGTTCATGCTGAGATCTGCTTCTAAGTTTTTCTCTCTAAGATTATGTATGTGTGTGTGTGCATATGTATACACATGCACACATGCACACAATCTTTAACTTAAATTGTGGATCTGTGTGCTTGTTGCGTGTTAGTTCACACAGCACGCTGACACCATACGATGTTCATTTTTGAACTATGCAAAGACTATTTTTCTGTATTTATTTGCAATTTCTTATTTTCTGTACCCTTGTGTTACTGAACTGCCTATAACATCTCAGTCCTTTTCTTCTCTACTCTATTCTACTTTCATCTTCTAAAAATAAAAATAAATTGGGATGAATATCTGCAAAGATTTAGGCTGAATATCTTTTTATGCAGCATCTCTATGCTCTGAAATAAATGTTCTAAAAGTAGAGTGAATATGCTTTGCAATACTTTATAGAAAGAATTGAGCTTACCTTTATTCTGATCCTTATCAAGGATACATGCAGACATACACACATAGAGAGATACAACATTCAGCTGATTGAAAGTGATTGGGCAATAGGCGTCCCAAATCAGAATCAGAATTGATAGTCAGTAACATAGCCTAAGAGGCAGGAAGATCCCCAATCCAAGAAGACAAATCATTCCAGAAAAAGGAGTAGTGCCAGAGGAAGAATTTGGACAATCAAAGCAGAGGATTGGTGGGAAGTGTGGTGTTTGCCTGTTCCAGTCAGATTCTGCCTCAACCTCCCTGAAAGCCACAGTCATTTCCATGTAGACAATGGTCTGACCTAGTATAAGGGTTTTTTATATCCCTTTAAACTTTGATGATTTACACTTAACCTCTCTACCATATTTTCTTCTGAATACACTTACCAAATATTTAGCTTGATCAAGCCAAATTAAGTAATAGATATATATGATTTGGCCAACAATATACATTTGGTGTCTACTCGCGAATTATTTTGTACATATAAGACAGATAACTTTGATGTGGAAATGTTTCAATAGCAAAGCATTTCATTTAAATCATAAAATTCCCAGCCATTATGGATAAGGGACACCAAACTTAGTCTTCAGTCCAGTGGATCAGGTTCCTTTCATCTAAAGATGAGGAAATTTCAAATATTAAAATGAATAGCACTTTTACATAATTTTCTCTGTATTATTTTGCTGTTAACTGTAACTGAATTCACATGTTATAGCTTTATTATTATCCATTAAAAGGACTAACACCCAACTCCAACTGAAATCCACAGTGTCTTTAAATCAGGGTTAGGCAACCCAAGGCTGTTTTTAGTTGGGATGGGCAACTCAAGTTCTTCATTGGCTTTCAAACCCTTTTCTAGACCTTCCAGTTCTCTTCTTGTATCACAAATGCCAAACTTAAGTCAGAGTTGTCTGCCATTTTGGGGATGAAGAAATAAATTGTAGTGTACACTCCTCAAAATGTTTAACATAGTAGTTCAAAAAACAAACACACAAACATCTCGAAAATATAGAAAATCCTGACCCTATTTGTATATTCGACAAGGCTCTATCTATTTTGTATTATTCTCCTGCCCTCTGTGGACCTTATTCCACCCCAAAATGTTAACTGCATGCAATGAAGTTTGACCACCCCTGGTTTACTGTAAATACATTCAGAAAACCTTAATGCATTCAGTGGGATTCTGCTGAATAAAACCTGCATTGAGCTTGATTAACACAAGGATTAACTTTTATAAGAGAAGAAGTCAGACTTGACTATTGTGGGAAGAGGAGTTCAGATTGCTTTACTATGATTATCTCATTTTCATGCTTCAGTCTTGTGATAGTTTAGGTTCAGGACACTGCCTTACCACCTTACCTTCTGTAGCAGTTTCACACTGCTGCACAGGTACTCTCATTGTTTTCCCTGGAACTTGGAAGGATGATGAAGACAGAAATCTCCACTCCAGCAGTACCTTCTTCCCAACCAAGCTGAGGTATGGGATGTGTTTTGCTTTTTACACCAAGAGCATGATCATTATGGCAACAGGAACAGGAACATTTACTTCTGCTCTTAATTATTTGTGGTTGTAGGATGCTATTGCCAGCAAAGTGGGTGTCAGTAAAATCCTCTTTTTCCACTTATTTTTGTCTGCTTTTTGCTCAGCTCATCTATAATTATAACAGGCAGGAAATATAATAAACAGAAATTCAAGATATACAATTAGCCAGCCAACTCCTTAAGTATGTGCTCAGGGATACAGTATTAGCTGGTTTGGTCTAGTGGTTAAGGCAACGGGCTAGAAACCAGGTGACAGAGTTCTAGTCCCGCCTTAGGCATGAAAGCTGGCTAGGTGACCTTGGGCCAGTCACTCTCTCTCAGCCCAACTCACCTCACAGGGTTGTTGTTGTGGGGTTAATAGGAGGAAGGAGTATTAGGTATGTTCACCGCCTTGAGTTATTTATAAAAAATAATAAAGGGGGGATAAAAATTAAAAAAATAAATAAAATAATAAAATAATATCATTAGCAAATCTGATTGTTTTTTGATGATACAACTATCATCAAACTAACTTCTATGATATGCTGATATTAAATGAGTGACAAAAATAATGTTAAAATTCTTCTTTCTGAATCTTGTTATACTTTCCCACTCAAAGTAATGTTGGAAAGAAATTATATAAAGGAGCTCAGAACTCTTATTCATCTGTCCTTCTGTCAATCCGTCAGTGTGAGAGCTCTTTGAAAACTGAACTGAACAGGAGCAAATTTGGCATGGGAGAGAAGATGGCAAAGGAAAACTGTGTCCAAAACTGGGCCAAATCTGGCTGGGCACTCTTGAAAAATCTTTATCATCATCATCATCAACAACAACAAAAACTTCATCATCCAGAAAAAAAACTCTTAATACATCCCTATGGGAGAGTTGGACAACACCTCATATTCTGCTAACTCCTCTATTCTAAGTCCTTATCCATTCTCCCTCATGGGTATGTGACTCAAGAGCTAAGCCTATGCAATCTATCCTATCCTATTCAGCATACACATATGATGAAACATGGGTGGAGTGCAGAACACACACAGAAATGTAATATATTACTTCACTGAAGAAAATACATGTGCCTCCAATGGCCACTGCTGGTCAAGAAATTGAAAAGAATTCCAAAAGCCATACTCCGAACCTTGTTTTAATTCAATGCACATCAAAGCTTTGTCTTCTCTTCCCACCTCACCAGAACTTGGCTGTTGAAGATACTCAAAATCCCCCTTCATTTTATTGAACAATATAACAACAAAGTAATGGCTCACTATAACTTATTCCCAACAGTTTTGTATATAATTGCAATTTAACTAATCTACTGAAATATAAGCAGCTTTCTGCCGAACTGTTCACTAAGATGTAACATTTCCCCTATATTTACCTTTGCCAATGGAGTCCAAAGTAGCTAGAATTACTCAAACATACTAGACAACTGGGCTGGAAACCAGGAGTCTGTGAGTTCTAGTCCCACCGTAGGCATGAAAGCCGGCTGGGTGACCTTGGGCCAGTCACATTCTCTCAGCCCAACTCACCTCACAGGGTGGTGGTGGTGGGGAAAATAGGAGGAGGAAGGAGTATTAGGTATGTTCGTATGTTATTTATAAAAATAATAAAGGTGGGATAAAAATTAAATAAATAAACTGCAACACTCTTGTTTTTGCTGAGCTTGACCAGTGGAGACTTCATGGATGCCTGTTATAGCAGAGCAAAAAAAAAGATACTCTCTTACTTCTCCTGTGAAGGAGCTTCTTGACTTGTGCTCATTGACTCTGTCTTTCATCTGATCAACCTAAAAAGTAAAGTATTCCGCAAACTGAACTCAGCTCCTGGTGACAACTTGAACACTTCTATGTATTTTTCTTGGAGCATATGGAGCATATTGTCATTGCCTTCTTCTGAGATGTTACTTTTTTTTCTCAGTAATGACTATTTTTTAAACATGGGGATCCTAGCATTGCTTTGTTTTCTCTGCAAGATCAAAGACAGATCTGATTTCAGAGGGAGAAGGTTGACTTTCATTTCTCCTTCTTGCCACCTTACTAGATTTTGGAGAGAGTTAAATAGCTTTGATGTTGGAATGTTCAAATTTTTATTTTGGATTCTGTTGTCAATTTAAATTCTATTAGACTGTCCTCATCTATTTAATTAGATACCATGTTAGGTACTGCTAACAAGAGTTCTCACTCAGCATTTATAATTTCCAGAAAATATTCCCTTAGAAGATACTGCTGAGAACAAATTGTTGAAGAGTTAGGATTATCATTTCCATTGTGGTGATGGTGGAGTTTGAATTATTGGTCTTATTGAATTTTTATTCAACATAAACCCACTATAGGAGAAAGGCGGGCTAAAATGAAATTATTTTTACCTCTGAAAATAACCAACTCTCAAATATTCTCTGACTTTATTAGTTGCATAATTTTAAAGGGCCACTAAATTAATGCCAACACTGCCAGAATACAATAACTGAAAAGTCCAAGCTATAGCAGCCTGATGTGTGTGGTAATGGGCATGTCGGATGAAGTGATATAATATATGACAAATATGAGCTTCTTATTCTACCAAATGCTTTGCAAATCACAGTAGACAGTTTAGATTCAATAGCAGTATTCTGAGATTCTACATATAATGGATTCTCCACTGCTACAGACTGATTCTGCACTGATACGAGAGTCAAGAAATAAAAGAGGTTTTGAAACTGTTACTGTATAGCTTATTAGCAAATGGGACAGTTTTACTTAGAAAGTTATTTCACCTAATCTTCCAAATGAGTGGATACAGTAACATTTCTGATTAGACATATGTTTTGTGTCCTCACCACAATACAGTTGTTTCGGGCAATAACCTTGGATCTCTATGAATGCATCATCTTTGACCTTCAATAATGTTATAAAATAAAGATGTGATGCTATGTTCAGACAGCAGAAGTAATGGATATAGTTGTGATTAATTTAATGGTATGATATGACCTTTGTTTCTAATTAGATTTGTCGGGCAGGGCTCCTTTCCTAGAAATATTTTCCAGCTGTTCTTGTAATTTATCAATTCTAATAGAAAGGACAGTAGCAGGTAAAGCATTATGCTTCGTAGTTGAGGCCTATAACATAATACAGTCTTTCTTGGCTGAGTGTTTTCCGTGTAAGCTGAACTCTTGAGTGCCATAATTCATAACCAACATGGGCACATTGGTTAAGAATTAGAAAAGCTGTTGGACTTAATCTAAAAGACACACAGCATGGAAATACTGGCATAATGTATTGTTCAGGAAATATGTCAGTTTAAAATACAATTCTAGAGTAAGCATACAATATCTGATCTATAGACATATCAATGACCACTATACGATTGCAAAGGCTTATAGCTTTCTATATCACTTGCTGGCATCTAATCAGAAGGACTCTGGAGGCAACTTTTTCAACTAACAAATTTTATTAAAAGGCATACGCTTTCATCAATGCACTCTCTGCATATGATAAAGTAAGCTGTACTCACAAAAGCTTATGTCTTTTAATAAAATTAGTTTGAAAAGGTGCTACCAGACTCCTCCTGATGTTATGCCACCATAGACTAACACAACTCTCCTCTACAACTACAACCAGTGGTTCTCTGCATTTTTGCACCTGAGATAAGGTATGCTTATTCTGAAATGGATAGTAAATACTGTAGTACTGTAAATCTAGCAGTGCTGATCACTTTGTTACACAAAGTGCTGGAGCCATCTCCCACGATCTCATGAGAGCCTCTTGTTAAATTTTCGGGTTGACAGCAGAGGTGAGCCCCTATGCCTAGCACACCAATCAGCTGTTTCGCACCTAGTAGCACAGTGGCAACAATGGAGCTGGCAGAGCCAGTTCTTAAATATTTAGCAGCACACCACTAGTTACACACAATCTGCACTAATGCTGCTACCTCCAGCAGTTCTCTGAACAATACTCCTACCTGTTCCATAGCATCCCCTAGGCCTTAAAAACTGTTTTTCAGGGGACGGGCATTTGAAGGAACAGTAAAAACATAGCATCTTTCCTCTTACAAGCAGGAGCTTTAAAGCAGCAGTAGGTAATCTCTGATGGGTGGAGGCCATATTTAATGGTACTTGAGAAGTATTGACACTGTGAGGGGCTAACCTTAGCATTAAGGAAAAGTACTACTGTATAAAAAGAGTCTCTGTCAAGTCATCTTCAACTCCTGCTCACTACATGGACATATCCATGAAGTTTTCTTGTTCCTTGGAAGTAGTTTGTCACTGTTCCTTTCTTGGATGATTGTTTTTTTGGACTTCCCATTGGTCTAGCCTATGCCCCTGGTTTTCCCTGAATGTCTTCCATCTAAATAATCAGGCCCAGACATTGGTCAACTGCTGAGACCTTCAATTGGATATTTTTTCTATAACTGTTTAGGTAGCTAATCAAAGACAAAAGCAAGAAAAGGAGTCTCTTGATTTATTTATCTCCTTTATTCTCTTCTGTTTCACCTTATTAAAGGACAAACCCATGAAGATTACTGTAACGCACTCTACATGGGGCTACCCTTGAAGAATATCCGGAAGCTACAGCTGGTACAGAATGCGGCCGCACGGGCAGTTTTAAGTGCACCAAGATCGACACATATAACACCTCTGCTCCGTGAGCTGCATTGGGTGCCAGTTTGCTTCCGGGTCCAATTCAAGGTGCTGGTTATTACCTTTAAAGCCCTACATGGCATGGGCCCAGGTTATCTGAGGGACCGCCTCATCCCCATTACATCATCCCATCCTACCCGATCTTGCAGAGGGGGCATACTGCGGACCCCCTCTATGAAAGAATTCCATCTAGCGGGGTCTCGGAGGCGGGCCTTTTCTGCAGCGGCACCTGCCCTATGGAACATCCTTCCCCCAGAGATAAGACAGACCCCTTCACTCCTGGACTTCAGAAAAAAATTAAAAACTTGGCTCTCTGATCTCACCTGGGGCAAGAGGGAAAGTGGTCAAGCTTGGGGATGGCTGATTTCTTAGAGCCGCCTCAAATATTTTAAATATGTTCAGCGTCAATGTATGAACCATCTGCCACTTGGTTTTAATTTATATTGATTGTATTTATATTTTATTGTGTTTTTATTGTATTTTAATGATGTTATTGTGGCTGTGAACCGCCCAGAGTCCCTCCCTGAGGGGGAGATGGGTGGTCATAGAAATTTAATAAATAAATAAATAAATGAACAACAACAACAATAATAATAATGAACCATGCACAATAGCAGTAACTGTATTTGTTTCTTTAGCCCATTAATTACAAGTGTTATTGTCTCAAGATACTCTCTCAAGATATAAGTCCACTTGAAGCCAACCATTTAAATAATAAAAAATGTAATTTGTTTTACAATGCATTAAATAAAACCTAGATATTTGGGATTTACTGTGCCATATTGAATGAAAATATCCTGAACTAGAGTTTGTATACACAGTTAAGATAAAGCATCTTCATTATACATATCAATGTCAGATATTTGTCTTCTTAATGTCTGTGTGTGTGTGTGTGTGTGTGTGCGCGCACGCGCGCGTGTAGAGAGAGTGAGACTTCTTGGGATGGAAAATGTTCATTTAGTAAAATGTTTGTATCAAGTAATGAATTGGCGGTACTGTGCAAAACGTGTTCAATTGCCATTATTTTCACCTAGGTTATAAATATGGAAATATATGAATAAAGTCTTACATGTCTTTTTTCTATGGTATTGTAAACAAATTAATGTTTCCAATTAAAAACATTTATTTAAATTATATACTCATACCCCATGGGGTTTTTCCCTTTGAAAACCATGCTTAGGAAAAGTGAAATGTTTGAAATAGGATGAGTTGGCAAATATGCCCTTGGCTTTTGTTGATGGGAAAAAAGGGGAATGGGATAGCACAGCCAGAAACGTAAATGCTAGTATAGTATATTAAAGGATACTTAATTCTTCTTCATCATATGATAGCTTCAGTTTCCTGAATATGGCAAATGATAAATTTGTTGGCTTCCATTTGTTTGCATTTTTCCTAATCTTGAACAGTAAGAAATTGAAATGTTATCCTGAATCTTAATAGATGTATCAGCTCATCCAATAATATTAGATTTACTTTGAATAGAATGACTGCCAGATTCCTGCTTCCACATAGGGCCGATGGATAATCAACAAGCATGAAAGGACAGCAAAAAGGGAGGCAAAGCCACAGAAACATAACTTCCCTTTCATTTCTACCTTCCCTTTCATTTTTACCTTCCCTTTCATTTCCATCAGTGCACAAGAAAGGATCCTTGGGCATCAATATACAGTATAATTTTAAGAAAGTAACCAGATGAGTTAAAATATTATGGAACACAAATGAGTACTTCACATCTCTTACAGATGTGAAAATTAAGAAATCTAAGTTGTATGCTAAAGGGGCTAGCATGCAGCCTTCTTTCATGCCTTCACTTGTGAAAAATATGACAGTTTAGAATGAAAGGGTAAAATGGATGAAAGGATAAAAAGATGTGAAAGACGGCAATGATTTGTGAAGAGAAAGGAAAATTACTAGTAGTGAATTTATCAAAAGAATGCAGGAATCTGGAGGAATGCCATAATGTTTTGATCAGAAATAACCAAGCCAAAATTTTCAACCTGACTCTGAGAGTCCATTGAGTTATAATAGCAATCCTGTCTGATCATATGTTTGATCCCTGAGAAATGCTGAGTTGTCCTACTTAAAGCATTATGGTTTGCATTGAGATGAATAAAGAATTCTGCTAAGCATCTGCATGATTGGAAAAGTTTCAGCTTATGCTTTGTGTTTTATGCTTATCATGGAGCAGTTAAAGGCAAACGAACAATGACAAAATAAAAAGAAAAGAAAAAATACCCAATTTGACAGAACTATGGCATTTCAGCAAAATCAGAGATTGGTATGAAAACATATTTGTTAATTGCTAAAATTTACCATAGTTCAGCATAAGCCAGAAAGAGCACAAATATAAGGAAATTTAGCTTAATATCCATGGAAGTAAGATATGGATTGGTACTGCCATTTTGAATTGGGTGTAGAAACAAATGGAAGCCAGTAAAGCTGGCAACGTCCTGGCAAAGTAGGTTTGTATCAGTTTATTCTTCTAAACAATTTTGCTGTCCTATTTTCATGTTTCTAGAGACTATTCTTCAAAAGGCAGCCCCATTTGTAATGAATTGTTATAACCAAAACAAAGAATGACGAAAGTATGGCTAATTGCTGTTAAACTATCTAGATAAGTTTATAATTGGTATATCAGCCTAAAGTGGCCAGCATGGGGAATTCTGGGAATTGAAGTCCACACATCTTAAAGTTGCCAAGTTTGAAAAACACTGGCCTAAAGCAATCTTCCCTATATTGTATTCACAGGTATATTAGGTCTCTAATTCTGAGAATCATAGTTCTAAAACAAATAGAGGATCCCAGGTTGGAGCAAGCAGACCAACATTGATAAAAGACACTCTTCCTTCTAAGAATCTAATCCTTAGAGGGAATGTACAGTAGTCCCTTCCATAATGGGAGCTATCAACAAGGCCTCCATCTTCTCTGGGTTTCGGTAATGAGTCTTCATCCAGTCTATCACTGAACCTTCACATTGTGTTTTCCTTAGTGATCATTTCACAGCATTGATACCTGACTCTGCCTGCTTATATTTATTTATTTATTTATTTATTTATTTATTTATTTATTTATTTATTTATTGGATTTATCACCGCCCAACTCCCCCAAGGGAGTTGCTGCAACTCTGTTGTGTATGACAATCACTTTACATGCTAAGATTTATAAATCAGTAAAATCTTATTAAATGAACATTTCATACCTGTTATTTATGCAGCAAATCTTTTTTTAAACTCCCAAGATCCCTTTTTCAGAGAACAATCATGCATTTATTTTAGCAAATAATTATGAAAGTGATATCTTAAATGGATTGTGTACATCTTTTATGTTCTCTGCATAAATTCTGACTAGGAGAAAGCATTTGGCAAAGCCACCATTCTAAATCACATGTGCTGCTTGTTCACAATAGGCCATGCTGTGAAAGCAGACACTCTATGTCATACGAGGAGTCCCTTAAGAATCTGAATCTAAGATTTTCTGTACCTTGAGTTCCCAGTGGATTGCCTGCTTTGGATATAAATAAAGATATAAAAGACATTTCATGAAGAATGAAGAATTGTTTGCTCCAGTTAAATAAAAAATGCAGCTTTTTGAATACTTAAAGCAGAGAAGCACAATGCACTGTGGTATTTGACTTTCTAAAACTGTATCTAAAAGGCAAATATTGGTTTACCCAATTTAAGGATTATTTTTAAAAAGGTTTGCACAAATGATACTTTCCTATATTAATTTGTCAATCAAAACTCAGAACAATGTTCTTTTCTTTCTGGAGTGTGTTTGTGTGTCCAAAGCCTGATATATATATATCAGGACTATCTAACTGAGAGTATTTTAAATTGTTTCAGATGGCAACTGTTACCATATGATAAGTCATTTACATAATGTGTCCATCTTTCAGACAGACTGGGTGACAGTCTTCCTTTTTGGATCAATGCAATGGCACTGTATTATATACACTATTTCAGTTCATATATTCTGCAAAGCCATATCTTGTTCAGTCCTGGTGTATTGACTAAACTATGTGATTAAATTCATATAACTCACTAAGCCATACACTGTGCTTTACATACTGTGCCATAATGGCTGGATTCACCTATTGCACCTAGACAAAACCAAGTATATAACATTACAGCTTAGCACATATTGTGAACAAGACCATTTTTATGCAGTGAACTTTCCAAGTTATTAGATCACAACTCAGACATGGTAATGCCTTAATTTAAAAAATACATTCAGTCTCACTTTGAGTTCCAGGAAAGTGTTTTAATAACACTTAAAACCAACACAAATGCTGAGGACACTGCCTGATGATGGACAACCCTTAATTAATAGCTAGAACTTTTATATGGTTTGTGTCTTGCTAGAACTGAGCTCCTGGTTTCTTTAGCTTACTCATGTATGAATACTATGTAATATTACAACTGTAAAATTTAGTATGGCAAAGCCAGACAAAAGCCTAAATCCTTATAAAATATTTAAGCTCAATCCTGTATCAACAGGATTATGATCTTACAACTGCAGTCCCATATGCATTTACTGAAATACCTATCCCATTGATTTCATAAGGTTTATGCCAAATTAAGTGGACAGAGGATTATGGTTGATGCCTTTTTGCAAAATAGAGCATTCTTCCTTGTGCCTGACTGTCCCATCTGGTACAGAAAAAATGCACTCTTCATAATCAATCCTTCTCCTGTGCTGGGCATATGGCAGAAGCCCTCCAGGGAAAAAGAGTGAGGGACCAGGTGTTCTGTGAAAAGAAGATCCACCTCCTTGTTATGGCAAATGTATATATAAGCACAAGCATAAAGCTTTCAGACAGAGTTATGCTGTGACAAAATTATGTTATGTTATGTTAGTAAGTCTTTTTAGCACAATTTAGCCTCAAACGATGCATTAATCTCATCTTCCTTGATTTGAATTTTTAATTTTTCCCATATTGGAAAAATTGATAATATATATAATATTATTATATTCTCTAAAAATGCTCAATTTATATGAAATGCCAGAAGCCAGGACAATATAGGGCTTGGGGGATGTGGGGGTGTTTGTCTTTGGAGGTGGGAAGTAAAAGCATTGCAAAATGTCAGGTAATTTTAATGTTAGTGTAATTTGTGCTTTTACATAAAAAAATAAATAGTTGAGCTATCACACATTACAGACCCCTCCATTCAATACAGCAGTGATTTAATATTCATTCTGAATGACATTGACTGAATACAAGTGAGCAGTGAAGACATTTCAGGTGTTTCTTTCAGAATTACAGATACAGTATTTGAATAGCCTTGAGTGGAAATTAGATTTTGTTCTCTAGAATGAAAATAATGTGAAATGAAAAGACTTGTCAAAAGTTAAGGCAAGAAGAAGGTGAGGGGGTTGGATCACTCCAATATATTGTTTTAAATAGTTTCTTATACTCCTGATACTTCCAGGAGATAGCAACATTAGCAACAGTAATAATAACACAATGAGGGTAGTTTACATCTGTTGTTACTATACCTTCCTACTTGGTTTTCCAAGTACTTGATATTCCAAGAGATCCTTTCTCTGGACCTAAAGGATCCCCCTAGCTACTATAGCTAACATCCATAGATACTGATCCTATGAATATGTAAAATCTCTTTTAACATAATCTGTGAGAACAGCCGTCAACATACCTGCACTAAACGACTGAACAACAACAACAATTTATTTATATGAAGATTTTAATCCTGTTACACAGCATCAAAATCAGCAGAAATGTTTAAATAGGAACAGAAAGAATGGTGACTTCAGAATAGCATCCTTTGGTAACATTCTTTTTAAAAAATTGGGCAGAAAAATGCATGCCCATTCTAAAAATGTGAAGGAGATTCTATTGATTTATTTTTAAGTGCAGTGGGGATGAGAAGTGGATCAATAACAGAAGCAGAGTAGATCAATAACAAATAAGATTATCCCTGCCTTCAGGATTACAATCAGAATACTGTCACCAAAGGGGAAATCAAAGAATGAGAAAAGAAAAACAAGATAATTCAGAACTAGTTTTTTGAAATTACAAGAACTGCTGCCTTCTCCTGGGTTCTCAAAAATGCAGCATATATAGTAGATGTGCCTGGGGGGAATTCTCATGCAGTAGTTTTGAAGTTATGTGGGTGTACATTACATATCTCTATCTGAATTAAGGATCCACAATTTTTTTCCTTGCATTGTCGCTGAGTAATCCGTATAGGATAGGGGTGGGGTAGAAAGGAAAAGTGAATGGGTTCCCTGATTGTTATAATTCCTACTATCTTACTTTCTGACATCCTCCCCTGTTTCTCCCTGCCTGTCTCCCTCCCTCAGAGGTTGCCACTCATCTCTATAGATTACGTTTCTGAAATTTCGCGCAAAGTGTGACATCATACTGTTGCAGAATGTGGAGGAGCTACACCTTTGATGGGACTAGCGTCCCAAGTGGTTCCACATAGCTTTGCACCCTGCTTCAAAGAAAGTTCTGCCCCGACGTTCATGATTACTCTTCCTTTCCCAGCTTTCACACTGCAAGTATTTAATCCTGTTTGGGCCACCATATTTTCAAAAAGATTTAATGAAACTGAAACTACTGTAATGCAAAGAAGGGTACAAAGTGTCACCAGGGCACTGGAAATCACACACACAATTTCAGATTCAGTCTGGACCTGACAGCCCTCATAACATTCACTTCAATCAAGGGCTGGTATTTTTACGGCTCTGCAATGGTTCATCGGAAACCTGATCAAGGTTTCCCAAATTCTAGGCCCAAGCAACCCCTTGCTCAGTGCTACCTCAGCCTAAGTATGTTAGGGAAAAAAGATAGCAGGCAGATCAAAATTCTTCTACTCGGTTTCTAGTCAGTTTCACAACTCCTGAGTTTTGGATGAGGGTGGGGAAACTTACCTGACAGTTACAATACAGTGGGTTCTATTTGAATGCTAGAAAAAACTTCTTAACAGTAAGAGCAGTTTGACAGTTCAACCAATTTCCATAGAAGTGGTGGGCTCCCCTTCACTGGATGTGTTCAAGTAGAGGCTGAACATCCATCTGTTGTGGGTGCTTCGATTTTGATTGAGCAGCAATTTGAGTCAGTGAGCTAACTGGCCTCTTCAAGCTCTATGATTCTATGTAACAAAACCATCCTGTTTCATCCTATGGACAGATGCTATAAATAGCTGCTTCCCTGAGGAATGACAGATGCAGTGTAGTGATGCTGTAAGAGAAGTATTTAAATCTACCGTTAAGCCATGCCATGCTTGCTAGCCTGGCTTGAGAGGTGGCTAATCAGTAGAAAGAAAACCAATGAGGGCTTTTAGCTGATCACTCCAATGAAAGGCTAATGAAACAACCTCTTAACTAATAGGAATTGCCATTGTTCATAAAATGCCAGTGTGAAAGGCATGGATTATTATCCAAGATACATGTCTGGCTCCCCTTTCTACATTCATCACAATCTTAGTAAAGAAATACGCAAGCTGCATTTTCCATCTACAGTACATGAGTTCACTTCAGTCTGCTTTATAATTCTCATTACAATTGTATTAGGAATCAGATGTTTGGTTGAGTCTTTTCCCCCCCCCAGAAGCCCTGATAGTTATAAATTGAGTCTGGATCCATAAGTTTTTGTTTTTTTAAAGGCCTAGTCTTTAATTCTTAGTTATCATATTTTTAAAATATACAGTATATAATCAAATCATTTCAACTGTAATTTAATCAACTTTGTTTTAATCTGTTGACAGATATAATATACATTAGACATCAAAGAGGTGACAGATGTACCTGAAGATTGAGAAATGTCCCTCAAGAAAAGTCATGAAATTTAGATTCATAGAGCAAGCACCGTAACAGAAAAGGTGCATCAAGGGAAGACTTTGGAGTAGAAGCTCAGATTCCCAATTAGTAGAATAAGCAGGCTGGCTTTTAACATTTTGGAGAGACTAATACACACAGCCATTATAAGTCCTTTAGAAGAACATATCTAAAATTCTTACTATATCTGCAGAAATGGAACTGTGACTATCATGGAATATATTTATATTATATTTATCCTTCATCTCATTTAGGCTTTCATGATTTCTGAAGGTTACCTCAGTTAGGTTACCTGCTGCAAACTGCAGAAATGGGCAACTTTTTTTGTCACAGCCACATTCCTTCAGAAGGGAATGAGTTCCATATGATAATTGGTGATAAACCAAGCAGTGGGTTTATCAGAAAGCGATGTTACCTTTTTCTCTCTTGTTTGCTTTCTGACAACTTCTTCTGTCTCTTCCAAGCAGAAGATTATGGGGTTGGAACAAATTGCCCTTACCATAGGCCTGAATTGATCTCTTGTACACAGGTTTTATAGAAAGCTTCACAATTTAAGCCAAAGGCTTCATGAAAATAGATCAAAGGCTACACGTAGCCCCGGGGTTGCAAGATACTCACCTCATTGTGTTACAGTGACAGTCCCATGCACTCTTACATGGGAGTGAGCCTCAAAGAGCCTTAGTTCCAGGGGAACATAGAGATTTTTCATGTTCACTCCTGTTTATTAATGCTTATTCCTATTATTTTAAAATGATTGATTGATTGATTATGTGCCAACAAGTTGTTTTTGACTCCTAGTGACCACATAGATCAATTTTTAAAAAAACATACATAATTAAATTTAGAAAAGTAAAGCTAGGCAATCTAATTTGGAGCCCATTGCTGCTTGACAATGCTTTTCTGAATGTTCACTGCAATAGAAGGATAGAAGCGGATGAAATTACCAGTGGAAATTCTTGAATGTAAATCGATGCCATACTTGTGAATCCACCTGGACAGTGTTAGTAGACTTTTCTTCAAGCACAGTTTCTATCAGTTTTTCCTGTAGTGCTTTGAATAAGCCTTCTATAACTGTCAATTTCAACTCCTATAATGGATGATCAAAGAAGTGACAGATCTACTAACCCTGAGGATGAATTAAGTGTAAGTAAGCAAACTTAAGTGCACTGTTATGACTGGGTCAACACCAATATGTTTGTCATATTCTAAATTATGGAAGATCTTTATTGGATTGCATAGCCATTGTAAATGCAGTAAATGTATTGCCTTTAATTATAAACAATATTTTCAAGTGAAATATGACATGAGTTTGTGTTCCCAGAATGATGGGATACAATATCAGGAGGCAATTGTTTAGAGAATCAGAAATGTATGGAGAGCTGGAATATATTTATTTTAAAACTAATTGCATCCCTACTTGGAGGAAAAAGAAAAAGCTAAACAGTGTATCTAAATATAGTCAGCTTTCAACTAGTTGGCATAGTAACTGTTATCCTGGAGGACTAGCATGTGGTAAAAAGGAAAAGAAGAATTTAAATAATTTATTGTGCTGTGGTACTTAAATTACTTCATTGATGGGGGATGAATTTTATAATGCTTAATTATAACTAGTATAAGAATATACATACATACATACACACACACACACACACACACACACATATATATACATTGTTCTCCCACAGATTAGAAAATTATTTGGAATATTTAAACCCTAACAGTAACTATAGATGTCATTGTTCTTCTAGATAGTGAGACAGAAAATGTATGGTTTTGCTCACAGTGCAGATGGAATCAAAAGCAAAGTATTTTATACATTATGCTCAAGTCTAAAGAACTTAATGAAAGAAAGGTTTAATCAGAAATAATGTGAAATTCCAGACAGATGTATATGTATATGTATATGTATATGTATATGTATATGTATATGTATATGTATATGTATATGTATATGTATATGTATATGTATATGTATATGTATATGTATATATCTTTCATATAACATGGTACAATACAATACAATAATCTAGGTAATCTTCTAAAATGAACACTAGTAACTAGAAGATAATGACTCAAATGGTATTAATAATTGTTGTTGTCAATACCTACTTAGGATTGAAAATTAATTCTCTGGACAGCAAAAATACTTAAGAACATAAGTAAAGGTAAAGGTTCCCCCCGCACATTTGTGCAGTCGTGTCCGACTCTAGGGGCCGGTGCTCATCTCCGTTTGTTAGCCGAAGAGCCAGCGTTGTCCGAAGACGCTTCCACGGTCATGTGGCCGGCATGATGCACGCGGAACGCTGTTACCTTCCCACTGAAGTGGTACCTATTAATCTACTTGCATTTGCATGCTTTCGAATTGCTAGGTTGGCAAGAGCTGGAGCTAGTGCGGGAGCTCACTCCACACGCAGGGCTAGGGATTCGAACCTCCGAACTTGCGATCTTCTGATTGACAAGCCTGGCGTCTTACCCGCTGAGCCACCACGCCCCACTTAAGAACATACCAGATGCTATATTGATTGCATGAGCATTGTTAAAAATGTAAACAGCAGTTCCACCCCCACCCCAGTATGGAATGCTACCTATGGCAATTGTATTGTTCCTGGAATGCAGTGCCCAGATCACATATGATTATACGCTGTCACTTTTCTTGGAGAGATATATCAACATGAAATCTGACTTTCCACCTTCTTGTTAAGCTTAATGTTGGCACTATCTAAAATCAAGAAGAAATGTCTTGTTCCCCAGGAAAGTGAGATCACACTCTTCCCATCATGTTTTCAGATATTTAGAGAAAGGAGACTAAATCCTTTCAATTTCAATGCATAATAAAGTTAGTTAAACACCTAAATTCTACCCTCCTTGTTAGTTGCATCTAAAAATACTTAGAGTTGTGGGTCATGTTGATAAAACAATGGAACAAGTCTTCATTTAATGGAATGGAACAAGGGAATCATGCCCTCATTTAATAGCCTTGAAACAGAAGTGGGGGTTTGTCACCTTCCAAATGTTCTTGAATTCTTCTTGTCTTAAACTTGGTCATGCTGTTTGGGGGCAAATGGACTTGGAATTCAACACCTGAAAACCCAAACGTTTCTCATCTCTGTCTCTATAATAAAATTCCTGAACATACTTTTCTTCAGGAGAAAAGGCAGCTTTGAAATTAAAGATATTAGAATTTGCCTTCTTGAAGCCCTTTTTGTCTTCCATTTTAAGGTAACAAATGTATCAGTTCAGACAACAGATTCTGAAGAAAAGTGGGAAAGACTCACAAAGAAACTCAACAAGACATCAAAATCCAAAAGGAAAGCTAAAAGGGACAAGTCTGCCTGGAACTTTCAAAATAAAATAATCCTCTTTACAGTTGTTCTCTTCATTATTGGTGTAATAAGTTGGACATTATTGTGGCTCTTTATTGGTGAGTCCCTCTCTGCATCTCTTGCCTAAGCATTGTATTCCAAAGGGTTTTTATCATACCAGGAAATCTTTGACATGCTAAGCTGCTTGAGGAAAGCATTCATAGCTAAAAGTCTTCCCTAATCTCTCAGTCATTGGAACTGGACTTCCTAGCCAATATGACAATTGCAATCCTAACACATCTGGAGAGCACCCTGTTCTGGAAGGTTGTATTTGGTAGGTGTGCATTCTGACTCCTCCTTTCTATGGTTAAAGATCCTCAGCTACTTGGAAACTCCTGCTGAAAAGGTCAAGGAAACCACAGTGCTGAGAATCTTTCCCCTCTTGCTCAGAAGCCTACGTGACCCTAGAGAACAAAGCACTCTGAGAATAATCATTCATAGCTTTAAACACAGACATCAAAAAATGTCTGCTAACTCCTCCTCCTCCTCCTCCTCCTCCTCCTCCTCCTCCTCCTCCTCCTCCTCTTCCTCCTCCTCCTCCTCCTCTTCTTCTCCTCCTCCTCCTCCTCCTCCTCCTCCTCCTCCTCCTCCTCCTCCTCTTTCCACCTTCTTGTTAAGCTTACTGTTGGCACCCTGAAATAAGATCAGCCCCCTCTCTCCTGGACTTTAGAAAAAACTTAAAGACCTGGTTATGTCATCATGCTTGGGGAGGGGAGGGGAATAGCCAGGCTTGGGGTAGTGTGTGTGTGTGTGTGTGTGTGTGTGTGTGTGTGTATATATATATATATATATATATATATATATATATTTGTTTATTATTGATATTTATTGTTTTAATTGATTTTAAACTTGTTGTGAACTGCCCAGGGTCCCTCCTTGTGGGGGAGATGGGCAGGATATAAATGTAACAAATAGATAGATAGATAGATAGATAGATAGATAGATAGATAGATAGATAGATAGATAGTCTGGTGTATATTTTATAGGATTTCTTTTTAAATAAAATGCCAGTTTACAGATAAGGAATCTGATTCTAGCCAAATTTCTATTAGGGGATATAGAATGGTGCACTGCATAGCCCAATTTCAAAATGTTCTTGGAAGTCGGTCATGGACTCTTGGATGGGAGGGTGAATACCCCACTGATTGCCAGGGTTTATTTGACTCATCTGGCTGGTTGGGTGGGTGTTCCCTTCTGCCCTCACTGCTCCATGTACATCCTTCCCAAAGTTTCATGCTCAGTGAGAGGATAGCCATCACAGATAGAAGAGTGTCATGGAGTCTAAGAGCAGATGGCCATTAACAACCCAAGAGTTTTGTGATTTTTCACCCTAACCACAAACCAGTTTGGCAGAAGGAGATAAGGCTATTTGTCTAATCTATACTATTTATTCAGAGTAAGGCAAGACAAACAGTGCTAGTAGACAGGGAGTAACAAATAGGATTTTATTGCTCCTAACAGTAAAACTGTACAGGAAAGTAGTAAGTACAATTAAGTACTGGTAAGTATCTGGAGATAACAAGAAAGAGGGATTCCAGAGAGTAATGGGATATGGGCTGGAAGCAAAACTCCTTTGGGAGGTATGATTCAGGAAGGTCTATCCCTTTGAAAAGATGTGGCATGATGGGTTGAGGAAATTAACACATGACCTCTGACTTAGGATCAAATGAAGCTTACCCTCTATAGACTATTACACTGTCCCAAAGAGTTTATTCTTTAGTTCAAATTTTGAAATATGATAATATTAAATCAGTTAAAATCCACTGTAGCATAATACCCAGAAAAACACATACCAAGACAAGGCAATGTGGATTACAAATATTAAATTCACTGTTGTGAATAGAAGCTAAAGAAGCTATACTACTAGAACTGAAATAGCACTTCTTAAATTCCAAAACTGTATAAAGACTTAGCATATTTAAAACACTTAAGAGTTTGGAAGAATAGAGAAGTCATTGTCAACAAAGCTTTTCTAGCAACTCCATTCCTGTCCACCACTGGAAAAAACTCTCTTCTTATTTCCTTAACTTGCCATTGATTAAATGTGTTGGGAATGCAAGACTCAGAAGATGTGTTGAGATGGGCTCATTTGGCCATGCTGGCTGGAAATTTTGGAAGTTGCAGGCTCAGCACATCTGGAGGATGTCAAGTTGGGAAGGATGTCTTAAGGAGTGGATAGGTTCATCTAAGAGTCACCTAGCCATATTTGGTTGGTATTGAAAAAAATTAAGCTGGGTTGGTCCTGGTTGTATTTGAATGGGAGACCAGGTCTGTAGGCTAGACTGGAATGTAGAAAAATTATCCTGAAAGACAATGGCAAACCAGTTCTGAATTGTTGCTTTGAAAATCATAGTGATGTTTCCATG
Organism: Charina bottae; assembly: GCA_023362775.1. Taxonomy (NCBI): domain Eukaryota; kingdom Metazoa; phylum Chordata; class Lepidosauria; order Squamata; family Charinaidae; genus Charina; species Charina bottae. The sequence goes on along the minus strand of JALMGJ010000004.1, from coordinate 91,176,572 downwards.
CAGGAGAAATCAAACTGAATTCAAAGGAGACTTTACTTTTTTTAAGATGGTAAACCAGACGGCTAAGGCAGTGGGTATCCAAGTCAGGGAACCCCTTACAAGGGGAATGAGATAGGGATTTTCCTTGCTCTGCTTTAGACAAGCAGCAAATCACAAGTATAGTTTACAAGAGAGATGCTTTCTAGAGAAGTTATGAAGCTGGGTTCACTTTGCAGGTGGGGCACTTTTTGTTGTGAATGTTGAAGGTCATTATAGACTTAGTGCTTTTCCAGTTCTGGGAGAGTACCTGTTGCTGTCAACTTTTTATTTCTATAATGAAAGAGGAAGTAAAATAACATATACTCACATTCCCCATTCTATTTTACAGTTGAGGCAGAAAACAAAGATGCTTTGTATTTTGTTGGACTATTTCGTGTTGCCAACATTGAATTTCTTCCAGAATATCGGCAGAAAGAATCTAGGGAGTTTCTCTCGGTAGCACAGAATGTGCAACAAGTGGTAAGAAAACACATACACAATGGCATACCATTTTTATCAGCAAACTTTACAAAATAATTAGATGGATATATGCATTCATCAGTTTTGCATGTTTCAATGAGACAATGAGTAAAGGTCAATGGTACAATATCCCTTTCTCAGGTTGCTTTGCTGGGGATTATAATATAAGTAACTTTTTCCCAAAATAAGAGAAGCCTGTTTCAAAGAGCTATAAAAGGAATAATTTTGCTGACAGGGAGAACAGGACAATCCTTGCTGGCATTTATCAGTTTTTCCCCAGTCAAGAGAATTTTGAATAGTGCAAAGGGAAATGAGAAAGGAGTCCTGAGTCCTGAGGATTATATAAAAGAAGATGGAGGAAATTGTTTTGCTCAGTTAATACATACCGTAGTAAGTCCCATGGCACAAACAACCCTATTCCTAAAACAAAACTTGAGGTGTGGTACTATCAGTTCCTTGTCATGGTCGGATTACTCCCTGTTAGCACTGGATTTGTCTGTGGCTCCCGGCTCCATTCAAAAGTAGGATCTATTTGATCATTCTACTCCAGGCACTTGATGGACCCTGTTGGGTATCAGAGAGAATTTGGAGTTGTCCCTGAGGCTCTGTTGTACAGTTCAACTGAGGCCTTAGTTGCTTCTTGGAATGAGAGGGCAACAGCAGCCTTGGATTGGATCGTGCCTGCACAGACTCTGCAGACTGTGTGCACTGATCCTGGAAGCCCCTGATTTTCAAAGGAAGTTTGGGGGATGAAATGGCAGAAAAGATATCTAGAGTACCACTGGAAGAAAGCAAAGAGCAAATTCAACTGAGCATAGGTAAGAACCCTTATTAAGGATTACCTTAATTGTGTTAATTAATTGTGTTAATTGTTTGAGACTCGAGCGCTGTGTGACGGAGTGAGATCCCGCACTCACCCCAGCTCTTGCCAACCTAGCAATTTGAAAGCATGCAAATGCAAGTAGATAAATAGGTACCACTTCGGTGGGATGGTAACAGCGGCCACATGACCGCAGAAGCATCTTTGGACAGCGCTGGCTCTTCAGCTAAGAAACGGAGATGAGCACCGCCCCCTAGAGTCAGACACGACTGTGCAGGGGAAAACCTTTACCCTTTAACCTAATTGTGTTAATAAGAGGGGCTAAACCTAATTATTTTCCCACTCTTATTGCATCCACAGATAGGTGTCTTATGGCTCTAGTTAAGGTGACTGGTCTCCTGGGTAAGGAGGGGCCAGAGGAACTGTTACAAGGCCTCTGTGAGGACTATTCTAGGCAACTGTTGGATACAACTGGCTGTGCAAGTCTCATGGACTTGACTGAGAAATGGTTGTGTTTTGTTATCTGGGAAGAATTTGAGGCTATTAGTTCTGATGAAGTCCTTGGGCTTTGAGTTCTGTCACTTATATTTAAGACCCATGTCCCTTCTGGTTGATCAAGGCTCCTGGGAGAAAACATGTAATTGGATCCATGTGGTGGTAAGTGCTTTCTTGAGGGCGGGGATAGTTTAATCACTTTTGAAGGAAGAGGTTGTCCACCCTCTCCTCAAGAAGCTATTGCTGGATCGAACAGAGTTGGACAATTTCCATCCAGGGGAAGGTTGTTGCAAAACTGGTAAGGTTACATCTCTAGAGGACCCTGGAGGAAGCAGATTATTTGGACCCCTTTCAGTTGTGTACCAGACCAGGTTGAGACAACATCAACTGCACTTGTCAATGATCTTTGATGGTGTCAGGATAGTTGTGATGTACCCATCCTGGCCCTTCTGGATCTCTTGCTGGCTTTTGATATGATTAATCACTGTATCATTCTGGCCCAGCATAGAGGGTTGGGAATGGGGGGCATGGTTGTTCAGCAGTTCTTCTCCTTCCTTTGAGAACAGTTCCAGTTGGTGTCAGGAAGGTGAAGTTCTAGACCCCTGCACTGCATGGTACTTCAGAGAGTACTCTATTCTCTCCCCACTCCTATTTAACATCTACATGAAACCATTGGGCAAGTGTAGTGAGTATAGGGTATGACCTTGAAGGACAAAAGGAAGATCCACTAACACAGCAATGATCAGATAAACAAGACTTGAGCCCAGGCCAGGAAAGTGGTTTATGAAAATATTTCAGACAACCTCCCCACCACCATGCCACCATATTAATTCACATGAAGATAAAAGAGGGAGGAAGGGAAGCACATTCAGGCTTGCAAAATTCTGTTACTATAGCTTTAGGTCTGCACAGTGTTTGTTTCTTAGTCTGGTCTAACTTATAAGACTGACAGCAAGGTCATATGTTAGCATGGGGTGAAGGATCATCAGTATGCTGATACTCAGTTATACACCTCTGCTCCTGTCAATGTTCTTTTCCAGTGTCTAGAACAGAGCTTTCCAAACTGTGTGTCGCGACACAAAAGTGTGTCGCCACACACAGCGTGGTGTGTCGCCACACCACCCGGAAGCAGCGGCGCGCGCGTGCACGGCGGCTGCCATGCACGCACGCGCCGCCGCATGCCCCCTGCGCCGCCGCACGCCCCTCCCGCGCTGCCACCGTGTGCGCGCGCGCCGCCGCACGCCCCCGCGCCGGCGTGCGCGCGCGTGTCGCCGTTGCCGCCGCCGCCGCCAGGTGTGTCACCAGCGGCGGCACTTTGGAAAGCCCTGGTCTAGAAGGTGTAAGGATCTGCATGTATGAAGCCAAAAAAGATTAGGCTTAACCAAGCAAGATTGAGTGGCTGTAGGTTTTAGGGACCCCCAGATCTGAGGATTTTATATGTTTGACTCTGTTAACATTCAGAAAGGCCTTGAAGACTTGGCTTTTTCTTCATTTTTAACCAGTAGAAAAGAATGGAAAACATCCTCTCTTGGAACTTTACTCTTGGGTTAACTTATTTTCACTTATGCTTTTTTTTTTTTGACCCAGCTTCTTTATTATGGAGGATCCTGACATATTATTTTTGGAAACCCCAAGTTTTACAATATTGCAATGAGCCAAAGGTGAAGCTATTATCTGTTTGATGAAATCTATTCTGGGACTATAATTTAACTGGTAACAGATTTACCCTTCATTTCCATTAAATCATGGATTATTATTTTATTTTAGGCTGGTAGAATCTCATTTGGCTTTCCAGATACAGATTTAAGTCACATCTAATTAAAAGGTGGCAGCCGGGGTAGGGGAGCTTCATATCCAGGCAAACAAAAGCTTTCATAAGCATTGCTCTTTACTTTCATAAATGAATACATTGTTATAAAAATATTTCATCATTCTCAGAAGAAATAATCACTAATTCTTGTTAAGAATCCACAATTTTGACTGCTCTCAATAAAATTAAATTGAATGTATGCAGGACAGTCAAATAAGTCTGTAAATTTTCTCTTTCAGATGAACCTGGTGTATACCAAATCTGCTTTCTCAAAATTTTATAAGCAATCCATTGTCTCTGATGTCAGGTGGGACACAATTTGTAGCTTGTTTTTTTTTTATCATTTAATTTATGGGCATTATCTTGCTGCAAGTCAAGCACCACTTTACAAATGACTGTATGCCAGCATAGACAGCATTTCCATTCCATATTAAAACATTGTATATTTCAAAAGCTATTAGCATTTTCTTTACATAATGACAGTTTTTGATGTAAGCCAATAAGCTTCTGGGTCCAATTCAAAGTGTGGATTATCACATATAAATTCCTAAATGGTTTGGCACCCAAATACATAATGGGTTGTCTTTCCTGTCCAGATTTAGCCTAGTATATGCATGCACCCTGAAAGGATCTGCTGAGGCTTCCCAACTTTTGTGAAGTGATAAGAGAGGGGCCACAAAGGTATACTTGTCAATGGCAGCTCACAAACCATGGAACACCTTTCCCTATGAGGTTTGTGGGGGCCTCACTTTGCTCAACATTCACAAGGTTTTTTGTCCTGATGATTATTGTTTGTTTATTGTCCTGATGGGCATTCGATGCAGAAGGCGGACCTGGGCTGCCTCGGTGGATAATCTTTGTTAGTTTAGTTAGTAAGTTAGTTTCATTCCTTATTTTCCTTGTTTGGAAACTGCCCCAAGTCCTTGAACGTAAGAACTATACAAGTGATTGTATAAATAAATTAAATAAATAAAATTTGTTTTGTACTGATTTCAGCAATAACAACAATGGAGGACTTCTTGTCCATTTCTGGATTGTGTTTGTGGTACCACAGGCAAAAGGCCAAATATTTTGTGAAGACTGCATTGCAGCTATTTTAAAAAATTCAATTCAGACAAGCATCACCAATCGAACCTCAGTAGGAAGTCTTCAAGGTCTTGCGGTGGATATGGATTCCATTGTGCTCAGTGGTTGGTATTTCTAAATCAAGAATTCATGTATAGTATTAATTGAATCTGAAGGTTTCCTTTTTCTGAGTGCACAGCATTTTTATTCAGGGATTGAAGGGGTCACAGACAATTATGCATGGAAATCGTAAATTCATGGGGATAAAATTTTCAGCCTGCTTCTTAACTTAAAATGGTTAGGAATGCTTGAGGCAGTTACTCAAAATAGATCTGTTAAGCCTCCTAGAGATTTAAACATGCCTAACTGAAGCCTCACTTTTGTTTCAAAAATAATGCTGAAAAAATTGCTGCCAAATCCTGAGAGCTTTTGAAGGTTGCAAAAATGGAGCTGGGGGCCATGTTCTCCTATGCATTGCCCACTCCTGTTCTGATGGAAAGAACTACCCTTTCCCCAGAGATGATAAATGAATAATTTTGTTATACTAGAACAACTACTCTTCACAGTTGTGCAAGAACCCCCTACTGCAATATATATTTTCTGTATCCAGGAAGACCTAAAAAACAGTATGCGTAATTTTTCCAGTTTCCTAGGAATTTTAAAAATTACTAAGAAATATTTTCCAACTGTTATCTTAAAACTTATAAATTACTAGAGAAAGACAAATGTCACTACTTCAGAACAGGAATAAAAGAGGATCCAGGCAATTGATCACTTTGACATCAATACCTGGAAAGATTCTAAGGTAGATATTAAAGAGGTCAGTTTGTAAGCAAACTGAAAATGATGCAGTGACTATCATAAATCAGCATTTTTTGTCAACAATACATTAGCTTTTGAGTGGATAACTTTCTTAGTTGATTCTGGGAATGGTGTATAAGTACTATATCTTGATTTCAAGAAAGCATTTAAAAAGGTACCTTGTAATATACTGATTATCCAGCTAGTTAATTGAAAATCATACTCAGTGCTCACAATATTGGGTCTGGGCTGTGTACTCTTTAACAATTTTATTACTGAGTAGCCCCAGAATACTTAGCAAAGCCAGTCAGTTTAATTAAATTAGGCACAGATAGTACCATAGAACGTGGAAATAATCAAGATTGGCAAGAGAAATGGGCTGAAAATGAACAAATGAAATTTAATGGAAGAAAATTAAAAATGCTTAACTTTTTAGGCAGAAATCAAATGCTGAAGTGCAGAGTGGTAGATACCCAGCTTGCAGTATTAGTTGACTACAAACAGAATACAAATCAGTAGCATAATGTGGTGGCAAAAAAAAGGAATGCAGCAACACAGTGGAATATCAAGGGTGATGGTGGGGTGGTCTGGGTGTGTGTGTGCAGGCAATGGAAGGGGGGGTGTTGCTGCCAAAGATGACAAGGAGGCTAGTGGCGGATATGGATTTGGGTTGCTGCTCCCTGCACGCCAATCAGCTCTTTGGCGGTTGGTGGCATGGTGTAGCAGCAATGGAAGAGGATGGTGTTAAAGAATAATATGCTCTGGGTTTCAAATATGCTCGGTACACCACTGCACCAACAGAAGCACAGTTTTCAAATCACAGGAAGGTTTAGCTCCATATTAATCTGCAATGGTCAGGCTACGCCTTGAGTATTTTGTTAGTTCTGAGCACTGTATTTTAAGAAGAGGTCAGATAAATTGATTCAGAGAAGAATGACAGGATGACCATCTGATAAGAAACTAGGTCCTACAAAGAGAAATTAAAGGAATTGGGAATGAAACACTGCTATGAAAGCACTCTTAGAAACTATCACAGAAAATTAGGCCAGGACCTGATCTCTTTTAGTTCAGAATGCAGTATATGGTTTTAATGGATATAAAAAACAGGAAATCAGATTCCAAATGAACTTGGAAAAAAATCTTCCTAATAGTAAGATACGTTTGACAGTGGAACTAAACACAGGGAGAATTTATAGGCTCCTCTTCACTGAGTGTGTTTAAGTGAAATCACAAATTCATATGTAATTGTGCAATATGAATTTGCTCTGCTTCTTAAGTTCTAAATTTATAGCTTATTATACGCATATGTACTGTCTACTGACTGTTTATTGCAAAAATTGTTTAAATATAAGCAGATTTATTAGTATTTTTTTTCAATGTAGTTGGGCTTCGATTGGATTACTCTTCAACAACAGGAACAGGTACATTATTGAGTTTGCCTATCATAACTGCTGTTTTTAACCTCATTTTAACTGGGAAGTATATATGGTGCAACAATTAACGTTGCAGTGATCACCTTTTACCATTTTTCTTTATGGCTTCCTTAATGATCTTTACATTTGCACAATGCTTTTGATTGTTCAATGTACTTTACAAAGCATAATCCTTACAAAGATGCTAGAGATAAGTGAGAATTAGGAAATGTTTTTTACATTTCCAAGAGTAAGAAATTTTTAAAAACAGATAAGTTTCTGTTCTAGGACTGATTTTTTTTCTTTATAGCTAGAAGTTTATTTTGTGTGTTTATACTGGGCTAATCTACAAATATATAAGGATAGAATCAACAGAAATAGCAGCATATGCAGATAGCAGTTCTCCATCCTTCGGGGTATATCATTCGAGGCTTTCAACAATTCAGAATGCTTCTGTTTCTGCCATTCCTGCTGTTTAGACTACATGTGACTCATAGCTACAAGACTGCATGAAGGCCAGAACTCACTCTGTTGGTTTATTTATTTATTCGTTTTATAAGGCCGCCCAACTCAAAACCACTCTGAGTGGCTTACATCAAATTTAAAAAACAAGGTAACAAAAAAATCTTAAAAGAAGTAGCAACTGAAGATCAACATTCATCTGCCCTTGGAGCACAATTCATGAAAGTCAGTGTCGTAGTTTCCTCTCATACTGAGGCAGAATATGCATGATAACTAGATTAAAATAGGCCCAACAGTATTTTAAAAAGAAAGATAACCCCCTCTGCTGCACAGACAAATCCTCAGGAAGAAAATGGAAAATCCACCCACATGCATGATAAAATGAACTCTGTTCATTTTTCATCATCAATCCAACTGTATCCTTAGTATCCCCTTATCCTTAGTTCTAAATATGTTAAGTGCAGCTCCAGTCACCAAAAAGTCACCTATTCCAATTTAGAATGAGTGGAAAAACCATAAAAGCATTTCACATCATCAGCGTGATGCCTTGGAGTCACCAGCTGATTGCTATTTTCTTTCATTATTTTTTAAACCTGCTTGTTGTTTTTATTTTTGATATGTCTGTTTAGGCAAAGGGATGAAGAAATGAGGAGTTTATGGGGCATATACTTTGCCTCTATTTCTGGGAATAGAAGCAGCTTGTTGTTGTTCAGTCGTTTAGTCGTGTCCGACTCTTCGTGACCTCATGGACCATAGCACGCCAGGCCTTCCTGTCCTCCACTGTCTCTCGGAGTTTACTCAAAATAGAAGCAGCTACTACAGCCCAACTACATTCATCTTATTTTTCTACAGTTAATGCTCTTATTTCTTTATATCTTTAAGGATTTTTTTATTTCTGCATATACCTTGGTGTGAAGCTAATCAATAAATTTTTAAAAAGTACACTCTATTCTCATGCAAATGAAATGGAATGCATACAATTAAAAGACTGAGATTTTTTAAAGTCAGCATTACAGCCCTATGCTATAGGCTGAGGCACAATCAATTTAGCATTCATTGGATACTTCTCATGCAACAGCATATCTATGTGAACTGTGGTCACACTGTGAACACAACCAATATTCTGTTGTAATCATTGTCATATGCCTATTGCTAACCTGTAAATCCCAAAGACTATGAAGGTTCACAGCAGAAGGACTTTCTATATAGACTAAGCCAAGATCCTCAGGTTCATATCTTGTTCTCCATTGGGCAAAGGGAAATGGAGCAAAGCAATGCAGCATGAGACAGGAGATGGGATCAGCAATCCCTGAGGTGGGCTATCAAACTAGGCAAGATGGAGACAGACCATTGCATTTCAAACCATAGATGTGTTGTATTGTAAACTGTAGATGTGTTGGTATCACATGGACATTCCAAAGGGGCAGGGGCTTGTATTGCAATGCTTCTTCTGCCATCTTGATGATTTTGACTGGCCCCCACAGACACGTACGGTTTGGAGCGGTAACCATATATCCATATGAATAGATTCTAATTATGTGTGGCTTCTTCCTTTCCTTTCCTTTCCTTTCCTTTCCTTTCCTTTCCTTTCCTTTCCTTTCCTTTCCTTTCCTTTCCTTTCCTTTCCTTTCCTTTCCTTTCCTTTCCTTTCCTTTCCTTTCCTATTTTTCTAAATATTGAAAATCAAAATTGTAAACATCAAGAACATTTCAATTATTTTTGCAACCAATCTGATCTTGCGATCAGCCAAACTTTCATAAGGAAATGAAATTGTTCATGAAAGTAGTTACATTATCATTTTTATCAGTGACATGAGAAATGCTATATAAAATGTGATTCCTGTGTAAAAATTGGAGTGGAGCGATTGGTGAATGAAATGGGCTTGGGCTATTTCTGCAGGTGCAAACTGCATCTATGATCTACATGCAGATCGTTTGCATCAACGTTTTCCATTGGACTTTTTGGAAACATCAGGAAGGATGATCTGTTATTTTAAACTGATTGCGTTGGTTGGCTACTTAATTCGCCTTTCCATAGCATCCATCCAGATTGAAGCAGACAACTGCATTACTGATTCATTGACCATTTATGACTCCCTAATGCCAATAAAGAGTAAGATATTGTATCGGTAAGTAGGTTTTTCTAGTAAGATTTAAAAAAAATCTTGCTAAGATTTTTTAAAAATCTAAAGATTTTAAACAAAATCTCACAATTTCTTTACACAAACATGTTCAGATGCTGTATTAATAAATATCTGTCTCCATTGGAATTAGGCTAAATGTTTTAGAATTCACAATGTATTGAAGCAATGGTTGGGTTCATACAGTATGCCAAGACATAGTTTGTTTTAACAGTAAGCCATAGTTAACTAGGTTCATAAGTTGCATCAAACATAAGCCATGATATACAAATCACAATAGCTAGGTTTACATAACACATTATGCCCACCAAACAAATCACATTATGGATTAGTGAGAAATAGAAACCACATATTTATATGCTATTTTGAAGCATAAATTTTATACAGAGTTAGCAATGGATAAGATCCCTATATTTATCCTTTAAATTTTTTGATTCCTCATTAATGGTAATTATGATATTATTATGTATGTTCTTGTTCTTATTATATGAGTGAATTTAGAAGCTCTTGTGGCCACTCTCAAGGCAAGCATATATATTATGTAATCAGTAATATTTTGTTTTCAACATATGTTATTCAGAACTATAGGGATTATATATTTATTGTTCCAAAAAAGTATTTTTATTTGTTAGCACAATTTGTTGTATGCTTAATCAGTTAGATTGATTAACCAATGAAGCAGAGGGGGAATTCTAGCACAGGTATAAAAGATATCTACTAATTTCTATAACATCTATGCATTTATAACAAAATATTTTATTTCAGAATATGTGAACCATCCAATTCATTCACATCTTTTGTTTCGACAAATAATATGATGTTAGTTACACTAAAGTCTACACAAGTGAGGAAAGTGAAGGAATTTCATGTCTACTTTGAGGTCATTCCACAAGAAAGTGAGTATTCTCTCATTTTTTTTTAAATGTGGAAATGTGGTCATATCCTGGACATTACTTATGTTCTCCCTTTGAAAATAGTGCATTATTCATGGCAATTTATTTTATCTTCTCTGGCATCCATTTAGACCCTCTCCAACTTTTTTCATCTTTTCTATTCCTTGTTTCACTTTCAATAAGAGTTTTTCTGGTTAGAACATCAAGGGCTAGCCCAGCTGCAGTTACATCCATAACCCATCCATGTTATGCTACATTATCCCAGTAGATGGAGCAGTTGTCATATATACCCAGCACCGAAACTATTTTTAAAAAGACTAATTTGTCTACTCCTGACTTTACTGAAAACTGATCAATATTCCAAAGCAAGATCAGATCTCGGTAGACAATACTGCAATGGAAGACAGCAATACAGCAGCAAACCACTTCTGTATTGTTGCCAAGAGAATTGTCCATGTAGTAATAGGAGCAGGGCTCGATTCGAGAGAGTCTTGACCTTTAAACACTTGTTTTATTCAATTGTCTATTGGTAATTTCATGGCAATAAACGAATCCTACCTTACTATCTATAGTAATGGGGACTTTCCAACTTAGCACAGGGAGTCAGGTAGCTTTGGGTATCTTTTTTCTACTATATTAGACATTGACTCTTCTGTGGTCTTCTAATTCCTTTATTTTCCTTATCACTTCCTTTCAAGAAAGTCTGCAGTAAGTATTTAGCAGTTTAAGAGAACTTTTCATTGTGGTCACAAAAATATGGAAGTTATGACCTTGATATGTAGACTATACCTTCCATGCTACTTTCATAACCCAGGTAAAGGAAGTTCTCAGTTTTCAACAGCATTTATTTAGGGTACCACATCGCATTCAGATTCTCCTTATCCGTGTTTCTTTGTTGCTGTCTTATTTCTCTTACTACATTTTTTTTCCTGTTTTCACTTATTTCCATTCTTTGTCACACTGAATTCTATGTAAAACAGCAGAGAATCATGTCTAACAATAAAAAAAAAAGTACTACAAAGAAGGTCTCTGCCTTTTTGGCTGAATCTTGGTTTCCCAACTGTATAATAATAAACAGGACCATCCTCTTTTTTCTCAGAATGTGGAAAAGCTATATTGGCATTAGGAAGTGCCGGATTTGAAGGGCAAATCATGAGTCCGTATTATCCCAGCTACTACCCTCCGGAATGTATTTGTGTGTGGACGTTTCAGGTAATTTGAAATCCCATCATTGGAGGAGTTTCCCAACTACACTCATGCACATTTGGTGTCAGCTGGAAAGAGGGCTCTCTGTCTCTTTAGTGAGATGAAGTTGCAAGACTCTGATCTCTTTGATCTCTGCACAAAGCTTTAATGTCTCTCCCACTCCCGTTTTTGGGTCAAATAGCTGTAATGGGAGATGAAAGGTTTCCTTGTGAATGGTGGAAAGCTGCACCTGTACTTGGATTCTGCCAGCCTGGCCTCTCTCTTTAAGCTCTCAGAACTGGCAGGTTAAACTAAAGCAGCCACTAAGTCTCTTTGTAGCCTGGCACAGAGGAAGCAGAAATGGCTACTGAGAGTTATTCCCTGGTTTTGTGCCAATGAGAGGCTGATCGGCCAATTTGAATGCCAACACAGAGGAGGTATTGGAAGGTATTGGAACTGGAAGAAACAAGCAATCTGCGTTTGGGATGAAACATTTAATAAGATAATTCATTATTTGTATTTTAATATGAACTAGCCTAACTTGTACTTCCTGGACTGATACTTACAGTAAATTGAGATACCATTATTCTTCAACATTCATGCTCTCAATTTTACAACACTTATTTTTTTTCAGTATTGGTTCCAATTAAAAATGATTATAAAACCATGTTGTGGTGTATAGTAGAGCACCCAAAGATGTTGATGATGCTTAATGAGAATATAGTTCAGAATGCATCATATTAGGGATAATTATATGCAAAATTGCTTACATTAAGCAAAATTGTACACTAAATGGGATAGAAGGAGAAAGGTATATGAAAATGCATTGTTATTGTTATGTGGATATTAAGAAAAGCATTGTCAGCCCTTCAAGGTAGGCCAGGTCAAGCAACAGGCAAGAGGGATGCCAGGAATGCTCTTTGTTGTAAGTCAGATAATAGAATCTTGAAAGTCTGTCAGTTTGTCTCACCTTAAATCAAACAAAATTAAGATGGGGTTATTTTGAGTTTCTTTCTCAGGGTTTCAGGCTTTTCAGGTTTAAGTTGCCATTTCTCCTCCTCCCCACTTAATGTTTCATTGCTCTCTTCCCCGCTTCCCAAGGTCAGATCTACATTCTTTCACTTTCTCTCTCTCTCTCTCTCTCTCTCTCTCTCTCTCTCTCTCTCTGTGTGTGTGTGTGTGTGTGTGTGTGTGTGTGTCTTTGAGTCACTGTTGACTCCTGGTGACTGCCTGGACAAGTCCCTGCAGTTTTCTTGGCAAGGTTTTTGGGAAGTGGTTTACCATTGCCTCCTTCCTAGGGCTGAGAGAGAGTGACTGGCCCAAGGTCACGCAGCTGGCTTCATGCCTAAGGCAGGACTAGAACTCACAGCCTCCTGGTTTCTAGCCTGATGTCTTAACCACTACACCAAACTGGCTCTCTACATTCTTTCACCAACATGTGGAAATAAGATGGAACAATTAAAGACTGGCAAAATAAGAAATGGAGACAGAACAAAAAGGAAGGATATTCCCCATCCTACTTTACTCAGTGGGAGCTTCCCTCCCAAAGCACATTACAGCTTAGCTCTCACTCCCCATTAACTTCTCACTGCAGCCAATGCTAATACATAGGTAAAATGGTGTTATATATCTTCTAGCTTATTCCTATTTTATTCTTGTGGCATATAAAATGAATTCTGATAACAAGGAGAACATGCTATTCTTTCTACACAGTAAAAATTGCCAGGCTGAATTGTTCCCTTTTGTAAAAAATGACAGATGTTTTTATTCTTTCTTAAAACCAGGCACCTCAGAAGAACTTTGGTATAGCACTGAAGTTTCATAATTATATGATCAGTGAAAAAAGCATTCAAGGCTGTGAACATGGATGGTGGAAAATTAATGAGCAAATGTAAGTATGTTGATATACGTAGGTAGTTTAATGGTGCAGCAAGGAAAGTTTTGCAGATGAAGTAGTACACTTAGGAGTATTTAATATTACAGTTGTAAAGAGATAGTTTGGCAGATAAGGAGGGGTCAGTTTAGTTGTCACTGTGTGATAATTTAGAAAGGCTGTATGTAGAGAAACGAAAATTAGCCTTATGGACCCTTAGAAGCATGTTCTAAAGGAAACTATTGTGTATTGAATCAGATTATTTGTCCATCAAGCAAAGTATTGCTTGTCCTGATAAGACAAGCTAAGTAAGACATGTATAATTACTTATGTGAAAGCTTTCCAACAGCAGACATTCTACTATATCCATGGTTGTCCTGAGAAATCATATGGGTGACAGCAGTGAAACCAAAATTAATTGGGAATTGTGATGTACCAAGCTCTTCCTATTTCTAAAAGTTTGAACAGAACTAACATTAGGCATTTGATGTGCCATTGACTTAAAGGATCTTTGCCATGTATATCTAAACAATGTTTGTTTGTATTAATATATTGGAATCCCATAGGTGTGAGAGTGTGTGGATGCGTATCTCCCCCAACACATCAAGTGTGTGCATAAAAATTGAGCAATCTTTGGACAGTTTTATTTCTAATAGCATAAACATGTTGCTGCATGTTTCAACAAGTAAATATTGGCCAAAATGGAATAATTATGTCTCATCAATAATGTCACAAAACATTTTCTCCTAAATTCAAGTTTAATTGTAATATGGTTCATGAAGATTAAAAGAACTGACCTACTTTTTCCCACAAAGAGCTTTATGTTTCCTGAACATAATTTCTCCATACACTGCATAGCAACCTACTTCAAAATTGATGGAGTTTCAAACCAGTTTATGTCGTGGCATCAGAGGAGGCAAATTCAATATTTTTTTTAAAAAAACTCAACACATCTATAGGACCATCCAGGTCCTTAGGTTTGCCTACAAACTTTATCTGAATATTGTCTATTATATGAAAGCTACCATGCATAACGTTAAAGTCTCTAGGTGACTTCATGGATATGTCCATGGAGAAGTTCGTGTGTTTGTTTTGAAACAATATGGGCATCAATCAGGGGGACACAATGGGAGCAAATTATGACACTGTGATTTAAGTACTTACATCAGGTGTCAGTATACTAATATATAATGGCAGCATTTGTGTGAGGACATAATCAGATATGTATTATTTACCCTTGCCCTTTTTGAGAATGACTTTTTACTTCTACAATTTAGCTTACAGATTTGGGGTTTCCTGGTCATCCCTTCCAAGTCCTAACCAGATGCAACCCTGCTCAGCTTTTCAAGATCAACCAATTTTGGCTAGGTGCTGTCACTTAGTTGGGCACATATTGTACTGTATGTCCTGGCACTGCTCTGAGAATGCCATCTTTTAACTAAAAGCTACAACGAACAACAACAAAATACAAAAACATTTTGGGGGAAAAGTGCAAAGTGAAAGATAAGAAATTGATTCTTATCGTTTTCTCATCCATACAGTAGAAGGAGGAAAACAAAGAAAGTGGGAACAAGGTTGGAGTGGAATAAAATCAAAAACTGGCTTCAGTTAGGGAGATAGAGAGGAAAATACAGAATGCTGATTGGAAAGATGAATCATGGAAACCTTTAGGGAATAAAATAGAGCACTGCATGGAGACAATCTACTGCTATGTGAAGCTTTTGGCATGTGGACTTAGAAATGCGATAATGCAGAATTATACTGTAAGTATATCTTACTGCTCACCTCATCACAAGAGATGCTCTGCATAAGTTCATATAATCCATTTTGCAGGTATTGTGGCTACTACATTGATCATCAAACAATATTCCGTGTGGCAAGCTTGGTGGTTAACGTGGAGTTTCAATGTAGCTCCAAGCTCTCAGAGCAGCCGCTTCTTGTGGAATATGGAAGTTACAACATCAGCCAGCGTAAGACTGACTATAAAAATTATCAGAAACCCTTACTGGCATGCAGAGGTTGTGTACAGATGTAAAGACAGTATCTTTTCCTTTTCTTAGCTTCTCTTCAATAGCTATCACTTAGAGTTCAGTAAGCTTGATATGATTGGGACAAAAGATTGTATAACTGTATATAGCAGCAAACTATCATTTCAAAAATTAATGTGCTAAAATTGGAATGATTCGATGATCAAGTGGAAGATTTTGAATTCATTTGTGTTAGTCCCAGTGGATGTACTGCAACTGTAGCTGCACTCCTTGTCAGTTTAGAAATCAGGCATAGGTGGAAAATAGCCATGGCCATGGCCTTTAATATGAGGAATTAATACTACAACATGTACAATTGTAACATAATGAAAACACGTGTTAACAAAAAGAATACAGATAATTAGCTCATTTCAGATGATAATTGTATTTTTCATTAATATCTTTTCATTGGTATGTGGACTGATGAGCTGAGTAGCTCAACTAGATGTGCTGAGTAACTGGAAAAGGAAAGCTCGCTTTTGTTCTTCTCCATGTGAAGGACCAAAATGAGGAAGAAGTATATCTCAGACTAAGATAGATAGATGATGATAGGTAGATAGATTGCTAGATTGCTAGATAGGCACCATCTAAGATAGATAGATGATGATAGATAGATAGATAGACAGACAGACAGACAGACAGACAGACGCTACTTCGGACTTTAGGCTGCCCGGTGACTTTTTAAAAAACCTTTCCCCCCTTTGATTCAGATGTCACATCTCAAGCTGAATTTCTGAATCAAATGATTTCATCTATTATGAAAATGGCTCAATCAGCCTTTCTCCAATATTTTATCCTGGAAGAACCCTTGAAATAATTCTCACATCTCAGGAACCCCTGCCTAAAAATAATAACAGCTACAGCTAGCATGGTGCCGTGTGCAAAGTTCAATTTTTTTTTTCCAATCATGATTTCTTGCAGAACCCCTAGTGACCCCAGTTAAGAAAGGCTGCTCTAAACATACGGAATTAGTTTTGTGATTCTTTGAATCTTTATCAGTGTACCCATAGGGAGATATGTAGTTTATACTGAGTGTTTCTCACAAAGTCTAGACTGGAGGGTAGAAATGGAGATCAGGGAGAACCAGAAAGAAGAAAGCTGGAAATAGCCAGTTATTACTTAAAGAGACTCGCTTGACTTGCAAACATTTCTTGGATACATTGAGCTTTCCTATGGCAAAATCGAAGTTCTATATAGCTCTTCCTAATATACAGTATATGTCATGGAGTCCTTGGTGCTCTCTGAGCCTTGTTGTTTTCTTGCAGGCATTTCATTGCCAGACTAGGCAACATCTTCAGTGCGAAAAGGGAGTGGGACTTGCTCTCTGTTTATATACCATGGCGTGTCCTGCTTGTGTTGGTGGAGGTGTTCTCTCCTTAGGAGTTCCTTGACTGGGCTGTTGTTTGCTGCTTGGTTGATTGACTGAGTTAATAGTTCCTTGATTAGGGTATATTGTGCTGTTTGATTGTTCCTCTGGTGCTAATCCTGGTGTTAATCTTTGCATATCTGGGTGTTGATTGCTGGCAAGGAGGTGTTCTGGTCTTTTGAATTTTCTATTGTCTCTTATGAATGGTATGTAAATGTTGTTTACATCTATGAGTCTGTTGACGGCTGCTTTGTCTGAGTGCCAAGCTTCCAGGAATTCTCTAGCGTTTTTGGATTTGGCTTGGTTTAAGATTCTCACAGTTTCCCAGTTGAAAGTATGGTTGAGTCTGTCCATTTGTTGTGAGATTAAGAAGTTTTCGTCATGTCTTCTGACTGCTAGTTGGTGTTCGTGGATGCGCTCTGCTAGTCTTCTGCCAGTCTGTCCTACATAGTGGCTGTTACAGTCCTTACACTGTATGTGATAACTCCTGTTTTTTCTTCTTGGGCTACTGGGTCTTTGGGTTACTTAAGATGTTCTGAAGGGTTTTGGTTGGTTTATGTGCTATGGTGATGCCATGTGGTTGTATTATATAAACAGAGAGCAAGTCCCACTCCCTTTTCGCACTGAAGATGTTGCCTAGTCTGGCAATGAAACGTCTGCAAGAAAACAACAAGGCTCAGAGAGCACCAAGGACTCCAAAGTTCAACTCTGAGCTACAAATATTCTCTTTGATTGATATATATCATGAGAAAAGATGAATTTCAGATGAATCCTTTGTATACTGAGTCTAGAAGCCTATATGTTTCAGCTTCTACTACTATCTTCTATTATCTCATTTTTAGAGCAACTTCAAAATAATATTTCTATGGAATTTCATTAAAAGGAAGACTCTGTAGGACTGCTGTCCCTTTGAAATGAATAGCAGCAGTGCTAAAGCACTATTTAATCATGTTTACTTTCTCATAACTTGAGATTTAATGCAAGAACCAGAAGTTTTTAGAAAGCCTGACATCACAGTTCTTCTCCCTTTTGTCTTTCAGCTTGTCCACTTGGGTCTTTTGAATGCCACACTGGGTTATGTATCCAACAAATTCAGCTTTGTGATGGGATCAATGACTGCTTTGATGAAAGCGATGAGCTGTTTTGTGGTTAAGTATCTGTAGTTCTTCTTCTTCTTGGCGATTACTCGTAGCTGAGTAAGATTGTCTTCCAAGGGTAAAATCTTAACAGTGGATCCGTAAGTGGCTGTAAAGGCCAATTCTGGATCCACACAACCTCCCACAATGAGGGCATAAGTTTCCGGGTGGAAGACGGTCATGATGAGGGTTTGCTTGACGTGCCTTCCTCTTAGCTCATTTCTCCCTTTCGCCCTGTACTTGTGCTTCTTCAAAGTCCGTAGTGCCTTTAATAAAGGCAGATCTCCAATTGGGATGCTCATGAGTTAGGGCTTCCCAGTTCTCAATGCTGACATTACATTTTTTTAAATTAGCTTTGAGAGTATCTTTGAATCTCTTTTGCTGTCCACCAATATTCCGTTTTCCATTCTTAAGTTGGGAGTAAAGTAGCTGCTTTGGAAGACGATGGTCAGGCTTTCGAACAACATGGCTGGTCCAGCGAAGTTGATGTTGGATGATCATTGTTTCAATGCTGGTGGTTTTCGCTTCTTCTAATACACTAACATTAGTCCACCTATCTTCCCAAGTAATTTGCAGAATTTTTCGGAGGCAGCGTTGATGGAATCTTTCAAGAAGTTTGAGGTGGCGTTTGTAGAGGGTCCATGTTTCACACGCGTACAAAAGGGTTGGTAGTACAATGGCTTTGTAAACAAGCATTTGGTCTCCCTGCGAATGTCCCGATCCTCAAACATTCTACGCTTCATTCGGGAGAAAGCTACACTCGCAGAGCTCAGGCCATGCTGAATTTCAGCATTGATGTCGGCTTTTGTAGATAGATGGCTGCCAAGATAAGAAAAGTGGTCAACATTTTCTAGTAACACACCTTTAAGCTGAATTGATGGCGCTGCAGAGGGATTGGTTCGAACTTGCTGGTAAAGCACTTTGGTTTTTTTAATGTTAATCGAGAGGCCGAGCTTTTCATATGCTTCTGCAAAGATGTTTAGGATAGTTTGAAGATCTTCCTCGGAGTGTGCACAGACTACATTATCATCAGCATATTGAAGTTCTATAACAGAAGTTGTAATTACCTTATTTTTTGCTTTCAGCCTACTAAGATTAAAAAGCTTTCCATCTGTTCGATATATAATTTCTACACCAGTAGGAAGTTTCTCTTCACCAAGGTGTAGAATCATAGCGATGAAGATAGCAAATAAGGTTGGAGCAATAACACATCCCTGTTTAACGCCAGATTCCACTTTAAATGGATCGCTTTGAGAGCCATTGTTATTCAGGATTGTTGCCATCATGTCGTCATGGAGTAGCCGCAAGATGTTCACAAATTTATCAGGGCATCCGATTTTCAGAAGGATGGTCCAGAGAGCAGTACGATTTACAGTATCAAAAGCTTTAGTCAGTTCAATAAACGCCATGTACAGAGGGCGGTTTTGCTCCTTGCATTTTTCTTGAAGCTGTTGTGCAGTGAAGATCATATCCACTGTTCCCCTGGAAGGGCGGAAGCCATTTTGCGTTTCAGGGAGGATGTCTTCTGATATAGATAGGAGACGGTTTGCGAGGATCCTTGCGAGGATTTTGCCTGCTGTAGCTAGAAGGGAGATGCCTCGATAGTTTCCACAGTCTGCTCTATCACCCTTTTTAAAGAGAGTGATAATTTTGGCATCCCTAAAGTCTGCTGGAATCTCCTCCCTCATCCAGATTTTTTCGATAAGTTTATGAAGTTGTTGTGTAAGTTCAGGCCCGCCTTCTTTAAAGACTTCAGCAGGAATCCCATCAGGTCCACTAGCTTTGTTATTTTTCATTTGTTTAGTGGCTTTACTGACTTCCTCCAAACTAGGGGGTACTGCAAGCTCGTCTCTTATTTGTTTTTGAGGGATTTGCAAGAAGACTTCATCAGCCACAGTAGAGTGACGATTAAGGAGATTGTAGTAATGCTCTTTCCAGTGCAGTGCAATAGACTCTTTGTCCTTTAAAAGTTTAGCACCATCTATTGAGCGTAAGGGATTTGTACCATAGTTTGTTGGTCCATAGATGGCCTTTATGGCATTAAAAAAGCCCCGTGCATCATGAGCATCTGCAAAATGTTGGATTTCTTGGGCTTTTTTTATCCACCATATATTCTTAAGTTCTCTAGTTCTTCTTTGGACTTCTGCCTTTGCACTGGCGCAGATTTTTTTCTTAACGGCACAGTTAATATCTTTTTGCTATATCCGGAAGGCTTTCAATAATATGTTCAATCTCACTATCGTTCTCGTCAAACCAGTCCTGATGTCTCTTAGTTTGGTATCCGATAGTTTGTTCACAGGCTGAAATAATAAAAGTCTTCAATTTAATCCAGTGTTCCTCAACATTTTCAGGAAATTCCATAGGCAGATGTTCCTTGAGAGTTGATTGAAAGCAAGCTCGTTTAGTAGAATCTTGAAGGGCCAGTGTACTCATTTTACGCCTTGGTTTTCTTCCTTGGAGCCTACGATGAGGGACAATCTTTATGGCCATCGTGGATCGAATTAATCGATGGTCTGTCCAGCAGTCATCGGTGCTCGTCATGGCTCTGGTGAGAAGTACATCACGGCGAACTCTAGCACGGACAATTACATAATCTAAAAGATGCCAGTGTTTCGACCGTGGGTGCTTCCATGATGTTTTAAATTTATTTTTCTGGCGAAAGAGTGTGTTAGTAATGACAAGGTTATGCTCTGCACATTTAGTCAGAAGTAAGATTCCATTCATGTTGCTGTTGTCAACTCCTTCTTTCCCAATGATACCTGGCCACAAATCAAAGTCACGCCCAACTCTTGCAATGAAATCGCCCAGGAGGATAATTTTATCTTCTTTTGGTATCTCTGATAAGATGGTGTCCATCTGGGTATAAAATTTTTCCTTGATATCCTCATCTGCATGTAGTGTTGGTGCGTAAGCACTTAGGATAGTTGCCTGTTGGTTTTTGGTGAGTTTTATTCGGAGAATTGAGAGTCGTTCGTTAATCCCAGTGGGAACTTCTGACAAGAGCTTCACAAGGTCGTTTTTGATAGCAAAGCCTACCCCATGTATTCGTCGTTCTTGTTCAGGCAATCCTTTCCAAAAGAAGGTATAACCTCCTTTTTCTTCCTTCAACTGTCCTTCTCCTGCTCTTCGAGTTTCTTGGAGTGCTGCTATATCAATATTAAAACGTCTCAGCTCCCTTGCAATAATGGCAGTCCTACGTTCAGGGCGTTCACTATCCATATTGTCTTGCAGTGTCCGTATATTCCATGTTCCAAATTCATATGTCTTTTACGACCGCTAGATGATGACCCCACTGGTCGCGGTAATCCAGTCAGGGAGAAAAACACAACAACTAAAAATATGGTAATGATTCTACTTGTCTGCCTTTTTGTATTGCTTTTCCAAGTGATTTGTTGATTATCTTCCTTTTTTTTTAGACATACCTGAACAAAATTGTAGTAGCAACTTCTTAACACAGCACCATTCTTTTATCTGTGATGGAATAAATGACTGTGAAGATGGTCAGGATGAATTACATTGCACGGAAAGTGAGTCTCACCCCATAAACACAGAATTAGATGTGTCTCATTCTGCATCCTGTAGCAGATTAGAAATTAGATTTGTAGGCAGAGGCATCTACAACTGGGGGCAAGCAAAATGGAAAGCACAACCATAGATTGAAGCCCCACCACTTTCTACATGCATAGATGTTGTACACGTGTACAAATGGTACACCTCTTTAGAACCACTTGGTTCAAATTTTGTCTCCCTCATGAATTCATTGGCAGGTTAATGTTGTTCAATGTTGTTTCTTTAACACATCACTCTTCTCTTGAAATACAAAGATAATAGAGACAATAGTGATTGCCTACTGATTTCTAAGAACTAAGCATGTTTGGACTGGTTAGTTGTGCACATCTGTGGAAAACCAACAGGAAATATAAGAGTGGAAAGATGAAAAAACAATTCTAAAGGGAGGCAATGGCAATCACTTCTTTATTGTTGCTAGGAAAACTATGAGGGCATGTGCATTGCGGCTGTACAAGGGGAATCTGCAGTGGTAATCATTAGTTCCAAAATGGGGAATTCTGGGAGTTGAAGTCCAACACATCTTAAATTGCTGAGGTTGAGAAACTGCTCTAGAGGATTCTTCGATACGTAATTTAATTCTACCGAAATAGTTTGTTTAGTTTGCTTGCGTTTTTAAAATTCACCAAGGGTGAAGGGCACTTACATAAAATTCCAGAATGACTATTCTGACTTCTAGACAACTGAGATTGTTTAAACATTACAGTTGTTGTCTTTTAGGCATTCCCTGTACCAGCAATGCTTTTAAATGCAACAATAATATTTGCTTCAGGAAACAAAATGCAAGATGTGATGGAATCTTGGACTGCTTTGATCAAAGTGATGAAAACAATTGTAGTAAGTCTGCCTAAAGGATATACACAAGCATATTCACAAATAGTATATATTCATTGTCCTTTTGGTCTAGTCCTCATTGTTTTTTAGAACATATACAACTTCATTTATGATTGTTTATAATATTTAGATGATATTTAGATTATCATTTATAATATTTAGATTGGAAATATCTTTTTAAGTAATTGTTTCATTAAGATAAAACAGTGACACTGACACTCTGGGCCCGGAACCTGTCAGAGTGCACACGGTGGAGCGGCCTGCTCCTTTTTCCAAGACACCAGTGATCCACGTTCTATGCAGTAAATAGACGCTCAAGCAGAGATTAGATAAAATAGCCTATTTACTTTATATACATACGTAGTCCAAATACATCCAATAGCAGTAACAAATGATACAGCAACGAGATGGAATACAGCGATGAGAAGTTTAACAGCAACGAGAAGAAAGACTACCAGACCCCTCTGCTTATATACATAAACTGACCAATCACATTATAGGTCACTCTCATCATCTGCCACACCCAACTAAACAATTAGCACCTGTAGTATGAGTCATACACTGCCACATCATCCCTACAACAATGGCTGCTAATTGGGTGACTTGCAGAATAATTCCCCTCTCACCTAGATATCAAGCCTCTCCAGTATAATTTATCTAACTGTAAATTCCTGGGTATATACAAACCCCAACACAGTTTTTGCTTTATAACCTTCTGAGGAGATAAATTATGACTAGATAAATTGACTTCATAACTAAATAATATATGTTGCAGCTCTATACAGACATTAAAGGCCCTGGGATGGGGAGTATCTGGCCCATCATTAAAACTACATCAGCTATGGGGATAATTTTCCCTTTAAAAAACTGTTTGCCACATAGCTGAAGCTATATAAAGTTTGGGCTGGATAGTGCTTGGATTAGAGACCACTTAGCCATCCTATGCATCACGGTGTACAGGTTGAGATTCCTGAGCCGCTTGCTAGGGTAGGGTTTTAGAGCCCTTCTGAAACATGTAATTTTTAGTGAGACAAAGGAAGCATTATTAAATACATAGAGAGTAACAAATAAGGTCTATTTAATTTACATGATTAAAATTTGTCGTAGCTTGGATTTTTTTTGTCCTTGCACAAGATACTTCCTTGTCCTTTTCCCATCCATTTGTTTGATTACAGGCCCTGGCGAAGGTCAACTGTTGCCATTAACCTAAAAGAGATTGGATACCCTTCTGGATATGCTGCATGGCACTTCCCAAAAACAGACAAGATAGCAACTGATTAAATTTAAATAAGTAAATAAAACCAATTGCTGGTGCAGTTTTGCTAGGCAAAAACAATGTTAAATTATTGTGTTCTTTCAAAAGGCTGTGGCGGTACTAGATACAGCAATGCTCACAACCGGATTGTGGGGGGTTCTGAGACCTACGAAGGAGAATGGCCCTGGCAAGCCAGCCTGCATTTTGCTGGAGTTGCTTATTGTGGGGCCTCTGTGATATCAAAAGAGTGGCTTCTCTCTGCTGCTCATTGTTTTCAGGGGAACAGGTGAGTAGATAAAGTTATTATAATTTAGAGTCCTTCCTCTAAAATAATGTCATGCATGTGATACCTTGTAGAGCACAATGGGTGCATTGTTTTCCTTTAATTTACAACAATCATCCATGCAATGCAATCATGATATTACCAATAACCAATTATAAAAATAGTGTAAGAAGCAGTGCATAAGAGTGTCCTGTTCTTAACATTTTCAATATCTCCTTTTCCAGGGCTACCATCTCCTGGACACAAAAATCCAGATGACCAATTGATGACAACAAAGAAATATAGAAAACTCTAACTCTTTGTTGCCATCTAGTGGTTGTACAGATTTTTGAAGACTGGGTGTGGTAGTCTTAACTCTTCCACATCAGCCTCTAATAGTTTCCCATGGCTCATGGGTTATTCAGCTTCTTCAATACAAATGTTTTTTTCCCCCATACATCGTATTGCACTGTCACAAGGAAATGGCAAAGACTGAAGAAAAGACATCAAGGGCATCAAGAACCACAGTTGAATACAGTCATGTATATTAACCCTAAGAGCTTTCCAAAAGCCAATTGCAAGTTCTGCAAGTTTGTTTATGTAATAAATCAGTATATGCCACTTTTTTCCCAGTGTGAAATATGACATCAGACAGGCATCACTGCAATGCAAATCAGTACAGTAACACTGTACACATGTACATATGTTCATGTATTGTATGTCCTTGAATCACACACACACAAACCCATGCACACACAAACAAATGACTAGATATAGGCCTGCACACAAAACCTTTCCTACATGTCAATCTCTGTCAAAGGCCTCTGCTGCCGCTTCTCACTTACTAAAGCAGATGTCAGATTTCAGTAAGTTTGTGTTTCTGCAAGGCCTAAGGACTACAGAGTCTTGTCAGTACAGGAGTCTGACATTCAGGTTTGTGCACTGAAAGAACTCCACTATCACAGGCCTTGGCATACAAGGACCTTCTAGAAAATCAGCAGTGTAAGTCCATTGTCAAGGGGGAAGACAAATGAGGATCTTGGGCAAGTGGAAGTTGTGGCTTCTTATTACTTCTGTTATTGCTCAGTTACTTAGAAACAAGGGGGAACTCTTCCATTTGTCAAAGCTCCAATTTCTCTGTCTCTTTTGTGTGCTGTGTCTTGGAAAGCCTTTTTTTCCCTTTGTTCCCACTGCTTATCCCCTCAGTTGCATTTTTTCTGAAGCAAATAAATATGGATTGAAAGCTCTATTTTTATGGTGTTACTATATGGGTCAGATACTTCTCCCAAAACTTTTGTATTGCACTCGTAGTATTTCAGTTAACTTGCATGTCACTTTTGGTGCAAAATTGCTTAATGTGAAAAGGATCTTGATCTCCCTACTACCTGCTTGTCCTGCTCTTTACCTTATTGGACCCAATGATTAACAGCTTCCACAGTTTAAAGGAGGTAGTTATCAATTAGCAATAGCTAGAACCTCCAATAATCCATTCTGCTGGTGTTCCTGACCTGGTCTTGGGAAAACAGTTCCTTTAACTTAAATTATTTATATGGTCACCCATCTTGCTTCGGCAGCTCTGGGTGGCTAAGAATAAATAAAAACATAACAATAAGATAAAAATAACCACAACAATACTGTAATGTTAATACAATTCAGCTGAGATCCTCAAGAAATTTGCATTCTTCAACTATACAGCAGTGCAACTGGGTTCACTTAACATGCTAGTTCAATGCCTGAGGGAATAAACACATTTTTTTAAACTTTTTGGAACACTGACAGTGTTGAGGCCATCCAAATCTCAGGGGGAATGGTGTTCTGTAGGGCAGGCACAAATATTGGAGCAGGAGAAAGGCAGCCAGTTTTCTCTGATACTTCAAAGACAATTCTCCATTCCTGTTAGCTGTTATTCAGCCCATTTTAAAATATGGGTTTAGAACCTTTCTGGAATAATGCTAGCCTAAAATAATGCTAAACCCATATTTCGAAGAGTTGAACACAAGCACTGAAAACACTTGTGCAAAACTACTAATCTAGCCATCTGTTAAAACTTGCCTCCTTCCCAGTCCCATCCCACATTAGGGAGAGTGATAAGTGAATTTTTCCCCCATAGACTGGTGAACCTTTAGTGAAGGAGAAAGAAACAAAGAACAGGAGAACCTCTGCTCTTAATATACTCAGAATACCATACAGACAGAATCATGGTAGTTTTGCTAGCATTGTACCTGTGGCAAATAGGGATCACTAGTGGGAACAGCACATTTATGTTGGTATAAATTTCTGTTGGCTCAAGGACATAGAGATAGCCCTTTATCTTGGCTGCATGTCATGTTGTTCAATCATAGATATTTGAATGTTCTGTTTTCATTTAGGTTATCAGATCCTAGAATCTGGACAGCTTACTTGGGAATGCACACTCAAGGAAAAGCCAAATTTGTCTCTACTTTGAAGAGAATCATTGTCCATGAATATTATAACAGTCAAAATTACGATTATGATATTGCTCTGCTACAATTAAGCACTCCATGGCTTGAGACAATGAGATGGTCAGTTGGGCCAATATGCTTACCTCCCACCATGCAAAGAGTGCACACTGGAGAAAAATGCTGGGTAACAGGCTGGGGACAGAAGCAAGAAACAAGTAAGCCCACTGCAATGTTTCATTCATTCATTCATTCATTCATTCATTCATTCATTCATTCATTCATTCATTCATTCATTCATTCATTGTCAATGGACACAGACCTTATATAAAAATAAGAAGTGGTTAGGAGCATTAGTAAGAGGTGGCTGTTCTCATTAGAATGAGTAAAGCAGTGTCAGAGCATTGCATGGCGAGTTCTGTCTTATTTGTCTGTATGACAACATTACACATATACAAAAGGAACAGGGCTTGATGCTGCTTTTGCCATTCTCCCCCTCCCCTCCTCCCCCATGGACACCCCTGGAAGTGCTTAAAATTTGTTATAAATAAAATTGTTTAAATTTGCTTAAAATATTTATATTAAAAACAGGTAATCTAGGTGAAATTTAAACATGAGAGCCAAAATAATTATCTCTTGGGTTTCTTAAAGTGGCCAAAACAGCAAATACTGAACTCAATCTTCAGTTTCATTATATCCATGTCAGGGGTATAAATCCTATTCATTTTATTGCCCACTTTAGTAGGGTGGTAAATGGTTTGTCATGTAATGTTTAATAGCTTTGTTTTAAGATTATATCCTGATATCTTGATATCCTGCTATCCATATTCTGATATGTATGTACTGTATGTGTATGGGTTTATGTGTCTGAACATATATATGAATATAAATATAAACCATTGGATCACAATATATATTTTCTTAATTTCTCTGTTTTCTTAATCATAGAAAGCTTTTGAACACAAGTTTCCCATTTGTATAGTTATTAGAATAAATTTCTCAAGAAACTATTTTTAACATAGATTTCTCTGGTAAGTTCTCTATTCCCCAGTGCAGGGTTTTTAATATAAACTTTCCTCCCTGCTCCTGTGTAATTTCCCCCAAACCATTCTTGTTCAAATGAATTTCTTATAAACAAAAGGGATGGGGGGGGGGGGAAGCAGCTTTAGAATCAGAGTAAGACATGCAATATGCTAGCAAATTCTAGTGTTGCCTGCTGTAGAAATATCTAATTCTGTCCTAATTAATATATACAGATCTCCTCTAATATCAGTGTTTCCATGTATCTGCTCTCTATGCTTGGAAATTCAATTGCAGAAATTCTATGAAAACCGTTTGAAAGATTCTTTGTAAATTGGGCATACTAAGAAAAAAAACATAAAACATTTACAATAAGCCTAATTTCTTCAACATTCTGATCAAATGTTTGTTTTTTTCAAGAAATAATGATGATCCTGAGTTAGGAAGAACTTTGTAGAGCAAGAACTCTCAACAGGTTCACCACATTTCTTAGATATGATCAGCAGAACCCATAATTAAAGCTTCTTTTTAAATATTGTTTTTAATGGCCGAAATCTTGCAGGATCATCAAATATCATTGTTCTTAAAATACATCATTTAAAAGTTCTGGCAAGACTGTGAAACTCTTGCAAATTTTCTGGATTCTTCTGTAATATCAAAAAGCTGAGAGTATTGGAAATCTTACAGAATTCAGTAACCTTGTACAATTGGGACATTCAAAACAAATGAAAGATGAGTTATCTGCAACACTGAACAATGGTACTGTACACCTGGAACATTTGCCAGCTTCTCTACATACGCCATGGATATAGTTTATTCCTCACAAACCACATGGTCCTGGGCCAGCCCAAGTGTTTCAGTTTAAGCATTATCTGAAATCTGGCAAGCAGAGTGTTATTTTGAAAATCACACTGTAGATTCCTTATTATTGATAATGTGAATAGTTCGGACTGCTTATAATTGTGTAACTTGGTTTTCTAATTCATCCCCAGTTACTCTATCTACCATAGGGGCCTTACTCTGTTCATGGGGTTATTGTGTGGATTAATGAGACAATGTAAAGTTCTTAAAATGCTCTAAAGTAGCAGTTCTCACACTGTGGTCTGGGGACCTCTGAGGATCCCTGAGACCCTTTCAGGGGATCTGTGAAGTCAAATAAATAAACATTTTAAAATTTCTCTGTTTTTATTTCCAATGCATTAAATCTCAACATATATAACCCACACAAACCAAAGCTCTTTGGGGCCCTCAATCATTTTTAAGAATGTAAAGAGGTCCTGAGACCAAATGCTTGAGAACTACTGCTCTAAAGTGTGTCACGTTATCAACACATTTTTTTTTGGAATACAGCCCCTTAGATTTCAATAGACATTATTCCCAGGAAACGAAAAGCTAAATTCCAAGCATATATAAAATACATATAAACAGATTTTTGGTTTATAAAAAATTGTGCTATATAGCATCATCATGGTTAAAATTAAAAATGAGGTACTGGAAATGTATTTTCTTGCTTTATTATGCATTTCCCCTCCCCAGATGATGACACACCAACAAGTTTACAGAAAGCAGAGGTAGAAATTGTGGATCAAACAGTTTGTCATTCAACATATGGACTTATCACAAGTCGCATGCTGTGTGCTGGAATAATGTCTGGGAAAAGGGATAGCTGCAAAGTAAGGATTTCACTTTTTTGCAATATATACTTGTTACCCTCCCCTCCCCCGCCCCCAAAAGTCATAGAGTTGGGAACCACCTGGAATTCATGGCTATAGGCTAGACTGGGTGAAAAAACATTCCAGAGAAAGGCTGTGGAAAACCACTTCTGTACTGTTGCCAAGATGTCATTTCCATAAAATAATGAGAGGTGAACTCTTGAAATGTTACCTTAAAAAAAAAACATTTAAACTGATTTTCCCCCTGAGTTTTCTGTTTTTTTCTGTTGAGTCATGATGAACATTTCTTCCAGAACACTTGGGATTACAAACTCCAGAATGAATGACCAGCCAAAATGAACTTTATGACTCTAACAAAATGGATAGGTTATTCAGGGAGTATCTAGATAATCTTTCCTAGTGGTTAATTTTCAGAAATGGAAGATGAAGTGGTTCTGTAATCTGTGATGGACTATACTATTTCACTTTATAGGTGCACTGAGTGGTCCTGGGAAGAAAATCCATATATAGAAAACTAGTAGTTGATAGGAACAATTCTAGATTAACTTAGTGTCATACTATCTATTTTTATGCAGGATTTGATTTTTTTTATTTTGTCTTGTTGATTAAACTGCTTCAATCACTAGTTTTAACAACAATCTTATCACTAAAATAATGCTATCATGCATACTATGTAGAGAAACATTACTCACATTAACTTTTAAAAATAATCTCTTTTTAGGGAGATTCCGGAGGACCTCTATCATGTCGAAATAAGGGCGATGGAAAATGGTTTTTGATGGGAATTGTTAGTTGGGGCTATGGTTGTGGAAGACCCAATTTCCCTGGAGTGTACACAAGGGTGTCAAATTTTGCTACATGGATACAAAAATATGTGCCTTCAGTTTTTAGCTAGCAGTGATTATACTCCAGAGGTTAGGAAACATCTTCATTAAAACCATATTTAATAAATATTTGTGTTTTTAATTGCATTGTGAATTTCATCTCCATAACTACAAAATCCATGGTATGGCCCTGTGTCATTGTGAAATGTGTATCTATACATATTATACTATTCATTTTAAAACATAGATTGTTAACATACTGCAATATTCAGAGGCAGAAATGGTACAAACTTAGCTTCTCCCTACCTTCTTCAGCATGCCCTAGGTGGAGCTGTCTTTGAGGACAACTCAGAATACAACTAGTGCAAAATGTGGTGGTCAGACCATTAGTTGGGACAATCCATTATTCAATCAGTAGGACTGAACCTATTGTAAGGTTGCTGCTTTGGCTACTGGTCAGTTCCAGGCTCAATTCAAAATGTCTGTTACTACCTACAAAGCCATATGCAATGTGGTACCATGATATATCAGGGACTGCCTTGCCAATCATGATCTGCCTGCTTAGATATCAAGAAGGGGACTGGATATGGGCACTGCATTTTTGCACCAATTAAAACTTCTGGATAGTCTTCAAATACAATGTCATATGCAGGCGTCCCCAACCTTTTTGGCACCAGGGAACGCTTCTGTGGAAGACAATTTTTCCACGGACCGGTGGTTGGGGTTTGCAGGCGGGAGCCAATTGTGCAGACGGGGGTGGGTGGGTTTGCAGACGGGAGCCAATCGCACGGACTGGGGGGCGGGGTTTGCAGGCATATGACATATAGAGCACATTGAAGTAGTCTATCCTAAAGGGCATGTTGCCAAGGTTTCCCACCCCAGCTGAAGCTGGGCAAAGGCTCTCTTAGCCATGACTTCTACCTGCCTATTAGCAGTAGTTATGGGTCTAGGACAGGGGTCGGCAAACTTTTTTATGCCGGGAGCCATTTTGACATGCTCGGGGACATTTTGACATGCTCGAGAGCCAGGGGGCGGGGTTTGCGGGTGGGGGCCAATCACGTGGAAGGGGGTGGGGTTTTCAGGCAGGAGCCAATCACGTGGAAGGGAGCGGGGTTTACGGGCGGGAGCCAATCACGTGGAAGGGAGCGGGGTTTGGGGGCGGGATCCAATCGCGTGGAAGGGTAAGATACAGGGCTGGGCTGCGCTTGGCCAGCCGCCCCGGCCCTCACTCACCTTCCATGGCCAGTCCTTGCGGGCCGCCGGCGACGCTCCCATCCCACTGCAGCCCAGCTCTCCAAGGCTGGGGCCACCCACACAACCCAAGGCATCTGCGAAGTGGCAGAGGGAGAGATCCAAATCACAGCCCCGCAGACGCGATTCCTCCCCCTTCCCAGCCCACCTCGGGATTGTAGCCGCTTCCCAAACGAGCGGCGCCGCGATCCCCGACCCGGCCACACGCGCCTGCCCGGGAACACCGCGGTGCCCAGCGGAGCCCTCTGCACATGCTCCGCGACGCTCCCTCCTTCCCGCCGCCTCTCCTGAGCTGAGCTCCGCAGCCGAGCCTGGGCGTGCGTGCGGGAGGGAAGCCACCATAGTGGGCTTCCTCGCTAAGTTTGTCCACCGCCTGCAGGGAGGGAGGCAGGGGGGACAGGGCTGGGCGCTGGGGCGGGGGCAGGGGCCGCAGACGGCAGGCCAAAGGGAGATGCCAGGGCGACTGTAGCGACCGGAGGCGGTGTGCTGGCTCGCCTCCAGAACAGATTGGAGAGTCTTGGCAGTCAGCCCGAGGTAAGGAATGCAGCCCAAGGTTACTTTGCAAGACTGGCCGAGAGAGAGAGAAACCAGCGTGTGCCAATAATCAGAGTAGTGAAGCAAAGGGTAGTCAATAATCCAAACCGGGTCAAGGGTTCCAGAAGTCCGAGCCACGATAATCCAAGCCAGGTCCAGGGGTCCAGCAGGCAGAGTAAGATAGTCCAAACAGGGTCAGGAACGCAGGAAACAGGATACCAGAGTGGTCGTGAAGCCAAAGTGCAACGTTGCTCCCACAAATCCCTCACTGCATCGTTGGTGATTTATCAGGAGCTCAGGAGCTGTCCTCTGGGTCCTGCAAAGACTCTCCCTGCCCTCTGCGTAACTCCCTAGCAGCCAGCCGAGCACTTTTCCTTCTGTCCTTTAAGGCGAGGCGCACACGCCTCCGCCTCTGCCCTTTGGGGGATTCAGGAGAGCTGGGAGGCTGATGGGATCCAGCTGGCTGCTGGCTAAAGGGTGGGGACAAACCGTAGGGCCGATGGGGCGGTAACCAGTCTGCCCCCTTCTCCTCAAAGACATCCCCGAACTCCTGGTATTCCGGGGGAAGGGCAGGAGTCCCCTCGGCGCTGGCGGCCCCCAGGAGTGCCTTGACAGCCAGGTGCGGGCAAGGTTCCCGGAACTGGAGTCGCTGACACGCCCAGTCTATCATGGGGTTGTGCCGCTCCAGCCAATCTATCCCCAGCACCAGCGGGAACCGGGGCATCTTGGTAATGTCCATGCGCAGCCGCTCCTGGTGCTGGCCCACAACCATGGTGAGGAGCGCTGTCTCCTGGCTCACCGGGCCCGACTGCAGCAGCCGCCCGTCAATGGCTTCCACGGACATGGGCACCTTTTTTGCGCGGAGCGGGACCTGCTGCTGGGCTGCAAAGTCACTGTCCATATAGGAGCGGGAGGCCCCTGAGTCCACTAAGGCATGGGCCAGGAGCCAATGCCCTGCCCGCAGCCGCAGCTTGACCGGCAGCAGCAGGTGCTGGAGTTCCTCTCCTGTTGGCCTGTGGGCAGAGGCTGCACGCCCCAGGTCGCTCGGCCGGCACTGACCTGGGGCTGCCAGTTTCCCGGCACTGACTGCTTTTCGGGGCATGAGCTGGCATAATGCCCCGGCCCGCCACAGTAGAGGCAAAGGTTGGCCCGGCGCCTCCTCTCCTTTTCCTCCCGAGTAAGCCGGGGTCGAGCAGCCCCCAGCTGCATTGGCTCTGGCGCGGTCGGGCTGTGGCCACCAGGGGGCCAGGGAGCCGGAGGTGCGGGAGGCCGGTGGCACCCTAGCCCGGGATCAACACGTCCCCGGCGGGCCTGGCGCCTGCCCTCCAGCCGCCCATCGATACGGAGGCACAACTGGATGGTTTGCTCCAGGGTGGTAGGGCGTTCCACCCGGGCTACCTCGTCCAACACGGCCTCAGACAGTCCCTCTAGATACTGGTCCCGCAGGGCAGCCTCATTCCAGTCCAAATCCTGGGCATAGAGCCAAAACTCGGCTGTGTAGTCTGCCACCGACCCTTTGCCCTGTTGCAGCCGCCTGATCTGCCGGTTGGCTCTGGCCAGGGCTTGAGGCTCCTCAAAGACGCTCCTGAATTGTGCCAGGAAGGCAGGGTAGTTGTTCAGGAGTGGAGAGTCAGCCACCAGGAACGGGGTGGCCCATTTAGCCGCACGGCCCTTTAAGAGGCTGATAAGGAAGCAGACCTTGGTTTGGTCTGACACAAACTCCCTCTCCCGTACCTTCATGTATAACGTGCATTGTCCCAAGAAGGCAGGAAAGTCCTCAGGCTTGCCCTCATATTTCTCAGGAGGGCTCACTGGACATTTGCTGGGCACGGCAGCCACTGTGGCCAGCTGCAGTTGTAGCTGGCTCACAAGCCCCGTAAGCTGGTCTACTTGTGTGGCCAGCGTCTGATTCTGAGCTGCCAAATTGGCCAGAGCCTCGGCAGCTGGGTTAGTCATGCTGCTAACAAACCGTCCTTCTCTCTCCCAGCGTTTGTTGGTGGTGGGAGCAAACTGTGCTGGCTCGCCTCCAGAACAGATTGGAGAGTCTTGGCAGTCAGCCCGAGGTAAGGAATGCAGCCCAAGGTTACTTTGCAAGACTGGCCGAGAGAGAGAGAAACCAGCGTGTGCCAATAATCAGAGTAGTGAAGCAAAGGGTAGTCAATAATCCAAACCGGGTCAAGGGTTCCAGAAGTCCGAGCCACGATAATCCAAGCCAGGTCCAGGGGTCCAGCAGGCAGAGTAAGATAGTCCAAACAGGGTCAGGAACGCAGGAAACAGGATACCAGAGTGGTCGCGAAGCCAAAGTGCAACGTTGCTCCCACAAATCCCTCACTGCGTTGTTGGTGATTTATCAGGAGCTCAGGAGCTGTCCTCTGGGTCCTGCAAAGACTCTCCCTGCCCTCTGCGTAACTCCCTAGCAGCCAGCCGAGCACTTTTCCTTCTGTCCTTTAAGGCGAGGCGCACACGCCTCCGCCTCTGCCCTTTGGGGGATTCAGGAGAGCTGGGAGGCTGATGGGATCCAGCTGGCTGCTGGCTAGAGGGTGGGGCCAAACCACCATCCCCAGCTTGCTCTCCTGCAGCCTCAGGTATTGCTGCCTCCTGCGGTGCTGGGGCATCATCTGGGCCCGTGTCCGCATCTGGGGCCTCACCTGGCTCAATCCCCTGGGGGTTTGCCAGGGGCAGCTCGTCCTCTGACTCATCGCTGAGGCCCTGGGGCAGAGGCTGAACCAGGACAGGCGGCCAAGGGGAGAGCAGGCGGCTCTTCGCCCTCGGCACGCCGCGGGGCCAGACGAGCCTCCGGCTGCTGATTCCTGCGCCCGTGGCCTCTTCGCTGCCGCCACCGCCCGCCTCGCCTCTGCCGCTCTCCGCTCTCCTTGGTCTAGGACAAGGGTCGGAAATGGCGGCTCGCGAGCCAGATGCGGCTCTTTGGCCCCTTGAGTGTGGCTCTTCCACAGCTGAACTCACCCCCGCCCCTTCCACGCGATTTGCCCCCGCCCGCAAACCACGCCCCCTGGGTCTCGCACTGAGCGAGGCCCGGCGCGGCAGGGAGGCGCTGCTGGCCCGGGACGCAGCGCTGTCGGAGGCGGCGCAGGAGCGGCTGCAGGGGCAGCTGCGGCTGGAGATGCCGCTGCTCCACGGCATCCAGGTGCTGGGCGAGGGCGCAGGCCCGGGACGCGAGTGGCAGGGCGGTGCAGGGCGAAGAGCCGCCTGCTCTCCCCTTGGCCGCCTCCGGTCCGAGCCTGGCTCGGCTCCCCCAGCCGCCGCAGGGCTCGGGTTAGCGGGGGGAAAGGACACCGAACGGCAGGGTGGGGGGATTGATGGGGCGGGAGAGTGCACCCGGAGGGCCTCCCGCGCCCGCTTCTCCAAGGTGGGTTGCAGAGCGCGCGCTGCACCCACGGGAACGCCTCGTCCCTCTGCTCCCTCCAGCTCCGCCACCAGCCCCAGCAGCGCCGCCCGCCCCGTCCTGCCGCCCGGCAAACCTCCGCCAGCTCCGTCCCCCCGCCACCACCACCACCGCCCTGGCCAGGCCCCCTGCGCTGCCCTGCCGCTCGCGTCCTGGGCCCGCGCCCTCGCCCAGCACCTGGATGCCGCGGAGCAGCGCCATCTCCAGCCGCAGCAGCCCCTGCAGCCGCTCCTGCGCCGCCTCCGACAGCGCCGCGTCCCGGGCCAGCAGCGCCTCCCTGCCGCGCCGGGCCTCACAGAGACGGGCCTGAAGGGGCGCAGAGGCTGGAGAGGGAGCCCCTCCGTCTCCCCTTCTCTCCCTGCCTCGCCCGCCGGGCGCAGAAGCGCAGCCGCCTTGACATCAGGCGCTGGCGGCGCGCGGCATCTTCCGCGCGGGGTCCCGGCTGGTGTCTGTGCTCGGGCGCTGGCGGGGAAGGAGGCGAGGGTCCCGCCCGGTGGAGAGGGCGCAGCCTTCCGCTCTCCCGCACCCGTCATGCTGGCCGGAGGGTGGCAGCTCTTTCTCCGCCACTCCCGGTGGGGTGGCCGGGCCGGGTTCGTGGAGCCGCTGGCTGCGCCCCCTCCCTCCGTGAGCCCCCTGCCCCCTTCCACGTGATTGGCTCCCACCTGCAAACCCCGCCCCCTTCCACGCGATTGGCCCCTGCCCGCAAACCCCGCCCCCTGGCTCTCGAGCATTTCAAAATGTGCACGAGCATGTCAAAATGGCTCCCGGCATAAAAAGTTTGCTGACCCCTGGTCTAGGAGAATCCCCAAGTCACAGACTTGTTCCTTCAAGTGGAGTTCCGCTGCATCCAGAGTCACAACTCGAACAGACAGCTATATGTTTTCTGTACAAACAGCACCTCTCTCTTACAAGGATTCAATTTCAGCATATCCCTCACCATCCAGTCCCTCACAGCCCTGATACCAGATAAATATTTCACCACAGCCTGGCCCAGGGAGAGATATATAACTGAGTATCATCAGCATACTGATAATATGTCTCCCTGAGTTGATGGAAGATCTTTCCTAGTGCTTCATGTAGATGTTAAAAAGTAGGGAATAGAGACAGACAAAGCCCTTTGTACCCCACATAGGAGCAATCACTGAGTTAACAGCCCTTCCCTGTACTTGGACTGGAACCAGTCAGTCAAGAAGGACTGGGCCCACTGTAGTACAATGCCCCCTAAACCCAACTCTCTAATGCAGTTTAGAAGGATCCCATGATCAGGAATATGATTGCTTCTGAGAGGTCTAAAAGGACCAAAAAAGGTTCACTGTGTCCATCCAGTTCCTGAGGAAGGTCATTAATCAGAGCAACCAATGAGATTTCTGTCCCATGTTGATACCTCTGAACAATGACTGAAAGGGCTCTAGGTAATCTGTTTCCTCTAAGACTCTCTGCAGTTGCAGCTCCACATCCTAACAGCTTTTTGTCAAAAGGGAATGTTGGGGACTGGTGATCTCAAAATGGTGAGATCCAATGGGATCCAAGTTGCACAAACATCTCCAGGGCAGCCAATGAAAAGATATTTCTGCCTATCATTTCCACAATAGAATAGGTTACCCTCAAGAAAGCCACTGGGGCACATTCTGCTGATGCACTAATGGCAGAGAATTATTGGCATTTTGCCTCACTTATTTCCACAGTGTACGTTCAAAAATAAGTTCTTACCCATGATAGTCAAGCTCACTTCTAGTCTTCCTCCACTAGTGCTCCAGGTGTTTCTTCTGTTGCTTCATCTCCCAGAGCTCTTCTGTAATGTAAGGAGCTTCCCAGGATCTGCAAACCGGGAAAGGCCACTTCAGAACAATCTTGGCATCTCTATATAGTCAGATTATTGGGAAAATCCCCAGTTGCTTGCCAGAACCCATCTAGATCCAAGAAGTGTCTTGGATGCATCAACGTAACTGGTCTCCCCACTCTGCAGTGGTTAGGCATTGCAATGAGCCTTATCCAGACCAGGAAGTGAACTGACTATGTTAAAGGAGTCACTATCATATCCAGATCTATCTTTAGATCAAATTCCAACTGCGCTGAGGTGAAAACTAATGTATTGTTGGCTGTGTGACTCAAACCAGCAACTATTTGGGACAAGCTCATGGTTATCATGGAGGCCATGAATTCCTTAGGTAATTCATTGCTGGAGGCACATGTTTAATAAAATAGCTGGGGCACTAGAAACAAATGAATCAATTAGACCAATCTAAAACATTTTTAAGATATTGAAATCTTGAAAGTGATGAAAAGAAATGATTCCTTGAACTGAATTTGCTGGCCATGTAGATATTGCCAAAGAGAAAAAAAGCAACCAAGATGGTTCCATGTTTCTGCTTCATTTTGCTGATGGGCATAAAAGGAAGTGTAAAGATGCAAAGATAAGTTCTGAATCCTTTTTGCAAAAAAGTAGGTGCAACTACTACAGTTACAGGATCAGATCTAGTGATAGCCATTAATTCTGGAATTATATAGCTTAATGACATGTCCACTTAACTGATTGCCCCTCCCCCTCCCCTCCTCCTCCTCTTCCACTTACAAAAAGAAACTACCACAGATCAACACAGTACATTCAGATCAACTGATCTCATCTCAAATACAAAAGTGTTGAATGGACCACATAGTCATCTTTCAGTAATAGAATCATACATGTATATTTGTAGGACCTGTCTCATATTTCACTGGGGTCCTTCATATGGTGTTGCCACTGGGCCTCCATCCAATACTTAGTACTACTCATGCCTCTATCATATTAATCTAGATCTCTGCTTGATGCTGCTGCATGTTGCTGTTGCTAACAATAATTCACCTCAGCCACACAGTGCACTTGTAAGTGCCCTCTTTGTATCCTTGAATGGGCATGGTCCACCTTGCCACTGGCATCCAGTTCCTCATAATTATCTAATCTCAGATGTGAGATTTTTTTAATATAAAGTGAACCGGCATCCAATTCTTTTTCTGGTCACCCATAATATTATTTTGTTCTAAATGCAAAGCAGTGGTGGTGGTTAGTAGCACCAAATGGGGGCCCTTATGCTGTGAATTTACTCTAAATTACTGTAATTCACTTGGCATGAGATAAATCTCAATGGTTTAACAGTTATATCAAGCACTGTACAGTAACCCATCTCAAGAAAAGTACTGATTTCCTGGAGCACCTTCCATTTCTATTCCAGCACTTTTATTTTTGTTCTAGTTCATCTCAGGAACAAGTCAGTGTTCCAAATTGGAATTGATGCTATGGGCACTGTCTAGCCTTGTAGCTGAAAGGAATTTAATATAATTCCTTCCAGTAGTAAATATAGGGAGTTGGTGTTCTAAGGGACACTGAAAAACAAGGCAGAAGAATCAGTATCCTTCAGAGAAGCCTGAAATTTGCTGAATTATTATTATTATTGCTGGTTGCACAGTCAGCCAGAAGTTGAGTGGTGTTGGCATTTTTATCCACCTATTGAGTCCTTCCCAAGGACCTGGGAGAGGCAGAAGTTCTTGTCTGATGTTGCTGTTATTGTTGTTGTTGTTGTTGTTAAAAAAACACCCATATTAATTAACTAAGGGAGCAAACCCTCCACTTGCTCTAAATTGCCAGTTTAGTAACATCTAAACATGCTCAGCACTGTACACTGAATGTACAGTGAGGGTTGAAAAAGAAAGAATGGAATGGAATGGAATGGAATGGAATGGAATGGAATGGAATGGAATGGAATGGATGGGATGGGATGGGATGGATGGGATGCTACTTAAAATAAATAAGTGATAGGAATTAGGAACTCTCTTTAGGACACAGGAACACAACTTGTAGCCTACAGGCTGCCTGTGTCCTGTGACAGATCTGTGGTAGCCTGAGGGCAGATGAAGCTGCAACATTTTGTTGTAAGTCTCTTCACTAAGGATTAAAACTCTTAGAATTTCCAGCCAGCATGATTCTTTGGCTATGCAGACCAGGAATTCTTGGAGTTCTAATGCCAACACATTTGGAGGGCACTAGAGGACAAGTGTTAAATGCATTTACTAGGAAGTTGGTCCCATTGAATTGGTAGGGACTCTTTAATGAGATATGTTTAGCATTGGCCTATTTATATTTTACTTGTGGTATCACAAGTGTGTGAATTAGTTTAGACTTTATATTATTTTATGAAATGTAAACTGCCTTTAGTAGACCAAGACAAATCCTGTAAGTGAAAATTTAATATACAACCCATCCATCCAGTGAAAGCTTTGTGGGTGCTATATAAGGATCACTTTACTGGCCAATCAGCACATGCTACTAGAATCTTCTTCATTTCCAGATGCAACATGCTAACTGCAAATTCTACAATTCCTAGATATTTAGAAGGCTAGGGAGTCTACATTAGATGCTGTTAAATTTAACTGCATATTGGTAGTTAAAAGTTATTGTTGTTGTTTATTCGTTCAGTCGTTTCCGACTCTTCGTGACCTCATGGACCAGTCCACGCCAGAGCTTTCTGTCGGCCGTCACCATCCCCAGCTCCCCCATGGTCGAGTCTGTCACCTCCAGAATATCATCCATCCATCTTGCCCTTGGTCGGCCCCTCTTCCTTTTGCCTTCCACTTTCCCTAGCATCAGCTTCTTCTCCAGGGTATCCTGTC
Source organism: Charina bottae (assembly GCA_023362775.1). Lineage (NCBI taxonomy): Eukaryota > Metazoa > Chordata > Lepidosauria > Squamata > Charinaidae > Charina > Charina bottae. The sequence goes on along the minus strand of JALMGJ010000004.1, from coordinate 91,136,902 downwards.
TTCTCATGATGTGGCCAAAGTACTTCAGTTTTGCCTTTAATATCATTCCCTCAAGTGAGCAGTCTGGCTTTATTTCCTGGAGTATGGACTGGTTTGATCTTCTTGCAGTCCAAGGCACTCTCAGAATTTTCCTCCAACACCACAGTTCAAAAGCATCTATCTTCCTTCGCTCAGCCTTCCTTATGGTCCAGCTCTCACAGCCATAGGTTACTACAGGGAATACCATTGCTTTAACTATGCGGACCTTTGTTGTCAGTGTGATGTCTCTGCTCTTAACTATTTTATCAAGATTTGCCATTGCTCTCCTCCCAAGAAGTAGACGTCTTCTGATTTCCTGGCTGCAGTCAGCGTCTGCAGTAATCTTTGCGCCTAGAAATACAAAGTCTGTCACTGCCTCCACTTTTTCTCCCTCTATTTGCCAGTCATCAATCAAGCTGGTTGCCATAATCTTGGTTTTTTTGAGGTTTAACTGCAACCCAGCTTTTGCACTTTCTTCTTTCACCTTCGTCATAAGGCTCCTCAATTCCTCCTCGCTTTCAGCCATCAAAGTGGTATCATCTGCATATCTGAGATTGTTAATGTTTCTTCCAGCGATTTTAACTCCAGCCTTGGATTCCTCAAGCCCAGCATGTCGCATGATGTGTTCTGCGTACAGGTTGAATAGGTAGGGTGAGAGTATACAACCCTGCCGTACTCCTTTCCCAATCTTAAACCAGTCCGTTGTTCCGTGCTCTGTTCTTACCGTTGCTACTTGGTCGTTATACAGATTCCTCAGGAGGCAGACAAGATGACTTGGTATCCCCATACCACCAAGAACTTGCCACAATTTGTTATGATCCACACAGTCAAAGGCTTTAGAATAGTCAATAAAACAGAAATAGATGTTTTTCTGAAATTCCCTGGCTTTCTCCATTATCCAGCGGATATTGGCAATTTGGTCTCTAGTTCCTCTGCCTTTTCTAAACCCAGCTTGTACATCTGGCAATTCTCGCTCCATGAATTGCTGGAGTCTACCTTGCAAGATCTTGAGCATTACCTTACTGGCATGTGAAATAAGTGCCACTGTTCGATAGTTTGAACATTCTTTAGTGCTTCCCTTTTTTGGTATGGGGATATAAGTTGATTTTTTCCAATCTGATGGCCATTCTTGTGTTTTCCAAATTTGCTGGCATATGGCATGCATCACCTTGACAGCATCATCTTGCAAGATTTTAAACAGTTCAGCTGGGATACCATCGTCTCCTGCTGCCTTGTTATTAGCAATGCTTCTTAAGGCCCATTCAACCTCACTCTTCAGGATGTCTGGCTCTAACTCACTGACCACACCGTCAAAGCTATCTCCAATATTATTATCCTTCCTATACAGATCTTCCGTATATTCTTGCCACCTTTTCTTGATCTCTTCTGCTTCTGTTAGGTCCTTACCATCTTTGTTTTTGATCATACCCATTTTTGCCTGGAATTTACCTCCAATGTTTCTAATTTTCTGGAAGAGGTCTCTTGTCCTTCCTATTCTATTGTCTTCTTCCACTTCTGCACATTGCTTGTTTAAAAATAATTCCTTATCTCTTCTGGCTAACCTCTGGAATTTTGCATTTAATTGGGCATATCTCCCCCTATCACTGTTGCCTTTTGCTTTCCTTCTTTCTTGGGCTACTTCCAGTGTTTCAGCAGACAGCCATCTTGCCTTCTTGGTTTTCTTTTTCTTTGGGACGTTTTTTGTTGCCGCCTCCTGAACAATGTTGCGAACTTCTGTCCATAGTTCTTCTGGGACCCTATCTACTAAATCTAGTCCCTTAAATCTATTCTTCACCTCCACTGCATATTCCTTAGGAATATTAGTGAGCTCATATCTAACTGATCTGTGGGTCTTCCCTATTCTCTTTAGTCTGATTCTAAATTTTGCAATAAGAAGTTCGTGATCTGAACTACAGTCAGCTCCAGGTCTTGTTTTCACCGACTGTATAGATGTCCGCCACCTTTGGCTGCAAAGGATGTAGTCAATCTGATTTCGGTGTCGACCATCTGGTGAAGTCCATGTATAAAGTCGTCTTTTAGGTTGTTGGAAGAGAGTGTTTGTTATGCACAGTGAGTTGTCTTGGCAAAATTCTATCAGCCTATGTCCTGCTTCATTTTGTTCTCCCAGACCATGCTTGCCTGTAATTCCAGGTGTCGTCTGACTACCCACCTTAGCATTCCAGTCTCCTGTAATGAAAATAACATCTCTTTTTGGTGTATTATCTAGTAGGTGCTGCAGATCCTCATAGAACTGATCTACTTCTGCTTCTTCAGCATCTGTGGTTGGGGAGTATATTTGGATCACTGTGATGTTAAATGGCTTACCCTGAATTCGAATTGAGATCATTCTATCGTTTTTTGGATTGTATCCAAGCACTGCTTTAGCCACTTTATTATTAATTATGAAGGCTACTCCATTTCTTCTGTGGTCCTCTTGTCCACAGTAGTAGATCTGGTGGTCATCTGATGTGAAGTGGCCCATCCCAGTCCATTTCAGTTCACTGACACCTAAAATGTCTATATTTAATCTTGACATCTCACCAATAACCACATCCAATTTGCCCTGGCTCATAGATCTTACATTCCAGGTTCCTATGGTGTGTTGATCTTTAGAACATTGGATTCGTCGTTCACCACCAGCACCGTCGGCCGCTAGCCGTCCTTTCGGCTTTGAGCTAGCTGCGTCATCACATCTGGGGCTAGTTGAACGTATCCTCTGTTCCTCCCCAGTAGCATTTTGACCATCTTCCGACCTGGGAGTCCCATCTTCCGATGGTATACCGACATATCTTTGGTTGTACTGATCCATTTAGTTTTCATGGCAAGAATACTGGGGTGGGTTGCCATTACCTTCCCCAGGGATCGTATTTAGTCTGACCTCTCTGCCACGACCTTCCCGTCTTGGGTGTCCCTTCACGGTTTAGCTCATGGTTTCATTGAGGTGCTCAAGCTCCAGCACCACGACAAGGTAACGATCTCCTTTGCTGGAGGTTAAAAGTTATAAGCTGTCCTAAATCTTTCATATATGACCAAGTAGAAAACTTAATAAACAAATATTAATATTTGTTTTATGCATGCATTTATCACTTTCCTGCTGAACAAACTGTAAAAGTAAGCTACAAATTATAATGCTAAGTAGAGTATTGTTCTTGCCTTAACAGCACTGCCCTTTGGTAACTGGAGGTAGAATGTCTTCTCATTAAACTGGCTTCTTCAAGCCACAGATACAGAGCACAATTAAACAGAAAATACTTATGCACACCAATAAAATCCTATGATACTGAGTGTATCATATCTGCAGATTTCCTTAATTATTTTTTAAATAAATACATCCATATCCAGAGTTTTCCAGACACTGTTCCTATCCTTTGGGTAAGAATGCATATGTTTATGTTCAAGTAATTAATCTTTTTACTTGATAAAGCATGTTTATGAAAATAAAATTAGTGCACACAAACACATACTGAATAATGAATTGCAACAATCTGCATGAAACCCATACAGTACACATTATATACTTCTGATTTCCCTGTATTGTTAACCTTGATTTGATTTGTTTGATTTTCTTTCCAAACCAGTGGTATTTTAGCCATTAAAATAGCTAAGGAATGTCATGATAAGAAAACAAAAAGCCGAGAGGTTCAGTTTGAAAAAAATAACAGTAATAATTGTTTACAACCTCCAAACTCCCCAACAATCTTTTTTTTTTTTTAAAAAAAAAGCTATTGATGCATATGCCATCTTATACATGGAGAGAGTACTATAGTGTGAATAGCTGAGGGTTTCTCTCACACAAGCATTTTTATGTGTCTCCTGCTTGTATCTAGCCAACTGGAAAAGAAAGAGTTACACTACTGTACGGCTGATGTATTTTCTTTCCCACCTGCTAACTTGTCTGTGGATAGTCAGACAGCTGTTTAGTCATATAGCGAAGAAAAATCAAGGTGGACAGCTATAATTTTTTGCTCATCTTCAAGTACTCTAAGTTTCTTCAGGATTCTGATAGAAAGAACTACAGAGAGTCAACAAGTTGTTTTGTGCAAGTCAACAAAACATTATAATGAAAATTATCCCTTCCAGGCGCTCCTCCATTATATACAGCGTACCCATTCCTAGTGGCTCACACTTTCATTCTGGATTGGTAAGCTACCGCAATTCTTCTTCCTACCATATCCATTCATATTTGCATTTTTTAAGCCGATCTATTTGCATTTTTCCAAGTAATGTAACAATAAATGTAGTATTAAGTAAGAAAAAGGCAGAATCATTTGCTTTCTTTGAATGGTTTTTCTTTCTTTTGTCCTTTCAGCAAGATCTTTCTCTTCCTCCGATCCAGAATTCAGAAAACATTATACACCTAAAGCATTCTCTGGGCAAAAAATTGAATATGCAGTTCTGGAAAAAATGCCTTCTAGAAATGTTGCCTACAGCTGCCTTGGTTATCATTGTAATTTTGTTGGTTATGTATTATACTTTATGTAAGTGCATGTTTATTTCAAGAAATAAAACTGAATTTATTTTTTTTTAAATATTGGAATTCCAATAATGCATAACATTCTGATCTTTACAGTAAATATTATTAACATTTCTCTTATTAGAGGGTAGTGCTAACCCAGCAGAGGTAATATCACTTTCCTTTAACAGTTCTATCTTAACCCCAATTTTTTACATTCTTGGGGAGGTAACAAAGTGGGAACCAGAACAAATAGTCTAAGCAATTAAATATGTAGATTGTTTGTTATGAATTTTCTCCAACTTTTTCTAATGATTCCAAAATAAACAAAACCAAATAGTATTTAGAAAGCCCACCTTAACATGGTGAGTTTAAGAAAACACCTATATAACATTACTTGATTGCGACAAAATATTATCCATAGATGCTATCAAGTAAATTTACTGACAGGTTTCCTCATTTACTCTTCTGAAAGTTTTGATTGCTTACAAATATGGGATCCTACACTTTCAGCTCCAGCATTCTCTTTCTTCTACATTGGTGGAAGTGTGGAAATTCCTAACCTGACTTACACAGATGACCTCATGAATCCCACATCTCATACATTTATATTGCAAGCTGAAGCACTCCAAAATTATGTAAGTTTGGCTATGGAAGATAGAAAAGAATTTTGTTTTCTTTTGCAGTTCATTTAATAGCTCTTGAAATGGGGATGTTGATGTGGAAAGAACAAAGATTCTCAAACATAGTTAGGGAAGAATTTATTTTTACTGCATTAATAACATTAAAGTTAATTAAAAGTAAATGTTAATATACATGATAACTATAAAGCATAAGAATACTAGTTTGTTGGAAACTGAAGGACATTTTTTGTGAGACTATTTCCAGGGGTTCATTAAGCATAGAGGGAAGACTGCTTCAGACTGCAGATTTTGAGCAGAAAAGTAGTCCACTATTTCTACTTTTATTATTGGGCAAGGATGCCACTTTGATGAATTTGAAATGGCAGTATATTTGTTACCGTTACAATGCTGATATTATACAATATATGTTGTAGCTTTGCATTTACTTTTTTTATTCTTACTATCTGACACCCCCCTCCCCAACACTTTCTATAGTTTGCTATCATAGAATAACCCTGATGAAATTAACTGTAATCTATGAAATTTTAGATAGATTTAATATGTTTTGTTGCAATTACTGCAACAGGTTAATACAGATAATATTCTGCAAAGTAACTTCACTCTAACAACAAAGATCTCTGCATATATTATTAAAATAAGCAGGATTGTAGCTTCTGCTTCTTTCCATCAATACTTTTATTCACGCTGTGTACCATATGTGGAGTTTTGCATTATTATTTTATTTTTACAATAAGACAGACACACGGCGCACTCATTTTAATTCCTTCTCCAGTATAATACTGGCGTTCTTGCACTTTCTCCCAATGTAATTTTATTGGTGAGATCAATACACTTTTCTGGGCCTATGTTAACAGAAAAAAGGTTTGAAAGTACAAAGCACCTTTTTGTTAGCTTGCATTTCCCAGATAAATTGGTTGCGGATCTCAAAGCTGTTTTGTACGTGGATAACACAAGATGCCTATGAAAGGATCAGTAGTTGAAATTCATACTGATTTTTTATTTCAGTAGTCTCTACTTGGTAAAGAAACAGCTTTATGCCACCATGTAAAAGATATCACTTAAAGAGAAATTTATTTGGAGTCATCTGTGATTCTGTTTGCATTCCATTGCCTTTGGGGGCTGGGGGCTGGGGGCTGGGAATAAAACAATAAAAATAATACAGTTACACCCAACTTAATAGATTTTTCCCTTGTTCTTTATATTTAGCTTTCTAATTGTTTAACTGTCAGTTTGCAGAAATATATGGGTCTTCTGCCATAGGGAATTATTACTTGAAATCTGTTATTGCTGCATTCAGGTAAGTCATACTTAAGCTATGCAACTTTCATAAATAAAATATAGTCTGCCATGTCTGCTTACTTTTCTACTCATGTTCTCAGGGAATAATGTTCAATAGAGTAGATGCTATCATAAATAGAGTTTAGGTCTGGTTAGACTTTGCCAAAATTTACAGTTAGTAAGATATTTGTAAGTAAACATACTTGTAAGATTAAGTAAAGTTTATTAGAAAAAGAAAATGCTACCTTTATGATGAAAATGTAAATGTAAAATATAAAATAGTGCAAAGAATCGAGTTAATGCTGAGGCTTTTGAGACACAGTAGTTGTTTGTAAGGATTTGCAACTCTGAATTTTTATCCTCCACTCAACATTTCCTCAGTGTAATAAGATATGTATTAAAAGGTAAAGGTTTTCCCCTGCATGGTCGTGTCCGACTCTAGGGGCTGGTGCTCATCTCCGTTTCTTAGCCAAAGAGCCAGCGCTGTCCAAAGACGCCTCCGCGGTCATGTGGCCAGTATGACTCACGCGGAACGCTGTTACCATCCCAACGAAGTGGTACCTATTTATCTACTTGCATTTCCATGCTTTCTAATTGCTAGGTTGGCAAGAGCTGGGGCAAGTGCAGGAGTTCACTCCGTCATGCGGCGCTCGGGTCTCGAACTGCTGACCTTCCAATCGACAAGCCTGGCATCTTAACCACTGAGCCATCACTCCCCTACTGAGCTCAGTATACTTGGTAAAATAAGTAAGGCTAGAGATGTGAATATTTGTGGTCCAATAATGCCAATAATTGAATACAGTACTGCTAATTATAAGATTAACTAACTTTTTTGATGAGTCAATAAGAGCAAATATTTTGACCATTGTGTTTTTTGATGTTACAAATAGATCTACATTGAGTCATATGTTGCTTGCTATGGTAGTTGGATGTATCTTGAATTAACTTTAAAACATAGTTCATTAGTCATACATTTGAGAAACGTTGGCACATTCTATTCAAATTCCCTTCTCCAAGAGGTGAATACATCACCATCTAAAACTTGAACATAATTTGGGATCATAAGGTATTTAGCTGCATTTTTCCTTGTTAAAGATATATGGTGGAGAGCAAGATGGATAGAAAGCAGCCTTGGGTGAAAAAGAAAAATTAGCAAGGCATTTATGTGCATGAACTGAAATATTCTTTCAGAAGAATGATGTGAACAATGGTTTATACACAAAGCATACAATTTCTTGGGTCAGGACAATATGCCACTTCTCAGTCCTTGGGTATGAGCCATAAAACCTTTCCAAAGTTCCTATAAATTATAATTGTTAATAAGATATAGAAGAGAACATTATTGAAACATAGTGGCAATGTTCACCCAATAGAATGAACTCAGTCTGGCCTGAGCTATGGAAATTCAACATCTCTAATTGCCTGCCCCCATTTGATCTACAGACAAAATGGCTACTCCAGTTATCTTAGCAGCAACCATCTTGGACAACTTTTTCTGCCGTTTTGCGGTGGCTCTCTGTTATTTTCTGCTTTAAAAAAAATACTATCCAACAGTGTGGATAGTATTGGGGTGGAACCACCATGTGCAGGAAGATAATTATCTAGCTATTGCTACCCCTTTCTAGCCTCATTTCATTCCCATGTGCCAATGGGTTGGGAGGTAAATTTGAAGGAAAATAGAGAGAGAGTGCCCAGAGTACTCTTATTTTTTGCAAGGCTGCTCTGTGTATTCATCTCTGCACCTACTTGTCTCCAGAAATTGGAAGGCAAAGTTAAGCCCCTTTTCTGGATATATGTGATACATGCCAACTAAAAGAATTGGCATAATTAATACTGTAACTTATGTGTGTGTGTGTGTGTGTGGGGTAATCTTGACCTAGAAATGAATGGGTTTCTGAATTCACACAACATGTCAGTCCTTTAAATAATTCAAGTATGAAATATACTCATATTAACTATATTTCTTTCTTCTGGTCATGCCTACTTGTTGACATGCTGCTCTGTTGTGCCATTCAGAAGTCAACTGCAGTCCTCTGACCTCTACCAATGGGCACAGATATGAGTTGAAATAAAATCTGATGCTATACCTGAAACTTATTTTGTTATCTTCCTCCAGTGATGGAAAAAGTGGGGCTCAAGCATATTACTGGAGCACATTTTGGGCCCCGAAAGATATTATTTTCCCTATTAAAAACCTATCCTCAGCACATCAGAAGCAAATCATTAGTAAAAGAATACCTGCAATAGCTAATAATACTGCTGAAACATATCCATTAGAAGAAGACTTTGATATTATTACCATGGAGCTTTTTGGTAAGGTGATGTTCGAAATTTTTTATTTTTAGTAAATTCAGACATTTTTAGGCCTACATACAGTATATATCAATATTTTTTATGACAGCATTTATCCTCTTTTGTTTCAGAATCTGATTCTATGGACTATGACACAATACTGAAATCAGGTAAGGGCTATTCCCCCCTGGCCCATTGTGCAGTCTTCTGCCTTGAGAAAAGAAGGCAACTAGTGTTTACTCTTGTCTTGAACTGAATTTGAAGGCACAATGAAGCTGGGGAGCTACTTTAGCCCAAGAGCAAATAGGAACTGCTCAAGAATATTTTCATTTGAAAGTGCTTGCATAAGACGCATTTTCTGATTTAATTTAATTTATTCAATTTAGGCACCACCCGACTCCAGACAACTCTGGGTGGCTCACAGTGTAATAACAGTAAAATACAATATGAATAACCAGAAACAAAATAAAGAACAAAAATCAAAACTTAATCAAAAATCAAAACCAAGAACACGATGGCAGCTTGTTCCAGTAGCAGGCTCCATGACACATTTCCTGGGTCCTGAAAGATGACTCTGTTTAATAAAAAGGACCCGGATGACGCTGATCTCATCAGCTCATATGAGCTGGGGAGACACTCTCTCCCTCCTACTTCCAGGTAGACCAGACTAGGAAAGTCATGCATGCTAATACTGCTTTTATTATAAGGTTATAGTAACAGAATCTTGCAAGTCTGAATGCACTTCCCCCTCCCTCCCTTTATCTTCATGGGAACTAGGGAGGTTCTTGTCTGAGATGCTTACTTGGGTTAGTCCTGGCCTGGACTCAGATTTCTTTTATCTGACCGTTGTCTTGGTTGTGGCTCTTCCTCCTGTTCCTCAAGGTTATTCCTTCTTCCCATTACTTCCTGTTTAACATTTATATGAAACCGCTGGGGGACATCATCTGTTAGTTCGGGGTCTGGTATTATTGATATGCAGAAGATACCCAGCTGAACATCTTGACCTTAAACTGAGTGATGCCGTCAATTTACTGTCCCATTGTCTGAAAGCTGTACAAGTCTGGATGGTGAGGAACAGACTCAGGCTCAACCCTGTCAAAATCATGTGGCTGTGGATATCAGGGCCACCTGGGCATGGGGATATTCCATTTTTAAGTTTGAATGGGGTTGCACTTCCCTATTCAAGGGTGGGGGGGGGCATCTTGGATTCTCAGCTTCCTATGGTGCATCAGTTGTGCCTATTCCTGGATGGGGAGGCTCTCCATGCCCTAGTATGCCATGGTTGGACTATCACAATGTACTCTACATGGGCTGCCCTTGAGATCATTTGGAAACTACATCTGGTCCAGAATGCAATGGCATGGAGAATGTTGGCCATGCCTTGGTATGCCCAGTAGATACCATTTATCTGCAAACTGTCCTGGTTGCCCATGGACTCTCAGGTTCAATTTAAGCTGCTGGTTATCACCTAAAAACCTTTTAATGGTATAGGGCCAGGTTATTTGAAGAACCACCTATTTCACATGGTTTCTGCCTGTTGGCATAATTGGTCCATTTTGAGTTTCTTTGATCAAGCAATGCCATCTATTGAGGTCCAGGAAGTGTGCCTTCTCTGTCATAGCACCTGCCCTCCAGCATGATATCCCCCTAGAGTTCCCACCCTGAAGATGTTCCAGGCCTCTTAAAAAATTGACTGTTCTCCCAAACCTTGCGGTAGGGTGGTTTGTGGCATATGGAATGTGGTTTCTCAAAATATACATGATCTTTTTTCCTTATTGTTTTCAATCTTTTTAAAGTGTGAGCTGCCCAGGGTCATTCTGGAATTGTGCAGCCTCTAAATTAATTATAGACAGACAGACATATACAGCATGTTTAATGAAGATGGGTTTTTGACTCGTTCTTTAGGTGTTGGGGAGAGGGAATATTTACTTCATTTCATTACATTTACTTCAAAACTGTAAAACTTCAGCTACCTTTGCTGGCCTTTCTGCTTCTTCAGCTGAAAGGGGAACTTGACTTTTACTCCACAGTTTTTATCTGATGGCTGCTCTGAAAAGTGAGGCCAGCAATTGTAGATGGATTCCCAATGCCCATATTCTGTTAACCCCACATGCTGTAGGCCATCTGAGGAGAACAAGAGTACAGCTTTGTTCTCTGCTAAAACCTCCAGCAATGATAAGAACCAGAATCTCCTTCTCGCTTGAGAATTTATGCCATGCCTTGAGGCACATTGCTAAAAGATTATGTCATGATAGCAACAAATCTCTTCTGAGCTGTTTTGTTCATCTAGGATTCTGTAATTAATTAGATGATACATGAGAAGAGGTTTTACTTAATACTACCAGCTGGATACATCTTGACCTTGATATTTGAATGATTAAAAAAATAGATTGATTGTTCTAACAAGGTTTACTGATAAAAGTTTTGAGTTAATTTAATTTAATGAAATTCCATTTATCCCAGGCAGCCTTAGAGAAGTCAGTCTGGATTCTTCATCCGTAAAGATGGTATGAGTGACCTCATACCATTTTTTAAAAGAAAAAGAGCAAAGATAAAGGATCATTTATCAACAACAAATGATTTACTAATGGCAGTAAATTTAAAACTGTATTCCCAAATACACCTATAATAGTTACTGTTCATAGAACTCAACAAAGCTTATTTCTCAACCACAAGAATGCTATTTAGAATTTGTGCCATAAAAAGATTGATTCAAGCAGTGTCCACTTAACCCGATGTGTTTCACTTAGATACACCATTGGCTGATATGTTTAGAATGGCTTTGCATTGTACTGGCTTGTGAAAAATGCTGGCTTCCTTCTAGAATTTCAGGTCTCCCAGTCATAAATCAGGTGCATGAAAGAGATCCTTTTTCACAGCCTTTATGTCTCAGTCCTGTCCCCAAAGGGACAACTTTATAGGGTGAGAACATAGTACTGTCTCACAGCATACTCAGGCCTGTCTGATGGGATGGACAAGGCTGCCTTTTGTAATGTAGGTATTTGTTCCATGAGATCTGCAACAATAGGGTTGGGATTAATTTCTCTTTCAATTTCTCATTCTTCCTGGTTTTTAGCCACTGATTTGTTTTGGTTTTGTCTACCAGCAGCCTTTGACCTTTATGCAAAGCCTGGTAATAATAGGACATTAACACTGTTGAATCCCAAGAAATCTTTTTATCAATGGAGGCTACGTGTTCCATCTGAGTATGTTGTGAGATTGGTAGTTGTAACCTCATATGATGTGGTTCCTGGGAGTTGTGCATCTCACAGGTTATCTGCATATGATTTCCTTCTTCCTCTGCAGAACAAGATCATTACCAGGTAGGAAATACATTAAAAATATTTTTGAATAGGACACAATACAAAGACAAATCCTATATTTGTGTAATGTGCAGCTCAGTGATAGAATGCTGAAGGACAGACAGTCAGACTCTGACGAGTGCCGGTTAAGGGTTCTTAGAGAGAATTCTTGGGTGGCAATAGATTTCCGCCTTAATTTCTAGAGCAAGCAATCAGCTTGCTATTGTACAAACTACATTTGCATACACCCCAGGATTTGTTGGTGGAGGGAAATTGGTGAATTAATAAGGGCTTAGCCAGCTAACTGGAAATTATAGGAATTTAAATTCAATATATAGAGAAGGTGCCAGATTATGAAGAACTGCTATATATTCTATAGGTATCTCATTGTACAAAATGTTTTTTGGTTCCAGCAAATATGTACAGAATTATATTTTATACTATGAAGGATTACTATGGAGGATTACTATGTAATATTGTCTACTAGGATGAAAAGTAAACTAAGTCACAAGCTGTTACTGTGTCCAAATTTGTATTTCAGGTGGTGTGGAATGTCAGGGGCCTGGAAACCTCCAGTTATGCGTTTAACTTCATCAAGTAATGTAATGTTGGTCACTTTTTCACTGGATCGACGACAAAAGAGTAATATATTGAAAGCATATTTCCAAGCTGTTCCTAAAATTGGTATGTAGTTGCCATAACTTCTAATAGTAGACCTCAGGGATTGTTTGTACCCTGATGTTTATTAATTACTTTTGATGGTCCACCCAAAATTGTGAACTATGTTTTTGTTTGTTTTGTTTATGACATCTTGAATGGGTGTACCATATTAGTACATTGCCCTTACTCCTAGTTGGTGAGATGTGATCAGCACTATGGTGGATTGTAATGCAGTCTATAGATTAGTGATACTAGGTTGCATAAAATTGAACTTTGGTTAAGTGTGTGGCATACTGGGCCAAATATGCCAAAGCTGACTGCTAATGTCCTTTCCATTGGCATGGAATGCTGCACATGGCACAGATACAACTAAGGTTGTTAATCTAGTCTACAACTTCTCTATCTTACTAAAAAGAGTTTTATGAAGACTTCAAGTGACTAAAGCTGTGATGTTTGCAGAGTTCAGTAGCTATGGGCCAATCTGATGACGACCATGACATATGGAAGATTGCAACTCGGAATGTAAGAGGAGCAAATAATATAGAACGTGCACTAATTAATTAATTAAATAAATAAATAAATGAAAAAATGTAGATACATATCTGTGAAACCAAAAGAATGGAACAGGATAGAGTTGATTACATGTAGGAAAATGTAGGTTTAATTATGAATTAAAGGACATAAAGTGTTTGTCAGAAAGTAAAAATTGGTGCTATATATAGGTATTGCAGGTAGGCATGAAAGCAGGAATCTATAAGTAGATAATAGTTTAATAATTAATATGATCCAGGGGAAAATATTCTAGATGATAATATTGGGTGAGAATGAGATGAAAGAGAACATAAAAAGTGATGGGATCATTTGGAGACCCAAACATGAATGGAAAAGTTGACTTTGGTGAGTATCTGCTTAGAAAAAGCTTTATCTGTTTCATATATGTAATTTGAGCATATGCCTATTCATACGTACAGTATACATGGCAAAGCCAGTTTGGTCTAGTGGGTAAGGCAACAGGCTAGAAACCAGGAGTCTGTGAGTTCTAGTCCCGCCTTAGGCATGGAAGCCGGCTGGGTGACCTTGGGCCAGTCGCTCTCTCTCAGCCCAACTCACCTCACAGGGTGGTTGTTGTGGGGAAAATAGGAGGAGGAAGGAGTATTAGGTATGTTTGCCACATTGAGTTATTTATAAAAATAATAATAAAGGCGGGGTAGAAAATAAATTTTAAAAAAGGAATGAATATAAATCTAAAAGCATGAGTGCTTTGATCGCTCATGATGAAAGACTGAGAAAAATAGTCTTATTATTAAAAATAGAAGGATACATGGGTGTTGTTAGGGTATGTATGTAGAACACACTGTTTCTTTGGTAGCATCAAGAGTATATCATGGGGGAAAAGGAATGTGGAAAAAAAAGGAAGGAAATGAAAACAATCTGCAATAAGGTAACTGCAGGAAGAAAGTACAAATTGTTCTGAAAAAGTATTAGAAGATGGATTAATCTCCAACAGAAGTGAAAAATGGCATGGAAGCTGTCTGAAATAGAGTGAAAAGGATTATATGACATGATGTCACAGAAATGTCTGGTGAAAAAAGATAAAGATGCGTAGTGGATGATAAAGTGAAAGAAGCTGCGGATAATTAAATAAATGTATATAAGAGAATAATCACCTTAAAAATGAAGATGATAGAAAGAAAAAGCTGAAAAGAATGCAGCCAAAAAGAGAATTGTTATAATTAAAAGAGACAGAGAAAATGTGAAGCAATTCTGATGCAGACTGAGTGCAATTAAAATAAAATTGATGAAATTTTGGGGGTGAAACTAAACTAAAGTGAGGGAATTCTAGAATGAATGTTTTTTATTCTTTTAATTTCTTTGCCCTACAACTTCTTACATCTTTTCTGTGCTTTGTGTTACATTGCAGATAAGAGGATTTCTAATGTTGAAAGGTAGATCTCATCTGCACATATAGAGGAATGTGCGTTGAAAAAAAAGAGCTAGTCTCTTTGGTTTCCATACTTTTCAAAACATGAACTGTTGTATTGCTTTTTCCCCCTTAGTTTGTGGTGGCTGGTATGTTTCCTGGAATGGGAGTGTAATTTCACCTTATTATCCCAGTTACTATCCACCGAATATTGACTGCCACTGGGTTATCAGGGTATGTACTCTTATATCCAGCAATGTATCATGTTTTAAAGATGTCAGAATTCTATGTTTAGTGTTTGTACCTGGCACTTAATGAGTTTTTGTAGTTCATTTGACATCTGTGAAAATTCTAACATTAATTTTCTTTACAAAAATACCTCTTGGCTTCACAGTGCTCCCATAGGCTGGGTTAGAAAATAAAATAGGTGGGTGACTACAGCCTAGAGCAGAGCTTTCCAAACTTTTCATGTTGGTGACACACTTTTTAGACATGCATCATTTTGCGACACACTCTTACAGCAGGGCATCATTTCGCGACACACTCTTACAGCAGGGCACAAGGCAG
Organism: Charina bottae; assembly: GCA_023362775.1. Lineage (NCBI taxonomy): Eukaryota > Metazoa > Chordata > Lepidosauria > Squamata > Charinaidae > Charina > Charina bottae. The sequence continues at coordinate 91,121,767 of JALMGJ010000004.1, read as the reverse complement.
GCACTAGGACCTGCGCGGAATCACAGCAGGTTTGGAGGCAGCAAGGCACAAGGCAGGCACTAGGACCTGTGCGGAATCACAGCAGGTTTGGAGGCAGCAAGGCACAAGGCAGGCACTAGGCCCTGCGCGGAATCACAGCAGGTTTGGAGGCAGCAAGGCACAAGGCAGGCACTAGGACCTGCGTGGAATCACAGCAGGTTTGGAGGCAGCAAGGCACAAGGCAGGCACTAGGACCTGCGCGGAATCACAGCAGGTTTGGAGGCAGCAAGGCACAAGGCAGGCACCAGGACCTGTGTGGAATCCTGGCAGGGCTCAGAGGCAGCAGCCGCCGCGACACACCCAGACACTGCAGCCGACACACCAACGTGTCCCGACACACAGTTTGGAAAGCTCTGGCCTAGAGCTTTATTTGGAATGTGGCCAGGTGCCCGGGTGGGTGTGGGGTGTGGGATTAAGGTTAGCAGGGATGGTAAGAAGCACCCTGAGAGGTTGGAAGGAAGGGGGAAGGGAAGCCTAAAGGGACACTAGCCATGCAAATCCTACAACCATTACATAAATATGCAAAACCTTCTCATTCTGTTATGGTGGTCTTTTGTAAAAGTGTCTACCACATGCTCCTAAATGTGCCCTCCAGCCTAAGTAGGTAGCTTAGAATCTTTGTTCACCTATTACAAACTATAAATCATTGGCTTCAGTCTAGCTCTTGTACTATCAATCATTATTTGCTCTTGTGCTATCAAACATTACCCTTAGGTTCTTTACTCATTTTTATTAAAAACAAACATTCTGCAAAATGCATATTCAAATACACATATTAATGGGCAACAGTTTCCAAGCAGTGAGTTAGTTTCAAAGTTTTAGTCTGAGAGATAGTATATTTTGACCATTAAGTCTTAATAAAAAGTACAGCAAACTACATCTGAGTTCTATCAAGGTGGTATATGAACAAGTGTGTGTGTGTGTGTGTGTGTGTGTGTTCAAATCATGATTATTTACATCAAATTCTATATATTTTAGATGTTTAAAATATCATTTACAAAGAATCATACTATCTGCTTGTCATGGATTTTAAAGAAAATACAGTAGCTGATTGGAAGGCAAACCCATCCCAAGAAAGAAATAAAGACCTTAATACATGGGTATGCACATCATGCTAATTAAATGACAACTAACCATATTACGGCTTAGTGTTATATATGAACCAACTCTTTGCCTAACTACTGTTCAATTTATTGTACTGTGATACAAACTGCACAGTACCTGACACGGACTGATGCATAGCCCAAATAAATATCACTTTGTAGTATTTGTATTCTTGCCTAGTGGCAAGGAAATCTACTTTAAAATGGTAATTGCTTCTTACAACAAATGTTGAAAAAAATGATATGAATGGCTGTGTCATTTGATGGATGCTGTTTCTGGAATGCATGGGTGAATGCATGAGTGGAGATACTCTACAAACCTATGCTCACCAAAAGAAACACCAGCCTCAATCTTGTATCCAGGTACCAGGTAGTAAGTCCCACTGATGTCAATGAGATTCTTAGTAAACTGGCATAGGATTGCAATGCACTGGCTCCTCTGAAGTGTAGAAATTATTGGAGTATAAACCTTACAACAGATGTAGTTTTCAAACTTCTGATTTTTAAATTCTTATTTTCTTTTTTTTTAAAATATTAGGCCCCACTCCCTGGATATAGACTGATGTTAAAAATTATTGTAATACAAATTCAGGAACAATCTCCTGGATCCAAGAAATGTGATAAAGATTGGCTGGCAATTGATGGAGTGAGGTGAGCTAAAACCTATTGTGAACCCCCCATTTCATACATTACTTTTACTGCTTTTCATTAAGTATTTAAAAAGAAAACAAAGGAAATAATCGACCATTTTTCAAATTATCTTCTTGTGTGGGGCCCTTAGAATAATAAAAGAAAGAAACAAATAAACAAGCCTAAAAACAAAATAAAACAGGAAACATGACTTCTCTGAATTAAGCTACATTTACATTGTTATCACCCTGTTCTATGGAATTATTAAAAATTAAGAATTCAGTTGTGTTTTACTCAATTAAATAAAATTATCAGGCAGTGGAGGTGTTCTCATGGATGTTCCCCACTCCTGCTTTATTGGGAAGTTGCTCGCACACATGGATCGTTTTCAGTGCCTCTGCCACCCTCACTTGCAGATCAGGCACTGCAGCTGATCCATGGAGTGGGTAGTGGGTAGGGTTAGGGGGAACTCTTGGAGTTCCAGAACAGAGTTCAGTGGGGAACCCTTGCCGCTAACAGATTGTGTTGCATGAGCATACCTTGCTGAGTAACCTGTATTCATTCAGGGCTTTTCTTCCTGCATATCTTGACCTGTATGTATGTATGTTCTGATGGACAGGCTACCTCTTTGGATAGTCCCAAGAGATAAGTCCCTGACATGCCAGTACAAAAAGTGGTCAATAGAATTTGGGCAGATCCCAGCCCCTGCCATGTCATCACAATGGTCCCCACCAAAGTAGTACACATTGAGCAAGGCTCGAGCAGTTCATGAGGCATCCTTGAGCTGAAGTTAGGGAAATGTCTGGCTGTATGTCCCTGAACCAGGAGATGTCAAAATGGCAAGCCATAACAAATACAAGAGTAAATATAACAATTGGTTAGCTCTGTTAAAATTATGTATCTGCAATTTTACTTCAGATATATCCTTTTCAGATATTGCAAAGCTATTGCGGAAGAAAACAGGATCAAGGAATATGGTTATTCCATTTCAATCAGCTTCCATTCTGATGAACTGGTCACACACAGAGGTTTTTATATAGAATTCAGAGCTTTCAGCCATACAGATCGTAAGTGTTACTTGCATGTTATTAACAAAGGATTGCAGCTTTGTGGAACTGTTTAAAGGCTTATTAAATGTAATGTTTGTGTATTATTATTAATTTATTATATTAATTACTATTAACTCATGATTAATAAGTTTAAAGGCTTATACTGTAACTCATATTGTTATTTCTCCTCTTATGAAAACTGCTCACAGAATTCTATGCTTTTGGGATGTAAAAGATAAAGAACAAGTTTGAAAATTAAGCCTTTTGCCATTCTTAATTCCTTAAGAAGGTTGAGAAACTTCCTTTCTTATTCAAAACTTCCTTTCTTATTTGGAACGTTTAGAAGCCATTTAAAAAATGGGGGGAAAATGAAAACATCTCACAGATATATAAAAATCATATTCTGCACAGCAAGCATCGTTCCATGATTGGACTGATCTTTTATACAGTGTTTTTCACAACTGCAATAGCCTGAAACATTATGTTCTTTTAGCTTGTCCTAGGCAATTTAAATGTTCTGACCGAACATGCATTCCTTTAAATAGTAAATGTGATGGGTGGAATGACTGCACAGATGGAAGTGATGAAGTGGATTGTGGTAAGTTGTTTATAAGCGAATTATTTAACATTTTAAATGTTTCTTGGGATTTGCTAGAAAGAGGATAATTACATTCCATGGTAAATCTGTAAACATTTACTTATTAAAATAGTTGATAATATTTGGTTTTGTCAAATATTGCCCAGCCTAGGATTGTGGTAAGTTGTTTATAAGCAAATTATTTAACATTTTAAATGTTTCTTGGGATTTGCTAGAAAGAGGATAATTACATTCCATGGTAAATCTGTAAACATTTACTTATTAAAATAGTTGATAATCTTTGGTTTTGTCAAATATTGCCCAGCCATGTGGCAGTAACTAGCTAGCCTTGATCACAGAAACTAATCAGAGTCGTTTCTGGTCAGCATTTGGATGGGAGACATCAAAAAATGCGAAGCTGTTGGCTAGGCTGGGATGTAAAAAAAACAAAAACAACTCCCTGAAGAAGGGAATATGCTTTCTGGAGATATTTACTACCAAGTGCTACAGTTTTGACTGTGTTAATGCTTCTTTAGGTTGCAATACAGTGCAGTTAAATTGTAGTCATGCGAAGTGTAAACATCATTCCCAGTCTTGTAAAGAAGACAACAGCTGCAAGAATGAAAGCCAGGAAGGGGAGGAAGACAGCTGCTGTAAGTATGCTTTAAACTAATTTTGGATTGGAGGCAGGAATTGAAAGGGTAATGCATAACTTGTAAGAAAATAATGCAATATCTTCAACATATTCACTTAAACCTTCCTGAGTATTATTTGTTGTCTGTTAGGATATGTAATAGTAATATATAACGTTAATTTCAGAAACATTTAAAGTCTGTGTCCCATTTCTTTAATTCTCTTATAACTGATATTTTGCTGCTTTAATGGAGAATGAAGGGTCTAGAATTTATGAAGGCTACAGAGGAGACCACGTTGCCCAAAGCACATTTTTTTAAATTTATTTATTTATTTATTAGCTGCCCAACTCCAATGGATATTAGGTAAATGGGAGGGTGGCCATGCCTCTAACGTTACAGAAGATAATCCTCTGTTAACAGGTCCCATAAGCATCTGTGAGCATTATGTGCATTCATGCACAGAGAAGCCTGAGTGAAGATACTGGGTATTTAAACTCAGAATCACATCAAGCACTCCAATGATAGAACTGGATTTATACTACTGCCCATTTTCACATGTACAGTACCTAGGTTATATAAAATCCTGTGCTTACCCAAACAGAAGGATGCCATTATAATGTCATTTTGTAAAACACTAATTACATAGCCTATCTGAGAAACTATAAGTATGGACCAGTCACCATCTCTCAACCCAACCTACCTCACAGGGTGGGGAAAAATGTGAGGAGAGAGTGCTATATATACCACCTTAAGCCCCTGGTGGAAATTGAAACTACAAAAAGAATCAAAGACACTGACATTTTTTTTCACCTGTTGTTGCATCTTTTCAGCCTATAAAAGATGTCTGCCTCATTCATATAAATGTCTGAATGGGAAATGTCCCATAAAATTAAATCCAGAATGTGACGGCATAAGAGACTGTACAGATGGATTTGACGAAATGAATTGCGGTATGTAATTAACATGTGAATAGCTGAAGTGAGCTGTAATCCTGAGTGTGTTTCTGCATTTATTTTGGGATGCAAATCAAAGTCTTCCTTTGCTCAGAATTACATTGCACAATTCATTGAGAATAATCAGCATCTCTCTTTTAGCATGTGGAAGGAGTCAGATAAAGAAATTCAGAATTGTTGGTGGTGAAGATGCAAAGCCTGGAAAGTGGCCTTGGCAAGCAAGCTTGCAAGTGGGAACATCTGGTCATATATGTGGTGCATCTGTAATTTCAAATCGGTGGTTGGTATCAGCTGCACATTGCTTTCAGGACTCTGAGTCTATAAGGTATGCATTATGTAATGCAAAGCATGTATTACTGAGAACAGTCAGACTATTGTATTGTGTTTGTTTAGCTACTGTTTAGCTCATAGATATCTCCATTCATGTCCACCTATTCCCTGCCTCACTCTTTATTTTAAATTCAAACAAAATTAAAAGGAAGTGCTGCAGAGCAAAATATCAACTTCCCAAAACTTCTCTATTTCCAAGAATCCTCTTGGTCTGCAGATAGATTCCATAGACCATAGCTTTCCAAACTGTGTGTCGGGACACATTAGTGTGTCAGCTGCAGTGTCTGGGTGTGTCTCAGCTGCTGCTGCTGCCTCTGAGCTCTTCTAGGATTCCACGCAGGTCCTAGTGCCTGCCTTGTTCCTTGCTGTCTCCAAACCTGCTGTGATTCCGCACAGGTCCTAGTGCCTGCCTTGTTCCCTGCTGTAAGAGTGTGTCGCGAAATGATGCCTTGCTGTAAGAGTGTGTCACGAAATGATGCATGTCTAAAAAGTGTGTCACCAACATGAAAAGTTTGGAAAGCTCTGCCATAGACATTCTTAGAAAATTTAAATGGTGAATGGAGACTCTGTTTGTATATGTGCCAATCTGCCAAGAACAAAACGGCCAAAGTAAATTGGGGGTTGATAAGAAATATTGTAGGGAACTAAACTGGCAAAGAAAAACCTTACCTGTTGCTATATGAAAATCTGGTGGTTTGTGTAGCCAACCGAATGTGTATGAAGTCCTATAAGAAGCTCTATAATGTAAAATATGCTTACTGGCTCAAAAAGATTTGGATCCTCAATTTATAGCCCAACATAACATTATATACATCATGAATAAATTGCATGGCTTCTGTGGATCCTTCCTTTGAGACCTATCATACTTCTTGATTTTATTATTTTTTAAAAGAAAGAGACTATTAATTATATATATTTTTAAAAAATCTGCCATATCTCAAAGCAAGAACTTTTAGGGAAAAAATTTGGCTTGCTGCAGCCCAAATACTTTGTTTGGAAGTGTGCATAACTGACCAGAAAATAAAAGAAAGACAAGTGAGGAATGGTAGAGAGCACACTGCAGGTCTAAAGGAGGTGACAGCCTGCTTTCTGGTAAGGCAGCCTAGTTATAAACAGGCAATTTAATCCAACACCATGAGCAGTACTCACAGTATATGTTCAATATTCCAATATACTTTCTGACCCGAAAAAGTCAATGGTATCCATGCTGTGTAAGTTTTTGGAGGCTGAATTACTTAAAATACAACCTGTCAAAAAGCATGACTAGGCTGCATTCCCAAACTCACTAAAAGCTGGGAGCGAACCCTACAGAATTGAAAGGAACTTTTTTCTGCGTAGATATGTATAGGATTCAAATGACAGCTGTCTTTTTAACTTTAATGGACTAACTAAAAATGCATCAGAGACACAGATATATCAAGAAACCAAGATGGTATATAGGTCACAATACAATAATAGCAGTTACTTTGTAGAAGTCAATCAATTTATTATTCCAGAGGGTGTAGATAAACAAATTTCAGGCACACAACAGCAATCTCTGAGTGAGATGGGCAGTGAATAAATTTTATACATATACGTATACGTACAGTATACATATACAAAATTTTTATCTATCTATATCTCTCATCTATATCTATCTCTATCATCTGTCTATTATCTATCTATCAGATTTATATGGTTTCTCGTCTTGTAAAACACAACTCTGGCAGTTCACAACAATAATGAAACCACAAACAGTAAAAAGAAGAAAAATTATTAAAACCAGGTGCCTAACCCATCATCTCCATCTATTCATCTATACCAGTGTTTCTCAACCTTGGCAACTTTAAGATATCTGGACTTCAACTCTGGCTGGGGAATTCTGGGAGTTGAAGTCCACATATTTTAAAGTTGCTAAGGTTGAGAAACTCTGTTCTATACAATCCCCGGGCTCCAACCTTACTATCCCAGAGCCTGGTAGAAAAGCCAGCCCTCTACAGCTTTCTGGAAGGCTAAAAGGGTGAGGGCCTGATGGATCCCAGGGGAGGATGTTCCACAGGGCAGGGAAACACTACAGAAAAGGCAGGTTTCTTAGGTTCCCCAAGGAACCTGGAGCATGCCCACTCTGTCCAATCTGGTGGAACAGGCAGATACCCTCAGAGAGAGAAGGTCCTACAAATAACCTGGCCATGTGCCCTACAGGGATTTCAAAGTAATAACTAGAACCTTGAATTGCATCCAGAAAGAAACTGGAAGCCACAGCAGCTCGTGCAGCAAAATTATAACATGGACAAACCGAGGGATGCCCAGAACAGCAAGCTACAGCGTTCTGAACCAGTTTTAACTTCCAGGTGGTCTTCAAGGTGTTTCTTTGTTTACGTATTTATTTGTAATATACAGCACTTCCTATTATAACTCAAGGTTAAAGCATCATCTTGATCAATCATACACATGAGCAAATGGTCTGGATCTTTGGATCCCCTGGCCAGCTTAGAAAGAGCGTTTTAAACCTTAGAGAGCCATTACCAGTCCATGCAGACAACACTGACTAGGCAGAGCCATGGTCAAATAATATCCTATGTTCCTAAATTGGAAATGTGTCTTTCCATGTAAGCAGTTTTACTTTTCAAGAGTTTTGAGTGACTTTATAGAATACTGTATCTTTTACAATATATACTCCCCAGTAGGGGCTGCTAAATTATCTGAATTTAGTAGTAGTATTTTGTAGTATTTATTGATCTGAATTACTATTGTGCTGTCAAGGCTGTACAATCCGAACTTTAGGGCTACATGTGGCCCCTTAAAGTCTTGGGTACAATTCCCAGGACCTTTCCAAAAGTTGCTTCCAAAGAAGAAAATTATTATGTGCACAGGGAATAACCATGGTAAACATACAATTTAATTAATATCAAATTTAGCTTTTTTTTTTATTCCATGGTCCTGACCATTTCTTTTAATGTACCCCTGAAAAAAGAATACAAGGTAAGGTGCACCTTCAAATCCCCAACCTTGCACCTTCTACTTTAATCTGATGGATTTATTTTGTGACCATTATATTGTTTAGGTTCAGTTCATTAAAAACAATCTTTTACAATTTCTGCCGAATTGGTATAGGAAAAATACTAGGAGAATTACTATCTTTGTTTTTCAGATACTCCATAGCATCCAGCTGGACAGCATATATGGGTATAAAAATCATAAACAAATACAGCAATAATCAAGCAGTAATGAGATCAATCAAAAGGATAATAGTCCATCCAAATTATGACCAATACATCTCAGATTATGACATTGCACTCTTGGAAATGGAGGCACCAGTATTTTTCACTGAGCTGGTACAGCCCATATGTTTACTGAGCAGTCCTAGAGTATTTATTTATGGAACTGTCTGCTATGTAACTGGCTGGGGAGCAGTAAAAGAAAATAGTATGTTCAAATTGCAAGTATCCCTAATCTGTTGTACCTTTTTGTGAATTGTAACTGTCAGCTGCGTTGGAAATCAATTTTAGTTAAAATGTTATGGATATAATTAAACTTAATTTAATCCTAATTTAATAGGATTAAGGAAAATCTGTTGCAATTCTGAAAACATATCTTTAGTGGCAAAAGATTGAGCTCTTTAATTTCATAATGTTCTTAGCATTAAATTACTTATTTATTTATTATTTTATTATTCAGATTTATCACCGTCCATCTCTACAGCAGTAGACTCTGGGCGGTTTACAATAATATTATAAAAAAATTAAAACCTATACATCTAAAATACACTATAATAATAAATAGAAAAATCCAGAAGATGGTGAGATCTTAAAAGGAGGGTATTACTAAGCTAACCACCCCCAGGAGGAACTATTATTTCCTTCGTTCCAAGCAAGGCGGCAGAACCAGGTCTTTAAAGACTTCCTGAAGGCCAGGAGCGAGGGCGCCCGCCTCACCTCTGGGGGCAAGATATTCCACAGGGCGGGTGCTATTGCAGAGAAGGCATGCCTCCTGGACCCTGCTAGATGGAATTCTTTTGTTGATGGGGTCCGAAGCATGCCCTCCCTGCATGACTGGGTGGGGTGGGTAGATGTGGTTGGGATGAGACGGTCCCTCAGGTACCCTGGTCCCATGCCATGTAGAGCTTTAAAGGTGATAACCAACACCTTGAATTGGACCCGGAAGCAAACTGGTACCCAATGCAGCTCACAGAGCAGTGGTGTTACATGTGCTGATCTTATAGCACCCATGACTACCCGTGCAGCTGCATTCTGGACCAGCTGAAGCTTCCGGATACTCTTCAAGGGTAGCCCCTTGTAGAGTGCGTTGCAGTAATCTATATGGGAGATGACAAGGGCATGAGTGACTGTTCGGAGGTCCTCTCGGTCCATTGATACTTATGCTAGTGAGAAGGCAAATCTTTAAATTTGAAGAAACATACAACTTTATTTATATTTAATTTATTTAATGCACCAATTGCTATGCAAACTACTATAAGGGAACATACATACAACATATGAGCTAGTAAAATTTCAAGGGTATAGACCAGATCTTGAGAGATTTTAAATTGCAATTTATGTTACAAAAATATGTTATAATTAAACAAACTGTAATTTCACACCGGGGGAGTGAAGTGAGGACCATCAACCACTTTCAAATGTCTTCTGGATCACAATGATTTGTATCAGTGATCTATTATCCACTCCATCCCTGTTGTTGTTGTTGTTGTTGTTGTTGTTGTTGTTGTTGTTTTTAATTGGTACAGATGGCAATCTAACTTTCAGATGAATTAAAAAATGGTTAATGTTCCTGACCTTTTGGAATCCTCCATTTTGGGTCCTACCACTGTATTAACACACACTGGACATATCTTGGACCCTTCTGCTTTCTTTCAGCAGATGGCTTTATTCCCATGTTAATTTATACCAGCTATAACTTGCAGATATGAGGATTACATAGCAAATGGTATACTTGACTTACACAATGTTTCTATCAATTTAGGTCAGCTTACAAAAATACTGCAGGAAGCCAAAGTAAAAATCATCAACCAAAATGTTTGCAGCAAACTTTATGATTATCTAATTACATCCCAAATGCTATGTGCTGGGAACCTTAACGGTGGTATTGATGCATGTCAGGTAAAGCCAAAAACAAAACTGTAAAAAGAAAACATGATTTATATGACTTCCTTTTCAAATGAAATGTATAATCAAATAATACTTTTCATATGTCTTTTTTGTAAGGAAGAGAAGACAGTATAGGTCCTGTGATTTGTCTGTTAGTAATATTTGCATAAAATGTATGTATTATTAGAAGTTAAAAGGTGCTGAATAAGGCCTGGAGTATTATGTTAGTAAATATACATAATTAAATAATATTTTACTAATTTCTTTTCACAAAATGAGGATAAACGCAGAGACTGTTCCCAGTTAAATATAAGATTTTGGTCATTGTTTATAGAAATGAATAAAATATTATACATCAGAAAGAGGGAAGCTTTTGCAATCTCAGTGTTTAAAATAGTACAGTAAGTCATCTGGATCAATAGTTTTATTATGCACCGCGCAGACTACCTTTGAAATGCTGTGTCCAATTCCGAACACAACATTTTGAGATCAGCACTAAGAAGCTGGACTGCATGTGGAAAAAACAACAACCGAGATTGTGAACAGCTAGGAACCAAATCAAATGAGGAATGGTTGAAAGACCTGTGTTTGTTAATCCTGGTTGAGAGGAGAAGAGGTGAAAAGAGATGGTCTTCAAAGATCTGAAAAGCAATCATACCAAAAATGAACCAGGGGGTTGGTTTGTTTCTTACTTTCTGTTGTTCCAAAAGCCAGTGCAGAGCTAATGGATGAAAATAGCAGAGAAGTGGGAATTTTTAAGCTAAACTTTATAAACATTGCATACTGTGTAATGCTGAGAGCAGTTTAGTAAAACAGGCTGCCTATGAAACAGGCTGTTCTTGGCTAGACTTATCTGTCAGAAATGCTGTAGGGTATCCTGCGTTGTGCAGGAAGCTGGACTAGATAATCATCAGTAGGATTTCCCATTCTGACTCTGTATTATATTCTATAATATAAAACTAAATGTCAGTATGCCTAAGAGATGTAATGAAACTTTTTTCTTCTAATAGCAAGACTTCTGACTTTCCTTTTAGGGTGATTCTGGAGGTCCATTAGCCTGTTTGGGAAAAGGAAACAGATGGTACCTTACAGGCATTGTCAGCTGGGGTGAAGGATGTGCTCGAAGGAACCGCCCTGGGGTGTATACTAAGGTCACAGCGTTTTATGACTGGATCCGTCAGTACATAAATTAACAGATGGCTGAAGAGAAAGCTAAAAGCACCCATATACCCTTTAATTATTATGTACAAAATAGTACAAAAACTCTATAATAACTATTTTTAAAAAAAGCAATTTAGATTTTTTTTTGCTTAAAAAACCCCTACTTTTTGCACTAAATAATTATTTAATTAAAATGTGTAATTTCACTATCTGGATTTTCATGGTTTTTCATCAGCAAGTATGGGAAAAGGGAGTAGCATTTTGATCAATATTTCTTGGTTTGATTTGTCTTCTGATTTTCATTTATTTTCATCTTGTTTTTGATGTTTGCTATTAAGATGCGTACCAGTTGTCTTTGACAGGGATTACCTATTTTTGAGATGTATATAGACATTTGGAAAATGTAATTATGCTGAAAATAACTATCAGTTTCTTCTTTGGAATGGATGCTGGATGCTGTTGACATCTCAACTGTCTTTTTCAGTCAGAGTTCCTGTTGGATCTAGCAGGCTTGAACCTTGTTTCCCTTAATTCCCTAGGAGATTTTCTTGTCATTTCTCTATCCCACATTGCATGCTGGTAATATGAGAATGTTAACTGCAGTACAGATAATGAATTGGACTGAAACTCATAGAAATTGGAGCAATAGCTTCAAAAGCCTACCCATGTATATATCTGCATCAATAATTTATGTTTCTTATATACAGAAGGTTGCTAAATAAATGGTACTTGTCTGATGAGTGCATCAACCCACATTTTTTCTGAAGCAGTTCACATGACCTAGCTGCTGTTCTGATAAATATCATATGTCTATGACCAATAAACAGAAGAATGTGTGACTATATTTCAGGGTGATCCAAATGGCAAACCACAAATATGCAGAAGCTAAGCAAATCTGAATAGCCAGTGACTGGAGATGAGACTGTTTAGGAATTCCTAAATAAGTTGCTTTGAGTTACATGTCTATGAAGGTTCTCAGTCATCCAGGTGGAATTGTCTGTAGCTTGAATCATGTCAACTGGATTTCTATTTTCTCAGCGTTTCCACTGAGAAAATAGAAATCCATTTGAGTTACATAATCACAACTAGATAGGCTATAAATGATTTTTTGCCGCAGCAGCATTTTGCCATGATCTTAAGCTATTGTTCCTCTCTTTGTCTCTCATGGGGCACTTCATATTTGAAAATGAAAATGAAAATGAGCATGAACATTAACATATTTGGAAATACTTTGGACCTCATGTAAACACAGCATCTTCTTGCAATCCATTAAAGCATCATGACTTATTTCAAGCGTCCTTGAAGATTTAAACTTAATGAGTAGATAGCTTTTTTTTCCAGGTTTACCAGAAAGAAGTTGCATTGCTTTAATGGATCATAGAAAAGTGCTATGTTCATGAGAATTCCAAGACACTTCCTCTGAATCATTTTTGAAGCAGGGTATAGCTTTAGCATCTGTATAGAAAATATTTTTTTAAGAAGTCATCAATAGCTTTGAGGAAGGAGGGAAAGGAAGGAAGGAAGGAAGGAAGGAAGGAAGGAAGGAAGGAAGGAAGGAAGGAAGGAAGGAAGGAAGGAAGGAAGGGCAACTGTTATTTTAAAACAAAAGATACATATTGGCAAAAATGAGATTAAAAGTAATAAAAGGAATATCAAATCAGTGACTGACCTGAGAGTCTATTTTTTCAAAACACATAAAGGTGTCATGTACCAGATAATTCTTATCCTAAAGTTAGGATTGTTATGTTAACTTCTGCAAAGCTTTGTTCTTTCATTATTATCATTCTGTTGGCTGTTAAATGCAACTATTACTATTTATGAATTCTTAGTTTCATACAGACACACACAGACCCATATACAGATCTTAGTTTCAACCAGGTGCCACTAATTCATACTTTTGTTCATAATTAAACTTCCAACTACAGTTCCATTCATGTATTTATCAACAGTTGCAGCTCTATCTGGAGCAGGAGGATCTTGCAAAAGTAACTCTTATGCTCTCATCACTATCACTATCTGGTTGGAGTACTGCAATATGCTACCTTCAAAGGCATCCCAGAATTTACAGTTGGAGCAAATTGCAGTTGCCCACATGTTAACTGGCATAAGGCACCAGCAGCAGATTATACCTATGCTGCACGTTGTACACTGGCTTTTCTTATGTTTCTGAATATAATCTGAAGTGTGTGTTTGACCAATAAAGCCATACATGGCTTAGTGCCAAAATGTCTGCAGGTCCATCTTTTTCAATCAGAATCAACATTCCTATATATACATCCTGATAAAAATGGCTGGTGGTCCCTTACTTCCATAAGATTCCCACGATTGAAGCTATGAGGCAGGGTTTCTACATCTTGGGCTCTGTATTAGGGAAGAGCCTTCCCTTCGAGGTTAGACTTGCCCTGACATTGATTGCCTTCTAGAAGCTGGTTAAGATGAACTCTTCTGGAGAGCTTTTTTCAACTGATTCCCTAGTTGATTAAATTGTATTTGCTCAGGTTTTAATTGATGTTGATTGTTTTTGTTACCATTATTGTGTACCATGGATGTTTTAATAACTTACCATAGGTGTTTCAGATTTTAGATCATGTTGTATAGCATCAAGAGCCTTTTGACTGCATTGTTAGATAAATTTAACAAACAAACAGCCTCCACTATATTCTACTCCATAAGCTCAGATCACCTTAATTCTAATCTATAACATTGTTCACCTTGGTTTCACATGCACAGATGTGTGTGTGTGTGTGTGTGTGTGTGTTTGAGTAGTATTGGTTATGTTTCGCACATGCCGCAAGAATGAGAAAAATTCTGTTACATTTCAATTATATCTCTATTTCACTCAATTTCTATGGCCATCCATCTTGCAAATATGACTCTAGTTGGGTAAACAAATTAAAAAAACTGTACAATAAATAAAATAAAGGGAAAAAAGGGAAAAAAAAACAATAAACAAGGGCCAAGGACAACCAATGTACTACAGCAACAAAACAAACCAGCAACTAACCCACTTGGGTTGACTAACTTCCCAACCCCCATCTGGGAAAAATAGCTTTGTCTTGACAGCTTTAAATCTGCCTTCCTTGAAGGGTCAGAGGCAGCCCAGGAGTTTGTGGCCACCATGACAGCCATGGACCTGTCAGAAGACATAAAGGGCCTGACATATATTGGAGACTATGGAGACTACTTGCTTAACCTGTTTTATGTCTCAGAGCAGATGTAACATGATTGAGATTGAGGGACATTACCATCAGTCCCATGTCATGACCAGATCATTCTGTGATTGCTTTGGAGCTGAGAGGTGCCATCAACTTCCACAGGGAGGAGGGACCTATTTGATTAGTCTACTTCAAATGCCTGATGGAACCATTTGGTTTTCAGAGGTTGTTTGGGGTGTTCCTGAAGCTCTGGTGGGCAGTTCTGCTGAGACTTAGTTGCCCACTGGAACAAGGGACCGTCTATTGTCTTGGATAGGATTGCACCTGAGTGGCCTGTCTCTGCTTATTTACCCAGGGAAACTCCTTCATTTACCAAGCAGCTCAAGGGGATGAAGCAGCAGAGGAGATACTTATACACTACTGGCAGAAAATGAAGAATCTGGGTGAACATGGATTAGATCTCATGTTTGCACCTATTTTGTGGTGATACGAGGTAAAACGTAAGTATTTATCTTCTCCTATAGTATGTATCTACTGTTTAAAGTAACCTGGATCCTATTGGGGAAATAGGCACAGGAAGAACATTTACTGGACCACTCTGAGGAATTTTCTAGGCAACTGGAAGATAAAATCAGTTGGATCTGTTCATAGTGTATGTGGTCAGATGCACATCCCGGTGAATTATATATAACAAAATAATTACTGCCAACGTCCAGCAAAGTAAAAACACAGGCACAATAACCAAATACAACAAAAACAGTGTATCAGTCATATAAAACTTAAAAATTAAGACTTAAAAACAGATTAAAAATTAAGACTTAAGAATCAGAGGAATGGAAAAATTGAATAGGACAATATAAAACATAAGATAAATTAGAAATACAATATAATAGAAGAGAAATAGAATAAAATAGAAGATAATTACAATAAAAGCAAAATATAATAAAAGAAAAGAGAAAAGAAAAGAAAAGAAAAGAAAAAAAAGAAAAGAAAAGAAAAGAAAAGAGAAAAGAAAAGAAAAGAAAAGAAAAGAAGGAGAAGAAGGTAAAGAAAGACATGACTTTATACTGTCATCACTCCATGATTAGGATCTCTTATCTCTTCTTATGGAAATTGCTGCAGATAGAAATTGAGCAACTCTGCTAGTGATGGGAGGGTTTAAATTTGCAGGAACTGCATCTCCTTAATAATAAATTTGTTCATTTTTAGGAACTGGTAACAATATGTTTGCATACTGTACATTGATGTAAAAAGGGCAACAGAAAAATACATGCAATAAGATCTCAGATTCATCCTGACCACAAAGACAACATCTCTCAGTGAATGGGGTCCTACTGTGCCTCTCATCAAGTACTGCTCTACAATGTGCTGGGCAAACAAAGTTGAATAACTACCTTGATGGTATAAAAAGTTTCCAAATTGGAACCCACTCCTGAAAGTGGACTACAGCACCCAAATCTGTCTGCTGTGCAACATTAAAGATTCTTTGACAGATTTTGTCTTTTGCTCTTTTTAAACCTAGGGCAACAGAGGGTTGATAAAAAGGCTGCAATTGATGGAGTCTTGAAGGTTAATAAAAGAACTCCAAGCAGCTAACGTTCAGAAATAAATTCAGTCTTCACACATTAGTTAGATGAAGAAAAATAGTGATAGCTTACATTTATTCAGTAGATCTGGATACAGGAAGATTCATAGTAGATCTGCGTGCAAGCGAGATGGAATGGATGAGAGCTGCATTGTGCAGCCCTCCTGCTTGCAGGTGTGCCCAAAGCGTAAGAAAATGGAGAATGAGAATCCCCCAAACCAAGAAGGAGGAGGAAGAGGAAATCAGGTGACTCATGGAACATCCCACAAGTACAGTAGAGATGTGTTTACTAGAAAGACCCCACATTATGCTTATGAGACAATGCTGAGTTGACTCCTGATAATCCCAACACCCCTTCTCAAGTTAGCATGTCTCAGAGTCCACAAGGTTCAAATTCTTCCGCAGTTCTTGGTAACTGCTCTTCGGCAATGGCTTCGTGAGAATGTCCGCAGTCATGTTCCTTGTGGGACAATAGTCTAGTCTGACTATTCCTTGCTCTTGCAAGTTTCTTACTGCATGATACTTAACATCAATGTGTTTAGTTCTCCCATTAATCCTTTCTGACTGTGAGAGCCTAATACAACTTTGGTTGTCTTCGCAGACCTGACTAGGGGTAGATTCCTCTATCCCCATGTCTTCAAGCAGTAGCTTGAGCCATGAAACCTCTTTGCATGTTTCTGCTGCTGACACATATTCCGCCTCTGTGGATGAATGTGCAACTGTATCTTTCTTATGGCTTCCCCAGCTTACTGCCCCACCCCCATAGAAAAGCACATGCCCACTAGTCGATTTATGGTCAGTAATGTCTTCTGCCCAATCTGCATCTGTAAACCCTACTAGTTTAGGATTGTCAGTGGCTGGTAGCTTTAGTTTTAGGTGTATAGTCCCCTTCAGGTACTTTCCCATCCGCTTAACACCAGTCCAGTCCAGTCCAGCATAAGAAAATGGAGAATGAGAATCCCCCAAACCAAGAAGGAGGAGGAAGAGGAAATCAGGTGACCCAGGTAACATCCCACAAGCACAGTAGAGATGCGTTTACTAGAAAGACCCCCCCTCATGGTTATGAGACAATGCTGAGTTGACTCCTGATAATTCCAACAGCAATAACACAGGTCAGCTGAGATAGTTTTCTTTCCAGCTTGATGAAAAGCCATCAAAGAGAATTGATGGAGTGAATGAACCAGGGTAAAGAGTTTAAGGCAAAAGGAAGATTAGCAAATGCAGAGTCTTGCTTCCAGTGAATCATACCTATTTCCATGTGGATTAAAGCATTCAAAACACAACATGGGATGGGGAAAAGTGCTTGTAAAAACCTAGATTGAACAATGTCCGAGGGGTTTGAATCAATGCATGCTCACAGCTGTACAACACACATCATTTGGGACATAGTTTTAGCTTTAAAAGTCTTCATGGTGGCAGGTATGCATCTCCCTCATTTAGAATTAAAAACAAAAAACAAAACCTAAGTTTGCCTGGCACTACTCTTAGCTTTGACAGAAATGGCTCTAATTTGTTCCCACCAAATTCTGGAGCCCTGAAAAATTACACCAACATATTTAAGAGCTGGAACTTGTTTAATTTTTTCCAATTTTGCCAACTAGGTCTTCCCATGAAAACCATAATTTTGGTCTTAAAGTCATTGATTGTAAATGCAATGAATTTAACAACTTTCTCCCAAGTAAGTGTCTGTAGGATCTTAGCCAAACTCATGCATGTCTTCTCAAGTGCCATTGAGCTTAAGTGACTGTGTCACATAAATGCAGGGAAGTAGTTAATAAAAGTTGTTGGTTGAATTTCAGAACTTCTTTTGGAAAAAAATCATTAAGTTATTGAGTTTGCCATTAAACAAAAAATGGCTTTTGGTCCAATCTGAACTTGTCTAATTTTAAGCTGCAGCCCCAGTGATCCTTGCTTCTAATTTTTATTTCTAATATTAAAGTTATCCCTTTTCAATGGTTTTGTTTCAGCCTAGCAAAGGAGTGAGCTTTCGTTCATCATTCCACTAAGGGCGGGTTGCTTCGGTTTAAATTACCTGCTCTGTAGAAGGCAGGCGAACCGGAAAATCCAGCCTTGCGCAACTTTGGAACGAAAGGTTACTTTCTCGACTCGATAGAAACAGCGGGGAGTTCCTGCCTTTCCTTATTGATTTTCCAGAGGCGTCTTGGAAAACGTTACGCGTTTTATTCGTTTTAAAATCATCCTGATTCATGGCAACACTGGAGCCCAACACTGTTTTTTGCTTTTGTTTTCTTCCACTTTCTCTATCAACGTAACCAACCCTGGACATGTAAAGGAAGTCGTTATTTTCCCGTTGACATAGCCTCTGATCTTGAAAAAGAAAAGAATCGGGAATGGACGCAGTGAACAGCCTCGTCCCCGCGCAAAATCAGCCGGGCATTGAGTTACGCCGAAAAGACGAAGAAAGAGAAGAAGGAAGAGAGCTTCTGCCGGCCGAAGCCCCTCGCCCCGCTGCGGTAAGCGACTGCAGGCTTCACTTTCTCTTTTCGTTTTTGTAAAGGTTTGCTTTCTTCCCAAGACATGAACACAGGAATTACTTGATCAGCGTCACGTTTAGCCGCAAGAAGGAATGTACTTCGGAGTTGCTTGAACTCGGAAAGTTTAATTCTAATGCACTATTGAGGGTGGGGGATGGGGTTATCTACTGTTATCTACACTGGGAAACAGCGGGGTGTGAATGAATCAACCCTGCGCCTGTGTAATCGGTGCCGCAACTTACGCCCTCACATGTGTACTCATTTCAGGTGTCTATTTGATTTGAAATCAGATATACACAGTATTTATTTTGCTAGTAGAATACTGCGCGTCTTTGTGAAAAGGGGGCACTTTTCTGAGCTCTGACCTTTTAAAAATGTTGAACTGTGTGGGCCTGTCAAGGTGAATCTCCCACCTGCCATTGACTCGGAAGACAAGCAGCCCTTCCCCCATCTGCCATAAATAGCAATGATTAACTTATGGGCTTAGAAAGATTGTAAGAACATATACAAGTTATATCCCCCTTTCTTTGGAGAGTTCAAGGTGGCTTCAGTGGCAGTTTCTCCTTATTTTATTTTATGAGACCAACCCTAGAAGGTAGATAGGCTGAGAGAGAAAACTGGCCCAAGGTCACCCAGAAAACCACCCAGAGTTCTCTGGTTGGAGGAGATGGGCGGATATGCAAATTTAAATGAATAAACAAACAAACAAACAAACAAATAAAACTGCAGGACAGAGTCAGCACTTACACTTCAGTCTCTTGGCTGCTTCAAGCCCCCAAACTTAACCAATATGCTATCCTGGCTCTAAATGGAATATACTGTACATACATTTTCATTCTTAAAGCCTTTACATTTCTGTCACTGAAACAGATGAAACTGTATGAGTTCCTCAGAAACTTTCTTCAAGAGTTGCAAGACTCTTTGATTTGGATTACACATACAGTATTATTGCCCAAACTGACTGCAGTCAGTTTTCACTTATTCCCAAGAAAAATGAAAGTCGGCTGGAGTCGGTGACATTAGCTGCTTGCTTAGATTAAGCAAACACCAGTGTTGGCCCAAGGTGCAGCAGTTTGCTCAGGGTGTTAGAAGTCTATTGCTTATTAGCTCTGAAGTTTTGATGTCCCTTTTTGGATTTCTGATTATCTTTTCTTTCTTCTCCCTCTGTCTGCAGGTTTTCCATGAAGCTTTTTATCCTGTTTTTCATTCTTTAAATACAGCTTGGTGCATTCTATAATTTCCCACTGCTTGATATCATCATTGATCATACTGGGCTGGGTGGAGTAATTATCTGACTTAGTATGGACACAGCTTCTTAGTCCCTAAATCGTAACTGTTACAGTAGTACTGCATCTGATTTGCGTGCAAAATATCCCAGGTTCCTTTATTGACATCTCTAGGTAGTGTTGGATAAAACCTTGGTTTAAAACACTGGAAGTCACTATCAGTCAGCAAAGATGTGTTGAGATATATGGAGTAGTGGTTTAGTGGGAAACACCTTCCTTTGTTCCACCAATGTTATGGTGTGTGTCTGTTTGAATATTTTAAACCTAAGAATATTAACATGCTTTTCATTTTTTTTAAATTCCTTGCATCTTTAGGTGACAACCAGCTTAAAATCATGTTCTTCAATCGTTTTTTGGAAATGCAAACTCTGGATGGTTATAACTTCTGCTTTTGTATTGTTGACCCTTGTGACCATTTTAAGTTTAATATTGTATTCAGGTTTGTACTCTTTTTGGATGTGATTTTTTTAGATGTATAATTGGGTTAAAAGTTTTGGGGATGTTTTTCTTATTTAGTGTACAGTCCTGATCTGTCTGAAGCTGCTGTGATTAAATCTTACTGATGTCCATAGGACATTGGAATCTTTCACACATCATGCTTAATCAGAAAGCGAGAATGCACCTTGTAATGTATTTTCTATTTCCTAATAGTGACACATATTATCCAAACACAAAATGATTACTATGTTCCCCTTGATCAATCTATTTATTTATTTATTTTCTATGCTGCCTTTATTATTTTTATAAATAACTCAAGGCGGTGAACATATCTAATATTCCTTCCTCCTCCTATTTTCCCCAAAACAACAACCTTGTGAGGTGAGTTGTGCTGAGAGAGAGTGACTGGCCCAAGGTCACCCAGCCGGCTTTCATGCCTAAGGCGAGACTAGAACTCAGTCTCCTGGTTTCTAGCCCAGCACCTTAACCACTAGACCAAACTGGCTTTCTTTTTAATGTTTTAATGTGTCTTTCTTTAAGTAAAACAAAAAAAAGCAAAAACAAAGAAAAGAGAAAGAAATACATACACATACATAAAATAAAATTTACACTAGAGCAAAGGTTGAAGTGAAAATATTATTATATATCTAAGATATATATCTATATCTATATCTATATCTATATCTATATCTATATCTATATCTATATCTATATCTATATCTATATCTATATCTATATCTATATCTATATCTATATCTATCTATATTATTATTATTATTATTATTATTATTCAAATTTATCACCGTCCATCTCCACAAATAGTGGACTCTGGGCGGTTTACAACATTAACTATTAAAAACCTATGAACCTAAAATTACAATATAATAATAAATAGATAAAAAATCCAGAAGATGGTAAGATCTCAAAAAAGGAGTATATTATGGGGCCAGCCAACCCCAGGAGGAACTATTACCTCCTTCGTCCCAGGCAAGGCTGCAGAACCAGGTCTTAAGAGTCTTCCGGAAGGCCAGGAGTGAGGGAGCCAGCCTCACCTCCGGGGGCAAGTTATTCCACAGGGCAGGCACTATCGCAGAGAAGGCACGCCTCCTGGACCCCAGTAGATTAAATTATTTTGTTGATGGGGTCCGAAGCATGCCCTCTCTGCATGCATGCATGCATGCATACACACACACACACACACACTTTATGTATGTATGTATGTATGTATGTATATATGTATGTATGTATGTATGTATGTATGTATGTATGTATATATATATATATGTGTGTGTGTGTGTGTATGTGTGTGTGTATATATATATGTGTGTGTGTGTATGTGTGTGTGTGTATATATACAGTATATATATATGAGATATACTGTATGTTGTATATACATATATCTTTTTACACACACAGACACACACATACATATACATGTATCATTGACAGATAGCTGAGGTGGCTGACATTGGGAAATCCTACCAGTGGCTGGAAAGGGCTGGACTAAAAGACAGCACTGAGGCCCTGATCAGAGCAGCACAAGAACAGGCACTATGCACCAGATCCATAGAAGCAGGGGTCTACCACACTAGACAGGACCCAAGGTGCAGACTGTGCAGAGAGGCCTCAGAAACAGTCCAACACATAGTGGCAGGGTGTAAGATGCAGGCAGGAACAGCATACACTGAATGGCACAACCAAGTAGCTGGCATTGTGTACAGGAACATCTGCACAGCGTACGGGCTAGACCAGGGCTTTCCAAAGTTTTGTCGTGGCGACACACCAACGGCAGTGTGCAAGAAAACCTGGAAGCGGCGCCACTGTGGCGGCATGCAAAAACCCGGAAGTGCTGCCGCCGCTTTCGGTTGTTGTCCGCCGCAGCGGTAGTGGTGTCATTGTGTGCCGTGCGAAAACCCAGAAGCACTGATGGCCTGCCGCTGTGCACAGCGGCAGCGTGCCATCAGCGCTTCCGGGTTTTGATGCGACACACCTGGGCCCCGCAGGCGACACACTTTTGTGTTGCGACACAGAGTTTGGAAATCTGTGGGCTAGACCCTCCCAAGTCCCAATGGGAGATTCCACAGGTCATAGAAAATGACACGGATAAGATCCTGTGGGACTTCCAGATCCAGACGGACGGGCAGGTACTGGCCAATCAACCAGACATTGTGGTAGTAGACAAGGACCAGAAGATAGCAGTGGTGATAGATGTAGTGGTGCCAAGGACAGCAACATCAGGAAGGAGTATGAGAAACTGGAGAAGTACCAGGCCTGAAGGAGGAACTGTAGAGGATGTGGAAAGTGAAGGCCAAAGTGGTCCCAGTGGTGGTAGGAGCACTCAGGGCTGTGATTCCCAAGCTGGGAGAGTGGCTCCAACAGATCCCAGGAACAGCATCAGAGCTCTCTGTCCAGAAGAGTGCAATGCTAGGAACAGCTAAGATACTGTGCAGAACCCTCAAACTCCCAGGCCTCTGGGAGAGGACCTGAAGTGGAGGAAGACACATACCACCCATAGGGGTGTGAAGGGAATTTTTTTATATATATGAAAGCATTATAGTACCACCCCCATCTATTTTTATTAGTGTTAAACTAAGCTAATGGTGCCAGTTACTTTAAGTAATTATTATGTTACTATTGTTCCCAGACCAAGTTCCATTCTCAACTGTCCCATCATTTTGTAACATATCCCATAACACTAAATCACTATTAATAAAAACAGAAAACAGAAGCAATTTCTACCGATTGAAATCGCAAACAATTGTTTTATTTAGAACCCACACCTCAACAGGACACAGTCCAGCCACAATAAATAAAAACTGAACAGCAATTAAAACAAAATGAATGAAATCAATATATACCATAATGTATTTAAAATCTCAATGAAAATAATACTATACAATCATAAAAGCTTAAACCCACCTACCTACCAACTAATTTTATTAATAAGATTTGCAATAAGATCCAGTTTGGTCTAGTGGTTAAGGTGCTGGGCTAGAAACCAGGAGACTGAGAGTTCTAGTCCTGCCTTAGGCATGAAAGCCGGCTGGGTGACCTTGGGCCAGTCACTCTCTCTCAGCCCAACTCACCTCACAGGGTTGTTGTTGTGGGGAAAACAGGAGGAGGAAGGAGTATTTGGTATGTTTGCCGCCTTGAGTTATTTATAAAAATAATAAAGGTGGGATAGAAAATAAATAAATAAAGAAGTCCCACCACCATCATCAGTATCTGCTCACAACCACTTCTACCAATCAGTCTGCTTTACAGAATAAGTAGGTTTTCAAGTCCTAAAATGCATCCAAGAATGTGTGGAACCTCAAGTGATAGGGGGAAGAGAATTCCAATCAAGGACCAGATTCTGAAATACATGCAAATGAGAAGGGGCAGCAAACAAAAAGGGAGTGGAAAGATGCCCCTGTCCTGTTGACCATGTTGTATAAATAGGATCATCCTAAGACAGGAGCTGGGAAAGGTAGTGGGAAGCAGGGAACCACATAAAGAGCTCTCTCCAGTTCATTATGAAGTCAAACAAGTTAATTTATCCTGAAGGCTCCCAAAAGGCTAACCCAACTTTGGCTTAACTCCTTCAATACCAAATCCACTACCATGGACAGTGTTTCATTTATAGTCAGGGAACAGATAGATGATCCAATATCTCTGTAACTGGGAGCTTTAGAAGACCTGGTCCTATGAAAAGAGAAACCAGGCAGTTATTACCTGTAGTGGGTTCTCTTCCAGTCACTACCTATTTAGAGAATGGGCAAGGTCTTCCCCACATGGCAGGTTTCACTTACAGTAGGCTCTCCAAATTCTAATTTAAAAAGTTTGTTGAATTCTGGCCTGGGATGGAATAACATTCTGAGTTGTTATAGTCACATTTAGGCTATGTGCCTAAATAATAACTACTTTTATTCCCTTTTGTTATTTTAGGGGCTTACATAGATGAAGATGAATATTGGGATTCTGAATTAATTGCAGGTGGTAAACCACACAATTTCTCAGGAGTAGTAAACATTAATTGTCCAAATCCTAATGTGCTTCTCTCAGAACCTGCATATGATGTGTTTTCTAAAAATCTCAAAAAGAGGGTAAGTTCATTTAGCTACCTAGAACTGCCTTATGAGGGATTGTGAAGTAAAAACATTGGTGGAATGGAATCTCCCTAGACTTATCATCAGAGATACAGTATACAAAGTGATCCTTTCTTCTATCTTTTAATATTTGCTTTCACTGTTAAAATATATAGCTAAGTCTTATCTGTAGGCTGGTAAGGTAATAGATTGAGGTTATAAATGTTTGCCCTTTGGGTATAATATACTGTATGGCATTTAAGTAAGAGTAGCATTTTACTAATTCTACCTGAAGCTCTTAATAAGAATACCTAGTGTCCGTTTTTAGCATTCTGCTAGAGAACCATATGGAATGGCAGAGTGAATTTTTGCCTTAGTCAAAGAAAACAGGTTCTGGTCTAGGTAAATAAAAAGGTGAAAACTAGATTTTCAAATTAATTAAAAGTTAATTGTGAACTAAATGAGAGGGTTATTTCTATATTGTGTAAGATAGATCATGATTAATGTTTTTTCTCTCAAGCTTAAGGATGTATACAGTTATTCACCTGCACTGGGGCGATATTTTATCTCAGCTGAAGTTATTTCCTTCAGGTATGAAAGGCGAAAACAAAAAAACCATATGTTTATGTAATTTTAGGGGAAAGAATTTCATCTTGGTGGTCATGTGTGGGCTGGGGAGAGTAAAGGAAAGAGGGAATGAAGGGATGAAGATTTTCTGGGCAGTTTGTGGTATATTGAAATGCAATTATTTTTTATGCTTATGAGCATTTTATTTCAGCCATATCATAATTTCAGAATGCTCAGTATACTGAAATGATGCAGTCTATCCCCACTCCTATCTTGTTCAAAACTGTAGTCAGCCATGCCATTATACACGAATCTGTATAATGTAAAGAACTCCAGCAGCATTTAGTGGTTATTGAACTTGTTCAGTCTTTTTTACCTTTTAACTGAACAATCCTAATGATGGAAGTGAGAAGTTTGTCCAATGTGAAAGGCTTAGAGAATCTAATGTCCTGCTAAGTTGCTCCTAGCAGGAAATAAATTAGGTATTTTTAAAAAATATTGTTTTCCTTCTTCAGCTGCCTTTACCCTTTTAGAACCATTTCCATCCCACTGTGTACCGTGCGAGGGAATATATACCTGATTCACATATGGCACCAATTAGATACTATTTGAAGCCTTTGGTTCCTGCAGACCTACAGCTCCTTTGGTTCCTGAAAGAATATCTCAGAGGCTCTGGATCTGAGAGTCTTCAAACTCCCAGGCCTACCCCAGTAGACCTCCTTTTGTCCATGTTCCAGTGGACAAAAATGTTGGAGTTTTGGTGTCAAATATAACTGGCTTTGGAGGCTGATGTAGGGACCAGGATGTTTTAAGTTTCTGAAATCAGGCTGCAGATCTTGTACAAATGAACTGCATCCATTTACCAGAGTCATACTGTACATTGGTAATTGTAGTAGCAACTATAGAGATTAAGGAAATGACCTTGACAGATATAAACTGGATCTGTTACTAAAGTGATGAGAAGGAAAACATACCTTAAGTCAAAAACAAGCAGTAAGTATGCGTAAGTGGCTCAGACACCTCCCTAATTTACACATGTATAAGAAGGGGAGGAGGCACAGCACAAATCAGACTTGCAATATTCTGTTATTATAGCCACTCTCAATAAAAGTAATCTTAGCCTTCCTATGACATTGATTCTTGGTCTGTTCTATATGGTGGAGCTCATAGCAACATATTTTTGAAAAACACTTAAAACATGCAAGGTGAAAACCTTAGAAAGATCAGTGATGGAATTGTTTTATAACCATTTGGCTTTTCATTCTCACTTCTTCTTATTCCTTCAGTGGAGAAAACAATACAGCATCATACTACTTGCAGTTCTTGGTGCCACCTGAGAGTGATGACTTCATGAAATATAGAATGAGTAAAGAATTTGTAATGAATATTTTAAGACAAGATATATATGACCAGCAACACATTTCTGATTTGGATATACCTGAATGTAAAAATGTAATACTTGATCCATCGTCTGTTAAAATAACATGTAAGTGCTTAAGAAAGTAAATAATAACTTCATGTACCTTTTTGGGAAAAAATTAAAAGGCATTTATACTGCTAATCCATGGCCTCTGGTCCAATGTCCTAGGAACTAGAAAGCCAGTTTGGTCTAGTGGTTAAGGTGCTGGGCTAGAAACCAGGAGTCTGTGAGTTCTTGTCCCGCCTTAGGCATGAAAGCCGGCTAGGTGACCCTGAGGCAATCACTTTCTCTCAGCCCTAGGAAGAAGCCAAAGGCAAACCAGGAGACTGAGAGTTCTAGTCCTGCCTTAGGCATGAAAGCTGGCTGGGTGACCTTGGGCCAGTCACCCTCTCTCAGCTCAACTCACCTCACAGGGTTGTTGTTGTGGGGAAAATAGGAGGAGGAAGGAGTATTTGGTATGTTCACCGCCTTGAGTTATTTATAAAAATAATAAAGGCGGGATAGAAATTAAATAAAAATAATAATAAACTATAGATTCTCTCCTCCAAGCTTGGTAACAGGTTCTAACCAATGAGGCAATCTCTCCCCATCCTGGTATCCCCATTTATGCCTAAGCTTTCAAATGCCAAGAAACATAGATATTGGAGAACCTCAAAAAGAGCAGGGGGCGGGGAAGGGAGAAAGAGTTTGGACACTGGGTGCCAAAGGGACCTGTAGTACTAAAAGTCTTGGGTCTGCCTAGACCTGTGCACACCTCTGTTGCAAAGAAAATTGAATCCAGTCCTGATGCTGATCTAATTTAATTTAATTCCCTTCCATTATTAACAGTAGAAGGGAAGAGTTTAAAAAGAAAGACATCATTAAAGGCTTGCCTCCTTTACTTCTCACCTGTGCTATTGTTGTTGTTGTTGGTTTGATTTATCTCAGCTATTTGCTGAGAAGGTGCTCCTAAATGAATTTCCAAAGTATAAAACAATATCCGAACTTGTTGTCTTTAATGGTTTCAGTAATTGCTGGTTCAAATGACCGAATAATAATATTTTATCAGAATTAAGAGATGATAATATTTTTGTGTTAGTGTTAAGGATCTATACCTCACCTTTATCTCACAATTGGTTATAGTGTGAGTGTGTGTGTGTGTGCATGCGTATAACTAACTAAATAAATTAATCTGGGGTGGATGTAATTTACATGATACAAAAAAAATATCAATAATGAATAATTTTAGAAATGTTTTCTTTTTCATACTTTTGAAATACACATCTTTTTGTTTTAAAGTAATGTAGACAGTCAATACAGGAGGAAGAATTGAATGCAGATTTCAAGAGTAACTTTGGAGGACTCATCTGATCATCTTGTGAAATCTTTATATTGCAACAGCAGGAAAATATGACTGTATCAAGCAATTGTATATGATGACAGCTTTAGGTTATGGAAACAAACTACAGTACCTATCTTACAAATTCAAATTTAGAACAACGGTGTAGACTCATTGAACAGTAACCAGAGCACAAATGATATTTGTAAAATAGTACAAGAAACTGAAGCAACAACTTTGTAAGAGGAGAAATGTTCCAGGTGTCAGATAAGTAAAATCCTATTCAGCCTCAGTTTTGGTGAAATAGAGGAAACAACTTTTTCCTGATTATTTTGAAATCTAGTCAGGGTTGTACAAAAAAATACAATATTTTTTTTTAAAAAAACAACAGATCCACAATTGTATAGAAATGCTGCTTTTATTATTGCTTATTATTTTTTGTTACATTTATGTTTTGTTACATTTATATTTATGTTGCTTTGAGAGTGTTGGCTTTAACCAACTAATAAATCATAACAAAACTGATAATTAGTCACAGTAATTCTAATATGGAAAATACATGTAAGGATAGATCTGTCAGTTTTACTTTCTTTTGTATACAATACGTTTAATGCCAATTTCTTTTTGTGTGACTGAATGAAAAAAAATGCAAATTTTGGTAATTCCCTAGCAAATATAGCTATCAATATATCTCCAAACAATATAATTCTCAATCCTTTGACCCAGACAAATTATTAGGAATAAGCTATTTCTTCATGAGAAGGACCTCTTTTGTCTGCTTCCCTATTAATGTTAAAGATGAAGAGCTTGGCTTGCATTTTTTTTGAAGTGAGAACTCTCTAATTCAGCAATATGAATATGATTGAATATATGTGAGTAATTAAAGCCTGAAGTAGTTAAAGCCTTCTGCTAGGATTGACAAAATTGACAGTTTTGCTTGTGAATTTTAGATGACGTTTTGGTAACAACTTTCCAAAATTGGAAAATTTCTTCATTGAAAACGTATACATTGATTTGATTTTTTTCTGCAGCAATTTTTATTTATTTATTTATATATTTTTATTTATTTTTCAAATTTTGCCACCGCCCATCTCCCCCCAGAAGGGGGACTCTGGGCGGTTTACAACAAAGCTAAAAATTTAAAAACAGTAAAACCACAAATAGTACATCAAATGCAAATACAAGTACAACATATAAATATATAAATTTAAAAAATCCAGATGGCAAATGATATTTTACTTTTTTATGAAAAAATGCAAACTTTGAAAAGTTCTTACTAAAAAAGTCATCTAAAATTCAGTTATTCCCCTAGGCTGCTCCATTCTGAACTATTTGAAAGTCAAAGATACATGGAAAGGGTTTTATGGAATACTGGTTGCCTGCTAAAGCATGTGGCACTGTGACCAAATCCAACATTCCTAGGAAAGGGCAAAGTTTCCTTGCTACCTTAGGTGTGCAATCCTGAGCATTTCCAAAATCTCACAATCCAGGTTCAGGATTGAATCTAGGCATACCCGCAAACTGCAAACATCTATCTCTAAGGGAGGTTTCCACATGGAATTCTTACTCATTGGGTTGACACTGCAAAAGTTGTTTAACTAGCAATGCAGCATTTATGTCCTCCAAAGTAGGATTGAGTATCCACTGTGCAATCCCACCATCCTTGCACCTGAAGATGTCAATAGTTTAAGTCCCCTGCACCAAAGGAAAAAATGGCTACATAGTAAAAAGAACTATTTTCCCCAATCACTTGAATATTGCTTGAATCTTTCTCTCCACCCTCACCCCCTATATTAGCTTTGAAAGAGGGTTTGTCCATAGCTTTATCGAAGAAAAGGTTCATATGTGTTTTGTATTCCTGTTCCTCTTGCTGTCCCAACATTGTGTATCTCTTCCCAGCCATTGTTGAAGTGATATAAAGCCTGTCTTCACTTCTGTTTTATCAACCCAGAAATCTTTGGATGCCACCATTAATTGCTGGTGGTAAACTGGCTTCTCTTGCTTTTCATGTCTCATTGTTTGTGTCTGGTTTGGCACCTGTTTCCTATACCTTTGTGTCTACTCTTTTTTGTGCTCCCTCTCATATCTCCTCAGATTGGCACACTCAAAGTAGACTTTGAACCTTTTTTAGCTACAGACAAACCCTCTTTCAAAGCTAACATTTACTCTGGGTGGATTTCCAGAAGTGGGAATTTCCTTTCAATGCAAATTCTGGGGGCTTTTATTGCAGGAGGTGAAGCAAGTGTTAATTCCTCCTTTCCACACCTCCTGTAAACTAAGTAACACCCTTGGCTGAAGCAATTTGCATGCTCAAAAGCTGCTGTGTTCAGTTCAAAGGCACACCCATTATATGCAACAATCCTAATTTAGAACATGAAAAGTACCTCCAAACTTTGGGCAATTTCACTGGGCAGCCCTTTCCCACCCAGAAGACCAGGCACTGGGGTTGCTATTCATCTGTGAGATGGTGGGGGCTCCCTGCTAAGTAAGAGAAGCTGTCCTGCTTCCCTGGACAGTCCTCCCTCCCACCATGATCCAAGGGATGGTGGAGGTTGCCTGTGATGGAATTCCCTGAGCCTAGGAATAATGAAAATGGATGTTTCCAAAACATTACAGAACAAGAACAGAGGGACATTTTGTGGAATCAAGCAATTAGCATATAAGATTCTATGAGGCCCCCTTAATGTACTCATTGATAAATGAGGGTCAAAATACACATATTTCATTTTCAAGATTCTGTAACCTAACCCTTTGCTCATTGCAATAAACATGCTACTTTGAATCTGTTTAAATCTTGCTTTTTTGATTGTGAGCTGCTGTAACAGGTTGACACTGCCCAGTAAAGCATATGTATAAATGGCTCTTTACCCACCAATGCTCTAATTATTGCAGGTAAAGAGCAGTCTCTTCAAGATCCTGCCAGGGCTGAAGGAGTGGCAAGGGAAGTGGGGGATTCTGTCAACCAATCCTGCCCCACTCAAAAAAGCTGACAGCTGCTGGAAGAGTAACAGAGATCTCACTTCACCAAACACTACACACACATGCACACACAGTATCTACCATATGATTCAGGCTATTTTTAAATATGGGTTTAGTGCTCTTCTGAAAGACCCATGTCCTCACTGCTTTTGAATATGGATTTAGAGTGCTCAGCCTGTGTATAAAAATAGCTCAACTAACAATTAATAGTTACACAGCGAAGGGGGAATGTTCTTTCCCACTTCACCTCTCAACTGCCATCTCCCCATCATTTCTGTCAGCTGATTTTTAACTATTTTCAACTAACAATGGGTTTAGCATTCTTTTAAAGAAATCCTGCTTCACCACGTAGCTAACCCCAATACTTACCAACTGTTTTTCTAGATGGTTGACAGGTTCTGAGAGGTCAGGACTGATACAGGTGGCAGGAGAAGTGGGGAGGGACAGCTCTTTATCCATGTGATTGCCAATTCTGTAGATTTTGCCATTGGATCAGAGACCTGGTGGGTAAAGGGTCACCTATCCCAGATTTTCCTATGATTGAATGACTGGCAAATAAATAGTATTAATATTTTTATAATAAGTTTATTAAATTTTAAAACAAAGAGATAAAATCTAATGGAAACTAATAAAGAAGGAGAAAGAAGTGTAGAAAAAAAGAAAAAGAAGAGAACAGAAATAGAAAAAGGAGTAACTTCTAACTTCTTTTATAACAGATATAAGTAAAACTTACATTAAATACTTACTCTAAGGTTACAAAATAACATCCATTTTTTCTATTGTCAACTAATATTATTAATCAACAAATCCGTATATCATAATTTCATTCTTTTCTGTTTCACACAAAAAGTCCAAAAGAGGCTTCCAATTCACCATAAAAATAGTCAATGTTTTTTCTCTAATCAAAGCTGTCAATTTTACCATCTCAGCCAACTCCATCAACTTTACTATCCATTCTTCCATTGTAGGTAATATTGACTCTTTCCACCTTTGACCATATAAAAGTCTTGCTGCAGTTATCATATATAAAAACAAAGTTCCATTTGATTTTTCCAATTGTTTATCCATCAGTCCCAAAAGAAATGTCTCTGTTTCAATTGTATATTAATCTTTAAAATCTTCTGGATTAATATATGTATTTGAGTCCAAATTTTTAGCTTTTTTACATGTCTACCAAAGATGATAAAAAGTCCCTTCTTGTTCACATTTCCAACAAATATTTGAAGTCCCATTATACATTTTTGACAATCTTTCAGGTGATAAACACCATCGATACATCATTTTATAAAAATTCTCTTTAAGATTATAACATAAAGTAAATTTCAGCCCTTTCATCCTCATGTTTTCCCATTGTTCCATTTGTGTATTATACCCAACATTTTTAGCCCACTTTGTCATACAATATTTAACTTGTTCATCCTCAGTTTCAAGTCTCAACAAAAGCTTATACATTTTAGCAATAAGATGTTTATCATTAGTACATAACTTGATTTCAAATTCAGTTTTATCATGTTCAAAACCAAAAAAACCTTTTATCAACTTTAAATCTTTCTGTTAATTGTACATGTGAAAACCATTGGCACATATATCCTTCTGATGTCAAATCTTCTCTTGGTTTTATTTTTAATTCTGGCTGTGAAGAATCTAATATATCACCGTAAGTTAACCATTTCTGCATATTTGCTATTTCTCTTCTGTGATATGCTTCCTGTGGTGATAACCATAGAGGTAGTTTTGGACACAATCTAAGTTTGTATCTATTCCAAATTCTCAGGCAAATGATTAGTATTAATACTGAGCAATTTCATATTCATGACTCACAGTGCAGTGGTGGGGCTATGTTCTCCCTGTGAAGGCTGCTGTTTGGACTGATCCAGGTGGAGAGCCTGGTTTGACCAGCACTTTGGGGCAGTATAAATATCACCATGAAAAGTTGAGGATCCTAGAAACTGCACTAGTAGCTTGAAGGAGAAGATTATTGACACATACAGTACATATCTCACCACCATACTTAAAAGAACTTACTGAGCATACTGTATATACAGAATGCAAGGATATTTGGGGAATTATCACAATGCAAACTTTATTACACCATAAAATATGATTTGAAAAAAATATGCTATCAGAATGGCTTTTCTGAAGAAAACAACTCTAAGCAGACAACATAAAGCAACTCCTAATTTATCAGTACATAATCATAATCATTGCTGTCTCGTTGACTGGCAAATGTCACTGTTTTGGAAAGAATGATTATATCATCATAGTCAGTCATAGCGCTTGAGGTGTTTATGTTGCAACTGGCACTTTCCGCAAAGTCAATAGTAGTATAGTGTAATTCAGAATGGCTATCTGGTATTTTATAAACAGTGGCCTCCTGATAAAAAGAGATTCATGTTATTAGTTTTGCATATTAGAGCTGTAATAAATGCTATACATATGTTTCCTACATCTTAATTTAATTGCTATTCTTAATATAACCAGTTCTTTCAATAATTCTCATTAATGTGACAATCTTTATGTGGCTAGCCAAGTGACTAAACCCCAGATGTAGATGTGGGTTTTTACAACTGCCTCTGTCTTTGATGATAGACTCCTAGGGAAGTACTGTATTCTTTAGAGATCTCTGTGGCCATTTTTACCGTCATCCCTCCCTTCTTCCTCATTTGTAGCAACACAACTATGTAAAAAGGGTGCAGAAATGGGTGAGGTGAGAATGCTGGTCTGATCTTGTTAGGGCCATTGCAGAGAGGGGCAGAGAGGAAACCAAGAGATGGAAGCAGAAGTTCAGCCCTTCTATCCTCCTTTACTGCAGTTGGGATGTCTATAAAAACAGTTGCTAGAAAACCATTTAGGACATTTTTTACTGTGCTATCAGTTCATAAAGTAAGGAAGGAACAGGTGAGGAGACATCTGTGCCAGTTGTCTAGGATGAACATGATCCAAAGCAACTTCCTTCACGGTTACATTGCCATGAGAATCCATGAGACATTCTTAAGAAAATTTCCAACTGAATTGGAAATGGCATTTAAATAGATTCAGGCCAGAGGTCAGATGCACAACATACGCTTTGTTCTCACAAAATTGTTCCTGTGTTTACTAATAAATTTTCTTACTTATAAAAAACAATTTTATTAAACTCGAAAGAATGTGCCTTTTAAAAATTTGACCTTTAAAAAAGTCTCCAATATAAAAGGTTAAAAAATAGGCACCTTGCACCAACATGTAAAAACAATAATAAAACAAATAATTCACAACTAAAAGGAGGTTTTAAATGAGAAAGTTTAAAACTGGTCAGTGAGTGGCAGTTGGATAATGGACAAATAAAGGAGAACTTTTCAATCTTTCAATACCGAAATTGGTTTAATTTATTTTAATGAATAAATCAATGCCTGATCAGAAAGTGAGGAAATGTTTTCAACCTTTATTAGAAAGAAAATGAGAAATCCAAGCATACACCTGTCCTATACTGAAGCAATTTATGCTTTTCTTGCACTTAAAAATATGTAAGGAAGGACAATACCCACAACAGGTGCAGCACCAAGCTCACCTTGCTGATTTTGAAAAGGTAAGTAGATGACCACTTGGCTATGAACATCACTAGGAAATCCTAAACCTATAGGCTAGACTGGAAGTTGAAAAAACATCCCAGAAGGCAACAGCTAACCATTTCTCTTCTGTGTTAAAAAAAAAAAAAAGCTCTATGGCCATTTCCCTGGAGTCTTTAGGAGCTGAAAGAAACTCAAGGGAGACCTGAATGTAAGGGAGGACAAAAGTGTACTGATAAGGCTTTCTTAGTTAAGCACTCTGGAAGTTCTGAAAAGAGAAACTGCTCCAGGGCCTTTTTAATACTTTGGATTGGCCAAAGGCAGAACTTGTTGGACCCTCCCAGGCACACACTTGTGTGTGTGTGTGTGTGTGTGTGTGTGTGTGTGTATGTGTGTATGTATGTATGTATGTATGTATGTGTGTATGTATGTATATATATAAAGGTAAAGGTTCCCCCACACAGTTGTGTCCGACTCTAGGGGCTGGTGCTCATCTCCGTTTGTTAGCCGAAGAGCCAGTGTTGTCCGAAGACGCTTCTGCGGTCATGTGGCCGGCATGACGTGCGTGGAACGCTGTTACCATCCCACTGAAGTGGTACCAATTTATCTACTTGCATTTGCATGCTTTCGAATCACTAGGTTGGCAAGAGCTGGAGCGAGTGCGGGAGCTCACTCCGTCATGTGGGGCTAGGGATTCAAACCTCTGAACTTGCGACCTTCCGATTGACAAGCCTGGTGTCTTAACCATCGTGCCTACATATGCATACGCATACGCATAAAATTTATACACTGCCCATCCCATCTGAGCAGCATTTCTCACCAATCCACTCCACAACTTGCCAAGATCATCTGAATTTTGATGCTGTTCTCCAGTATCTTTGTTATCTCCCAGTTGTGTGTCATTTGTTATAAAATTGTCTTGGTAACAAACACAATTTTATAACAGGTAAAGAAAGGGCTTTTATTCATATCATATCCCTCTGGAGGGATGTTGTTGATCCTTAGAGTATTTTTTTTAAAGTGAAAATCCTATTGGTCCTAGTAAAGTTCAGACATTATTTGTTTTATGGATATAATAATAATTCAACATACCCCATCTGTTCTCCATAGCAGTTTACACGGGGAATTCCATTTTATCCCTCTAATACCAGCCTGTAAGATACATTGTGCTTGTCCAAAATCAATCCCTGAATTTTCATAGATTGAACTTCAGTTTCCCAGTTCCTAGTACAGTGACAGCAGTATCTTCAAATCATTCACTTTTATGGATTCTTAGTGCTGGTATATTCCTCAGCCACATTCCCTTACCAAGCCAGCCTAAAACTGAAAAGTTAAACAAAATAAAATACTACTTACATCTTTTCTCACTGCATACCTTCTTCTAAAATTAGACCAAGGTCTTTTGCTGCAACACAGATATTAAAGAAACAGCTTAAGAGGGGAGTTCAACCACAGTATTAATGATTTCATTGTTTGAATCAATATTATGCTGGAGTCTCTCGACCAGTTTTCTGAATGTTCTCTCTCCGTATGAATTTTCCTTCTGGTTTTTGTTTGTTTTTGTTTTTTCTCTCTATTTTAGAGTTCTTTACCATTTCTTACCATGACCTTTGTTAGTTTTATGTATCGTGGAAGGCTTTTGTTGTAACATTTGTTAGTTTTATTTATCATTGTAAGATGGTGGAAGTGTGCTACTGTTTTTATTTCTCTCTCTCCAATGTTCTGCAAATAAAATCAAGACAAAACCAGTACTAGCATTCTACGCCTCAGTTTATTTGCTCTTTTCTTTCTCTTCTCTAACTTTCTTTCTGCTTTGCCTATACCAAGGGTCGGCAAACTTTTTGAGCCGAGAGCCATTTTGGTATGCTCGTGCACATTTTTAAGTGCTCGAGAGCCAGGGGGCGGGGTTTGCGGGCGGGGGCCAATCGCGTGAAGGGGGAGGGGTTTGCGGGCGGGAGCCAATCGTGTGGAAGGGGGCGGGGTTTGCGGGCGGGGGCCAATCGCGCACACTTAGGGCCTGCTGCCGCCATGCCCGCTGCAGTGCACGCCGCCGCCATGCCCGCTGCCACGACTGCGCAGGCGGAGCTGCCTGCCTGGCACTCGGGCGCTCTGGCTGGGGTGCAGCGGGACGGGAGCATCGCCGGCGGCCCGCGAGGACCGGCCAGGGAAGGCACGCGGGCGGAGCTCCCGTCCCGCTGCACCCCAGCCGGAGCGCCCGAGTGCCAGGCAGGCAGCTCCGCCCGCGTGCCTTCCCTGGCCGGTCCTCGCGGGCCGCCGGCGATGCTCCCGTCGCGCTGCACCCCAGCCGGAGCGCCCGAGTGCCAGGCAGGCAGCTCCGCCCGCGCGCCTTCCCTGGCCGGTCAAGATCCTTTCCCCGCCCCCAGCAGAACCAAATATGTTAAAAAGTGGGTAGGTAAAGCACGCTCGCGTAAACATCCTGGTTCCTTCATGATCAGTTGAGCAGCAGCCACGCAGCAGCAGCAAGCGGGCGTCTTCGACAAATTGCTCTGGAAGGGGGCGGGGGAGGTTTGGAAGAAGAAGGGAAAGAGAGGCTCGACTGCTCCAGTCGCTTCTCTTCCGGAGCCTCTCACGCCCCCAGTCCAGGCAAAGTAAAGCTGGTGGGGAATCCAGCGCGGGAGCGGGGTTTGCGGGCGGGAGCCAATTGTGCACACTTAGGGCTGTGGGGTGGAAATGTGCTGCTTTTGCACGGAGAAAAAGAGTAAGCAGAGCAGCAAGGAAGAGGTTAAGGCAGGGCTTTCCAAACTTTTGCCGTTGGCGACACACCAACGGCCAGCCCACAAAAACCTGGAAGCACCGGCGGTTGTGGCTGCGGCGGCAATGGCTGCCCCTTCGAAAGGGCAGGCTCCGGGGACCCCGAAAATGCCCTCGGTTCCAGCAGGGAGGCAAAAATCGCGTGCAGGCTGCCGGCTTCCCGACGCACAGCTGATCGGCGCGCTGGGGGGGACGGGGTGGAAATTCTCTGTGCTGATCAGCTGTGCGCTGGGAAGCCCCGCAGCGTGCGCGCGCGATTTTTGCCTCCCTGCTGGAACCGAGGGCATTTTCGGGGTCCCCAGAGCCTGCTATTCCAAAGGGGCAGCGGCAGCAGCGGCGTCCTGGAACCCGGAAGCACTGATGGCCCACCACCGCTGCCCCTTCGAAAGGGCAGACTCCGGGGACCCCAAAAATGCCCTCGGTTCCGGCAGGGAGGCAAAAGCCTCTCTTCCCTTCCCCGCACGCACACGCTGCCCTGGAGTGGGGTGGAAGTTTTCCCCGCAGAACAGCTGAGCGCTGCTTGCGCGCAGCCTCCCTGCCTAAACTGAGGTGCTGCCCCTTCAAAAGGGCAGGCTCCGGGGACCCCGAAAATGCCCTCGGTTCTGGCAGGGAGGCAAAAGCCTCTCTTCCCTTCCCCGCACGCACACGCTGCCCTGGAGTGGGGTGGAAGTTTTCCCCACAGAACAGCTGAGCGCTGCTTGCGCGCAGCCTCCCTGCCTAAACTGAGGTGCTGCCCCTTCGAAAGGGCAGGCTCCGGGGACCCCGAAAATGCCCTCGGTTCTGGCAGGGAGGCAAAAGCCTCTCTTCCCTTCCCCGCACGCACACGCTGCCCTGGAGTGGGGTGGAAGTTTTCCCCGCAGAACAGCTGAGCGCTGCTTGCGCGCAGCCTCCCTGCCTAAACTGAGGTGCTGCCCCTTCGAAAGGGCAGGCTCCGGGGACCCCGAAAATGCCCTCGGTTCTGGCAGGGAGGCAAAAGCCTCTCTTCCCTTCCCCGCACGCACACGCTGCCCTGGAGTGGGGTGGAAGTTTTCCCCGCGCAGCCTCCCTGCCTAAACTGAGGTGCTGCCCCTTCGAAAGGGCAGGCTCCGGGGACCCCGAAAATGCCCTCGGTTCTGGCAGGGAGGCTGCGCGCAAGCAGCGCTCAGCTGTTCTGCGGGGAAAACTTCCACCCCACTCCAGGGCAGCGTGTGCGGGGAGGGAAAGGGAGGTTTTTGCCTCCCTTCGAAAGTGCTGCCCCTTCGAAAGGGCAGACTCCGGGGACCCCGAAAATTCCCTCGGGTCCGGCAGGGAGGCAAAAATCGCGCGTGCAGGCTGCCGGGCTTCCCGACGCACAGCTGATTGGCGCGGAGAATTTCCACTCCTGGTGGACTGGCAGCGCGCGCGCACGCGATTTTCACCTGCCTGCCAGAACCGAGGGCATTTTCATCAGCGCTTCCGGCTTGTCACGCGACACACTTGGGGGCCCCGGCGACACAGTATTGTGTCGACACACAGTTTGGAAAGCCCTGGGTTAAGGCGATGGGCAAGTGCCCGTCGTCAAGATGGCTGCCGGAGACGGAGGCTTCCAAACTGTCGCGAGACTGTGTGAAGCCCGTCCCCGGAGGAAAAAGAGAGGCTGGGCCTAGTATGCCCACAGCCACGCACACCATGCCCGCTGCCGCGCCTGCCCCGCCACGCCTGCCTGCGGAAGAGCCACACTCAAGGGGCCAAAGAGCCGCATTTGGCTCGCGAGCCGCCATTTCCGACCCTTGGCCTATACCATGTAATATGTTCCTATCTTTTCTTCAATGTTTACAGTTTCTGCCATTTTTAAAAAGTACAGACAGTATCTTTATTAGGTTCTCAAAGTCTTACAAAATAATAAGCAAGGTTTTGAGCCCACTGATGGTAATCATTGCTAGCGATAGGAAGTCCAGTGGGGGGAAATAGTTGGCTTTATGTTAAAGGAACAAACTCTGCCATTATATGCATCTTAAGACGTAAGTGCAGAGGAAGTTATATTGCAATCCTATACAAATGTAGTAGAGTCTCGTTCAAGTGGAACTTGCCTCCTGCTGGCTGCATAAATAGAGACTTTTTGGCAACAATGTTGAAGTATCTTGCCATTGTCTTGTTTTTGGATGTTTTTTCAACTTCCCGGTATAGCTTACAGTTCTGGTATTACCTGGCTGTCTCCCACCCAAGTATCAACCAGAACAAACTCTGTTTCACTTTCAAACCCAGACAACATCAGGGGGTAAATCAAGGATCTCATTTCTCATCTTTTTCCATCCATCCATCCATCCTTCAGCCACACTCGCACACAAATGCAGCATTTATTGACAAGATGATATGCATATTAAGTGGCACCTAATTCTGCTGGAACATAATAATAATTAATAGCTGACTGTCTATTTTCAAAATTATCCAGCAGTTATTCATATCTACCTAAGAAACATACATAGAGTTATTATGAGTAAAGGTTATTTTCTATATTAGCAAAAATGAAATAAATTTCCAGCAAGTAATAAATGGAACAACTTGAATTGCATTGCTTAGTGGTTGGAGGGAAAATAACACTTCTATCCTGATAAAATCTCATCTGTAGAACCTGTAGGTATCCATTCTTTAATAGCTAAATCCAACATACTCCAAACCATACAAAATGCATCGGAGGAAAGCATATTTAAAATAAAACTCTCTACTTACTGTATATAATTACAAAAATGACTTTTCAGATCATCACAACTGGAGAAAATATAACCTTGGCAATTGTTCAAACCTTGGGAAAACTTGTGGCAATGTCTAATTACAGTAATTGAAAGGACTCAAGTTTAAAGGAGGATGACCTTGAAACAATGTGGAACTTACCTTTTTTTAACTACTTTGTTTCCCATTTCTTCTGTTCTTGTAACACTAATTTAACTTCCCCTTTCTATCTTCTGTCTTCTTTGGATCTATTATTATAATTGTTCTGTTTGCTGGAAAGGCCAAAAGAAAACTCCTGTCAGAAAGCCATAATCATTCTTTCACATGGACTAAACAAAGTATAGTCACATAGCAGTGTGGGGAAAAAACAGTTCCTCTCCCGTATCATCTCTGGGGGTGTAGTTACCAAACAGACAAATGACATCATTTCCCAACAGTATAAGGGAACAGACTGCAATATACATTCAAACCTTGGCTTTCTAGTAAACTTACATATGTATCAGTCATAGTAGTTTGGACTTTTTGCAGGAATCATGAGACAGAAACGTTAGCTGGATTTGTTTGCTAATATGAATAACAGAGGAACGTGAAGTCCATTCCTTAGTTTTTGCATAGCATGTGACCAACCATGGATCCATACAGACTCCAACAAAACCAAGCATATAGAGGAAAACAAAAAGCAAGTATTATTCAGGAATTATATTTAAACATAATGAATTAAATTGCTTCAGTCCAGTGAACTGCTATTCAAATAGTAGCAAACACAAACCGTTATCGTTTCAGGTAGTGGTTAGCCACATTTTTCTTTTTATAGAGTTTCTTTTAAACTGACAGCATGTGGTTTTAAAGGAAAATGGGCCTTATATCTAGAAGTAAGCTAAAGCCCTTACCTATCTAAATTGTTAAGTAAAGCAGTTCTGGCTAGGAGTAAACAGAGGGATCTGGGTTTGTAGAACTGACAAAAATTGCAATGCATTGCAGCTCTACCTAAATATATTATTCAGATCCCATGTATAACTAAGGCAAGCCTGCATCTCTTTTGAAAGGTGTGGAATATGTGAGGCCAATGACTCTGTTGTAACACAGGAGTCACATGGTTCCATTAAGAAGCCTGGCTGCAGTGTTCTGGACCAACTATCTTATTATAGCGAACCAAATGAAAATCTACTTTTCATTATTTTGCAACTGGCTCCAAGTCTTTTTTTTTTTTTCCATTTATGTTAAACCAGTGCTTTCTAAAGTGCCGCCGTTGGCGACACACCGGCGGCGTCGGCACGCACAGTGGCGGTGCATGGGGGCGCGTGGGAGCGTGTGCGTGCATGGCAGCGGCGGCAGCCTCCGCTAAAACGCGGAAGCGCTGATGGCGCGCTGCCGCCGCCGCCGTCCACACCCCCGCTGCCGCTTCCGGGTTGTGTGGCGACACACCAGACTGTGTGTTGTGACACACTAAAGTGTCGCGACACACAGTTTGGAAAGCTGTGTGTTAAACTCTGGGAAATTCAGAGTGAACTCTGAGTAAACAAGAACACATGATTGAGTTGGAACTACCCTATAGTTGTACAACATCTGCAGGCTACCTTAGATTGCAGAACATTTCAGAGTAAGCAAATATAGGAATGAGCTGAACATGCATATGAAAAATCCAGTGTGATAGAATTTGAAATCCCCAAGTGATTTTATAAGGACTTCCCAAAAAGAAAAAAAAACAGCTTTCAGTTCTGTTTAATCACCCTGTAATAAGTTAAGATTCTAAACATAACTTATCAGTGTCTTAACATACCACCGAGTTGAAATGATCTCTGCATTCCTTGTCATCTGTGTCTTCTGGACTCAATACTCTGCAGGTGAGTATTGGACAAGCTTTTCAGTTTGTTAATAGGCAACCTGATGCCCTCCATATATTTTGGACTACAAGTTCCACAGTTCCTTGCATCTGGTCAAACTAATGATAGATGTAATCCAAAATAGCCAGAGGAGAGCAAGTTGTTTGTCTCTGGTGATTAGCTTTATTGCATGCTAGTATTATGGACAAAGCCATGTGATTAAGAGACTTTGAGTGGCAGTTCTATGAGACATGATAATCTCAACAGTAAACATATCTATGTTTTCCTTGTATGATGCCAATAACAGCAGAGCAGAATGAATGATGTTGGCAGATTAAGATAGGGTGGAGGAAAAGATATTGATAGCAGAGTAGTATCAGATTGTGGTATTTTACTGGGGGTTCACTAGATTTATTATCTGATGAAATGAGGCACAGCTTTGACATGCAATGTGGATGTAGTAAGCTAGAATGCAATAGCTATTCCTCCAGGACACTTTGTCTATGCTGGTCTCTCCTCCAGTGCTACTGGCCACTGCTCCTAGGCTAGGGATTTATTTCATTTATTTATTTGCATTTATTACAATTTTAAAACTGCCTAATAGCTGTTGCTCTTGGGGCAGTTTACAATAAAATACACAAAAAACAATTTGAATAAAAACATATACAATAAAATCAAATAAAATGCAAAAGGGAAACTCTATATAAGCTAGGTAGCTGCAAGGCAGTCACCAGAGAAAATGTGGTCCCTCTTGTAAAGGCCCACCTCACCTCCTTTGGTGGGGGGACCTGGAGGAGGGCTTCATTAGATGATCTTGGGGTCTGGGTAGGTACATAATGGAGAAGGCGCTCATTCAAGTAAAATGGTCTTAAGCCATTTAGGGCTTTCAACATTGAAGCCAGCACTTTGAATTGGCTCCTGAAACATAATGGCAGCTGGTACATATGATGAAGTGCTGGCATAAGAGAACTGTAGTTTTAACCCAATGAAAAAGCAGGAGTTAATCTGCACAGTTGTTTTTCAAAAAATCAAAAGGAATCTGGGAGCACCCTCCAACTAACAAACTGTATTTAAAATCATAAACTTTCATGAGCTACAGCTCCTTTCATCAAATGCATCTGATGAAGGGAGCTGCAGCCAATGAAGCTTATACCTTGTAGTAAAATTTGCTAGTTTGAAAAGGTAACACCAGACTCCTTCTGATTTTTTGCGATCATAGACTAACACAGCTTTCCTTCTACAATGTCTATACAGTTCTTCAAGCTCAGCCTTAACACTGATTCTCAGCACAGGGCTCAAATTTGGAATGTGTGTGGCCAAAGTGCCTGAGAAGGAGCCTTGCTCATTTTTCTTATGACTTCTGAGTAATTGCCAACAATTTTTATACATCATTAATGAAGAAAAATATTATAGAACACTATGTCCCTATATCTCTTTTCATATTTCTCAAGAAGATGAACAATATTCAGAACACTGCTAATGCTGGTGATAGAAGCTTAGCTTGTTTTGTCATTAATAATTCATTTTTAAAAAGACCTTCTTCAGAATTTAGTACCTTGGGCTTTCTTTTCAGGTGACACAGGAGTGATTCACAAGCCTGTTCAAACTACCACAACTGGAAAAAATGTGATTTTGTTTTGTCAGTTGGCCAGAAATCATGACATTGTTCAGGTCACCTGGCAAAAGAACCAGACCAACATAGCAACTTACAGCAAGGCTTATGGAGCTAAAGTGCTGAGCAACCAGAGCAATATCCATCTTTCCCAGAGTAATCTGACTTTTTCTGCCATCATTTTCAATGCGGTGACATTCAAGGATGAAGGCTGTTACAACTGCATCTTCAATACATTTCCCTTAGGACCTATTTCAGCCGAGACATGTCTCAAAGTTTATGGTAAGTTATATTGTCTTGGAACAAGTCTGTGCTCTTCTGGAACTTGAACAATTCCAGATCATTTCGTGTCAGCAGCATTACCAATAACAACAGCTCCATAACATTTTCAGAGTACAATAAACGCCTTCTCTGAACAACGGATTCTATACCTAATGTAAATTGATTGCCTCTATTCTGTGCCTTAAGTAAAGTCACGTTAACTGTGGTAATTTCAGAAAAGAAGTGTAATTATGTGTACCATTGGACTGAAGAAAGGAAGTTAT
Source organism: Charina bottae (assembly GCA_023362775.1). NCBI lineage: Eukaryota > Metazoa > Chordata > Lepidosauria > Squamata > Charinaidae > Charina > Charina bottae. The sequence continues at coordinate 91,077,911 of JALMGJ010000004.1, read as the reverse complement.
TTAAGATGTTGCTGTATTCCCAGGCAAGACACAAACCCACACTGAGGTTTTATTACAGAAAAAAAAATATTTACAAAGTAAACTTGGTTGCTGAAATGAATGAGGATTAGTGAGGTATTATGCATAGTGCTTCTATATGTGATTTCCTAAAGGCATTAATACCTATGAGCTTCTTAAAGTGATTCAGAAATTTCTAAATGCTTCAGTTGCGGTTCCCTATGGTTTTCAGCTGTCTTGCCCCATCCCTTCCCTCTATCTCTTTATTCACTCATGATTACCGTCAAAGGAGGAGTTTGGTTTCTTTTTCCACCACTCTTTCCTCTTTCAGCTATGTTATCTTGCATTCTTATCAGTTGTATGAAAAAGGCCTACAGATTCACAGCTTGACTTTAAGCCTGCTCTAACACCTTGCCTACCCCACATCCATGATCTTCTGCTTCTCTGACCTCCACTCAGCTGTTTGCTATCAGGGAGAAAGAATTATAGGAAGGCTATTGTCTAAGAACTTGCCATTGCTTTTTCACCAACTTGTTCGTCCTCTGGGTCAAACCAGATCATGATCTCTTTCATTGCTTCTCTCTCTCATGTCATCTGCCCTGTCCCTCATCTCATGGTTGCTTTGTCTCTGGGGTCTTCTGATCGACACATTCCTTCTTTCCTGGGACTTATCTGCACTGCTTAGTTGCCCTGTTGTAAGAATGGGCAGGCAACCATTGCTGGAGAGCAGAAATGAATGATGCCACCTTCTGTTAATCACTTACTCAACATCAAAGTGGCATAGGGTGTGTTTTTCTGCTCGATTTCCAAAACTCACTTTTCCATATTTTGCCACCTTGGGTGTTTCTGTCCATTTTGGATAGTGCATTTCATTTTATTACAGGCTAACCTCAGCAGTTCATTGGTTAGTTCACAGAGACAGGAATTCCCCTTCAATCTAATTAATGTTTACTGTCGCCTATAATATCTTTTAGAGCTACCCTGACCAGGAGTGCTTGATGGCTCAATTAACAGAAATCCATGTCAGGATAGAGTTAGGACTAGAAATCTGAGTTGATTTGCATAATAGGCTAGGTTCAGCTAAAATAGGATTGAGTAATTTTTTAGTTCAGATATTTTTCCTAGGTATTATGTGAGTGGGCCACCACATGATACCATAATATTAATATAGTTCATTGGTGGGGGGGGGGGTTGTAGCAAGTTATATAAACACCATTATTGTGTTTTGTAAGTCCACATTCAGTTGTGTTGTGTAGATTAGCCATTAAAAATTAAGATTTTAGGTTTAAAGAAGAGATATTGCAATAACATTTTAACCATCACTCCTTCTCTGAACCAATAATAATATTTAAAGTTGTATAACTTTAAATTAATAAATATCTCTGATACCTGCCTCTCCATGGTAAGGTGAAAGTAAAGACTCAACTCCTTGATATTATATGGACATGTTCATACAGTTTTCATAGGAACCATGTGGAAGTGTTTGCCATTCTTCCAGGATGGTTTTTGACATCCCAGCCAAGCCTACAGCCCTAAAATTTTTTGGTGGTCTCCTATCTAAGCACTAACCAGATCTTACCTTGCTTACTTTTTCAACAAGTCAGCTAGGTAGATATTGCCATGTGTTGGAGTTGAGTTTTGCATGCTATTACGTTGAGACAATTCAACTCTCCTTCCTTCTCTGGGACAATTTTCATGATTACACTTCAAGAATCTCTCTAGCTGAAATCCCTGGAAACATCCTAATTAAACAATCAATAGCAGGAAAGGCGGATGGGGTGACAAGTAATACTGGGCAACAGAAGAGCACTCTTATAGCATGCCCACTCTGCATCCTTAAACTGCTCATGCAACTTGAGTCTATGCTGTTTTAATACAATTTTGCCTGGATTAAGACACTTTGGCAACAGTTTACAAAATATTTAATCCAAACTGCAAGGTACCAGATCCTCCTGTTGGACAATTCTGCTGCTGCTGTGCCCTCCCACTTCTGTTTCAGGACAGCAACTGCCAAATCACTTGCCATCCTGTGGATGGGTTTTAGGTTGGGAACCATAAATATACCCTGTGGCAATGAATTCTGTAATTGCTATATATGGTTATGAGTAACTATCAGTTGTGGCTATTACCACTCAATCCAGCTCAGCTAAAAAGAGATGAACCATGCTATGTTGTGAATTGCTACTGACCATATAACTCATGCAGTCAACAGCAATGCAATATATAGCATGCTGTCTGCACATCTGTTCTATCAATCTTCTACCTGCACTGGATAAGATAGAGGTAGCCCATGAGCTCTACATAGTCAATGCCTTCCTAGGGCCTCTGCCTCCTTTCTCACCATAATGGTCAGCTGTCAGTGAGAAATCCTTCCTTTTATTGCTTTCTCCTCTCTATTGTGGCTAAATAAATGAGTAGTTCAGTTAATACTAAATACCACATACAATCTAACTTGTCAGAAGCAGGAATAATAGAACTTTTCTTACTCCCAACATCACAGCTGAAAATATTAATTGAATAATTGTTTTAAAGCTCTTACAGAACCTGAAATAAATGTGAGGCATGTTACTAATCCAGATAATATGGAAGAACTGATAGAAATAAACTGCTCAGTAACAGGGACACCAACTCCAGTAATTACCTGGAAGGTCAAGACACCTCTTCAGATCAAGCCAAAGTCATATGAAATCCAGCACTCAAACAAGACAGTAACTGTTGTCAGCAACTTTACTCAACCCTTGTCCAAGACTATTTCAGAAAACTCAATAATCTGTGTTATTCAGCATCCATCTTTAAATGCTTCACAAGAGTTGACATTACCTGAGATTGTGATCGAACAAGGTGGGTTTGAAATCAGAAAATTTAATTTTTCTTCTTTTCTTTTCTTTTCTTTTCTTTTCTTTTCTTTTCTTTTCTTTTCTTTTCTTTTCTTTTCTTTTCTTTTCTTTTCTTTTCTTTCTCTCACTCTCTTTTATACAGTTCACTATACAGAACAATGGTTGTTCCTTAATTTTATTGCCATGTGTAGCTTGTCTTAGATGCTACCTCCTATTTTGCTTTGCAAACACTTTCTTCATGTTTTTGTTATTTTGTAGAGCATATACAAAGAAGTGAGCCCAAAGGAGGTCAGTCATTCCCTTGATTAAATCTGTATTTGATTTGATCTAAACCAGAGCTCTCCAAACTGTGTGTCGCGACACAAAAGTGTGTCGCCACACACAGTCTGGTGTGTCGCCACACAACCCGGAAGTGCTGATCATCATCAGCGTTTCCGGGTTTTCCCGCGGCAACACACCAATGGCGGCGCGCAAAAACCGAAAGCGGCAGCAGCGCTTCCGGGTTTTTGCGCGCTGCCGCTATGGTGGCACTTCCGGGTTTTCCCGCGGCGACACACCAACAGCGGTTGGTGTGTCGCCGCGGGAAAACTTTGGAAAGCCCTGATCTAAAGGTTCAAATTAGATTCTAATTTCTCTAAGGGTTTTTTTTTTTACTAGACTTGCCATTTTACAAGAAAATCTTAGAACAAACCTACTTTCTCAACTTGGTTCCATTCCAGATGTGTTAGAGATTATAATTTGCAGAATTTCTAATCGGAATCTCCAAAAGCAAGTCATTTCCCTAATTTAGGCAAGTAGATAAAGAATACATTTTTAAAGAATGCATTTAAAAATTGTATTTCTGCAATTAGAAAAAAGAACTCATTATAAGATTGCTAGAATACAGACTTTTTTTACACTTAGTCATCGTCATTATTGCTCCAAAATTGATACATCATCTGTATTACAAATGGCGTATGTTGTTTGTGTTCTCAGTGAAACTGGCCTCAGACATCTGTTACCCATTATTGCTAATCTGAGAAACCTATGATGAGTGGATTTGATCTAATCCAGACTATGTCCCTAGGATTCTTTTACTAAACCAGATTTTAATGCAGCTCCCTGTACACCTGATCTTTCCTATTTCTTCATTATTATTATTATTATTATTATTATTTCAGCATCCAATTCTTATTTATTAATTTCTCTTTACAGCCCAAAACAAATATCAAAGAATTGTCATTACAGTTATCTATATACTCGTTTCCATATTTCTCCTGGGGCTATTTATTTTTTCTATATACTGGTGCAGGAGATTAGCACTAGTAGCAAAAGAGCAAGATCTTCCATGCTGGGTAAGTCGCACATCTAACCCATAATATCTATAGAACGATGAGATCCCCCAGCACAGTGAAGTTAATTAGGTTATGGGAGATAATTAGAGCTAATTTCAACTTTTGCAGTTCCCTTGATATTGACCAAGACCAGCAAAAAGAGTCAGGGGTAGGGAGTACAGCTGAATACATCTACACATATACACAGGATCTTCATGAAGGGGATGGGCGAGGGAAGGACAGACAGACAAAGGGAGAGAGAAGCAAAAATGGGACCAAATTAGGGAAAGCAGATGTGATCCTGAATTTCAATATCTGTCTTTGCTGGGATGGAGAAAGGCAGAATCCTTGTTATCCAAACAGCTGATAGGTACACCGGGTAGTATGATGGATCTCTGGATGGGATTGTTGGGGGTAGAATTAATGTTTCTCCCCATCCAAGTAATATCAAATGTGATCCCTATTTTCATGCTAGTTTTACCAGCAGAAAACTAGAATCTGTGAGTGAAATAATTCTGGTCAAGAGCAATGGTCCCAAGCAATATTAGCAGAGCACCTCCAAGTTCTTAAACTATGTGAACAGTAGCCATGAGACCCAAGTTGCCCTGATAGTATTAGTTGATAACAGTCATAAACATTACTATTAGTAAATTGACATTGATATCATAATCCCATAAACACATACCCAGATATAAGGAAAGTTCATCAAATTCCACGACTTTTATCTTTAATAACAACAGCAACTGTACTTCGCTTGTAGAAGCCAAAATAAAAGTAAGGTGTACAGTACATGGTTTTGATACCATTCTGAAACCAATAAGCAGTTATCATGAGAAAACTTTTCTCAGCTGAAATTTCTGTTCTAAACAGATTACAAAGTTTGCATTCTGGAACTTCTACAAATTTCACCCTTAAAAATATGTTACTTCTCTGCCAGGTTGTTCCATTTTGTTCTGGAAGGACATTATGTGGAAAAAAACTGTTATACAAGGAAAAAGGCCCCAGTGAAACCACTTGCTGAGGGAAACCTTCTGGACACATGAAACATCTATACATAAAACCTTTTTGTATGATGATTCCCTACAAAGACTCCTTATTCTGGATTTTTTTTAAAACTACATGTTGCCTATGTGTTTACAAATAATATTTACCTGCCGTATTCTATGTAAGGTGTATTGATCATCAGAAATTAAGCTAAATAATATAGTAACATTCATTAAAAATATTTATTTGTAAATGAGACTGTGTTGTTTTATTTACTACATATTCTATGCATTGCAGCAATCAGTATTGGGAAATTATAATTCCTGAATAATTCCATTTATGACAAGTGAAATGAACCTTATGGTAAAAATAAGACAGGACAGTAATAAAACTTTGCTGAAGATACAAGTCCAATTCCATTGCAGAATTGTAAAAGATGTCTTATTTGGAATTTTGAAGTAAAAATAAAATACAAGCAACAGAAAGAAACACACGCACAATTACAACTTCAACAACAATATAACAATATCGTGAATGAAATATATCAATTATAAGTTATATCAATAAAGACCACTTAAAAGCTAAGCTGATTCAGAATGTGGTGATGCAAGTAGACATGGGTGTCCCTTGATGTGTCCATAAAATATATCTGCTATGTGAGCTGTACTCAAGGTGCTGTTTGTCATCTATAAAGTCCTACATGGTTTCAGGGCCTGGCTATCTGTATGACTGCCTACCTTTAATTACAGTATGTCTACTTACCCAACATGATCTGACAGGGTTGACATGGTTTGGATCCTGTCTATTAAATCATGTTATATCACAGGACCCAGGGAACATGCCTTCTCTATTGCTTCACTTGCTCTCTTCCGAAGCTCCATATGGCCCTCACCCTGTTTCATCTAATATGCCTTAAATACTTCACTCCTTCCACAGGTACTGGACTTGGATGTTGTGTGAACTCATCATTGGATAAGAGACATTTGTTTGAGAAATTTCTTCCTGCAGGACTTCTAAAACAAAACATTATGGTGTTTATATGTCTGTTATGAAATCCTTATAAGCTATCCAGAGTGCTGTCTGTGTGGCAGCCATAGAAATTGAATGAATGAATATTATCCATTGTCTAAGAGGTATTTTGTGAGGCAGTTAAGTAAAACCAACAAAGGAGAATCTCAGTAGTTATTTATTATTATTATTATTATTATTTTAATTGTTTAAAATAATAATTGCCACAACTAAACGTAGACTTACAAAACACAATAATGGTGTTTATATAACCTTGCTATAACACACTCCCAATAAACTATACTAATATTATGGTATCATGTGATGGCCTACTCACATAACACCTAGGAAAAATATCTGAACTAAAATTGGGATTATTTATTTATTTATCAAATTTATATGGCTGCCCATCTTACAACAAGTGACTCTGGGTGGCGTACAGCAAAAAATTAAAAAATATATAAAAAAGCAGTCATATTAAAAAGTTTAAAAAAGCATACAACACACAAGAGATTATATCAGCAAGGGGGCCACCTCAAGATTTCACCAGTCCCCTGAGATCCCCAGGCCTGATGACAGCCAGATTCTGAGGGGCTTCTGGAAAATGGGTTGGGGGGGATTGTATAACTGTTTTTAATTTTATGTTTTATTGTAAACTACTGAAAGACCTTACAGTGTGTATTGGCAGTATAGTAAATGTTATGGTATTAATGAATAAAATAGTAAATATATAAATAATAAAATAATTATTCATAAAGTTTAGATGGGTATATTACACAGCTGAGCAATAAATAGAAAACAAGAATATCTGCAAATTCTCCTCCAGCTCCTATTACTTGGACCAGTCCCTTTATTTCTGCTTGTTTATGTTAAAACAGTGATTATGTTTTATGCCCATTGTACCTTTTAGGAAGTCAGTGTGATTTTCATAAAACAAAGAAAACCTCTTTGTATGAAGAAAGCCTCAGAATTTGCAACATGCTGAACCACTAATGTAATTTAATCTAGTTTACTGAGTTATGTGAGCCCAGCCAAACTCTGTGTTTATTAGGGATATGCATAATATTTCACTGAATCCAAAATTGTAAGACAAAGGGGGCTACTATAGATAAAATGTTGCAGCCATACAAGGTGATGTGGGATTTCTAGCAAGCAATGAAGGCTGAAGAGAAATGTTTGTGAATTATCTGGTATTTTTAGAACAGGAAATCTCAAACGTAATGAATTTGTGTGACCTCCACCCATATTTAGACATGGTGATAGCTTGTCTAGACAAAATAGGAACAGTTTTGCCATGAAACAGCTACAGTATGTATATACAAGTCATTCCTGAACACCCAAAGCTGAATCACTGTGAGAACTTGCTCCTGCCGCTGGGTATCCTTTCAATAGCCTTTGGGCTTACAGCAATAACTCCTGCAACAGCTCCAACCAGCTCCTAAGCACAACCCACAGCAATCCAATCAAGATTAGTTACGTATGTCCCTCTTTCCAAAGGTGGCTATATTTGGGGTAGGTCTTGGTGCTGAACCTGAATGCTTGCTTCAGACAAACCAAGCATACTTATTTGCTATCTTCATCGCTATGATTCTACACCTTTTTGAAGAGAAACTTCCTACTGGTGTAGAAATTATATATCGAACAGATGGAAAGCTTTTTAATCTTAGTAGGCTGAAAGCAAAAAATAAGGTAATTGCAACTTCTGTTATAGAACTTCAATATGCTGATGATAACGTAGTCTGTGCACACTCCGAGGAAGATCTTCAAACTATCCTAAACATCTTTGCAGAAGCATATGAAAAGCTCGGCCTCTCGATTAACATTAAAAAAACCAAAGTGCTTTACCAGCAAGTTCGAACCAATCCCTCCGCAGCGCCATCAATCCAGCTTAAAGGTGTGTTACTAGAAAATGTTGACCACTTTTCTTATCTCGGCAGCCATCTATCTACAAAAGCCGACATCGACGCTGAAATTCAGCATGGCCTGAGCTCTGCGAGTGTAGCTTTCTCCCGAATGAAGCGTAGAGTGTTTGAGGATCGGGACATTCGCAGGGAGACCAAAATGCTTGTTTACAAAGCCATTGTACTACCAACCCTTCTGTACGCCTGTGAAACATGGACCCTCTACAAACGCCACCTCCAACTTCTTGAAAGATTCCATCAACGCTGCCTCCGAAAAATTCTGCAAATTACTTGGGAAGATAGGCGGACTAATGTTAGCGTATTAGAAGAAGCGAAAACCACCAGCATTGAAACAATGATCATCCAACATCAACTTCGCTGGACCGGCCATGTTGTTCGAATGCCTGACCATCGTCTTCCAAAGCAGCTACTTTACTCCCAACTTAAGAATGGAAAAAGGAATATTGGTGGACAGCAAAAGAGATTCAAAGACACTCTCAAAGCTAATTTTAAAAAATGTAATATCAGCATTGAGAACTGGGAAGCCCTAACTCATGAGCGTTTCAATTGGAGGTCAGCCTTTATTAAAGTTGCTATGGACCTTGAAGAAGCACGAGTACAGGGCGAAAGGGAAAAAAGAGCTAAAAGGAAGGCACGTCAAGCAAACCCTCATCATGACCGTCTCCCACCCGGAAACCTATGCCCTCATTGTGGGAGGTTGTGCGGATCCAGAATTGGCCTTTACAGCCACTTACGGATCCACCGTTAAAATTTTACCCTTGGAAGACAATCTTATTTGGCTACGAGTGATCGCCAATGATGAATGATGATGACTGGCTTTACATTAGAAATCATTGTCCTCTTGCTGTTGAATGACACATGGCTAGAAAAGAGCCTGTTAGTCACATCCTTCCAGCTTGATGTGAACCATTGATTTATATTTGTTGGGTATGACTGTTTAACCAGCTATATATTCATCAAATTGTAACATAGTTTAGCTCATTTTTCCCATATTTTTAAACAGAATTTCATGTGAGCCTTTGTTCATTGTTTTTCTGAAATCAAGATATACTATATTCACTGCATTTCCATGGTTATGTAAACTGAATGCGCTATCAGAAATGGAGTTAGTTTGGTTTGGACTGATTTAGTCTTCATAAATTCATGGTGACTCCTGCCAAATATTGCATTCTTTTCTAATTGCTTAATAATCTGTTCCAGAGTTTTGCCCATATCATTGTCAAGCTGACCACTCTGCAGTTATAATACCCAGGTCCGCTTTCCCCCCACTTTTGAGGTTAGAAACAACATTTGCTGTTCTCCAATCCTCTGACAGTATGTCCATAATTTCTCATACATCATTAAAAAGGCTCCAAAATTACATCTACAAGATCATTTAAGGATTGGTCTGATTTTGAGGAGCTTCCTCAATACAGGAAGTCCTTGTTTAGCAACTGCCTCATTTAGTGACCATTCACAGTTGCAACAGTGATGAAAATGTAACTTTACCACCAATCCTTGCATTTACAGTATGTCTTTCACAAGTCTGCAAAGCAAAGGAAAGCTGAAGTAAGATCATAAGCACAGTTGCAGTTTGACTTAGCAATCACTTCACTTAATGACCACGTTGTCAGTCCCAACTGTGGTCACTAAATGAGGACTACCTGTATGTTTCCTGAAGTTGCCTCCAATAGGTCAGAGGCAAGCAATGCTCCAATCACATGCAATGGGCAACTAGCAACAACTAGCAGCAGAATATGTAATCAGCAGCAGCAATCAGTCAGCAGTGTCTCCAGCTCCTTGACTCTTCCTCCCCCTCTTCTGCCTCTTCTCTCTCCTCAGCTGAACTGAGGTCCCTGTCCTGTGGGATGGCATTCCCCTGAAATCCATGCAGACCCAAAACCTGCTGCTCTTTAGCACAGCTGCGAAAACCTGGCCCTGGACCACAGTGACTTGTAATCTCACTTGGGGAGCATTACATGGTATTGTTGGTTCCCCATGTAAGGGTGTTACATTTTTGATTGTTGATGATGTTTTCTTCAGTTTTAACTGTTTCTTATTATGTATGTTGCCTAAGTTGCTTTGGCAATTGAGGCAGCTAACAAATTGATTAAATAAAGAAATAAATTGATAAATAAGTAAGTAAAACTCTCCCACCAAACCTTTCTTCTTTCTGTACACATGCTCACTGAGTTCTGAAGGTCCTAAAAAAAATCAACCTTCAGCTTACATGAAGTATAAATGCAGACGAGAACTAATAGCATACAGTACTTGTGGCAACTCACGCCAAACCCATATGATCCTTTCCAGTGGTTTTTTTTTTTTTTGGCTATTATTTAAAAGCAACAACAACAACAGGGAGACAAGATGTAACTTTGCAGAATTCACCAAGGGAATCCTTTCTAATAGCACTCAGAGATGTAAGAGTAGAACCCTCACAAACCAGTACTTCTCACACCCCGCTCCATCTCTGCTAAAAACATTGTGGTCAACAGTTTCAACAACAGTTTTAAGATACACTAAAATATGAACAGAGCTACACTATCCTATCTCCTTCTGGTAGGTATTATTCATCAGAGTGTTCAAGGCTATCTGCATGCTACAGTAAACTCACTAACATCTCCTGGAGCTGCAGGACAATACTATCACTACCACCTTATGTACATTTGGAATATTACACATCAGCCCATAGTTCTTAAAATCAGACAGTCATGACTTCTTAAACAAGGGTCTTAGCACACCTACTTTTTAGTAATAGGAATTCCACCTAGGGAATTCCAACCTAGTACAGAGAAGTATTGATAATCTCAGAAATCACTGATAAATTTCAATCTTTGAGGCCCTGATAAGGTAAACTAAGCTCAGGCAATTTGCTTTGAGGGACATAACAGATTAATAAATTTTAATTTGCCACTATACAGTGCAATCATACACACACACACACACACACACACACACAATCTGAGAAATACATTCTCTTTTCAGGACATAACATTGCACCTTTGTTTTAGTATTGGTTTTTCCACCCAGGGAGAGGTGTTTGTGAAAATCTCTGTCCAGCTGGCTGGAAGTTCTTCACTGGGTCACAATTGTTTGTAATCAGAATATCTGCATGTTGTTGGTTTTGCATTTTATTAACTGAGTACAGTAACTCCTTGTTAATGGTAAGATTGTATGCTGCCATCTGGTGTTGAAATCACTCTGCCTGCATTATACACACTATACTTGAAGTTTGATAGAAATGGCGAGAAACATTCTTATCATACTCTCTTGGCTGGTATTTTTTATTTTTCCATTACATATCAGGATGTTAAAAAAGTAAGAGAGATAATATAAAAATAGACAGATGTGTGTTAGAGATATCAGTGTTTGTGTGTGTGTGTGCGTGCGCGTATGGGGAGAGGGAGAGAGAGAGAGATAAAGAGAGAGAACATGAGATAACAGGCTCACTTCTTATCCATAAAAATGCATGCAAACATAATTTATAAGGCTTTCAGATGCTAAAAAATCCTGTATGCGTTTGTTGGCTAAAACAAACTAATACTCTGAAATGGTTGTGAAATTTTAAAAAGCAAAATTTTCAAGTTTTAGCCACTAAAATTTAGGGAAGTTTGGACTGTGAATCACAAAGCTCTTTGGGAAAAATACATTTCTCTATAAAGTTCTGGACAATCCATTAAATCAGGGGTAGGAACTAATAGCCTTGAGTCATGTAAGGTTTCTGAGAATCCCCCAAAATCATACTACTAAATTGAGGTGGTGTCAGACCAGCTCAAAATCACGTTTTGAATGTCTGTATATTTATATATTATTTTTCAAAAGCTCACCTCTCAGGCTTTCTTGACAGATTGCTGCAATAATATCTGAAAACAACAGAGATGAATTTGTAATAAATAAACCCTAACTAACTACAGTAAGTCCCACTAAATTCTTCAAGATTTAATTAAGATTTCACATACCAGATCAGAATACTGTTCTGCTGTTAAGGTCGTATTTCATCTAATGAAACCTGGAAACTTGGAATTGGTGCCTGGAAGTAATTTTACTTGAATCATTTATTGTATGACTTGGTTCAACACAGCAACTGTTCCAAATATATTACATCAGAACTATCTGTATAATGAGACTCAATCAGGTTTAACTTATACGCCTATTGCAATTTCTGCCACTGTCTTGTATCAGAAATTTAGAACTAGATGACCTTAAAAGTAGTCTACTCCTCCCTGAGTTTTTCATTATTAGATACAGTAGATGGGCTGAAAACAGTCTATAAGTAAGTGTTCTTTTCAAAACCCTGTTTGTTCCATTTCCTCAGTTTCCTTAAAAGGCTGTATGTATTCAACAAGAATCTTCAAATAATCACTGGTCTATATGCTCAGCATGTCCTCTGTACCCTTCTGTACTGTTTGACATTTCTTGATTACTTTACCCAAACAAATTACCAGGTCAAGTCTGGTAATCACTTAATATTTCAATGAGAGCAGAAATCATAACAGATCTTTTTGTATTCTGAATAATTTGCAATTCATATTGTGGGTCAACAAGAGTTATTTTAGGGTAAAATAATTTGTTATATTTAGATAATTATATTCCTTTTAGGATTATCAGCTGAGCACTTCTATGCAACCATTTTTAGTAACAAGTTATTTTTCAGATTTCTCTGTAAAGTGATAATGCTTTGAGACCCCCCTGGGCATAAGCATATGAAGGGTGGGAGGAGCACTCCAACTCTTTTATCACACTTCACTGTTTAGCTGGACACAGCAGCTTAACTTGGATGCATTCTGTTTTCCCCACTACAGGAGTATGCAACTGAAGGTAAGAGATACTTTGTGCAATACCAGGGAAGCAATAATAGTCAATTGTTTCTGCAGAAAGAAAGCAGGGATAAGAGCTGCATAAAGCTGGATTTGCTGCATTGGAGTGAATGTGTGCATTAAGAATTCTCTCTTGAGGGTAAACTTGCTTCATATATTTTACTATGTGTGTTTTAAGCAAGTAGACATAGAGTTATGATTCTGTTATGACATTGGCGAGCAGCTGATTTTATATTTGCTGATTATGACAATAGTGAATCATATGGTCCTTGTAGAGTACAGATCCCTGCTCCAAGAAACTTGTAATTTAAAATGTAGTACAAAGAAAAGGACACAAGAATGGGTGAGTTAAGCATAAAACTTTAAATGGATCTGGAATGCCATAAAAGCATCTCTTTTATCAGCTGTCCTAAGATTTAGTGAATCTCTTCTCTATGACCGAAATATGGTAGATGTACAGCTTGTGCGGGGTTGGGGGTTGGGGTTGGGGGTAGGCACAAGAGAAATAGATTTTGTGGCTCTTAAGCTGTACAACTCTTTACCACTGGAAATTTAATTGCCCTTTTTTATGGAGTATCACCAGACATTAAAGACCTTCTGATTGAAGCAAGCATTTACTTTGTCTGTTGCTTCTGTTTCTGTTTCTGTTTCATTTCATTGAAATTGTTCTTGTTTGAAATTCTGTTTTACCATTATTTTGAATCACTGTTAGGTGTTCCAGAAACTGGACTATATGGATCAGAGTGTATATGTTTCTATGTAATATATGTTTTGAATAGCAACCACCAAGCACTGCAACTGGACAAATTTACCATCCCTACCCTGGCTTAGGATGATGCTCCGGTGGTATCCATTGCTTTATAAAAGAAGTCAGGTTACATGTTTTTCTTTTCCTTTTTAACAAAAAAAAATATCCTTCTACCCTGGTGCACTTCTGTTCCAATATATTTTTCACTGATTGGATAAACAAATTGGAATTATTAATGATAACAAATACAACAACAATAATTTTAAATGAAGCAGATTCTTTTCTCCCACATACCTACTGTAAATGACAGCAGCTCTCACCTTGGTATTTATCTATAATTGTTTTACTTTCTGGACCCCTTTTGCAGAATTAAAATATTTTACTAAATTATTTAGCAAGTTTATTTAACATAAATGTTTATAGAACAGTTTCTTTTGGTGGCCATACAGTAAATATGTTTACAACAGGAATGGGAGGAGAAATTTGGTTATTTGATCTTATTATATTTCTTATGTAATCCAAACACTTTATATTAATAAATTCATAAAACAGTAGCAACTATTTATTTGTATTATATCCATGAATAGATAGATAAATAGAATATGTGCCATCACCCAGATAGATAGATGGAGGAATAGAGGATGGCTTTATTTCAGAGAAGGACACTTAAAAGATTAAAATTCTCAGAACTTTTCTAAACTTTTCTTCTTTTTCTTTTCTTTTTTGATGCTAAGGTTATAAAAATGTTGGTTCTTTTCTTACTTTAATCTGAACTAGTGCTCTTCTGTGGGCCTTATTCCCTCAGGAAATATAGTTAGAATCAGGGTGCAATAAGTGTTTTAGGTCCCAGTGAAATCATTGATAAGGAATTTGAACAAATCCTCCAGTTTGCATATGTTTTTTCATTCCACAATGCTGGGAAGTGGAATGAAATACAATTCACTTGTCTTACCTCCTGGCGACTGAGAAATCACAGTTTAAAATAAATTCCAATCAATGCCTTGTAAGGCAGAGATGTACAACCTGAAGCACCAAATTGCAGGTAGCCCCCAAAAGCTTTGAGTGAAGTCATAAAAGACCTCCAAAAGTGGTTACCAAAACATACCTTTTAATATGAAGGAGAAAATTATTAAAAACATTCTGGGAAACAATCCTATTAGTTACATTTAATCTTAATTATATGTCATAGTACAAAATAAAAGTTCAATTTGTTCTGTCCCCATCCCCATTTTTAGAATGTGTTTTCTTGCATGACATTCCAAGACGAAATACAGCCCTCAGGCTAGGAAAAGTTGTGTACCTTGTTATACAACAACTACAGGCACTAGCTTGTTGAACAGTTTCAGTTTCAGTGTTAGGGCTGGGATAATTTTGCCCTTATAGCATCAGTCTCAGAGACACAGACTTGCTCCAAGTGGAAGGACAGAGCCATTTGAGTCCAGCTCTGCAGCCTGAAAATAACTTTAGGAGTGCCATAACTAAGATATGGAGAGTGGGAATGTGAGTTTTATCCCACTCTCCATATGGGTAGTAAGGGGGAAGTATCCTTGATGGTCTCCTGATTGGTTTGGTGGTGTGTCTTTTTCATGTACACTTGGGCAATTTTGTGATGGCTGGAGTCCAACTTTACATCTGGGAAGAGCCAGAGGATGGCAGTGGCTGAGGTGATGATGCAGGCTGAGAAGGATTTTGGTTTTTCTTGGAGTTGGGGAAAATTTTGAGATTTTTTTTAAAAAGATGCCCTAAGCTTATTTTAAAGTTTATGCTACAATTAGTACATATTCTGCCTCAAACAACAAAAACCACAGCAGCACTTTTTTGGAGTCAGAAGGGACTTCCTTTGAATGGGCTCTGGGGATGCAAAAAAAGGACTTGAAACCTGAATGTGGTTCTGTCCATCTCTGACTTAATGCTCTCATTTGGTCTGTGTTACTTTTGGTAGCATTTGACTTATTTGGCCTTATTAGAAGCTGGCTGGAGTTATGGTAAACATTTGAGGGAATATGAGCTACAGTATTTTGTTGTTGTTTATTCGTTCAGTCGCTTCCGACTCTTCGTGACTTCATGGACCAGCCCACGCCAGAGCTTCCTGTCGGCCGTCACCACCCCCAGCTCCCCCATGGTTGAGTCTGTCACCTACAGTATACTGTAGAGCTACAGTATACTGGAACATTAATAAATACCATTAAGCAAATGCTGACTTAGAGGACACTCATACTTATTTTTTAAGGTGCTGCTGCCCTGCGCTAATGCTGGCTTGACTTTAAGCCAGTTTAAGAAAATCCTGTTAGGACAGAGCATTCTTCACTTGGCTTGCAAAGTATTCAGCGCAGAGTTCCCTTGGAGAATTTCGCTGCCACTGTAACCTCCTACCTTTTTGTTTCAAGAAAGCAATTGCCAATTACTTTCCTTCCTGCGCAGTTGTGATCTCCCATGAGTACCCTCTCCAATGTTGTGAAATATGAGCTCTCACTGGTTTCCCAGAGAACTCTTAACAATGAAGTGGATTAGATAGTTCAAGTGCTGGTGTCACAAGCTTGTGAGAATAACTGAATATGTGTTAGAGAACATAATCATGCTTTCTGTTTGGTAATGAAAACAGTGAAGAATGCTTACCTTGCTGCCTCCATTCCATCCTCAAAGAGCAATCCGGCAGAATTTTTTAAAAAATGGTAATGTAAATAATGTCCTCTGTCCAAGGTCTTGGAGATCTGCTAGTAAAAATTAGTAGGATAATTCAAGGATAAAATTGTTCTTTTTCATAACAATGAGATGTCAGATGTACCATTTTCCCCAGGTTTGTGAAATCAGTTTCAGCTTTTCAGGGATTGAGATGTAAAGAAGAAACTTTAAGCTTTTACCCTATCAGCTTGACCTCTTAATCCTTGCCCATTGTTGGCAAATTCAAATAGTCCAAGGAATATTGACTGGGTGGGTGCAGTAAATGGTGAGAACATCATTACATAGCGGATGGTGCTTCCTGCTGTTATTAAGGAAGCAGTGAGTATAACCACTCCTACAACAAAAAAGTACCTCTGGATCTAGAAGATTGTAATAAATAACAAATATGCCAAATAACAAATGCCCCTTTCTGGTCAAAATGATTGAGATAATTGTGGCACTCTAATTATATGTATTCTTGGAGAATATTGATTATCTAGATTCATTGCAGCTTAGATTCTGGTCTGCTTATATGTAATATTGTCTTTAGCCAACCTACTAGATTATAAAGAAATGGACAAAGGGATACAATTTTGTTACTCTTCCTAGATCTTTCACCAGATTTTGATTCCATTAATCACAGTATCTTCTTGGGTAGCCCTGTGACCTGTTCCGACTAAGGCCAACACAGGAAGCGGTGATATAGCAATCTTTTATTGACAAAACACACAATAAATCTCCAAAAAGATTAATCACTAGCACGTGGTTTGGTTATAGAGCAGGGCCACACACAGTCAGTGTAAGTGGGAAGCAGGCCACGTGGTGAACCGATAAGTCCGGGAACAAGGCACGGCATGAGCATGCGGTCCGAAACCACGGCGGAGCAGGGCTGAGGCACGCAAGGCTGCACGGTGGCAAGGCAACGCTCGGCAATGGGACTTGGCGTGGAAGCAGGGCAAGGCTCGGGCGTGTAGTCCAAAGCGGCAGTGAGGCGAGGCGAGGCGAGGTGAGGCTTGGCTCGGAAACGGAGCTTGGCATGGCAGCAAGGCAAGGCTCAGGTGCAAAGTCCAAAGCGGCAGCGAGGCTTGGAACCAGGGCTTGGCGCGACAGCAAGACGGGGCTCAGGGACGAGGTCCAAAACGGTGGCAAGATGAGACTCGGGAACGGAGCTTGGCGCAGCAGCAAGGCTCGGCTTGGGCGTGGAGTTTGGAGCTGCGGCTCGGCTCGGGGACGAAGCTTGGCGCAGCGGCAAGGTGAGGCTCAGAATTGGTACTTGGTGCAGTTGCAAGGCGGGGATTGGGATCGGGACTTGGCATGGTAGCAACGCAAGGCTGGAGCATGAGGTCTTGGACAGATTCACAATTCACGGAAGGCTTCTGCAAGCAGCGTGAATGGTTGTCTCCGGCAACCTGGTCTTGGCACTCTTTAAATCTCTGATTTTCCTGCCGTTTCCTTGCAGGGACCAATCGTGCCTCCTTCTGTTTGGCCCGCGTTTCCCTTCTTTCGCATGCGCTGATAGGTGGAGGCGAGGCCGGCCCCAGGTTGTCTCCAATCAACTGCTGAATCCCCAATTCGAAATTTGTGCCATCCACTACCGGCTCATCCTCCTCCCCCTCAGACCCAACCTCCATCCTGACACCCTGTGAATTGAGAGTTGCTAGTGGTCTCCTATTGAACCATAGTTCAATAGGGTGTTTATATTTGTGTATCTAGCCTTATACCATTCAGGACCAGGTTATCTGAAACTGGGTCTCCAATTACATCAGCCTCAGAGGCATTTACCATCTTGGGGGAACGTCCTGCTCTTTGTGTCATGGCAGATAGATGCCAACTTGGTGGGGACCCACTGATGGGCCTTCTTCATAATGGCACCTCTGCTTTGAGATGACATTCCTGGTGCAGTGTGTCAATCTTCAATATTGTTCTTTTTTTAAAAACAACAACAACAACCTATTTCTGTTGGCCTTCTCCAGCCATTAATTCTCATGATACTGCTCTTGGAATGGATTTGCTGTACTCTACTTTTATTGTGTTCACCATTTGCAGCCTCTTCGTATTCTATTTTAGAATTGCTTTGCAGTTCTGGAATGAAGTACTATCAATTATTTATAATAAAGAAATAGCATCAGCAAATAAATAATAAATTTACTTTTATTGTTTCTTCTCTTTTTCTTCTTACTTCCTTTGTCTATCTTTTGAGGGCACTGGGCCTCTTGAAGGCACTTCATTTCATTGTGGCACTGACATATTTCCATTGACCTTAAAAGCAGGAAAAAAACCCCACTTCTGTTTTTCTTTTGAGAAATGTTTTTCTTCCAGTATTTCTTATTATTCCACTCCCAGATGCTTCCATCTGTATCCTGTCGCTCAACACTTTTTCCATATGACACTTTTTCTTCCCATATCAAGTTGTTTTCTTAACAATTCTTCTTATTTCACTAAGCCCATCCTTTAAGAATTTTCACAAGCTGAATCACTGGCATATGCTATTTTAGTGGGATTGAGTTATAATCAGGAAGTACCAATTTTAAGAACTCAAAACAAGGCTTCTTTGGCAGTCAACCATCTTTCAGAATAATTAGTGCTATGGTGAACATTTCTTCTCTGTTTTTTAAAAACTATTTTTATTCCATTTCTTGGGGAAAATGCTTTTTCAAGGAATTTAAAAAAATGATGAAATGCTAATAGGTCAGGTGTGAAGTGCTTGTATTCATCTTTGAATGTTTCTAATGAATTTTGGAAATTCCAGATGAATTTTCTATGTCCTTCCGATAACATAATGATCTACGTATCTGGGTATTTATAGAGTATCTGTACTATCAAATGTATTCATGTGCCCCATTTTACTTTTCCCCTCTTTTGCTGTATTTTACTATGTTCCTAGTCCAACAACGGATACAGAATTCAAGATATATTGTCCAATTGGCCTGAGATATTAATCTTCTAATTCTCTTCCCATCTCTATTTATGCTTTCCATACTGCAACAGAATTAATGCTTTGCATATCCAGCTGTTCTCTGATTTGTGAGCATGTCCAAAATAACTAGTATGTATTTCTAGTATGTATGCAAAGATAGAAAATTGACTCTTGTGTACATGGCTGTAGTTTGTGTACACATTCTCTCCAACCCTCACTAACCAGTCACTTTGTGTGCACATTGATATTGGCTATTGCATTTGTGAATGTGGCTTTTTTGCATATGTTCCTCAGCAATCACTAGCCAGCCACTTCATAGAAAATACAGTTCATGCATAGTCCACTTGTCTTGGATGGCCACCATTTTCTGGTACATTAGAATGTTAATATGACACCTCTGCAAATGATGGTCCCCTTAATTACTATCAATACAAAGTATCAAATGGGAAATATGTGTGGGTGGGTGTGTATGCGCACACATGCATGAAGTTGCAGAAGCCAGGAAATCTTCAGGGATGAAGAAATGTGTAGCACTGTGCCAAAGTATGCCTTGCACTTCCTCAGAAGCTTTACCACTGCAAAAGAGGCTTCCATTTTTTCTCAGAGCACTTGAGAAGATTTTCTCAATGCACTTGAGAAGCTTTACCCTTGCAAAAGGAGGCTTCCGTGATTCTCAGAGCGCTTGAGAACATTTCAATTTACCTTGATGGTGGGTTTGTGTTTCCGCTTTTTGTTTAGCTTACTGTTTTGTTGGAGATGGTGAAGAGTGCTACTGCTGCTGTTTTTGTATTCTTTCCACTGAGGTATCTGGTGAAGCAAAGTAGGGAGGATCTGAAGGATCTTTAGAATTAAATCACAATTGTGAAAATTGAAAAACAAAGATTTGGAGGTCTTTTGAATCATACCAAAGTTTAAGAATGGAAGTGCTATTATTTACCTGCAGGAATTGCCTTCCTGCAACATGAATCATGGTATTTGGGTTCCCCTGTTTCTTTTTATCTGTGAAAGGTCCACTCCAACTCCACACACTGCATTTTGCTTTTTTTTTATTCATGTATACTAATATACGGACATTTTGGTTAGGAAATCTAACGCTCCATTAAAAATCATACTTGCTGTTACATATTACTGCACTGCTAATCACTGCACAAATATGAGAGTGTGGTGCATTCTATTGCTTCTAATACTGTAAAACAAGCCAGGTAATTCAGAGGAATTGAACTCTTTATTTGTGTGCTTTCACAAAGGTTTCCATTTCCTAACCAGTTTTAATAATGTTTATATGTATGAAATAAATAAGATGTGATGTTGCCTTCTCTGTGTTAAGTTCTTAGACTTAGGGGAAGAGATGGATAGTTGTTTTCTGACCCTATTACTGTACAACATCATCCTTCATTATATTCAAAACTAAAATAAAATTTTGGTAGAAAACTGATTTACTAATTTATTTTTTCTTTGCTATTCCTAGAGAATGAAGGGTATTTATTCTAAATGGGCTTTGCAGGATCTGGCTTTGTGTGTAATAGCTGTAGTGTTCGGTTCCACACAGGGTAAGTCCAGCTTATTTAGTATAATGGTATTTTAAGATTAGAAAATCGTTAATGACTAGAAGTAACTACCACAGTCCTAATATGGTACTATATATATATACTCTGTGTGTGTGTGTGTGTGTGTATAAAAACATACATACATACATACATACATACATACATACATACATACATACATACTGTTCAATCGTGTCCGATTCTCGGAGACTGCCTGGACAAGTCCCTGCAGTTTTCTTGCCAAGGTTTTTCAGAAGAGGTTTGCCATTGCCTCCTTCCTAAGGCTGAGAGAGAGAGACTGGCCAAAGGTCACCCAGCTGGCTTTGTGCCTAAGGCAGGACTAGAACTCACAGTCTCCCGTTTTCTAGCCCAGTGCATTAACCACTACACCAAATTGGCTCTCACCTCCTATATAGACCTCTTTTTTTTCTTGCTGGAATTCTAATGGGTGCAAGCACACATGCACACATAAACACCCATATGCCTATGCTGATCTACATATACCTATATTCACTGAACATGTTTTATATAGAAGCCACATTTTATATATGTCTGCAAAAATTCCATAATGGACAGTAAAATATAATAAATTAAGGACAATTAAGAAGATTGTCATTGATATTTTGAGAGGGATCCATTTTTGGACCACAGAATTCTCCTGACTAAGTAAGGATAGAGATATGAGTTACAAGCACAGAATGGCAAGAGAGAATCCATTAAAGCTTGGCTGCTAGGATGGGAAGCCCAGAAACTCTGTATGAAAACCCAGATGTCCAAAATCTATGGATTGGACCACAGGAAGCTTTTCAATACATTTATTCTTCTAAAACTAAGATATAAATAAATGTAAAGTTTGATACACCATTCTTTCTCTTATTTTTCTCTATAGGGCTGGAAGGCTGTACCTTCAGTTTTAGAATAAGGGAGGTACAAGGCCAGAGTGAACGTAATCTAGATTTACAGTATTGTTAGATTAGAATTAAAATAGAATATAAAGTCTTACTGTACGGAGTTTTAGTGGAAGAAGTTGCCTGCATACATAGTTGCCTGCAAAAAATTGACACACACATATTTGAGATTGTATGTATCAATGAATCTGTAAGTGAACACAAATTGATGCAATCTCTACATGGTACAAAGTTAAACATGACATATTTCTGCAAATTTGAATTCATCCTGTGTGTGCAGGACACACACACTATTCATTGATTGATTGATTTGATATATATCCCATCTTTCATTCAGGAGTTCAAGGTAATATGCATAATACTCCCCCCCCCCCAGTTTTCCCCACAACAAAAACCATGTGATCTATGTTTGGCTCAGAAAGAATAACTGGCCCAAGTCATTCAGTAAGTTCCATAGCTAAAGGTGGACTATAATCTGGATCCCCCCCACTTCTAGTCTGGCATCTTAGCCACTATACTACACTGTTTACAGATTCAAAATAAGAAAACTGTGAATGTGCAGCTGCAGACATTTGGACACCTTTTCAGTCAGTGCCTTCTAATTCTTCTTTTGGCAGAAATAACAGCTTCAAAACATTTCCTCTAGTCAGCTTCTGTTCTAGCTTCTGTTCTTGCAGGACTCCTCTAGCTGAGAAATATTCCTAAGTCTCCTTGCATGCACTACATGTTTGAGATCTCTTCACAGATTTTCAATAATATTCAAGTCTAGGAACCATGAAAGCCATTCTAAAATCCTTCCTTCCTTCCTTCCTTCCTTCCTTCCTTCCTTCCTTCCTTCCTTCCTTCCTTCCTTCCTTCCTTCCTTCCTCCTTACAGTTGATTTTGGAAGTCTGTTTCAAATTGTTGTCTTGCTGAAATATCCAGTAACTGCACAGTTTCTTCACTAACTGCAGGACATTAGCTTCTGGAACATTTTGATAATTAGGTGAATCTATTCTTTCTTTAACCTGCACAATATTTCCTATGTTACTGACTGGTACACAACCCTCAAAATAATAGAGCCACCCATGCTTAACAGTTGACAAGGTGCTATTTTCTTCAAATTCTTGATCCCTTTCCTCTTCAAATGTATCTTGTCCAGTTATGGCCAAATACTTCATTTTTTTCATCATTCCAAAGCATCTTGTATCAAAACATTTCAAGTTATCAAGGTTTTCATTTGCATATTTTGTGATGAGGTCAGAGAAAAGATTTCCTGTTGACAATTCTTCCACACCATTGTTGCTGTATCAGCAATGCCATTTCTTAATAGTGCTTCTCACATTTGAAATGGCTAACTGGCAGAATTTAGAATTTAACCTTCCTGTGCTTTGTAAGAGTGAATTACCTTCATTTTCAGATGCTGGGGGATGTTCAAAGAAGGCTATGGTTGTTAAAAGTAGACAGTGACCTTATTCTGACATTGTGAGAGTGTAGGTATGAAAGCTGGAATGTCACTATTCAGACACCATGAACTCACATCATTTCCATGATATTTTCTTATAGTTTATTGTTTATAGCAAGATCAGTCTTGCTATTCAACAGTTGCTTTCAACTTGCAGATGAAAGGAATGCAAATGAAGGTCCTGTCACTTATAGCAGAGATGAAATAAAATGATTGGTAAATTACAAGAGAATGTACGAAATGAAGAGGTAAAAGAAAAGAGTTTTGGACTAGCTGGTACAGACAGCTGTTGATCCTGTGATTACACCTAAAAAATGGAGGATTTCTAGGATGTTTCACATAAGCAGAGTACTCTGGGACCTCTTTGGATTAGGTTGCATCTAGGCTTGTTTAAGTGCCAGAACATTTTGGAATTTAAGTAGCTGCAATGTGAATTAGTCACAGACATACTATGCATTGGGCAATGTATTTATTTACACAGTTTGGTTGTCTTGGGATGGGGCAGTGCATCCATCCTCTCCCTCCTTGACTTTCCAGTAGCCTTTAATACCATCAATCCTTTTGGACCAGCTCAGGAAACTGGGAGTGGGAGGCATGGTGCTATCGTGGTTCTCCTTTTTCCTGAGCTGATTCCAGTCAGTGTTGGTTGGCGGGGAGACACTAAGGCCAAGGCCCCTGTAATGCACTCCACATGGGGCTGCCCTTGAAGAGTATTTGAAAGCCACAACTGGTCCAGAATGCAGTGGCGTGGGCAGATTTGGGCACTTCATGACACGCTCACATGATACCTCTGCTCTCTGAGCTGCACTGGCTTCCAGTGGGCTTCTGGATGTAATTCAAGGTGCTGGTTGTTATCTACTTGCAGGACTGCCTCGCCCCTATTGTTTCTGCTTACCCCACCAAAACTGGCAGGATTGGCTTGCTCAAGGTCCCTTCCATTAAGAACTGTCATCTTGTGGGACCTTGGAATCATGCCTTCTCTGTGTTAGTGCCTGCCTTATCTTTTTTTTTAAATAAGAATGTTATTAAGTTTGAGACAAAGACAAAAACTACAAAAAAGCAAAAAACTACAAAAATGAAAAAATGAAAAAATAAAAGAGTGTAAAACACAAGAAAAAATAATTTTTTAGAGATTACATACAAAGGTGACTTCCGACTTCCAACAGCAAGAATGTACAGCAATTTCCATAATAAATCCCTTACTCTAAATCAAACCAAGATCACATTATTTCTATGAATCCTTCCATTAGCACATATGCAAATCACTAATGCAATTGCTCCTTCCCCATATCTATCTATCTATCTATCTGTCTGTCTGTCTGTCTGTCTGTGTGTGTGTGTTTCTAAATCAGCTTCCCTCCCCCATAAGACAACATTTATTTAATTATTTCATTCCTGCCACTATTCTATATATTTCTGTCCACTGTAATAAAAATCAAATTATAAAAACATATGCATTGTCTGCTTAAAAATATTTTGCCTCTACATTACACTTACAATTAGCAATTATTAACTGTTTCGTGTTCTACCAGGTTCAGTAATGACAAGTAATCAAGATGTGAAATTGGGTGGCAATGTTACTTTGAGATGTACTTTAATACAACATCTTGATATTTATCAAGTTACATGGAGTAAAAAAAAGAATGGAAATGATGGAAATATTGCAACATACAAGAAAGATACAGGTCCAAGTGTTTTAAAATACAAAGATCGAATCAATTTCACAGTTTGGAGCCCCCAAGATAGTGCTATTAACTTGTCGAATGTGAGCACTGAAGATAATGGTTGCTATGAGTGCACATTTTTTTTATTTCCTGAAGGACCTATCATGGAACAACCCTGTCTTTCTGTTTATGGTGAGTCTTTCCAAATTAAACTAGCTTCAATAGGGGATTGAGGAGGCTTTTTCTTTAAATGTGGCATTATTACAATAAATCATATCCTTCACTGAATGTGTAGAACACTGAATTATGCAAGAAGAAAATAATAAATAGTCCTAACTCAAGATAAACTAGAGTTTGATAGAATCTTACATAAGTTACATAATTGGTTGAAAAATAACCTACAACTCAGTACATATTCATTTTATTTTACAGAAGTTCGGGAGGTTTTGTTTTGTGAGTTTTTGTTTTTTGTTTTTGCCAGTGCAACAGTACAGTTGATCTCCATTATAGTATATCTAATTACTACAACTGCATTAAGACTGCAAAAATAGTCTTTAATTATTTCCCAAAGTTTTTACAAGTCCCACAATTCCTTGCAGTTAGATTAAGTTAGAAGACATCATGTTTAGGACAATTTGGAATCAACCAGATATTTTAAGCAACTTCCACAGTTGGATATGAGTTGAAGTACAAAGCCTCTGGAGAGCTAAAAGGATTTTATCTAGATTAACTGGATATTATAATATGAGACATGACTTATACTTATTTAGTGCAGAACAACATATACTAGGAGGTAACAGTACATTGTAGGATAGTTGAGGATGCTATCTTAAAGTAATATGAATTTTCTATTCAGAAGTCCACTTTCCATTTGAAAACATGCATATGATTTAGGTTGCTCCCTCATTCCCATTTTATTGCTCACCCAAGCTCCTATACTATCAAGTTTTGCTGTTGTCATTTGTGTCACAGATGATCTCAAAACATCTACGCACTACGACATCTTTGATAATCATTTGAGTGCCAACTGTACAGCAACTGGTTTCCCAAGACCCAACATTTCATGGTTTCCACCAGGAGGTGAAAAGAAAGAAAAGGATATTGCAAATCCAAATGGCACATTATCTGTCATAAGCAACATTTTTGTAAACATCTCAAATGCTGAACAAGGGCTGATTTGCCAAGTTACTCACAGAGGAAAAAAAATAAACATTAATGTGCCAGAAAGAGGTAAGTTAGCAAAGAAGGTAGATCCAATACCAGCACATTTCTAAAAGCTAGTAAAACTGGTCTCTCTGTGTGTGTGTGTGTATGTGTGTGTGTATATATATAAATCTTATTTAGCTGCTAATATTCTTTGTCCTGTTACATACTTAGAATTAGAGTTCCTGTGACAGAAAAAATATTGTGCAAACTAGTTAAAAATGTATGAAATAGTTGCATTTGAAGATTGCAATGATGTTTGAACTTATTCACTAAAAAACTCCGAACAAAGAAAAGTTCAGTTGGAAAAACAACAAATTTATTACAGAAGAAACTGGGGTCTGGTTTGGATTTCAAATCTTTCATTGCAGAATTTACTATGTATTTTAAAATTGGGCATATTTACTGGAAAATATAAACATGGTGGTCATCTGTTACCATTGTTGAATTATTCTGTAGAAGAATATCCACTTCTTATTGGCAAATTATCCATCTGTTTTCTTCTGAGTTCTCAGGATTACTTGGTCTATGATTCTGCAGTGGTAAAAAACAGGTAGAAAAATTAGCTACACAGAGTGACCATCATTCTTTTTGTAGAACCAGGTTTCTAAGTCATAAGGTATAGAAAGAATCTTAAAAATTTGTTCAGTGAACTTTCAGAAACCAGAGTAGCCAAATGAAAATTCCAAGTGACAGACTTTAGCAGTCTGCATGCTAGGTTTTTGAAGCAGAACATACAGTATCATGCAAATCAAGCAGATTTCCCTCAGAAAGAATTCAGTTTTCTTGACATGGAATTGGAGTTACTGTAATGTAGATTTTTCTTAAAATAACAAAGAATGCATAGATCCCTTTCTATACTGTTGGCTGCAGTAACATTTTTTTATTCCATGCAGAACATACAAAAAATTCTTTTCCTGTGGTACCAGTTGTACTGGCCTTGATTCTTGTGATCCTGGTTATCGTTGTGGGGGTATGCTGCTGGAGAAGACAAAGGAAAAATCATATGGGTAAATCATTCAGTTTTATAAAACAGAATTCTTCAAACATTTTGTCTAATGCACCCACCTGGTTTTGTGTAGTAAACTCTTCTCACATGAATTCAGAATGTGAGGTTGGTTGGACTATATCAAGAAAAGATGTTGGTATAGGATAGCTTGTCAGCCCCATCCTGCTCCCTACACGTGAATTTACTGAATATATGGGAGAAGAGAACAATCCATAACACTATATTGGGACATATATTAGTTCCACTCAATTCAATTTTTTTGTTTGTTTGTTCTGACTGGCAAAAGTCCTCTGAGATCTCTAAAAGATATTTCAACCCTGCTGACTGGGATCATTTGGGGATGTGGGAGATGGGCGGTGGCAAAATTTGACAAACAAACAAACAAACAAACAAATAAATAAATAAATAAATTTCAGGTGGATAGAACAGACAGAACCTTGGGATTTATCTATGTGAACATTCTTCAGAAGCAGATTGCTTATACCTTCTAATTGGTGGTTTGTGGGCCATGGTATGTTGCCCTGCAATGTACTCCATTGATAGGGATCCTAACTTGCATAGGATAATATGAGCATGCTTAGGGTAAAACTGGATCTTTGCTTTGCCTGTGGCATACTGGCCAAAATCAAAACAGACCATTAGCAGGGAATGTTACATGTGGCCCAGATGCAGCTAAGGCTGGTTACCCTACATCTTTTCTGTCTTATTAAAAAGAGTTACATGAAAGCCTTGATTAACAAAGCCATGATGGATGGCAAAGGTAAACATCTATGGGTTGAACTGGTGAAAACCACAGCTTACAGATGATTGCAACTTGGAATGTATGAGGACGAAATGGTAAAGAGTTTGAACTGATAAATTAAATGAAAGAAAGAAATATAGATGCAGTATATGTCTGTGAAAGAAAAAGAAAGAGGAAGGATGTAGCAGAGCATAAAGAAGTGCTTTGATTTGTAAAATTGAATGCATGCTTGGAAGTGCATGTGCATGTTTATTTATGAATGAAAGGGCTAGAATATTTGGCAGAAAACATTAAAATATGTTATCTAAATGGTTGTGAATGTGTATAAGAATAGGAATTCACAGATCAGTGATAGTTGCATAAGATTTTATTGATTTACCAGGTGGCATACTAATCGCCCTCATATTTTGAAAATTAACAACAAGCAAATTGAGCAGCTGCAGGACTTTCAATGTCTAGGCATTTATTTTTAGTCAACTACCTCCTGGAAACAAAAATCTTACAAACTTATGCTGAATGGGCAAAAAACTTCTAACACAATAGCTCAATACACAAACAGGAAGGGAAATACAGTAACTGTGTGCCTACAGCAATTAAACTTTTCAGAGCTAAAGTACAAAGTCTTTTGCTGTATGGCCCACAGTGCTGTTTATATAAGGAAAGCCTTGCACTAGAAGCAGTCCGGTCTAAACTCTTGAGATTTCTGCTCGTAGTTCTTTGCTCTGTTACAAATGTACTTGTCCAGCTTGACTGTGTCTCTATCTGAGGCTCTGCTGGTTAAAATACTGGCTGAAATAAATTTGGAGGTGGGGGTGAGCCTTTAGCCCAACTTGTATTGATAGATGCAATTCCCTGTGGATAAAGCAAATAATATCCAACTTATTTATTTATGTATTTATTATTTCAATTTATTTGGCCGCCCATCTCAAATTCATGACTCTGAATGGCTAACTGCAGTTAAAAGCACCATAAAAACACTTAACAATAGAAATAAGAATACATAACTGGCAACTGAGGTAAACAAAAACAAAGAAGCTACTTGGTTTACTGTAAGCTTCCTCACACTCCAGTCCATATCTAAGCTTGGTTGTTTGCTTGCAGATATTTTGTTGCTCAACATCTACAAGCAAACGTCTGCAAGCGAACAACCAAGCTCAGAGAGCATCATCAAGGACTCCACAGTTCAACCCTGAGCTACAAATATTTTCTTCTATTAGTCCATATTTATGCCTGGCCTAGATAAAGCCTGGATTAAGGTGCAGCAGAGACCCCTTAATCTTGATGTACAAAGGGATTAGCTTAACGTATCTCCACAACTCTGCTACAACAAGCTCATATATCCACCTTTCACTACTCTCAGCTTGAAGTCTGACCTGTTCCGGAGTGCTTTCCCCTGATTTGATATCACCCCCTTTACTCTTATTTATTCTTATTTTTATCTTACCTCATATAGTTTTACTTTTGTACTGTTTTAACTTGTACTTTTTCTATGTAAGCTACCAAGAGTCTCTTTGATTGCAGAAGCATAAACATATGTTTGTTGTAAAACAAACAAACAAACATTCTTACCATATATGTGTGTCCTCACACAGGAGAGCTCTCATACTGGCACAATTTGACCCTCTGCCTTCAATGGTATTGATGGGAAGATTCATAATATCCATATCAAGAGAATGCATGTATATATTTAGATACTGAAACGGAGACAGTCACATATGTATTTCTGAAATGCCCCATTTATCATTGTTGGATAATGGAGTTAATCTTTCCTCTAACTACCAATTATTCAGACCAGTCCCAACAAACAGTTGTGCACTATCCATAAAACAGTCAGGACTGTGAAGTTTCTAGAAAGGTGGGTAAAATTTGTGCTTGTACCAATGGTGGCTAGAAATTGGATTGAAATATGGTCTAGATATGCATACTTCCTGCTGTGATTATGTTGGATATTTTATATTTTAATTTTGCTTTTGTGGTCTATGGCTATACATTCTATAATAATAACTTAATAGTGTAGTAAGTTTGATATTTTTACTTATATACTTATATTTTTAATGTATTCTTTTAATAGTTAATTTTCAATTTTGCATAACATTGTTCATTTCTTTGTCCTTTGAACATAAATAGATGATGATGATGATGATGATGATGATGATGAAAGATTGAGAGAATTAATGAAAGATTCATGAGTGATGAGAGGTTCTGAATGTGAGACAGAACATTCTGTCATTACTTGGTAGTGTCAAGAAAACATCTTGAGAACAATGTACATGGAAGGAAAGGAAAGAAGTGAAAGAAACAAGAGTGAAAATAGAACTGCAGAAAAAGAAGGCTTGAGTCCTATATGAAAAAGTATTAGAATGAATGAAATATATATATATAAGGAAAGGGGATGCTTGGAACAGAGTGAAAAGTATTATTTACAAAGTGTCATACAGCTGTGTGTGGAATTATACAAATGCAAGTATGAAAGATTATGCTTCTTGGAATAATTAAGTGAAAAAGATTGTGGAAGAGAAAAAATATACATAAGAAAATCATTACTGCAAAAAAAGAAAGGATGAGTGTGAGAGACATATATGCAACAAATGGAGTCAAAGAGAGCAAGGGATAGCTAAGAGGCAGAAAATACAGAGTGTTGGGTGGAAATAAAAAAAATTGTTTGGAATAGGTTGAAGAAGCCTCCAACTGAGTGAACTGAATTAAAAGTGAGGAAGTGATTTGGAATGAAACTGAAATGATGGAATCATAGAAGGAATATTTTAGACCAGGGTTTCTCAAAGCTGGCTGTTGAATTCTGGGAGTTGAAGTCCACACATCTTAAAGTGGCCTAGGTTGAGAAACCCTGTTTTAGACAGTTGAATAGTATATCAAAAAGTGGAATTGAAATAAATCCTATAAAAGTTAATGTTAAAGAAAAAATGGATGAAAAGGAAATCATAAATGCTGTCAGAGTGTTGAAAAATGGTAAGGATGCAGATTGTGATGGTGTAGCCAGAGAAATGTTAAAATACAGATGTGGTTTGCTCATGGAGTGGCTGCTTAACAGGTGTATTAAGACTGTTCTGGATGATTGGAAGAACACTGTTAGTGTTCCTCTGTGTAAAGGGAATGGTAGCAAGACTGAATGCAAAAATTATGGGTGGAATAGTTTGCCAAATGGCCTGAGAAAGTGTTTATTGATGGTGAATACAATAAGAATTCTAATTGAAAGAGGTGATTCT
Source organism: Charina bottae (assembly GCA_023362775.1). NCBI lineage: Eukaryota > Metazoa > Chordata > Lepidosauria > Squamata > Charinaidae > Charina > Charina bottae. The sequence continues at coordinate 91,046,987 of JALMGJ010000004.1, read as the reverse complement.
GAGCACATTTTTGGAATACAGCATGGCTTTATATTGGATAAGGTACATGCAGGTCAGATTTTTGCTTTTCAGCAAAAAAGTTTATTATATTTTTTTTATTTAAATTATGTGTATGCCTTATTTTGAATAAATATGAAAGTGAAGGTTGGTTGCTAAATGCAATAAGAATAGTATATGATAGAAGTAAAAGATGCATAAGAATGAATGGAATGCTAAGTGAATTGTTCAACATTGAGCAGGGAGGAAGACAAGGTTGTGTGGCAAACCCTTGATGTTTAATGTATTTATGAATAAATGTAGAAGAAATGCTTGTGCTGCCACTAGAGATGTGCTGGTTGGGGCAGTGAATATATGTGCATTTTTTAAGTAGGTGATGCCATGTTGTAGGCTGAGTATCTGACTGATTTGCAGTGATTGATTGACAGATTACATGATACAACAAGGAAAATAGATCTGAAAATTAATTTTAATTAATTAAATGAAATGAAATTAAATGAAATTAAATTAAATTAAATAGTTGTGCCTGACAGTGAAGTGAACAACTGCAAGTTATACATAAATGGTGAAAAACGGGATGCATGAATTTGGTGTAAGGTAGAAAAGTGGATGGAAAAATTGTAAGGCATGAAAATGCTGGTAGAAGCAGGTGTGGCATGTGAAAATGGCTGTGTATAAGAGTGTTCTTTCCATTTTGTTGTATGGAAGTGAGAGCTGGGTATGTTAGAAGATACATAAAATTAAGCTGACTGTAGTGGAAATGGTGTACTTAAAAAGTGTATGTGGGCAATGTAAAATAAATGGCAATGAATGAAGCAGTGTATGAACTTAGCGAAAGCAAGATCTTTTGCAAAGATATAAAGGTATGAGAAAAATAATGAATGGTATTGGTGTAATGTATTGACTATGTGTCCTTTTATTTTTTCTTATCTCTTGCCTTTCATTTCCTTGGTTTACTATTTGTTCTTTTCTGTGCTTTGCATAATTTTGCAAACTGTGCAAAGGCATATTGTGATAGGCATGTCTATATGTTAAATTTAAAATATTTTCTAATAAGCTGCTTGAAGTTTAACATTTAGTTTAGATATTAAGCAAAACAGCATTTAAAAACTTCAAACAACCTTTTCTTTAGGTTGTTTTGCAGATAAGCACATTTTCATCACTGTGCAGAGATCTGCTAAAAATATGTTTGGACCATCAACTTGTCATAATTGATAGAATTGATAGCATGATCAGCGGGAATGGTGGAGGTAGGGGTGTCTGTCTTTTGTTTGGAGAGGGATCTTGAAATTCCAAGAGATCAGATTTAAACACATGAATGCTTTGACAGGAAGTGTTGGGGTGTGTTTTCCTGGATATTTCTATCTTAAAGCTAAATGTCATTAGGGGAGATAATGCCAGCTTCCTTTCACAAACAAAATAGCCTGTTACAAATTTTGAACTTCTGATACTTAGATATATTTCCACATGCGCCTTGTCCCTTCTCTAAGATGCATTAGAAAAAGGACTTTGCTGAATTTTATTTTCTGTTGCCCTGAAAATCAGCTTGCTGTAATATGTGAGCCAAGGGAACAAATCACCCATAATTTAAAGTTGGCTTTTTTTACACACCAACAAGGAGTTTTGCTTGTTGGTGATATGGTTTTTGGCTCATACATGACATAAGAACAATGCGGAAAAATTGAAAGAAAGGCTAATAAAGTCCTTTTCCTGAATGTATGGAGGGAGGAGGAGATGCCAAGGATTAAATAGGTAGCTAGTGCAGTTCTTACAAAAGGGAAGAGAAATGAGCTATTGCTCTGGAGAAATTATGCTGCTTTAACCTGGATGACTGAGAATCTTCATCGACATATGCTGCTTTGACCTAGCAACTCTTTGTGCAAGTCCCATCACTCTCTGCTCGATCTGTATTAACTTTTTCTTACAAAATGTTTTTAACTGTTTATCTTGCAAAATGCAAATACCCATTTTGTTACAAAAGGAATCCCAAGTATCTTTAAAGGACATTGAGCCTATCCAAAGCTTCCTTGCAGGGACATTGCATTCTGAGAAGAATATTCAGTCTACCAGCTAAGGTTTAAAACTCAGCTGCAAAAGTTGCCCTTTTGGCTCTCAAACATTTTGCTTTGGTAGACAATGGAAAGAGATCTTTTCCAAAACAGTAGCATTATGTAATAAGCAGGATGTATTTCTCCAGTAAGAAACCTGACCCTGCTCTTTTCTTTTGTTTTACTGATGTTTATTTAGTAGCTATTAAAAAGTAAAACCTCTCCCCAGTCAAATTTGACTTGTGGTGACTTCCTGGATACGTTCATGTAGTTTTCTTTCCAGTTTAGCCTACAGCCCTGGGTTCCCTGGAGATCTCCCATCCAAGTATTAATCAGGCCCAAACCTGCTTATCTCCGCAGCCCAAAGTCAGCCAGGTACTGTACCTGCTGACACTTGCAGCCATTAAGGGGAATGTATTTGGTCTGGATGGGATCTAGTTATTAGTGAAATCCAGACCACATGGTCCTTAGAGTAGATTAGGGCTATGGAGCAAGAACAAATGCATTTGAAGAAAGAAGTGCTCCAAGAAATAAGCATTTAGGAATACTCTTCTTGGTCATCTATATTATCTCTTCTGGGCCCGTGACATAGGTGACTCAAAGGACACATTTCTTCAGGATGGTCACAGTTCTATGAAAGCATAGTTTTGCTTAGAGTTCTAACCTTAGAGGAGGAAATGTAAAACTGTAGTTTGCCCTCTCAGGACCCTAGCCACAACATCCTGACTGATAAAGGTATGTGGAGGCTAGGCCAGGGGATTAAACAAAACCAACCAATAAAACAAAACAGGAGGAGATGTAAACATCTTTCTGCCTTCACCCTCCAAAACACAGAATTGCTTTGCCAATAATTTGGTATGGTTAATTGCTAATGGTAATATAAGGGAGGGTGGCTTTTTAGGGAAGATTTTGAAGGGAAGATTTTGTAGGATAGGTGGGGCTGAAGATAAAAGAGTGAGGAATGGAGTAGAGTGTTAGGAGGACAAAGAGTCCAAGGGCATGCAGTTTGTAGAATGCTGTGAATGGAGGATTGGACTAGGAGGCAAGGGATGGGAGAGGATCTCAAGAGAGAAGGGAAGAAGAATGTGGCCCTGACCAGACCTGGAGCTGAATGGAAGTATGTGTAAGGCAGAGTCAAGCTGTATTCAGACCATGGTAGAGGCAGCAAAGAGGGATGAAAGTGATGGTGGTTCCTTCTGGAGCAGCAGCCACTGGGGAAAAAGGACAATTTGGCAGCTGCAGGGGACATTATACTGTAAATGTGACCTGGCCAGGAAAGGGGATCCTTGCTGTGGTTGACCAATGACAGAGGGGCAGAAGCCAGATCAAGGACTGGTGAGTACACAGCACAGAAGTCTCAAGAGAGAGGCCTAATTAACAGCCAACTGGGAGCAGGGAGCAATTTTTGTGAAAACTTCTGGAGGCCAGTGCAGCAATGACAGCTGATAGCCATGGAAGGAAAATTGGAATAACTGACCCAGAAATCCTGTTGGCAGAATGCATTGGGACTCTGTAGAAATGGAACATCTGTTGCCAGAAGTATGGGGGGTGAATTAAGTCAACAACAGACAACAGATAATACTTGGAAGTGGTTCAGACAGACACCTCCATAATTCATTGGACTAAAAGAAGAGAGAGGAGATATAGCACAGTCAGACTTGCAAGATTCTGCTATTATAGCCAATCTCAATAAAAGTTTTAGTCTTCCTGTGGAGTTGATTCTTGGTCTGGTCTACCTAATGGGGCTGACAGACTGACTGGAAGATTGGAAAATTTGCTCCCTGGAGAGATACAACATGATACTGTCTGTCCAGAAATCTAGAGAGGGTCATAAGAGGTCAGGGAGGTATGTTTAAGGTCATAAGAGGTCAGGGAGGTTGGATCAGAAACTATGCTTTCTTGATGGTGGCCTACATACCATGGAACATGCTGCTCCCTAGAGGGACACTGGGCACTTTCTTTTCTGGCATTCTGGAAGACACTGAAAACAACATTTTCAGCAGGCTTGTGGTTCCTCACAATGAAAAATGGGCAACATTTCAGTTTCAGTATTATTAATGTTTTAGTATTTTAATGATGCTTTGGGGAAACTTATTTCTGTTGCTGATGATTGAGGCAGTTTAGAAATATTGTTAAAACTAAAGAAGGAAAGAGACAGATAAAAAATCATTTGTCAACAGGGAATTTAGCTGGAAGATCAAGTGAGAAAACGAGAAAGCTCCACCCACCTTAAACAAGAGGAAAAAGCAAAAAACAAAACTGAAATGTATAAAATGTATGTCTGTTCTCTTCTAGGATTCTAAGGGATCCAACCAACATCAGTTTACTCCATGGAATCCAGAAATAATCCACCATGCATATTATGAAGGAAGCAACAGTTTAAATGAATATCTGGTCCAAGTGCTGTCTTTCTACATGCCTTGAAAGGATGCTTACATTTCTCTGTAGACCTAGCTCAGCCTTCCACAATGCAGTGACCTCCAAATGGATTGGCTGTCAGCTCCCACAATCACCCAGCTAAGAGGGAAGATTTCAATAGTGGCATGAAAATTGTAGTGTGTGTCATTTTCAGCAAAACTGTTCAGTGGCCTATTATTATCATCCCTATTCCTAGAGATGTGGAAGAATGGCTAGATCAAGGGTCGGAAATGGTGGCTCGCGAGCCAGATCTGGCTCTTTGGCCCCTTGACTCTGGCTCTCTCTCTCTCTCTGCCGCCCGACATCCGGAAAGCCGGTCTCCGGAAGCAGCAGGCTTCAGCCTGCCTCTCTGCTCTCCTTTGGCGCACGCTGATTGGCGCGCTCAGAAGGAAGGACGCCTCCACCAATCAGCGTCTCTGTTTCTTCTCCAGGAGAAGAACCCTGGAGAAGAAACAGAGACGCTGATTGGTGGAAGCTCAGAAGGAAGGACGCCTCCACCAATCAGCGTCTCTGTTTCTTCTCCAAGAAACCCCGCCCCCTTCCACGCGATTGGCCCCCACCCACAAACCCTGCCCCCTGGCTCTCGAGCATTTCAAAATGTGCACGAGCATGCCAAAATGGCTCCCGGGATAAAAAGTTTGCCGACCCCTGGGCTAGATCATCAGCAGATGATCAGATTCATCCTCGGTAGCCAAAGGAAAGTCTCTTTCTCTCCCCCCTCCCCCCACCCCCCACCCCCCAGTACACAGTCAAATATAGATTTAGTACAGTTTAATGGAGGAGAACTGTACATTGAAAAAAAGCTTTAGGAAATTGTTCTACATTAAGTTCTATCATGGGAGGTAAAGCTTTTAACTCTTTGCCACCATGGGTATTCCCAACCCATATTGGGGGCCCATTGATAATATACCTTGGCAAAAAAGAGTCCTTTGAAATACAACCCAAACTAGGTTCAGAAAAGGAGCAAAGGTTTAATTTCCTCTGCCCACATGCAATGTTCCAGCTCAGGCTTAGTTCTCACTTTATCCTTGAGCAAGGAAAACAATGCATTTAACTTAACACACAGTTTAATAATAGGTGTGTCTGTAGAACCTCTGCACTTAATTTTATTTGAAGTTTTTATGTTGTGAAAGATTCTGCATATATGCATTATTTATAAATAATCGCCCCACAGCTATTTCTCACATCACTTTTCTAAATTATAGAATACTGTAGAATACTTTTTTACACACATACCATATAATATTTGAATAAAATATCATGCTGTATAACATGCCTTTTAGGAACATGGATGTGCATGGTTCTCTACTAAATACACAATGGTCAATGATGCTGCTACTATAATAGGCAGAAGACAACTGACTGGGGAAGCTCTCATCCATCAGACACATGTGGTTGTCTTCTATCTAATGACAGGAGGGAAATTTTATTTCTTTATTTTTCAATTTCTATTACCGCACCATCTCCCCCGAAGGGGACTCTTTTTTCCTCCTCCTAGGTAGAGAATTCCAGATATTTTCTGAGGTTCACTTTCAGTGTTCTGCTAAACACAACTTGTGGGGCTGTATTGAAATGAGGAAGGAAATTTACTTTATGCTTTAGCTAAAGTACAGGTAGTCCTCATTTAGCAACCACAATTGGGACCAGCAACTTGGTCATTAAGTGAACTGGTCACTAAGTGAAACTGCACTGTGCTTACGATCTTATGTCAGCTTTCCTTTGCTTTACAGACTTGCAAAGGTCATAAATGTGAGGTTGTAAAGTTACTTTTTCATCACCGTAATAACTGCAGATGGTTGCTAAATGAGGCATTCACTAAATTAGGACTACCTGTACATTTCCTTACACAATTCAAAATGCTGACTTTTGTTTATTTAATAAAATAAAATATAATTTCTATGCAATTCCAAAAATTCCTGGATGAACTTGAGTGAATGCTTTCTCTGTGATTGTGTTTAGATTGTGTTTACAACACTGGGCTACATCATGGCTTGTTTAATATTGGTTTGTTGAATAAGCTACAATTGATAGGTTGACCCATTGCACTAAGCCAGACAAACTCATTATAGCTTCCCAATGGCTTTGGACATCAACTTACTGACTTGTCCTCCGCTATAGAAGTCTATAACATCCCCCCTCCAAAAAAAACCACAGAAAAAAACAAAAATCAACTAGTCCTGTCTCAGATAACCTGCTGGCAAAGATATTTGGCTTAGATACCTTTTTCCTATAAGCTGACTTTGTAAATCTATTACATATGGGTTCATTTGCTTGCTTTGAATGTGTTTGTATCTTTTAAAATCTCTGTAACTTCATATATTGTTGTTACTATGTTGTATTTTATTATGTGTAATTCTATATGTTACTGCTATTAGTAGCACTGAGTTTATTACCTAAAGTATTAGTTCATCTTACATATAATTGAAGCAATTGCACAAGAACACTGTCACTTTCTTTTCTAAAAATGTCCCTTTCTGTTAAATTCCAATTTATTGAAAGTGTCTTTAAATGTTATTGTTCCATCATACATTCAATGATCCCCAAAATGCAAGATATTTATGACATGACTTTGTGCAGCTTTTACACTGAAACTCATTTTCACAATCTGCTGGACATGGTAGGAAACAGAACGGATGGTTCAGTGAAGAGTAATGTTATGGTGATTTAAACAGAAACAACCACTATCCTAAAAATATGGGAGACGAACAAGCTATTAATTAAAGTGACAGTCAACTGAAAGACTAAGTAACACTTGTCAATCCACACTCAAAAGGGTGATATTTCCATTGCAGTTTTAAGACCATCAATCAATGTTAATATCCATTTTAGATTAATTAGTTTTGAGTATTCCCCTACTGCAGTGCTACATGGATACATTAATTATGACTTCCTCTGGGAAGGTTTTATATATACATTCATACAGTCTCTCTCTCTCTCTGTGTGTGTGTGTGTAGGTGATTACAGGTGATTACAGCTTTAATCTTTTTTTATGTTTATATGGCTATCTATATACAATAAGCCATCTTAAACATTTAGAGAGTTTTGATAGTCAACTTAGACAACAATTAAACCATTACAGCAGTAGGCCTTTTTGATTTAGGTTAACAAAATATTTTAATGCTGGCATTGGAATGTTCATCTAATCAGAATTAGAAATAAAATATCCTACTATCCTACTACCTTACATATCCTATTAAGTAAATGTACTCCAGAGATAAGTTAGTGGAATAAATCAATCACTGTTCTTATAAATTACATCAGTTGGTATAAATGGGTTGAAATGATAAAGGCAGGAAGTTGAGAATTTTGTAGAGATTCTTTCCATTTCCTGACCTAGATATGAAGACAAATTATCGTCAATGTCATTATGGGTATATCACATTTTTATTTGCAAAAGTGGAACACAAATGCAGAACAAATATTTTTCATTGATGTGTTTTAGAATTCTACCAGTGAACTGCTCAGGATTAAAAAGGTTTTTTTAAAAAAAGGTGAAATCCAAAATAAATGAACAAAAACAATGTACATGAGGAATTCTGTATTTTAAAAAAATCCAGAAAAGATTAAGCTAATCCTGGCATCTATTCTCCTAAGTACTGGCTCAGAAAAATATGTGCAAAACTGATTTCAAAAAGTCAAGTTCAAAGCAAAGTTCAGAGCCGGTTTGGTCTAGTGGTCAAGGTGCTGGGATAGAAACCAGGAGACTGAGAGTTCTAGTCCCGCCTTAGGCATGAAAGCCGGCTGGGTGACCTTGGGCCAGTCACTGGCTCTCAGCCCAACTCACCTCACAGGGTTGCTGTTATGGGAGAAATAGGAGGAGGAAGGAGTATTAGGTATGTTCACCGCCTTGAGTTATTTATAAAAATAATAAAGGCAGGATAAAAATTAAATAAATAAAATATCTTTTGAAAGGAAAAGGAAAAGTAGATAAATTGTTATACAACTAACGCCACAATAAGCAATTATGGAATTAAGTGATAAAGTAAATTAAGTAAAAAGGAGCCCAAGTTTTGAGATGCAATCTCTTGCTGTCCTGTTTCTCTGTGAATGGTGAGGCAGAGAAATCACTCTGTCCTCAAGAAAATCATGCGGGCTTGTTTTGGAGAGATTGGATTTTCACGAGCAAACGTTTCTTCCACTCCACAGCTCCTACCAGCTGAGTCTCTCCCCCGCCCTCCAAAATAGTAACAGTGCTCCACAATTCCATCTTCTAGCCATGACACTTACAACTTTAGGTGTGCAGAATAACCTTGGGTTATTTTTTCCCCATAGGGCAGAGCCAGTGATATTTCAGCAAAGCACTCTGTGCTAGCACATCTTTTAGGTACATATGTTTTGCCGAGCTGTTTCTTAATGCCCCAAATAATTAAAAGCTGCTATTCTTATAAAATAACTTTTTTGCACCTCTTGGAGAGGTTAGCCACACTCATATAATGTGCAAGGATTCAGAATACCAAAAGCAAACCTGCTCTGGCTGGTAATCAAATCTGTCCATTTCATACAGTTTGGACACACTTTGGAACTTGTTATTCTTTTCAAATTGGGAATGCAGAAGATTTTCTCAGCATTTTTATGTTGGACTCCAGTTGTCAAAGTTCATGAGAAATTTTAACTCATTTTGGCTCCTTTCCTATATATGTTTATTTCAAAGCAAAGACCAGCAGATATGAACATGAGTTACATCAATTAAGAAAACATACCCAAGGCATGATTCCTTGGAGGGCACAAATAAAATTTGGGGGCCATTCTATGTTATTGTTGGGCTTGAAATATACTATAAATTTGCAGCAGTATATTAAAGTATAAAACCCTAAAATAGATGAATGGAATGTTTCTAGTCTGTGGTTTCCCCCCTAAGCATTGCCCTGAGTATTTCCATTTTTAGAAGACTAGAAGACATGGGAAATATCCTCCCGTTTGTAACAACAGAATGAATATCAGGTTTCAGAAAAATGTCTTCCATTTCGTTCACAGCAGTTTGATGTCAATTTATAGCTGATTATAGTTTACTTTGCAAGAGTGTTCATATGTCTCTTCAGAAGTAAGTCCTACTGTAGAACTACCATCAGATGTCAGGAGTTGCAGGCTTCTGTACCCTTTTGCTGCCACCTAGTGGGCCTATGGAATTTTGCAGCCCAATTCTGGTAGACCTACTGATAGGGTTTACAGGTAGTCTTCACTTATCGACGGTAATTGAGCCCAGAATTTCCGTCACTAAGCAATGTGGTTGTAAAGCAAGATGGCACTGCTTAGCGACGGCAATTCTGGCAACTCCCCTTGACATTATTAAGTGAATTTGACCGGTTGTTAGCCTGAGCACCCACCCCAATCCAAGCCATTCTGGGCTTGGTCCCTCCGAGCCCCCAACACTGCCTTCAACTCCCCCCTGCCTATCTCCCCCCCACCTATCTCCCCCCAATCTCTGCCCTTTTGGAAGCCCTGCACCCTGCCTTGTGGTGTGGCAAGCAGACCCGGAACCACATGGTTCTGGGGCTGCAGCCAGCTCCAGAATCCCTACCCACCTGTGCAAAAATCCAACCAATCCCAGCTACCATAGCAAGCTCCAGCCTCCCCAGCCCGCATTTGTTCATCCAGCTGCCTCCTCTCCCAGTTCCCCGCACCTACCTTTGGACTTTTTCACTCAACCCCCGCGGGAGAAGCAGAAGCGCCTCACTGCCGGACCCTGCTTCTCTGGTGAACGTTTCCTCCATGTGTCTCCCTTCTGAACACTGTCTTCTGAAGCTTACGTTATCTTCTCAGCTTACGCTATCTTCTCAGAGCCTTTGGATAAGCTTACACTATCTTCTCAGAGCTCCAAAGGCTCTGAGAAGATAGCATAAGCTTCCAAGAGCTCCAAAGGCTAGAGAGGCTGCAGCTGGCTGCAGCCCCAGAACCATGCAGTTCTGGTCTGCTTGCTGCCCCGCAAGGCAGGGTGCAGGGCTTCCAAAAGGGCAGAGATGGGGGGGAGATAGGCAGGTGGGGGAGTTGAAGCGCCCCTGCAGTCGTAAGTGCAGACGGGCTCCAAGTGCCTGAATTTTGATCACGTGACTGCGGGGATGCTGCAACAGTCATAATTTTGGGCACAGGTCGTAAACCATTTTTTCAGCGCCATCGTAATTTTGAATGGTCGCTGAATGAATGGTCATTAAATGAAGACTACCTGTAATGGCACTTATTCCCAGGTCAATGGGAATAGAATAATTTTCTCTGTCTTAATTCAGTTTACAATTGAACTTACCATTTACAGTGGTAGCTCTTTCCTAGTGAAACTATTTAAAAGCACTGTCTGCAGTATGGAAGCTTGGGGGAAGGAATACGTCTTTCCCCTAGCCCTGCCCCACATCCCATCGGTTTTTGAAATTTTTACCTTACTCACATCATTCCAAAGGTATTCTGGGGTACTGAAGCATATGGCTAATTAGCTTTAGCTAATAGTGGGCAGCAAGTGAACTGCCATGTCATGTGTCCTCTTAAAATAACTTTGGACTTAAAATCACATCTTTATGTTGGAGAAACAATGTTTTCTCATATATTTCTCATATATTTTTGCATAGATATAATCCATGTATTTTGAAAGTTGGCAATGGTTCAATAGTGTCTTCATAAAACAACAAAGAAACAAACAAAACCAATATTAGCATTGATGGTGAGGGCCTTCTTTCAAGATGTCCTAGAGAAAGGACTTTTCCACCATCTCATCTTGCTTCATGGAGCCTACTAAACCACAAAACATCAGCTCCAGTCTACCAAAGCTGGTTTCATGCATCACTGCAAACTAGTCTTAAACAAACTACGTTATGCCTTGGTGTGCAACAAATAAATCCAGCTGCACTATGGTACAGAGGCATCTTAATCCTGACCATTTTAGTTTTGATCCTTTACCTAATAAAACAGCCTAGATTTCCTTTTTTGGAGTGCTGTTGCACACTGAATCATAATCTTTTTCCAAATTAGTCTCTGCTAATTCAAACTCATTAGCGTATATGTGAAGTTAAATGTTTTATGTCCCAACGTGTTCTATTGTATCTTTGTTTATACTGAATTTCATTTGTATTTTATTACCCATTTACCAAATTTGGGAAGATATGTTTGGGCTTCTTTACCAATAGAATAGAGATTTATAATTATTCCATGTCCTAACAGGACTTTATTTTTGTTCTCTCACTCGCTGGATCGTCACCTTGTTGTGGTGAGTGGGCTTGTGAGTTCCCAATGAACCCTGTGAGCGAAGCTGTCGGGAGTCATGTACTCCTGGCAGGGTCACCCATGGCGGTAAGGTCCAGGGGGAGGAGAATTGGCCTTTATAGCCACTTACGGATCCACCGTTAAAATTTTACCTTTGGAAGACAATCTTACTCGGCTATGAGTGATCGCCAATGATGAATGATTTTTGTTCTTTTTAAAAATGCTTCTGATGAAGGATGTAGAATAACACTAAATTATAAACCATTTTGCATTTTCTTATTACATTTATTAAAGACATGTATGTAAAAAAGCAAGAACTTTGTGGCTTTCTGCATGATGTACTTCTACTGTTTATATTTCTATGTACTTCAGTATTTTCAGATGTTTTATAACTAGCATAAACAATCCCTTGACTCACTGTGATATTAGATATAAAAAGCATATGACCTTATAAAGTCATCTCCTGATGTCTAAAATTTCATAGTTTTGTTTGTGTTTCTCTTCTTGTATAAATGCTAATATCTTTGGTTAGCAGCCATAGACATTTTAAGAATGCAAGAATGTATTAGATTAGATTAGAATATGGAAAATATGGCTATAGCAATGACATTAGAAAAACTTCACACTGTTTGAAATACATACTTATATAATAAATAGTTTCTAGTTATTCCTAAATTGGCAGCCTTTTGACATGTTCTAGCAATAGTATACCTGGCTAGATGGGGACACTTTCCTAATCTTCATAAATAGTTTATTTATTTATTTATTTATTTATTTATTTATTTATTTATTTAATTTATATCCCGCCCATCTCCCCCCAAGGAGGGACCCTGGGCAGTTCACAGCAAGGTTTAAAATCAATTAAAACAATAAATATCAATAATAAACATATATATATATATATATATATATATATATATATATATATTACATACATACATACATACATACATACATACATACATACATACATACATATGGATCATATAATTCGATCCAGGAATGGTAGATCTCATCCCACCGGTCGATAAGGCTGGTCAGGGCAGATCTAAGGGACCTGCCAATCCCAAGACTGGCTATTTATTTATTTATTTATTTATTTATTTATTTATTTATCGTATTTATACCCTGCCTATCCCCTCCCTAACAGAGGACTCTAGGTGGCTTACATACATTGTATTTCATATATTTATACATTTCATATATCATACAACATTTTAAACCACGCGCTAAGGGAAGGGGTAAGGGAACTGACTCTTTCGTGGGTATTGGACTACATGTCCCAGAATACTTTGCTTTGGAGCCGGCTGCTGACGTCCTGGATGTTACTGTTTCGGGATCCGTTGTCTCCGCCACCATTCACGATATCTTCGTTTGGTGGGCGACCCCCGACAGGACGCCAGCATATTCTCCCACTTAAGGTGGTACCCTTTTATCTACTTGCAAAGCTTTCGAACTGTTGGGTTGACAGGAGCTGAGACAAGTAACGAGAGCTCACCTCGTTACATGGGGATTCGAACTGCCGACCTTCCGATCGGCAGTCTACAGCTCAGCGGTTTAACCCGCTGAGCCACTGTGTCCCTATTCCCCTCCCCTCTCCAAGCATGGTGACATAACCAGGTCTTTAGGTTTTTCCTAAAGTCCAGGAGAGAGGGGGCCAATCTTATTTCAGGGGGAAGAATATTCCAAAGGGCGGAGGCTACTGCAGAGAAGGCACATCTCCTAGACCCCGTCAGATGGAACTCTCTTGCAGACAGGGTTCGTAGCATGCCCTCTCTGCAGGACCAGGTGGGACGGGTTGATTGAGGGATGAGACGGTCCTTCAGGTAACCTGGTCCCATGCCATGTAGGGCTTTAAAGGTGATAACCAACACCTTGAATTGAATCCGGAAGCAAACTGGGACCCAATGCAGCTCACGGAGCAAAGGTGTTATATGTGCCGATCTTGAGGCACCTAAAATCGCCCGCGCGGCTGCATTTTGAACCAGCTGAAGCTTCTGGACGCTCTTCAAGGGTAGCCCCATGTAGAGCGCATTACAATAGTCTATCTGGGAGATGACCAGGGCATGAGTGACTGTTTGAAGGGCCTCTCGCTTCCGTGAAAGGGCTTAATTGGCACACAACATGAAGTTGTGTAAAGGCCCTTCTGGCCACAACTGCCACCTGCTCTTTGAGCAGGAGTTCTGAGTCCAAGAGGACCCCCAAGTTACACACCAGGTCTGTCTGGGGTAGTGCAACCCCATCCAGAACTAAGGATGATAAATTCCTAGGCACCGAGGGGCCATTAATCCACAGCCACTCCATCTTACCAGGGTTCAGCTGAAGCCTGTTGTTCCCCATCCAGACCCCCACAGCCCCCAGGCACTTGGACAGGGTAGTCACAGCCTCACTTACTTCCCCCGGGATGGAGATGTATAACTGTGTATCATCAGCATATTGATCTTTTACTTTTATTACTTTTGTTACTTTTATTTTCATCCAGAAAAATGAATGGAGATCTTGAAGACACTGCAGTTTGGGTAAATGTGCCTTCATAATATAGTGATGTTATAGACTTCTGCCAATATAGCTTCCACATTTGGAAATGCCACAACAACATCTCTGCATGATGCATGCACAGATAAATACAGGAATATGTAGGAGAAAAGAATCCTTCAGTTCATTCATGCTAGGGTGGCACAAACATTCTTATGGCTGTTGTGGGTCTTCCGGGCTGTGTGGCCGTGTTCTGGAAGTTGTGGTTCCTAACGTTTCGCCAGCATCTGTGGCCAGCATCTTCAGAGGGCAGGAGCACAGATAGAAGCAAAATCTCTGATCTGTGCTCCTGCCCTCTGAAGATGCTGGCCACAGATGCTGGCGAAACGTTAGGAACCACAACTTCCAGAACACGGCCACACAGCCCGGAAGACCCACAACAGCCATTGAACTCCGGCTGTGAAAGCCTTCGACAATACAAACATTCTTATGTTCATTCCAAAAGGGTCCAAGTCTCCATGCCATGAGATGTTACATAAATTATCTATGTCCTGTATGCATCCTCACACACACAACCATACTCTCTTCGATTGGAACCATACTTTAGTTTACCAAGGGCTGGGAGAATAGCCAGGTTTTCAATGATTTTTTAAAAGTCATTAGGGTGATAGCTTGGAGGATCTCTGGGGGGAATGCTGCTCCAGAAGTCAGGCACCATGACAGAGAAGATAAACTTCCTAGGTCCCAATAGATGACACCTGAAGCACACCCACTCTACTCTGTCAGGATCGTGCAACCAAATGAACTTAGTGCATTTGCTTGCCATTTCCCCCCAGAGAGAGCCAACGTGTGTCAAGCTTGTTTATGGGATGGGAGGGGGGATGGAGTCAGACAGCGAGCAGCAGACTCTGGGAACCAAGGTCATTGCAACTGCCTGAGCCAGGTGTGGGGAGGGGAAATGTGAGCTCACCAAGGGAATGTTTTAATTAGAGGCTTTGTGCCATTTTTGCCAGTTTCAGCTTTTCCTGTGATTCTTGTATCTTGCTTCAATTAAACAACTTTCCTTTTCTACAGTGAAACTGAGTGAAGTTGACTCGTTTGAAGTTTAAGCCTAGCAATTGTTACATTTGGAAATTGTTGACACTTTAATCCCTTTAGAACAATTGGGGCTAGCCAACGAAACCAGAAGCCAAAAGCATGACTCGGCGGTGCAGATAGAAACCGGGCTCCTGCAGGAGTTACAGGATGCGTTAGGAAACGATCTTAACCAGACACTTAAAAACTGTCAGAGACAGGCAGTTCCTCAAATAACCACCCCCTATGCTATGAAGGGCTTTATAGGTATCTTGAATTGCACCCAGAAGCCAAATGTTAACCAGTACAGCTCTCGGAGCAGTGGTGTCACATGGGCATACCACAGAATGCCTATTACTGCCCATGCCACTATATTTCAGACCAGCTGGGTTATTTGAGGAACCACCTCTCCCCAATTATATCTGCCTATCTCATCAGATCCAGCAGAAGAGGCATGCTACAGGTCCCATCTGCTAGAGAGCTACACTTGGCAGGTCGCAGAAGGCGGGTCTTCTCTGCTGTGGCACCCGCCTTATGGAACATCCACGCCCCCGAAGTGAGGCTGGCTCCATCCCTGTTGATTTTCCAGAAGTCCCTCAAAACCTGGTTATGCCACTAGGTCTGGGGGCCCCAGGGAACAGGTGAGGTACTGGGGTGGCTCCATTGTTAACATCTGCTGTCCTCTCTTAGCCTTTGTGATTTTTATTTTTTTAACAATAATTGTTTTTTATATGTTAGCTGTGTTATAGTGTTATTGTACACCACCCAAAGTCACTTTTTCATGAGATGGGTGGCCATATAAATTTGATGAATGAATGAATGAATGAATGAATGAATGAATGAATAAATAAATAAATAAATAAATAAATAAATTGTATTCAATAGATGGACTTATGAGGATAAGTACATTGAATAATTTCTAGCAGTTTAAACAACTTTAGAGCTAAAATCTGATACAAGTTCACCTCTGAACAGGGCATTTTTAAGAGTATGACAGGCCTGAGGACAGAAAGCTGATTAAGTTGCGGACCCATTTTTCTCACTGTATTCTATGTTAACGTTTTATAGAGAAAATGACAAAGTAAAAAACAATGTATAGAAACCACAAACATTCAAATAACTTTGGGATTATACATTAGATTAGTTTTGTTACTCTGAATGAAAAGTATTGCTCCATATGAACATTTCAAATACTAAACTGTACTTCATATGAGGTGCCTTCCATGTGCAAAGAGCAGGCCACTTGGCCTCATTGCCCAATTTAAAAAAAACCAGCCTGCCTGGAAGTGAAACCAGATGAATTTGACTTTCCTTAAATTTCAGTAGGAAAGTTGTGCTGTAAAGCTGTGATTTTGAATTCAGCTGAATTTACTTCTGAGAAAGCATGCACATCATTGCACAGTACACCATAATCACATGAATGTCTCTTCAGAAATTTCTACAATCTCATTTTTGTTTTTAGCTAAGCAACTGTTTATTATTCTCTCCTTATTTAGCATTAAGAAACTGTCCTTTTGTAATGTACATATATATGTATGTTTATTTATTAAAACCGGCTGTTCAAGCTAAACCACTATCCCCTAAAGCTGAAAAAAATCACAATGTCTTTGGTTTTGTTAAGCATTTCAAAGGTTTTGAGTTTTAGACTGATTTAATGCATATGGAGCAAGATCATGAACTATTACAATAGGGGTGGAATCAGTGCCTGCCTCTAATATTGTAGCTCCCATTAATATCTTCAAGGATGATTGGAGTTATAATAATCTTGCCTATATTTGGGGGGGAACACCATTTTTTAATAATGGAGCTTACCATTTAAAGTACTTGCATTTTTTAAAGAAATCTGCTACATGATTGATAAATAGTACTTTAAAAACTCCAGGTCAGTTAATCGAACAGGTTCATCAGCAAAATACTGCAGTTTTAAAATTATCAATCTGTTGGGTTTTTTAAAGAAAAATGTTTTGTACAGATATGACTTTTCTAAATTTTCCAAATCAAAACAGGACACAGAATCCTAGCAAAGTTTAACTATGATATAATTTAAAACTGTAATATTGTTTGAGGGAAACTGTGCAAAGAAATGTTGTACTTCCTTTTGTTTTCATTTTAGTTTACCCTGCTGAATTAGACACAGCTACTATTATGCCTTCCATAGATTAATTCTCTAATATTCTCCAGCTTGAACTCCAAGCATGAGACAGGATCTGTGGAGATGCCTGGGGTATGAACTTACCGAGTTATCTGGGAACAATTTGATCATGTTCGACCCGAGGAAGTGGATAGGATCCTCCAGACTGTAAATGCCACCACTTGCCAACTAGATCCGTGGCCCTCCTGGCTGGTGAAGGCAGCTCGGGAGGTGACGTGTGGTTGGGTCCAGATGATGGTAAATACATCCTTGTGAGAGGGGGTGTTTCTGGCTGCCTTTAAAGAAGTGCTGGTGCGCCCACTCCTCAAGAAACCATCGCTGGACCCTACTGTGCTGGACAATTTTTGTCCAGTCTCCCACCTCCCTTTTTTGGGGAAGTTTATTTTTATTTTTATTTTATTTATCCAATTTATTCCCCGCCCATCTCCCATACAAGGGACTCTGGGCGGGTTACAACAATCAAAGTTAAAAACGATACAATAAAAGTCTAAAAAATGCAATATAAATAGATAAAATACAAGATGGGGGACGTAGGGAACGTAGCGTAGATAGTGTTGCTACGGGGCTAGCCAACCCCAGGAGGCACTACCGCCTCTGTTGTCCCAGGCCAGGTGGCAGAGCCAGGTCTTAAGGGCCTTCCGAAAGGTCAGGAGGGAGGGGGCCAGTCTCACCTCCGGGGGCAAGATATTCCATAGGGCGGGTGCTATCGCAGAGAAGGCACGCCTCCTGGACCCCGCTAGATGGAATTCTCTTGTTGAGGGGGTCCGAAGCATGCCCTCTCTGCATGCACGGGTGGGGCGGGCCGACATTATCGGGACGAGACGGTCCCTCAGGTACCCTGGTCCTATGCCATGTTGGCTGAGTAAGTGGTGGCGTTGCAGAACCAGAGGATTCTGGATGAAATGGATTATCTAGACCCCTTCCAGTCAGGTTTCAGGCCCGGATATAGGACAGAAACAGCATTGGTTGCAGTTATGGATGATCTCTGGCAGGAGCGGGATGGGGGCAGTGCATCCATCCTGGCTCTTCTTGACCTCTCAGCAGCTTTCAATACCATCGACCATGGTATCCTTTTGGGGTGACTCAGGGAATTGGGGTGGGTGGCGTGGTTTTGCGCTGGTTCACCTCCTTCCTCCAGAGCCGCTCCCAATTGGTGTTGATAGGGGGCAAGAGATCGGGTCCACGGCCCCTCCTTTATGGGGTGCCACAGGGTTCAGTACTTTCTCTGTTCCTTTTTAACATTTACATGAAACCGTTGGGTGAGATCATCCATCTCCACGGGATGAGGTATCATCAATATGCTGATGATATTCAATTATACATCTCCATCCCGGGGGAAGTAAGTGTTGCCATGACTGCCCTTCCTAGGTGCCTTGGGGCTGTGGCAGTCTGGATGGGGAATAACAGGCTTCAGCTGAACCCTGGTAAGATGGAGTGGCTGTGGGTTAATGGCCCCTCGATATCCAGGAACTTGCCATCTTTAGTTCTTGATGGGGTTGCACTGTCCCTGACAGACCCAGTGTGGAATCTGGGGGTCCTCCTGTACTCACGACTCCTGCTTGAAGAGCAGGTGGGAATTGTGGCCAGGAGGGCCTTTGCTCAACTTTGTGTTGTGCACCAGTTACGCACTTTCCTGGATCGAGAGGCCCTTTGAATGGTCACTCATGCCCTGGTCATCTCCCATATAGACTATTGTAATGCGCTCTACATGGGGCTACCCCTGAAGAGAATCTGGAAGCTACAACTGATCCAGAATGTGGTCGCGTGGATGATTCTAGGTGCCCCAAGATCGGCACATGTAACACCTTTGCTGCACGAGCTGCAGTGGGTTCCAGTCTGCTTCCGGGTCCAATTCAAGGGGTTGGTTATCACCTTTAAAGCCCTACATGGCACGGATCCAGGTTATCTAAGGGACCGTCTCATCCCCATTACGTTGACCCGTCCCACCCGGTCATGCAGAGAGGGCATGCTACGGACCTTGTCTGTAAGAGAATTCCATCTGGCAGGGTCCAGGAAGCAGGCCTTCTCTGCAGTGGCTCCCGCCTTCTGGAACATTCTTCCACCGGAGGTGAGGCAAGCCCCCTCTCTCCTGGACTTCCGTAAAAAACTGAAGACCTGGTTTTGCCATCGTGCCTGTGGCGGGGAGGGGAATAGTCACTCTTGGGGATGGCTGGTGCCATAAACCGGCTCTTTACACACTTACAGACTGGAATAGAACTTACCACCATTTGGATTTTATTATATTTTATATTTTTAGCTTGTATTTGTATTATTGATAGTTTTACTGAATTTTAAATTTTGTTTTTATTGTAAACTGCCCAGGGTCCTTCCTTGAGGGGGAGATGGGCGGTGATAGAAATTTGATAAAATAAAATGAATAAATAAATATCTGTTACAGTAAATTTGTATTGTGGAATTTCTGAGGCAAGTTTCAAAAGAAACAAAAACAAAACAGGTTAAAAATGAAGTGAGGGGAAAGTACATCTGCATCAGGAAGAGACAAGAAAGGTCAGGAGACAATACAGAAGAGAAAAGAGAAAGAGGGCAGGAAATTTTTTTAAAAATCTTGTTTGTTCTCTGGGCTTAGAGAGTGAATGATTGTGAAGTAACAGAGAGGTTAAGAAGCCATTTGTCATCACTTTTGCTTTCCTGAGAGGACTCAAGGAAAAGTATGTAGAGTCCAGGAATAAAGGAGATTCTCCATTTATGGATCCACAAATATATATTTTTTTTGACAAGGTGTATCCATTATTTGTCAAAAAAAAAATTATTTTTTTTTGACAAGGTGCGGGGGAACCTTTTATCCATTATTTATTTATTTATTTTTAATTTTATTTTTTTTAATACAAAATTTTATTTACATTCAACATAAAAATTAATACAACACATAACATTTAACCACATTGTAACAAGTTATGTATACATATTATTCAAACAATTCCATTCATTACTTAATGTCTACCCTTTAATTTTTATCTTCATCTTTCTCTCTTTTCCCTTCATACTTCCTTCTTTCCCCTCTCTGATCTTATACCCGACTCCTACTTTTCTCCTAACCTTCTAAGAACCATTCCTCCTCTTTTTTATCTATTTCTAGTTCATATTGACTATTTTCCTTCTCTTCTTCCTTTTTTTTATCAATTGAAAATACATTTTTTATATTCAACACTAGCATTTACATAACCTCTATCACATATCCACATTCCGTCAAATATATACACAATTCAATATCTAATATCTATTTTTCATTTTTTATCTCATCTTTCTTTCCTTTTCCCTCTTTATCTCTTACCATCTCCTACTTTCCTCCTACCCCCTATTTCTCCTTCCTTCTTATATTTTTATTAATATTCTCTTAAGTATTTTTCCTCTTGTTTTATACCACTTGTCCTCACAATACAAACATATATATACATCTTTAAAATTACTTCCACAAATATCTTTCTTGAATCTTAGTCACAGAGAACCAGAAGCAGTTTCTCTTTTTTAATAATGCATATTCTCTTTAAATTGCATCTGCCTCTATTTTGCAAATGTAAGACAACTGCCCCCCTCCCGAAATTCACAGGTCATTATTGTGGTGAAGAAAAGTTTCATCTTCCTTCTGGGTAAATAAAACTGTAAGAGCTGGAGTCATCCATCTGACTTGAATCTGGTAGTGGGTGGGTGGGTGGGGGGAGGCTGTAACCTGATAGCTAATGTAGTAGCTAAATGACCAGTATGCTTTGCTTCACACATATAGTAGTATGTTTTACAGAGCTGCCTGGGAATCCTATGGCCAGAATGGGGCAAAGGTGCCGGGTCTCCAAAGCAACGAGATATGGGTGAGAGAGAGGAGGAGCGAAAGGAAGGACACCGAACCGTTTCCCGCCAGGCAGCCATTCACAGCTTAAACCTTGGACTAGTCTATTACCCTTGTTTTCTAGTAAAATCTTCATATATCCTTATGGCTTGTACTGTGGATTTTTGAAACAAGGTTGTTAGGGCTACGATCCTCACAAAAAACTTCAGTATTTAAGGCAGAATGTCATTCAGCACCAGTTATTAAGGAACCTGTGAGAAAGTGCTATATTCTTAATTGGCTTGTTGGTTTCTCCTTTGTGTCTTGGTTGTAGCATAAACAAGAAAGTGAATTCAATGGATACCTGGCTGGATCATCAAGGCTCTTTGTGTTCTCATGGTCAGTTTTCTGAGGCAGAAGAGGCATTTGTTGATTTTATATGCTTATTATATAACTTCAACAATGAAAAATATTGAATGAATGAATGCAGAATATTTCCATAGTAATGGTTATGAGACAAATCTGCATCTCTTGCTAAGTATCCACTTCAATTTAACCCGTACTTGTGCTAAACTATTTTGGGAATTATTTCACACATTAAAATTGGTAACAGGTTCATAACATGGTTGAGATGGACCAAATGTTACCTTAATACATTAAATTTCATATTTTAAATCGTCTGAATACTCTAGAAAGAACTGGTATCCATCATCATATGTGTGTAAATATTTACAACACAAGCATTATATAACTTGCCCCCGGCGACTGATGGACCCAGTGAGGTTTCAGAAGGAGCTGGGGGTTATTCCCGAGGACTTGCTTCACGGTCCAGTCGAGCTCCTGGCCGCGGCCTGGAATAGGGCCGCGTCCGGAGCCCTGGACAAGATCGCGCCTATGCGACCTCTCCGGCCCTGCTTGGCCCGCCGCTCTCCGTGGTTTACCGAAGAGTTAAGGGCCTTGAAGAGGGTTAAGAGACGTCTAGAGCGCCACTGGAGAAAGCCGAAGACTGAATCTGACCGAACACAATCTAGAGCCGCAGTTAAGGCCTACCTTGTGGCGGTAAGAGCGGCGAAACGTGAATATTTCTCCGCTCTTATTGCGTCCGCAGAATGCCGCCCGATGGCCCTTTTTAAAATTACAAGATCACTGTTGGGTCGGGAGCAGAGGGAGACCCACCTACAGGGCCGATCGGAAGAGTTTTCTGAGCATCTGCAGGATAAAATCGCTCAGATTCATTCAAAGTTGGACTCCAAGTGTGAGACAGGATCTGTGGAGATGCCAGGGGCTCGTACTTACCATGTTATCTGGGAACAGTTTGATCCTGTTGCGCCTGAGGAAGTAGACAGGATCCTTGGAATTGTAAATGCCACCACATGCCAGCTTGACTCTTGTCCCTCCTGGGTGGTGAAATCGGCCAATGAGGTGACATGTGGATGGGTCCAGGCGATGATTAATTTGTCCTTGAGTGAGGGGGTGTTCCCAGAGGCCTTTAAGGAGGTGCTGGTGCACCCCCTCCTCAAGAAGCCGTCCCTGGACCCTACCATCCTGGGCAATTTTCGCCCATTCTCCCACCTTCCCTTTTTGGGAAAGGTGGTTGAGAAGGTGGTGGCGTGGCAACTCCAGAGGATTCTGGAGGAAACGGATTATCTAGACCCCTTCCAGTCAGGTTTCAGGCTGGGATATGGGACGGAGACCGCATTGGTCACGCTTATCGATGATCTCTGGCGAGAGCGGGATGGAGGGAGTGCGTCCATCCTAGCTCTCTTAGATCTCTCAGCGGCTTTCAATACCATCGACCACAGTATACTTTTAGGATGGCTGAGGGAGTTGAGGGTGGGCGGCGTAGTTTTGCGCTGGTTCACCTCCTTCCTCCGTGGCCATTCCCAGTCGGTGTTGATAGGGGAGGAGAGGGCTGACCTGCGGCCCCTGACTTGTGGGGTGCCGCAGGGGTCGGTTCTCTCTCCTCTCCTGTTCAACATCTACATGAAGCCGCTGGGCGAGATCATCCGTCACCACGAGATGAGGTATCACCAATATGCTGATGATACCCAGTTATGCATCTCCATCCCGGGTGAAGTAGGTGATGCAGTCGATGCCTTATCTCAATGTCTGGAGGCTGTGGGGGTCTGGATGGGGAACAACAGGCTTCAACTGAACCCTGGTAAGATGGAGTGGCTGTGGATTGATGGCCCCCCTAGATCCGGGAAGTTGTCATCTTTGGTTCTGGGTGGGGTGGCACTACCTCGCTCGGATCCAGTGTGGAATCTGGGGGTCCTCCTGGACTCGCGACTCCTGCTCAAAGAGCAGGTGGCAGTCATGGCCAGGAGGGCCTTTGCAGAACTTCGTGTGGTGCGCCAGTTATGCCCTTTCCTGGATCGGGAGGCCCTCCGAACAGTCACTCACGCCCTTGTCATCTCCCGTATAGATTACTGTAATGCGCTCTACATGGGGCTACCCCTGAAGAGTATCCGGAAGCTTCAGCTGGTGCAGAATGCCGCGGCGCGAGCAGTTATGGGTGCCATGAGATTGGCACATGTAACACCTCTGCTATGCGAGCTGCATTGGCTACCAGTTTGCTTCCGGGTCCAATTCAAGGTGTTGGTGATCTAAGTCTACCAGACCTAAAACAGCGACAGATAGGGCTGAGACTCAGAGTAAACGGAAGAACCTGGTCATTCCTTACATGGCTGGCGTGTCTGAAAAGATCAAACGGATATTTGGCAAACACCACATACCTGTATATTTCAAACCCACCAACACACTGAGACAGAGGCTTGTACACCCCAAAGATCAAACTCCAAAACACAAGGAAAGCAATGTAGTGTATGCAATCCAGTGCAGTGAGGAATGCTCTGAACTCTACATTGGAGAAACCAAACAACCTTTGTACAGGAGGATGGCCCAACACAGGAGAAGTAACACCACAGGACCAGAGTCAGCAGTTTATCTTCATCTAAAGGAAAAAGGACACTCATTTGAGGACATTAATGTTCACATTTTAGACAGAGAAGATAGGTGGTTTGAGAGAGGGGTCAAGGAATCCATTCATGCCAACTTGGAAAATCCTTCCTTAAATAGAGGTGGGGGCCTCAGGCACATTCTTTCCCCTATTTTCCTTCCTGCTTTGTCTTCTGTGCCTAGGAAGATTAAGACCATTTCACAAGCTCAACAGCAGCATAGTAATCTTAACGATCCTCCTTTAGATGATAAAGGGACTTAGAAACAAACATCTCAAAAATAACCATGACCTAGCCCCAGGTGCAAGGTCACACAGCCAGCCTAGAAACATATTTAAGGATTCCCTTACTAACTT
Organism: Charina bottae; assembly: GCA_023362775.1. NCBI lineage: Eukaryota > Metazoa > Chordata > Lepidosauria > Squamata > Charinaidae > Charina > Charina bottae. The sequence goes on along the minus strand of JALMGJ010000004.1, from coordinate 91,022,544 downwards.
TACTCAGACTGAAGAAGCTCCTTGGATAAGGAGTGAAACGTTTCCACTAAGAAAATAGAAATCCAGTTGACATGATTCAAGCCACATACTGTTTAAAAGCACTAATAAGTTTTTCTTATAATTTGAAAATATATATTCATCAGTATAGCAGATCTTTCAAGTAGATTTTTGGACCTCTATAAAGATGAGATATAATCTGGACCAGACCAGAGTGAGATGTCAATTCTGTGAACTTTAGCTATAACTCAGAAATGTTTAATAATAATAATAATAATATATATATATATATATATATATATATATATATATATACACACACACACACACACACACACACACACACACACACACATATATATATATATATTACATGGTTTTGTAGGTTGCTAGATGGGGGAAGACTGGCTTAGCATTAATGATGACATAAACATTTATTGCCAGACGTTAAGTGGCATAATTAACTATTAGGTGTTTTTGACATGAAAGGACTAGATTTTTTCCCCTACAGTTGAAAACATACATCACATTCCTACACTGTTCTCTCGTTTATAATTATTTCCACCCAAAAGTCTGTCTGATCTCACTTGTATGCAGTTTCACTTCCTTTTGTAAACTGAACAACGTACTCTTATCTATGTACTGCACTCTTTCCTCTGTAGTTTGTCTGTTTTCTATAATGTTTCCTGTTTGTATTACTGCACATTTTTCAATTCAAATTCATTCAACTGTTGTTCTAGTTCTTTCAGTTTGTCTGCCTTCTTAGATATGCTATGTCCTTTTCATTTCATTTTACTTCTAGAGACCTATTGATTGCCTTCCCAAGTAGCATGCTATATGCTATAATGCTGTCAAAGTAAATCTGATGACCTCACCATCATTAGGTGAATACTAACTAAGGGCAACATACTTTGGGAGTAATGCACTTGGAACCTGTGGTACTTATTTTCAGAATTACTTTTTAAATATTCACATCCCTTTCCTGCTTGAATATTACTGTTAGTTTTATGAATAGGAGCTGTACCACTCCCAGTTTGAGTTCCTTTTTCATTTCCTAGAATTTGTGGGGAAGTTGCTTTGAACATCAACTTGGAAAACTGAAATACTGATCTAATTAATCATCAGAGATATAAAAATACCTCATTAAATCAGAACTAATATCCATCGAGGCCGGCATCCTGGTTGCTACTCTATAGCCAACTTTATCTCTTGGAAAGCCTAAAACCTAGACTTAAGACGTTTCCTGCTGTTGTTCCTTAGCAGAAGGTAATCAGAGAAAGCATGTGGCCTCCATCACTAGTTCCTTTAAGCCATCAAAGCTATATCGGAACATAGTGAACAAAAGATAGTAAAAGCATGGCTTATAACAGAGAATCTCATCTGATCTCAATATCTCAGAATAGCCAGGATTGCATATCACATTAAGCCATCATTTGTCTATCCCTGGCTTATTCAATAAACTACAATTTTTGGGGTTCACATAGGATAGCCTCTGCAACATCAGTTAGTAGTCATTCAGCTTCCCCAATAGTTATGCAGTGAACTGAGATTGCAGTCAAAATTCACAGAAGTCAATTTTCAGTTCCTCAAAATGATAGTTCATTTATTTTTTTTAGCGATCAATATCTGTTGCTAAATTTTATAGAATACAGATAAAATATTCATCTATATTTTCTGAAGAAACAGCTTGGTAATAAACTGCTCATGAATCAATAGTGTAATAGATTGATCAGATCAGAGACAGGCAACATTTTCTATTGAGGGCCATATTCCTAATGAAGCAAAGAATGGGTGAAGAACCAAAATTGGTGAAGTCACCCCATCTCTCTTTTTAATTCCCTTTGTACACTGGAGGAAAGAGAGAGATTATTCTTACCAGATGTTTTGAAAATAGCTTGAGAACAATGAAATTAGAATGATGGCCATATAATCATAATAAGGCAGCAGTCTGTCCATTATAGATTATAACAAAGTTTCTGGTAATTTCAAAGACATTTATAAAAATATAATTGACAAATTAATTGCTATATACATGGAGATGTAGAGAGCAATTGCATGGAAAATGTGATTCATTTTAGCCATGTATTATCTGGGAAATAAATAAGTATTTCTTTCCAGAAGAATGTTCCAAGCAGAAACAGAGTGTATGAGTGTGTTTGTGGATAAGCTTGCTGAACTATAGTGGAGAACATAAAACAATACTAATCAATGAATGATGTCCACTTTTAGTTCTTCTGTCTAATGATGGCATATTCTGTAAGTTCAATTTCATCAGAGGGTTTGCTTTTCTGAAAAAGTTCTCCATGGCTTAATGTTGAATAAATAATTGGGTCCTCCTTATCTCCAGGTAGGCCTTCATTATATATAGAATTTAGACCGGTTCTAGAAGCCGTTTGGTAATTGTCTTGATTCCCATTTGGAACTTGAAGCAAGCAAGGCATGGAATCTTCATTAAATGTGGATCCCTCATCTGAGACATGAGTGGTGCTATCATTGCAGTGTTGGGTATTCTTATAGCAATTGATCAGCAAACAAGCAATTGATCACAACAAGAAACACAAAATATAATAAATAGGTATAGTTGTCAGCAAAGAAAAGATCGATCATCAAACAATTCAAATATCAAGTATGATGTTAATTTTAAACACTTCATAAAAAAGACACTAGGGACAAAATTTCCATGGAACTGAACTGCTTAGTAAAAGAATGTGTAGGGAAATGGAAAACTGTTGAGAGTTTTCTTAATGTTTCCTTCTACCACCATCACTCCATTTTCCTAGTTTGTTAAAATTTCAAACAACCTGGTAGCACAAATCTTTTTATGAAATTCAGTGAATTCTACTGGGCACCGAAAGTTTGATTAATATTAATCAAAACTGTGTTAATTAATTGTTAATTAATTAATATTTGATTAAATATTTACTAAATATTTAATCAAAGGCAGAACCTTCTTAAATTGTGCATGAATAGAAAAATCATTCATTGTACAAATAATAAGGTTCTGGAAGTAAAGGCCTTTATCTTCATACTATATATACTCGGGAGGTATAGAGAGAACTAAGGGGCGTGGTGGCTCAGTGGGTAAGATGCCAGGCTTGTCAATCGGAAGGTCGCAAGTTCGGAGGTTCAAATCCCTAGCCCCGCGTGATGGAGTGAGCTCCCGCACTCGCCCCAGCTCTTGCCAACCTAGCAATTCGAAAGCATGCAAATGCAAGTAGATTAATAGGTACCACTTCGGTGGGAAGGTAACAGCGTTCCGCGCGCGTCATGCGGCCACATGACCGTGGAAGCGTCTTCGGACAACGCTGGCTCTTCGGCTAACAAACGGAGATGAGCACCGGCCCCTAGAGTCGGACACGACTGCACAAATGTGCGGGGGGAACTTTACCTTATAGAGAGAACTACAGAGATCGGAGAAGGATTTTGGCAGTTAGCAAAACATGAATGAAAACCGAAAAGGAAGAGTGTGTGAGAAAGAAGTTAAGGTGACCCCACCTTGACTCTCTTTCATTTATGAGGGAACGGAAAATACTGTCTGATGTTCTGTTATGGTAGCCTGTAACAATAAAGTAGAGTTCCAGTATTTCTTGTGGAGTCTATTTCCTGACCTAGCCTACCTTGAAGAGCTGACAGGAGAAGATTGTAAGAGAAAGAACATGACTATGTGTATTAAATTTTTGGATGTGAGATAGGAAAGTGTGCTATTCAATGAAATGTTGCAATGTAGACTGCTTCTCTTCACATCAATTCACCAATGATTCATTTTTTTCCTCCAATAATCCATCTGCATTTTAAGACTAATGAACAAGATGTTGGACAATTTTGTTGGGTTTCCTGCTGATATCTCTCTATTATGCACAGATAGTATTGTTTGGCTACATCAGCAGTGGCACTCACAGAGGGAAGGATGAGAATAAAAAATAAAAGAGATAAGTTAATAATAAACCTACCCTGTTAATTCCACTTTCTGGGGTTGATGAACCTGTTGCATTTTTTACTGAGAAGGAAAAAACAGCATGTTGTTAAAACAACCTTATAACTGTTATGAGAATTAAAAGATGACTTGAAAGCAAAAGGGAGAGATTAGAAAATCTCTGATCTGAGATTCTGAGAATTGAAAGAATGAAATTATTTAGATAACAAACCTTGAGGTCTCCTCTTGAAACACAGCCATCCAAGGCAGCCAAAAATGAGGAACAGAGTACCGAGAGATGACATGGAATAAATCATAATCAACATCTTGTTCTTTTCAGTTAGTTCCTGATCTTCTGTAGTATTTGTAGCATTTAGAAACACCGAGGAGTTACTGGGATCTATACAGACAGAGCATTCAAAATTTCATTAACATTCAAAGCAATAATAGCATTTTTTTAATAAAGGTAGTTTGTTGCTGCTTGGTTCAAAGCAGTTTCAGGATGCACTGTAGATTTAATAGTCTTAACAAATCTAAAAAGCCAGGAAAGTTATTTGACGGACTAAGTTGCAGGTTGAAAGAAAATGTGTGAGTAGATTTCTTGGTGTTGAGGATGGGGTTTTATCAGTATCCTATTTACCAGCACTATTTCCTGTGTGGGAAGAGGTCTCCAAAGTTTTTAATAGATCTCCATCTCCCTGATCCAATTCAGTCCTCACAATTGTTTTTAAGCTTTAAAAAAAGAAATATTAAGAGACCAGACTATAGATTACCTGGATTTATGTCTTGTGGCAAGTTGTAATGTGGTTTGCTTGGTTCTGAAGCTCAGTGCTGTGTGAATACAGCCATTATGGTTATTACTGTAACTTTTTAATGTTTATTATATTGTATGAACACAGTCAATTGTCATTAATAAAACATAATCTAATGTTCAAGTCCATATAAATTTGGCCTTGATGGAAAAAACTAAAATATTGAGTTCAAACAGGGAACTAATTCTGAAGGTTAAACACAAGGAAAAAAATAGATGCTTGTTGATACATTCGATGATACATTCAGCCATAAAACTTGTCTTTGTGATTTTTTTTCTCTTAAAACAAAATTATCAACATTTTAATAACAGCTGCCAGGGAGGCTGTTCTAGATCTAGAAAGCAATGGAGAGTTCTTTTGTTCTGCGTGGCGGCAAACCACTTCCGAAATCTTGCTGAGAAAACTGCAAGGACTTGTTCAGGCAGTCACCAGGAGTCAATACTGACTTGAAGCTGCGCGCGTGCGCACACACACACACACACACACACACACACACACACTTGGGGATAATCCACCATTTTTAGAAGATGGAAAACAACAAATCAGCCCTCAAACTAGGCTCAATAAACTTATTTTTGCCTGCTATTATGACAACAGTGTTGGAGCTAATTTGTCCTCCTTTGTCAAGCAGTTCCAAAACTTGGGAGCAGGTACTAGGAAGATCCTCTATCACAGTACTGACAAATGCTAAGGCCTGACACTGAAAGAGCCTGCCTCAATAATCTTAAAACCCATGCAGACTGCTATGGAAAAATGAATTATTTCAAGTAGTCTGCTCCTAAACTGTGCAAGTTTTTGTAAGATATAATTACTCCCCCAAATGTTGCTTGGAAGTGGTCTGAAAGGCAGTTTTGATGTTTTCTACAACTAGTTTCGATCAAGCCTTCTGAACCAGCTGAAGTTTCCAGATACTTTTCAAAGGTAGCTCAAGTTAGAGTCCAAAACTATGTAACTAAGGCATGTACTCGCCAGATCTGACATATCAAGGAATATATACAGTAGTGTACTAGTTTTTAACTGTGTGAACACAGGTTTGGCCATCTCAAAAACTGGACATTCACATTCAGGCCTAAAACAGGTACACTTAAATTGTGAATCAAATGTGATCTTATCCTGAATTGAATGAATTTCTATTCCCTGATCATCTTGTCCCAAGAGCACCTTTGTCTGTTTTGCTTTAACTTCAATTTATTGCCCTCATCTGGACTGTTAACTATGTTAGTCATTTATTTAGAATGAAAACAACTTCTTTCAATTTAGATGAAAAAAATAAGAGTTTTTTTCCCCGTACAGCCTAGATAAACATATTGTTGTTGATGATATTGATTTCTTGGGCAAAATAACAAAAATAAACGATCAGTTGACAATTATCAGGAGATTGAATGGGCTATTAATATTTTAGTGTCTGTCTCTCCCCAGCTTTATAGTTCATAACTGCTCCTACTCCCAAGGCATTTTGCTGAACTATGTTGTGGGAAGGATGTTGGTTCAAGAGCTTTAATCAATAAACTGGATAAATATTGTCTGAAAGCTTACCTTGAACAATTAATTCTATAACGTGACTCTCAAATTTATGTTTCCCTGCAATAGCTTTACAACGATACTGTCCACTATCATTTTTATTAACGGATTGAAAATTCAAAACAAACGTCTTTTTATTCATCCATGAAATGGAATGTCCTTTTTCATTATACAAAATACGGAACTTCTCTTTGCTCTTGTTCAGCATGTACCAACTCATTTCAGGCTTTTTTCTGCAGTAGGTCACGGGGCACTGTAGAATGGCTGAATCACCAAGATTTATATGGTATTTTGTACCTCTTTCAATAGTAATGGTGGTGCAGTTATCATCCTCAGAATCTGAGAGAGAAAGGCAAGATGGAAATTATGTTTTGCATACTTTATGTATCTCAGTAGAAGTAATGTACATAATATCTAACAGATATCTTTCATAACTTTTTGTGAGAAGAGAATTTTTTTCCATTCATACATTAATTTTTTTGTAAGTCTCATTTAAATGACAGGAACACATAGGCTGATAGTAAAACTACTGACTTCAATAGCCAGTGGACATATTTAGAATTCTGCAAACATGTCTTGGAATTTGTATTGCTATGAGGATGACTTGTTCATTCATTCATTCAAAAAAAAAAAAAAAAGGCTGCCATTGTGGAGTGGCCAGTAACAGAAAGTCAGATAGGGAAGGAAGTCCAAAGGGTACCATATTAAGGACCCCAAGTTTATGAATACAGGGTTCTTGACAGATGAATCTAACATCCCACCATTAGAAAATCTAATGAGGCTTCTGTTCCCTTAGAAGATAAAGGACCCAATAGCAATAAGTTATTTAAAGTCACCAGGCCCTCTCAGACATTGAGAAAAGCCCAGGTCAATTCCAGCTTGAGGCTCTTAATTATCATTAAAAAACAAAAACAAAAAAGATAACAGAGAAAAAAGGACAAAGTAAGTTAAAAAAACAAACAAGAGCCTAATTTAAAGACTACTTTTGAACTTGAGAACCAAGCCAAATATTCCTTTTATTCATCCCCCTGATGGACTCTGAAGGTCACTTTGCTAAATAAATACCAATAGCTGATAGTATAGCAAAACCTGGCTGTTGCTGGAAAAAGCAGAAATGATTAAAAAGTCACTGCAATTACTTGAAGGCGGAACTGAAATCAGTGTCTGAGGTTTGAGAATCAAAACCCATCAGTGACTGATATAACTTTGGGAGTTGTAGAAAAAGAAGTTACAACAGTTGAAGAGGGGCTTTTGGTGGATTTTTTGTGCTGGTAGACAATGTAGGTTTAAAGTGACAATAATTCGTGCTTTTCAGACTTGGGAGTTATTTCTTTGCATGTGGTCAATATTCATAATAAAAAATGTTCTTGACATTTGCAAGACAAAAGCTAATAATTCTCTTTTGATGTTCCAAATGAAGCTTACTAAATTTTTCATAAAAATATAAATAATTTGTGGAGCTCAAAATTTGGGTTCTTGTTCTTTTTTTACCTACTAGTAGTGTTAAAACCACATGTCTGAAAATGTCTTCCTGTTGTGGACATAATTGATTGGTGTGATATCCTTGTAGTGATTATGGCTTGGGTACATACATTCACAGAGGTATAGAATCATAGAATCATAGGGTTGGAAGGGACCTTGAAGGTACTAGTCCAACCCACTGCTCAAGGCAGGTATCCTCATACTATTTCGGACAAATGGTTGTTCAATCTTTTCTTGAAAACCTCCAGCACTCACAACTCCGGGAGCCAAACTGTTCCACTGCTTAATAGTTCTCACTGTCAGGAAATTCCTCCTTATTTCCAGGTGACAACTCATATGGAAAGCCGGCTGGGAGGTAGCCAGCAACTATTAATCAATAACTTTGACCTTAAATCCTGGGGCGGGGGGCGGAATGGGACATAATAAAAATAAGCGGATGTAATTGATTGGTGCACGGAACTTAGCGGGAGGAAAAGACTTTTTGGCAGGGAAAAAAGGAACAAGAGCCTAAATTTGTGTTGCAAATAAGGATATGAGTAGGGGGCAAATATCAGGAGCAGGAAAGAATTGAGGGAAAAATCCCCCTCCCCTTTCCCGGGCTTTGAAGTACATATTGTAAGCCCTCCTCTTGCCATTTCAATTCCTTATATATAGTGTGTCAACTCATTTCAAAGAACTAATGTTTGTTCTTTTGATGTGGACAAGAAAAGCAGAGGTTGAGCGAGAAAAGGCAGGCCATAAAGGACCACATTATTTTTAAGGGAATCAAAGCTCCTTTGATCAAGTCAGAGAAAATGCTCACATGTAGGTTAAGCCAGGGATTCTCAAACTTTGTTGTGTCATGATTCCCTGAAATGATAAATGTATTTGTGTGCTTTCCCCCAACAGAATTCAGTTCTGCTGCCAGCCTGGACCAGGTTCTCACAAGTGGGCACAAAACACTTTTCTGTGAGATGTTAAAGCAGCTACACATTTTGCAAGGCTCACTGGCTGCTTTGAAAGCTGTCCCTGGTTGCACGTGCATGTGTCTACCCAGACAATATTTCCACTGGAATTGCCAGTGAAAGAAAATAGCTGTGCTTGCACATGCAAGTGGATTCAGCCAGGAACAGCTTTCAAAGCACATGTGTAAGCCCTGTAAAAGACATGGCTTTCTTAAGCATTAGAATTGAGTCACTTTGTTCACCTTAATAAGCATGGCAAAAGTGGCTCTTTTGAATGCTTTGCACAGCAGTAGTATAAAAATACCTTTGCACCTGACTGCTTTAGCCTATATCTCTCTCCATAGCTGCCCCTCTCGCTTAATTGACCCATTGATAAATAAGTAATAAATTCAGGTTGGGCACCACACAGTGTCATGGGGTAAGAAGCCCTAAAGCAATGTCAGGAAACTATGATAACAATTTTCACAGCAGAGGCTACAAATGCTCCAAGGGCCTCAAAGCTGCCTGCAATCCACCCATGCTCTACAACATGCCTTGATAATGATAACCCTAATATTGACACATACCTGAAACATACATCCGAAACAGTGGCAGCTTACAGGTATCTCATTTTTGGATGGTGCAATGATTTCATAGACACATGAGATATACTGTATTGACATAAACTTCCCCCCCAGTAACAGACTATTTTCCCCTGTTTTTCTCTAACATATCAAAGAGCTGTTATACAACAAATGGTAAGCTGTGTATCCAAGACTGGAATCAGTAGGGTTCATAATCAGAGAACTGCCACAAAAGGATATTCCAGAATTTTATATTTTAATACTCGCTTTCTTCTGTTCTCTTTGACAGAAGATAACATCCAGTTTTATTTCTTTGACTGAATTCACACATCACTCTAAACCCTAATGTGTTCATTTGGCTTTTAGCTCAGTTTGTTATGGTCAGTAAATCATGAGTTATGGCTTAACATGATGTGTGAACCTTTTTTGCTTTTTAAAAATTTGACCTAGATTAGGCTGTGCAAATGCTGAACTGGTATTTGAATTCACTAATGGGCTGAATGAGAGCCAGCAAACTAAAACTGAATGTTGACAGAATGTTGCTGGGTAAATGCTTCCTATGTCTGAAAAATGGGTGCTCTGAATAGGTTGTACCTTTCTTTAAGGAGTAAATTCTTTAGAGGACATATGTATTGTCTCTGTCAAGGAGAGAGCTTTGTCAGTGTGCTGCCACATCTGTAGAACACCCTTTACATATACATTATAATCCTTTTTATAATATTTTCAGATCCAGTTTAAGACTTGCATAAATTATCAAAGTATTTTCAGTGTTGCCTCTGCATGATCTATATATTTTTACAATTTTAATCTGCCTGTGTTGGTTTTAATCATTGTTGCTTTGCAATTTTCGCAGAATTTAAATGTATTCAAACATTTACATACCACCTTTGAATGAACCTAGATGAACGGCACTTTACAAACTTTTAAAATAGATACATAATACCCTAAACATGTTCTTAGCCAGTTTGGAATAATTAGTATTTATATCCAAAGTTTTCTAAACCTTCCTCATTTCCCCTGTGATTATTTGTGAAATGCAAAGCTTAACTCTATAAACTTGTTCTCATAATATACATTTCATCTTTGCATCTGATCTTCTCTATTTTTCTCCAATCTACACCTCTGTGCATATATGTGTATGTATGAACACACACACACACACGCACACACACACAAATGTGATAAACAAATTCTTGCATTTTTGAAAAGAAAGATAAACGCTTCCTGTTTTTGTACATTTCACATATTAAAGTCCAGTCTGCTTTTCAATCCATTGACTGATGTTAAAATCAGTAACATTTTACTGATAAAGTGCACATGTTTCTAGTAAAACAACGAGGTTGTGCAGACCTACTTTATAGGAAGCTACATTCTAAGTAAGAATGTACACATATAATTGTGTACACATATAATGAAGTACACATATAATTGTGTATTTATACTATTCAAACACATACACACACACAGTAGAACTGAAAAGAAATCTTCTGTGTTGCTTTTTGTCCTGTGAAAGTTAATAACTTAGTTATAAATAACACATCTAACAGAATTAGAACTTTCATGAGATATGGGTGGAGGGTATCAAGCCCATATCTAGCTTTATATATTCATCTAAGTAGAGCTGTAGTTTCCCAGATGAGTAGAGTCCTTATGCAACATCTAGAAAGAACATTCATAACCATATTGCTATTATTTTGAAGAATAATGTTCTTAGTAAGGTCCCTTACCATGTGCCCATAAGTTGTCCATCATCAGCATCAACAAGAGAAACTGTAATACGAAGTTGCCTATGTACATGGCCTGGAGTAATCCTCACTTCAAGGTCATTGTAAAAATGGAAGAGAATCTGTGGAACCGAAATATTTTCTTTTGCACCATATAGACATTCTTGAATCAGCTTGCTTTGGTTCACAAACAGTGTGAAAATGGGAAGTGATAGAAGGGAGGGGGTGGAAAAGGGCTTTATCTCACACAAAGCAGATTTTTTTCAGCTCAGATCTTCCCGCAATAGAATTGCTGCTCTTGGTTTCCAAACCCAACCTTATTGTTTTGTTATTGCTGTGTTTTAGCATATTTTCCACCTTGTAAGAGGAACCACTGCAGAATAAAAGGCAGCAAACCCAAATCAAAGCAGCATAAATGTAGTTTCAAACAGCTTCTTAAAGATATTTGAAAATGTAAAGATAAAGTTGTTAAAAAGAATTGCTGCAGTACTTTGTTCAGATGTGTTATTTTCTTTAAAACTTCATTTCAGTAGTTTCAGTATAACGACAATGCTGGTAAATGCCAACAAGATTGCAGCTAAAAGGGAGACACTGAAAAACAAGACAGGAATATTAGTATTTGATGGGAATCCTTATATTAGAAATTAGAAATTCTGACCCTCCATTAAAACCTAATCAGTGAGGACTGGGCATGCTTGGTTATCCAGGAATATTGACCAACATTTGTAAGATAGAATAATGTCTATCCATTTGATATAATACCTGAACAGATTGGGTGATGAAATTCCATTTTGATGCTGTGCTGTGGTCCCACTTGAAAATATATTAACATATACCTGGTTCACACATTGCATAAACCTATTATTTCTTTAACCGTGGTTTATTAAACAAAACACAATGGACATGAAAACCCACAAACATGGTTTAGAAATCACATTATGGCTAACCCAGGCTATAGAAAGAAAATATAATTGCTCAAAAGTATTTAGTAAGACAAATCACTTAAGAAGTATTCTTAATAATGTAATTACACGAATTCTGCATAAATTAAAAAAATGAGGTATGAACTGAAATAACAAATATCTAAATTAATACTAATGTATTTGACTCACTGGAAAAGACCCTGATGCTGGGAAAGACTGAAGGCAAAAGGAGAAGGGGACGGCAGAGGATGAGATGGTTAGATAGCATCACCGATGTAATGAACATGAATTTGAGTAAACTCCGAGAGACAGTGGAGGACAGGAAGGCCTGGCGTGCTATGGTCCATGAGGTCACGAAGAGTCGGACACGACTAAACGACTGAACAACAACAACAAAAAATTTGAACTGATGAAGCTTAAATCTCAGATAGTCTTACATTTTTGCTTTTTGGGGCAACTTGACATAAATGGTTAAGAGATCAGGAGCTTGCTATGGAGTCATGCTCTGTCTCTGTTTTTTTACCAGCTTTTTCTCTCCTGGCCATCAGTTCCTCTTGGTCTTCTCAATAGCCTTTCTGGAATTTTGGGAACTACATTCCTGAAACATCTGGAAGGCAGCAAACCTAACCATTATTAATACAAGTTAAATTTTCTTAACTGTTTTGTTGCTCAGGAATCAAGTTTGTGTCCAGGTTCTTTATCTGTCCTTCAACACATTAGAGAAAGGCTGGGGAAATTTGCACAGAAAAAGAGAGAACTGAGGAAGGAAATATGTGTTTGCAGACAGATCCTGATCTTTTAATCACAGCTGAGGTTCAGAAGTATTACATCTACATTACATTAAGCAAACTGAGGCTTTCAAACAGAATGAGCAAACTTTTCTGAGCGTTGTTTTTGAAGTTTGTGGTTTCACAGTTGAAAAAATATAATAAGAAAGTGGGCCATGATCAGTTAGGGGGAAAAATAGCGTGCAAGATACTTCTACTGGGCTTTTCTAGACAACCAGCCTTTGTTTTCCAAAACTTCTGAATTCAGCATACCAAATACAATATGAAATGTGCATAAATGTGGGCTGAACTGACTACTTTCAGATCTATACAGATATCAGGATGCTATTAATAAGGGCACATTTATAACTTTCTAAGTCTAGAACTCACAGGGAACTGTCAGCCAGTTGTTTCTTACACCCATTCTGGCCTATAGCTGTATCTGGAGTGTGGTTAGCAAGCACTACTTTCTTGCTGCCATTAACAGGGTATCTTATCCCACCTTTACAGTTCCATGCTTAATAGGCTGACCATATTTCCTTGAGACAAAAACGGGACATTGGGATGGCAAAATGGGACAGGGTCTTATGCCGCTATGCCGGCCTCCAAACCCCGCCCCCCAGACCACGTGATTGGCTCCCATCTGCAAACCCTGCCCCCGGTCCACGCGATTGGCTCCCACCTGCAAACCCCGCCCCCGGTCCGCGCGACCTTTAATGACATCAAAATTCACGGTATCTAAAGCTTGTTCAGCGTCGGTGGGCTGTTGTAAGTTGACATAGGTGTAGCCTAGTGAGCGCCGGGTGATCATGTCCCTGCAGACGCAGATGGAGAGGATGGGCCCAACGGGGCTGAACTTCTCGTAGAGCATGGCCTCAGTGACATTGGGGTGCAGGTCACCCACATAGAGTGAGGCCATTGGGTAGCTGGGGGCACTGGGGTTCATGCTGGTGGGGGGATGGGGAGGGGGAAGAGGCGGCTGGGTAGATTCGCGAGCACCGAGGAGGCCGCGATGGGCTGGTGGGTTCTAAACTCAACAGCTCGGTGGCAGCGGTTGTGCTTGGGGCTGCTGGCAGGAGGAGGAGCAGATGGTCCTGTTGCTTCTGGCGGCTCTTCTTGCTGCTGCTGCGTGGATGGAGGTGGTTTGGGTGGGTCTCTTCTCGGCTGAGCCGGGTCCGGGACTTTGCTTCGCTTCACCGGGTTAGTTTATACTAAACCAGCCAGTTACAGGTGGGGGCGGGTGGTAAGGCCAGGGATTTTTTTAATTTTTTTTTTAGATTTTAATTTTTCTTTTTTATTTTTAAAGGTTTTTTTTTCTTCTAGTAGTAAATGGTGCGGCAGAGCTGGTGTGTTCGGGGAAGGCCGGAGCACAGACACTGTGCACACAGCACCGTCATCGGCCAGGGGACAAGGGGCGGGGATGGAGGCCCACCACTGCCCCATCCCCCTCGGGCTTGGCCGAGGGAGGGAGGAGAGTCGCTGCTGCTGCCGCTGCCGCCACACAGGAAAAGCAGGAGCCGTCCGCGCTGGGGGGCTTCAGCCACACCACTTTGCCCCTTGCCGCCTGCTGGGCTGTGGGAGTCCCCTTTGGGGGAGATGGCACAGTGATAAAAGTCCAAACATAAATAAATAAAGGGGCGGTGTGGTGTGGCTGAAGCCCCCCAGCGCGGCCGGCTCCTGCCAAGGATGGAGGCCCATCACTGCCCTGGCCCCCTCGGGCTTGGCCGAGGGAGGGAGTCATTGCTGCCACCACCACCACCGCCGATGAGCAGGAGAAGGAGGAGGCGGGCGGCAGTGCAGCACGACGAGGTTGTGACACCTCCCGGGAGAGCGGTGGCAGCGGCAGGGAGAGGGACGGTTCCAGGCAGAGGTGGTCACGGAGGGGCCGCTGCCGGGTGGGGGAAGCAGCTCCTTGGGCCCCTCACAGGGAAAGGCAGCGCCATGGCTCCACCGGGCCCTCCCCTGCCTCCTCCGCCACGGTGCCTGACTAACTCTCCTCCACCAGGCATGCTTCAGGCTGCAGCCCAGCAGGTGCACGCATCCCAGCCCTGCAGACCCTGCAGCGGCCGGTGCAGTGTTTCTGCCCCACCTCTCATGCAGTGCCGCCGAGCCCCTCGCGGAACGCCACCCCACCGCCTGGCTTGGCCGCCATCCCGCCTCCCCGGTGCTGACATCAGCGAGGCGAGACCTGGAGCGTCTTGCGGGCAGGATTCTGAGGCAGATCTCGGCCTTTTAAGGTTGGAATCTCGCACCGTTTGCGGCTGGGATCCAATTGGCTGAGCAGCGCGCTGATTGGTAGAGGGGCTTTTTGTTCCAGGCTTCCTCCAATCGGCAGCTCTGGTTCAGACCATGCCAGCTTTTTCCGGAGGTCGGCTCGTCTTCCTCCGACTGAGTCCGAATCTGGCATGGCAGCGGGGGCTGACCCATTCCTGTCAGGCTTACTCCTGACTCAGATTTTTCAAAAACGGGACAAAATCAAGATTTTGACTATAACGACGGGACGCTCCAGAAATGGTGAAATAACGGGACAGTTCCGTTCAAAACGGGACGTATGGTCAGCCTAATGCTTAAACACACATCTCTTTTCCCTCTTCACAAAAATAAAATAATAGCCATTTATTTGCTTGTCATGGTGGCAGATCTCCATTGTCTTCCAAACTACTAATGCTGGCATGCTGGTAATTCTGCATTCAGGCTCTTTTACTTTAATTATACCAACATGTTGCCAGGAACTATGTAGTAGTGTAAGCCAGAAATCCCTCAAATGGGGACATAGATCCATCAAGCACAAGGCAGTAATACATTGTTTCGCTGCCTTGAAATAATATTTCCATATCCATGAATACAATGTCACTTGTACAGGGATACATTGTTAAAAAAATTGTAGTTGCAAGCCTCCACTACACCATTATTTGGTCAACAGCAAATCATTTCACTGATTTACTGGGTCAGCACTTCCACACGGAAGGCCCTCAGTCAGAAAAAGGAGAAGGACCAAAGATAGAAGAAAAGAATGCCTTCTGTTTTCTAAACAATTTTCTCTCTAAACAGTACCACTTCCTTCCAATTAAAAAAATGGAGGTTGTGGGTCTGCCATCTTTGGAGGCTTTTAAGAAGAGGCTGGAGAGCCACCGTTCATGGATGGTTTAAGTGGTCTTCCTGTATATTGCAGAGGGTTGGCATAGATGATTCTCTTCCAACTCTACAATGCTATGGTTCTATTAATATTACGAATAAAATCTATCATCATGGTCTTATGAGAATGTCAAATTTGATGTTATTATCAGCTATGGAAAAATTATTTCTAATTTGTAATTATCTCTGAATATATACCTAAATATGAAGCTGTTGAGGTGTTTTGCTTGAGAGTTCCAAAGGAGGAGAATCAAAGGGAAACTATGGAAAAAAACCTATTCCAAAACTGAAGGAATAAATGCTCTCTTTTGGCAGTTTTATGTAATTTTGCATTAGCAAGTTCCTTTTACTCCTGTCTATTATTAAAACTTTTCTCTAGGAGGAGCAAATAGTTACAGTCTCTCCATATGTTGAGGGTAAAATGATGGGGTTAGAAACTAGAGAAATTACAGGAAAGAATATAGGCATAGTACATGGATAAAGACAAAGGACCAAGTTCTCATTTGCAAATTTCTTTTAAGAGTTTAGTCAAGAAACTGCTGCTGCTATGCAAGCTGCATTGGTTGCCAGTCAGCTTCCAAGTGAAATTCAAGGTGTGGTTATTACTATACCATAAAGTCCTGGATGGTGTTGGCCTGGATATCTGAAGGAACCCTTGTTTCCAATCATTTCTGCCCGCCCAGTATATTCCAGCACAACTCCAGGTCCCCTCTATTAAACATTGACATCTTGTGGGACTGAGGACATGTGCCTTCTGTGTCGCAGCCCCCACCTTCTGGAACAGCATCCTCCCAGAGCTCTGAAAACCTGGCTTTGGTCCCAGGCCTGGGGTTAAGTTATTACTGTATCTTTGGGGGGGGGGGCTGTTTCGTTTGATTTGTGTTCCTTTTAAGATCACTTTAGTCTGGGCTGTCTGTATGGTTTTATGTCTTATCTGTTTTTATGTGGTTTTTGATTCTGTATGCTGTCTACAGTCCACTGGAGTTGGGTGGCTACAACAAATTTGAATGAATGAATGAATGAATGAATGAATGAATGAATGAGAAGATTTTTCTGGATGAAAAAAGGATGATATAATATTTAAATAACCACTGGTGGGTTCTTTTTCACTGGAGGTTTTCAAACAAAGACCACACAGTCATCTAACAGAGATGCTTTACTGCAGGGGTCCCAAATCTTTTTGGCACCAGGGACCGGTTCCGTGGAAGACAATTTTTCCACAGACCAGGGGGTGGGGTTTGCAGGTGAGAGCTAATCGCGTGGATGGGGGGCGGGGTTTGCAGGCAGGAGCCAACTGTGCAGGTGGGGGGGCGGGGTTTGCAGGTGGGAGCCAATCACATGGACTGGGGGCAGGGTTTGCGAGCAGGGGCCAATCGGGCCTCGCGCTCCTCGGCCCGCTTCCCCGCCCTTCTTTGCCATGCGCTGATAGGTGGAGGTGTTTCCCCTTCAGGGTCCCCACCAATCAGCTGCTCTGGCTCAGGCTCTGTCTTTGCACCTTCCCAGCTTCTTCCTGCTACTGGCTGCTCTTCTTCCAACTCATGGCAGCAGGGACAGGCTCGTTCCTGACACCACCACTCACCTCCTGCTCTGCGGCCCACTAGTGGGCCGTGGCCCACAGGTTGGGGACCCCTGCTTTACTGGATCCTGCACTGAGCAGTGGGTGGATTAGATGACTTCCGAGGTAATTTTCAACTCTATGATTCTATGATCTTAGGCAGCCTACCATGGGTTTGTAGTGCAAAGGTCCTTGTGGTGCAAACAAATTTGCAAGTGCATATTTTAGGATGTTTTCCTACCTCTAATAGATACTAATATGTTTACCCAAGTCAGCCTATTACATCAGGCATGGAGCTCCCCCTGGCCAGAACTACATAAAGCTAAGCTTGGATGGATGGACTGCATTGGCAATCCAATAGAAAGCAAGATACCTTCAAAGACGTTTTCAGGCCCAGACAAATTGCCATAAACAATTTATGCTGCCAAATTGCAGACTTTGTATATAAAAGCAGTACATTAACATTTTTTGTAGTTGGTCATATAGTATAATTTAGATCAAGAGAAATCTGAACCATTTTCAACGGTGTGATTTTTTCCCAACAACTGGGATAGCAGGAGTCTCAATTATTTTTTGGCATATTTGGAATTTTTAGAACATGTCACAAGCCCTCTCACATAATGGTTATCATAGATGCCATGGCCAGTAATTAAGCACTCATCTACCAGTAAGCAAATTCATAAAATTCATAAAATTCTTCCCAAAGGAACTGACAAACTATATAAACTATTGTCAGTAAAACGTATAAATACTATTTTAAAACAAAGTGAAAACATTTCTAGGATCCTTAACATGGTGGGGGTAACGAGGCAGAAAGAAAAAACTTCCACCTGAGAAAGATTCTGGGATGAGCTCTGGACATGCTCTTTTCATGCTAATGGTGTAATGTGGCAAGTGGTAGCTTTTGAGACTCCTTATGGAATGTGCATAACATGACCTTTCAAAGAATTTCATATAGGTAAACGGAAGACACTGTAGAATAAAAAAGCAATAAAATCAAGACATTATTTGCAAAACAGTGCCATCTATAGGCAGTTATAATTTCATTCTCAAAAACCATGTTTCCTCTGATCAAACTATATAGTGGCGAGTGCAAACTGTTAAATACGGTGTGTAATTTACTGTGCTTTCTGCTAAAATCCCTTGGCCAAAAATTGGAGTTAGATGTCAGATGGTGGTCCCAAGGAATTTTATATCCAATGATTTTTTGAACATATGGGGAGTATCCAAAGCCAAGCTGCTATTCTTGTTAATTCCTAAATGTAATTACAGGAGTGGGCAAATGATCTCTGTTTCATGGGTAATCTCAGACATCATTGTGTTCAGTGGACCCTGGGCAACCCCAAATGAAAACTAAACTGTTCTTGGCATTGATGATCTAGATGTTTTGAACAGGGATGAAAACAAATAATCACAGCAGATGAAATTCTAGGAAATTGATTGAATTAGCAATATCCTATTTTTAAAAATATTTACATTATTTCTACCCAGATTTTGGGTAGAACTTAACTATCAGCACCTTCACAAGGCAGTTTGCTTGATGGTTTGTGTTCATTATTGTTTAATGATTTCTACACCGCCCAGAGTCCCCTGGAGCTGGGTGGCCAATAAATTTAAACAAACAAACAAACAAAAGTGGTAGATCTTGTAGAGCAATGCACAGCTAACCTTGGAGAAGGAATGGAAGAATGGTAAGGTAAATATCCACCAAGGCCTGGGAAGGAAGACAGGGTGAGAAAGAAACTTAAGACACCTCCACCTTGATTCTTTTTGCTATAAGAGGGGCAAAGGGAAACTCAGTCAGGCTTTCAAGATTCTGATATTGTACCCTACAACAATAAAGTTCCAGTAGTCCTTGTGGTGTGTTTCCTGACTTGGCCTACCTCAAAGGGCTGACAGATGTTAAATAGCTGTAATGAATTGGGGGGAAAAATTATTTCAACAGTTACTTCTATAACACAGTTTTGTAAACATTCCCCTGTCCGCACATTCATAGACATAATAGCTTTACAGGGACATAGCCTGTTGTCTTTTATTAATAGATGAAAAATTCAAAAGAAATTATTTGCAGAAGTCCATGCATGTCTATGCTTTTCTCCATGATACAGAATTAGGAATGCCTAATCCACTTTGTTGAATATATATTAGTTCATTTCAGGCTTCTGAGCAATACTTCCATGGGGTACTCTAGATTGGCAGAATCAGGAAGATAGTTATCCTTCTGCTGTTGTTAGCTTGTTCATGTTTGGCATGACCAACAATTTGTTCTTCCTGAACATTTCTCTGAGCAATAAAAATTAGGCAAAAGATGTTTTGAGGGATAACCATTTAGATTTCAAGCAATGTGGGCACTATTCACAAATTCAGCACACTTCAGTGTGCTGTGACAATGAGGAAAAAAGATAAAAACGTGTAAGAATAGAATAAGGTGCCCCTGCACCTTCACTTCAGGATGGAAGAGAGGGTGGGAGTTTCTGTCAGGGAGAACAATTCCTCCAAACTGCTTTGACGTTCAGAGGAAACAGCAGGAAGCAACTATTTTCCTTTGGCTCAGCATGTACAGACCACTAGAAGCTTCATGGCATCATCTGAAATAAAAAGGCGATATTGACCTCAGATCAGTGCTGTTTTCATGAGGAAGGACCCTTGTTTGCCACGCATAAGATTGCTGCCATTTAATTTCGTAACATTCGTCCGAAAGGTTTGTTACAGGAATATTTTGGTTTTATGTAAATTTGGATTAAGACAATCTCTCAACTTCTTGGTTAAGAGCATGGGTTAAATTGAAGTACAAAATGTGGTTTCCGTACTTACACAAGTTTCCTTCAAGATGAGTTAAAGCGGTATTTGCCTTCCTGATATAACATGTGGTCTATCTGAGCCCAACCTGGGGGCAGTCAAACTTGTCACTGTTTAGGAAGCAAAGTTATGATAAAAATCTGGAGGTAATTGTCAGAGTTGTCCTACTGGGGAAAATTTATTGTGGCAGAAAATAAAATGTTGCAGCCTTGATTTTGAGATTTGCTTCAAGCTGCAAATGAGCTGCTTTTAGTTTGAAGTACCTGCTAATTAACCATCTGCAGAGAGACAATTCATAGAAAAACTTATTTAATCCCCAAGTTCTGCACATTGATGCAGCATTGGGCATGTGGTACAGTCAATGTTGGGCTATATCTTGGCTGTGTTCATCCCTCTTCTTTTTGAGGTTTTATTTATTTATTTATTTTATTAAATTTATATTACCGCCCATCTCCCCCAACGGGGACCTGTTCTCAATCTACCTTTAGACCAATCACTGACTCTCAGTCTAATGTTGTAAAAATAGAATTTGCAGGGCACTGGGGTGGGGAAAATCCATATACTGTATATTGACCTGAACTTTTTTTGAAGGAAGATCAAGTTTAAAATTCAACTTCGAGTACCATCATTATACTCAACAATGTAAACAACTTTCTCCTCATATAAGGAAGCAAAGCATGATCATTAGCTACACTAAGACATCCATCCAAATCTGCAGAGCAATAGAAGAGAGAAAAAAATCATTAGTACTTTGATGCTTCTAAATATAACATTTCACTTCAGGTAGTCTTTACTTTAAAATGTTTTATTCTGTAAAGTTAACACAGAGCTTTAAAAACTTGAAGACAATGAATACTCAACATGCATAAGCAAACCCAAAAACAAACAAAACAAACAAAATCACCCTAGCAGCAAATTCAAAGATGGAACAGTAAAGAAGGAAGCAAGATTATCCATACAATGTGCACCTATAAATTAAATGGTAATCATTAGAATATTATAATTATGTTCCTTATTTAGTTCAAAGGAAAAAAAATGTTACCAGAGAGACACAAAATCAATTTAAGAACTTAGCAGTTAAATTTTGTATGGTGCAATTGACTAAATCTCAAAAATATCTATAGGTGTTAAAATTTTGAATGTTATAAGAACATTCCTTAGCTAGAAAAAAACAATTTTGCTTTCTATAATAAATTAGACTGATTGGGTCAAACTTTTTTTCAATCCACTATTAGGATTGAAAGTTGGCATTTGAAATTAGGTTTGAACATTTGTTGGGAGTTTAGTTTTTAAAAGATAGTCAGATGGGCATCAAATATTTGAAGGACTATTCAGAAGAGTTCCACATTTATGTGGAAGGAAGCCCATCTAAAGTTCTTGAAGTTTAATTCTCATTAGACTTGCACTTTTTTTGGCTATACTTAAATTCTACTGAAATAAATGTGAAAAGCAAGCCATGACCAAGTCCCACTGATTTTACTGGGGGTAAAGCATAACTAAATTAGTCTACATCCAACCCAGTATTATTAGCATCCTTATTCACCCACTTAAGACATTTTGAATGCCATGCTAATATCCAACATGATTATGTTGTTGCTGCATTCAATATATGCTCAGAATCCCTAACATTTGTCTTTCTCACACAGATGCGCCCACATGCACACTTCAGCTGTAAGAAAGCTCGAATACAAACTTGTCTTGAACACACACTAGAGTGAACAACCATAATCAATAATAGTGAATTGCAAGATACAGACTTACGCCTATTAATTACATTGGTGTAGCCTGATCCTATACAATTTACTTGGAAGCAAGTTTCACAGAACAACTTACTTTCAAGTACTCAAGCAGAAGACTGCAGCCTTGGCCTTTTCAAAACCCAAATCGTGTTTATATATCCATATAGCTGATCTGTAAATATGTCTAACAATATTATATTACCTTGGCTGGATAGCCATTACTGATTTCAATGTTAACTTTATATGCACAAATTATATTAAAATAATAAAGCAGGTGCAAGTAAACTCTCCATTGTTTGTTTATCTGAATCTCATTTTCAACAAAAAATTCATTTTGCCCAGTTAAAATGGTGGGTGTTCTTTTTAAGTGTTATGCCTCTTGTCATGATTTTTACTAATCATATAGATCAAAAGACAATTTTATTTTTTTTCCTATTAGGCTGCAGTCTTTTCACACTTATTATGTAAAGTACCATGGAATAAGTTATAAATCACTTTGTGGTAAAATGTACACATTTGAGAAGCATGGGAAGATATATGGACCACCATTCTGCACATCAGCTGGAAGAGTGAAACGAAAATGTAAACACAAATGCCTTCTGCTGGTATGCCCTTGTTAATGTACAATATTGCAAATGGAAGTAGCAAAGCGCTATAATGGTATAATCTTATGAAATATAAAACATGCATTTCCCGTTGCATTACATACAGGGCTTCTACTCTGTTACTAGACTTCATACAGAACACATTTATGAATGAGGCAGACAAGAAATACACATTTATTGATGACAGTGCATTACATCCTCCTATTTAAACTAATACATAAGATTTACTAGATAAGCAAAGAAAAATCTCTATAAAATTAAATATCATATAGTTAAGTTTGCAAAACAAAAATTAATCCTCACATATTGTTTAGACAGTATTCTTTTTAGATAAAAAGTGTGACATTTTCCTAATTTTAATTTATTATGGTGAGCTTAGTTTGCAGGAAGAGGCACTCATCTAATCCTAAATTTTACACTGACAGGTCTGTTTATGAAGCTGAAATGCACTCCTGCAAATCCAATATAGTCATGGGCATGTTTTAAAACACTGAACTCAACTAGTCGTCTTCATAATTTGGAAAATAATATCTAGCAGGTCCTGTTTATACTACCGTATGACTTATGTGTGTTAGCACTTTGTTCCAGAAATTATTCTTCAGGTACAAGTAATTAAATTAAGGGTCACTAATATTCAGCTAAGGAAGGAGAAACAATTTCATTTTTTCCCAAGTTTTGATGAACAATTATAAGCAATATTACGTTTTTGCAAAATTTAGAGTAACTTGACAAGAAATACAAAGGCATAAACCATAGAAAAGGAAAATATTGCTTTGTGAACAAAGAAAGCCAGAAGCTCCTCCAAAATCAGAAGAAACGTTAGGCCATATTCAAACTTAATCATACTTACAAACAGAGCTATTGAAATTAATGGATAAAAAATTAATTATCTTATCAATGAGTCCCCAAAATAAGATGACTCCTTCTGAGGTCTACTCTTACAAAAGAAACTGCTTAACGTTTTTGTACAAATCTGAGAATTAACGATGAAAGTCACAATTTTTAATAAGCCAAGCAGATCCTTGGAAGAAGTCAGAACAATTTGTATAAGCACCAGACTTTAAAAAGCCAAGCAGAGCTTAGACTTTTATTAATTTTAAGCTTTGTTATAAACTTGATGGACATTTCAAATGTGCAACAGTTAAGTAGCCTAGCTTGCTGTCTTTTCAATTTTACTTCAAAGAAAGAGAAATATGCATGGCTAAGGCAATAATGCATGATCTAACTCAGATAGGGCCTCAACAGTGAAATATTCCATTATTTCCCCCCCCCAATGGAATGGACTGTGCATTTTCATTTTAATAATAATAGACACACCAGTCATAAGAAACTGCTCTGCTTCCTTTGCTATTTTACTAAAAAAAAGTTAAATATCTGGGGCATGATCGAATGAACATTAACTTTTTTACAACATTTAACAGGTGTTATATAACAAATATTTAAATCAATAGGATCTAAGCACTATTTAAATAAATTGTGTTTAACTTAGGCAAAATTATACATTGCTGCTAGTAACACATGAAGAATATTTTAATCAAGAATTAAATTATCAATAATCATATGCTCCCAGCAAAGAATTTCAAACAAGAAAAGGAAACATGTATTGAAGGAAAAGATAGTATATATGTTTCACACTAGCAAATTGTATTACACAGGTCCAAACAGAGCAATGTTCAAACATATTAGATATTCAAACAGATTAAAAAAAAAAGTTATCCAAGAGAATTCTGAAGGCTGACTGTAAGAAACAGAAATAGCATGTCAGAAAAATCCCCTTGAGGCATTGTTTGTAAACCCCTGCCATCAATAGGTAACTGCTTACATAGCTCTATTCTCAGAGTCCTACAACTTCCTCTGATTAATTGTAGTATAATTAAAATCTTGCAAAACCTTTCTTTACTTCTGCCAAGTACCTCATATATTTTTGCTTTCAGGAACTCTGGGTATAAATGGGATGCTCATAAAAATAAAAATCTAAATGCAGGTGCTATGCTTCGCCTTTATTGTAAAGTGCATTGGCATTTATGTGAGCTGTGCAAGAGTCAGTTATTTTACACTGTATGTAATTACAGAGAATTAAACAACAAGCGAATTTGGAATATCTGTTTGCACAGCCGAAATGTGGCAACTGCATTGGAAATCAAAGTTCAAGAATACTGCAGAAATTCTAAATACAGTTAAATGGAAGATAAATTTATACTGAGAATATGGGCCTAATAAATAAGATACATATGTATACATGTTTAGTACTAAAGCCCCAAATCAAACACTTGGGTGTAACCATACCTAATTTGTTCACTTACAAATATCAGATACTGTAAAAGAAACGATCAGAGGAAGTTTTCTATGCTATTCAGGACTGGGGTTACAAACTAAGCAATATGGCGCCTACCTGCCACTTCCTGCCCTTCCCACCCTCCCAAAGTCCAGCAACCTAGTGCTACACTCTTATTCTATAGCCATCAACTCTTGGTTGTACACCATTGCATTCTGAGACAGATTGTCAGATACAATACAAAACCTATTATATAACATTGCATGTGCATGAATATAAAAATAAACCACATCACTGCTATGCAATTGTAACACTTGACACCTAGAACCAAGTGGCTTCCCTCTCAGTGTTCTTCAGATTTGATAAGCTGATTTGTAAACCCGTCAGACAAATAGATTTTCCTCAGCTGGTCGGCCTTGGGTATGGAGTTCCCATTCTTCACATGGCGAGAGAGAAATGCTCGTACAGCTGGATGATCAGCCTTCTCAAGGGGAATGCTCGCTTCCAGAAACATTTTTACAAAGTCCTGGACTACACTGGGCTTCTCTGTCTGGGTTGCGCTGTTACACTGCAGAGAGGCAGTCAGAGTCCGTGGTTTCTTCCTGACACTTTGCTCTTCAAACTCTCCCTTACGTTTGGTGTGCGTTTTGGATTTGAGATGGTCGTTGATTGCAGACTTGCGAACGTGATTCAGGACTACATTGCAAAAACTGCAATAGAGTTTCCCCCCGTCTTCATACAGTTCACTGCCAAATTCAGTTACACGATCCTGAGGGGTCACGTATAAAGCAGTCTTTGAACGGCTCCGGGAAGGAGGTGGCTTTACATCAAATCGCTCCATTGCTGTCCTTAGTAACCTGAGAAAAAGGAGAGTGAGTGAGAAAGAGATTATATTTGTGCTCAGCTTGTACAATGGAATTAAGTTATGCTTTAACGGATACTTTAACTGAACACCAGTATGCAGACAATGTATATGACACCATTTCCTATGAGGAAACAAACAAAATATTAAAAAATATGGATTCCACACGGCAAAACAACAAGATTGTTAAAGTAAGATATTTTCAGAAATATTGATTTGTCCCTGTATGGACAGACACATTCCTTCTATTGACAGAGGGAACTATTTTCTAGTGGAGCTTTCCTGCTGAAGAAGTGAATGTTATAACTCCTCCTCCTCTCTGCAGTGGCACTTTTCATATTATTTTCAACCCTGCAGATAGCAGGAAGGAAGGGGTATTGGTGAAAGTTGCCTTCCCCCTCAATTCACAAGTTCAGTGAGTTCCATTCTATATGAGGATCCAACACATTATTTAGTATGATGTATGGATGAACTACATGTAAACCATGAGTTCTCTATTAGCTCTTTTGAAATCAGGGGCATGCGAAATATTTCATTTCAAACCTTTCCAACCCAAAACTTTGTGGAACCTCATTTCAACTGCAAGAGTACAGAGCTTGAGAATGCCATGGGCTCGCTTGAATATTCTATGGAATAGGTCTCTTTCAAGTCTATTTCAAGTCTCTTGAAATACTTCCAAAATAATCAAAGCACTCCCACTCAAAATACTTTCGCGCTTAAAATGGGGAATTTCTTGCTTGACACAGATCAAAACACATTTTGTACACCGCTGTTTATGTTTTTTTAAAACAGTTTCTAAAGCTACCATTTTAATTACAAAAGTTTTACCTGACTGGCACCTTCCCTGGTTGCTCAGGAAGCACATATCTTTAAAGCCTGTCATGTCTACTACCCATGGATTTCTTGGGGGGGGGGGAGTTTTTTTCAAAGATCATATAAGCATAAATGGCTTAGATGTTATAGAGTTCTTTATCCTCAAAACACATTTCTGCTCAGAACTAGAGTAGAATGGAATCCTAACAGAGAGGTTATTATTGCATTGTTTGTTTACTGACAGCTAGCAAAGACAGGCTGCCTAGGAAAAATGAGATGAATAGGAGTTTTTTTTTTTGTATTGTTTTGCTCCTACATTTTCCAGAATTTATTGAGAAGCATTTCTTTGCAATTGTGCCTAGGCTGGTTTTAAAAATCACATTGCCCATATTAAACCGAAAGAGAAAAGCCTCACACTGAAGAAACTTTGGAAGAAGAGCACACTTATTCTGGACAGAGACAAACATGAAAGCTTGACAAAGTGTTGAAGAAGGAGCTCTTCATACAGTATCAGCTTAAGTCCAGTCAGCTGCCAGATCAAATTTCAGCCTCACAGTAAAATATTAAGCAGACACTTTTGACTGCTTTGTGAACCTAACTTCCTTTTTTTCCTTTGGAAAATTAGTACTAGAAACACACTTCTCCAGCTGAAACATTATTTTAGATTAGCTTCTGATTTATTACATGTTATCACTGTCAATTCATTAAAAAATTAAATACTTTTATCAGTTACAATCCTAGCATGTTTTCTGCAGAATAACCACCACTGAGCACAATAGGAGTGGCTTTTGAACAAAATAGGTTTATACCATATATAAAATTGATGGGATACCTCAACATTTTCTTTCATAATCCATCTGTATTATTTTAAATGGTTTATTCCTATTGAGAGGGCTTGCTACGGACCCCGTCTGTAAGAGAGCTTCATCTGAGGGGGCCAGGAAGCGGGCCTTCTCTGCAGGGGCACCCGCCCTCTGGAATATTCTGCCCCTGGAGGTGAGGCAAGCCCCCACACTTATGACATCCCGAAAGCAATTGAAGACCTGGCTCTGCCACCTCGCTTGGGATGGGAAGAGTGATAGCTCCTCATGGGGATGGCTTGCGCCGTAGAGTTCTTTTAAATATGACATCAGAGCCTCTTGGGTTTTATATATTTTTAATTAATTTATGGTTAGTTATATATATAGTTTATTGTATTTTATATGTTTTTATATGTTTTAATTGCTAACTTGTTGTAAACTGCCTAGAGTCCCCTCTGTGGGGGGAGATGGGCGGTGATATAAGTTGGAGAAATAAATAAATAAATAAATAAATAAATAAATAAAATATTTAATTTAATGTTTTGAGTTTAAATGATCCAGAAAAAGAAAAAAAAAGTAGTTTAAAAATAATTGCATTAATGAAAGGATACGTTATATTGGGAAATGTGATAAAACAATTCCGATCTTTGAAAACCTTGATGAAAGGAAAAAAAATCCAAGTTAACTGATGAATTAGGAAAGATGAAACAATGTGCCTTTCTAATAGTAAGGGAGATCTCTAATGTCCTATAATGATTCTAGATCCATTAGCAGCTCCATGTCCCAATTGACATACATAACTAACAAATGTCACTTTGAGTGGTTGCTCTGATAATCATCATATTGAGAAGGAAAAGCAAGCCATGGCCAAACTGAATACCTGTTCTGATTTTTGGTTTCTCAATAGCAATACTTACTTGCCAAAATGTAAATATAATCTAATTTAACACCAATATTAACACCAGATGAACAATCAAACAGTGATTATACCTTAATAAAGGAACTATTAACTTAGTCAATCAACCAAGCAGCAAACCCAAAAAAATAGCACCTGCCCTGTAGAATATCTTGCCCCCTGAGGTGACACGGGCGCCCTCGCTCCTGGCCTTCAGGAAGTCTTTGAAGACCTGGTTACCTGGTTCTGCCGCCTTGCTTGGAACGAAGGAAATAATAGTTCCTCCTGGGGGGTGGTTGGCTTAGTAATACCCTCCTTTTAAGAACTTACCATCCTTGGATTTTTCTATTTATTATTTTAGTGGATTTTAGTTGTATAAGTTTTAATTGTTTTTATGATATTGGTGTAAACCGCCCAGAGTCTACTGTTGTAGAGATGGGCAGTGATAAATTCGAATAATAAATAAATAAATAGAATAATATACTTATTTCCAAAAAGGTTACACACTTCTGCTTTATACCTACATTTTCAAGAATGATATTACAGAATGGTATCTGATATTTATGCTGCAGTGAGCACAAGGCCAACTATAATTGTTGCATCACAATTATTTCACCCGCCAAGATATTTTAACTCATTTAAAGAGTGTGTGACTGCCCTGCTGGATCCCACACTTAACCTGGCCAAAATGAATGGTACGTCCTCAGACAGGATTATCTTTCCTTGGAATTACAGTTGAGCTCTCTGTACAGGATCCCTACCTGAACTGTAGCTGAAGGTGAACTAAAGTTCAAGCAAACACAAGTGGAAGCCCACCTATAAGCCTTACTACTCAACATGATACACTCAAGAACAGCATAGGTAGGATCAGCATGCACTGTTCTTTTCCATTTATTTGTGTTTAATTACTTAAATCACATATATCATACCTAAATTTTTTGTTTTTGCAATGTAAGTAACTAGAAGGATTATTTCCCAAAATTAATCTGGGGCTAGAAGCTGACCTGCAATTAGTAGCCTTCCAGTTGTTGGCCTATGTAACATTAATATTGATAATCAAATTATTAATAATCTGAAATTCAGTATTGCAGCTCCAGAGTACATGCTCAAGCATATTTGCTCAGAAGCAAGTCTGGCTCTTTTGAATGGATCTTATGCCTAGTAAGACCGTTCAGGGATGCAGTCCTATGCACATTCCCTTGGTTGTAAGTAACATTAAAGACAGTGGGATTACTTACCAGAAAATATACATAGGACTGTCCTGCAGACGGTATCTGCTGGGAACATTCTCAGAGCTGCATCTCTAACTATTTTTCGTACACATTTTAAGGTACTTTAAAACTCGGCTGTTTCAAAACAAGGTGAATCTTTTTCTGTATAAATACTTTCAAGGTGGCAAACTTCTATTATTCCAGTGACAATGTTTCCGTAAACCCTGGTCAGATTTACAGTTCACTAGCTCAGAAATTCCCATAATGTTCACAGTAAATGTTCTTCATCGGCTGCAACATTTCAATCTGTACCCCCGGCAGACACTCCACCGTCCCTCCCTCCTTTAAAAGCAGAGCCTCTCCTTTGAGCCTCCAAGGCTTTTTCTCCATCACCTGAATTTTCTGAGCCATGCACTCAACTCCTCTCTCCCACCCCCGTCTGAGTCTCCTTCCTTCCCGTCAATCTTGTTCCGCACAACCTAGTCTAATTTTTCTCCCCCGCCCGGGGGGAAAGAGACAAGGTGGGCAACAGTGCTGCACTTGCTGCAATGAAACCTCTCCCTCCGGCTCGTCCTTACAGCTCCTGACAGCGCGGAGTTCGGCTCCCACATCGACCGGGACGAAACCTCCGATCTGCTCCGTGCTTGCCCTCAAAACCCCGCGATGGCGTGGATCAGACTTGGCGGAGCCGCCTGCCAGACAGACAGGCACACGGAGAGGCGGGGGGCGGATGGTGGGGCTGAATGGAGTTGTTTCCTCTCTTTGGCTCGTCGAGGAAGGCGGGATGTAGCCCCCTAGCAACACCTCCTCCAATGAAGGCGTTGCTAAAAGCGAGTCAGCTCGTGCGAGAGGAGAAAAAGTGAACACCGTTCTCTGTGGCTCGCGAAGAAGAGAGTGACAAAACGTTCCACCACTCATGGAAAGGAAAGAACGGAAGTTGTCCCGCTATCGTGGCCCACTTGCAAGGGGTAGGTGGAGATGTTTACTTTGAAGGATGAAATGTGGGCCCAATCGACAAGGGTAAAGGCGGGGCTTAGCCAATTTGATCGATAAGATTCTTTACCAATCAAAAAGTGTTGCCGAAAGTTCAGCTTCGAACAGGGAATACAGATCGGCCAATCAGGGGCTTAACCACCGGAGCTGCGCTAGAATAAAGCTTCTGTAGGTCAGAGAATGAGGGATCGGCGTTTGAATGACAAGCGCGCGCACCACTAACAAGGCACCGCGGGGGGCGGTGCCGGAATTGAAGTACACGGCCGAAAGGGCGGGTCATCCGGCAGATCGGGGCGGGGGAGGGAGCTGGGACTCGGTACGCGCAGGGCGGCCAGAGCAGCATGGCGGAAGACGAGAGCGACCAGGAATCGGAGAGACTCGGCGAGGAACTCAAGGCCATTAATGAGCCGCGCCTTCCCGCCGGATTGTCTCCTGCCCTGAGCAGCCAGTATTACTGTTACCGCTTCTGTCAGGTGAGTGGCTAGTCCCGCCCCCTGTAGACTGACACTCCGGGACTGGGGGGCGAGGGCAGCCGAGAGATGGAAACGAAGGAATTTGCGGGCAGATCCTTCTGCGGCGAAACGTCGGAGCCCCCCCCCCCTCCGTAATGGCCCCTTGTAGGGCCAGCGGCTTCAGGGAAAAAAATGAGAGGGCGAGCCCACGGGGAGGCGCTTCCCCCTTTCTCTGGTCGACGCGGAAAACCGATGTCTTTTCTCTCCACTCCCTTCTGGGAAGGGCAGTAGGAAACTCGCCCGTTGCCGGGCAGGAGGCTGTCCGTGAGGGGGAGTTGATTTTCGCGACGTCAGTTTTCCTCTCCTGAATCGCTCTGATTTTGTCCTTGTCACTGCCATCCTCCTGTGGCTTAAGGATGTGGAAAGTGGCCCTGGCCCTGACCTTTCCTTTTACAGGTGACCTCGCGGGGTGGCGGGGTTGGGGGCTGCTTTCTCTGTTGCAGAAGAAGGCCTTTTCCCCGTCCCCTCATGGGCCTCTCAACCCGATGCTCAGTTTGCTGTTACCTTGGTGAGCTGAGTGTGGTCCATTTCCGTGTGCAGAGGGTCCGGAGTTGGTATTCCACTCAGTCTAGGAACTGGGCATTTTTTATGGATGTTGAGGCAATAAGAAAAGAAGGAGGCTAGTTTCTGTAAGGGGGTTGGAGAGGGGCTCACATCTTTCCAGACCTCCTCCTCTTTAAAGCTTTGCCTTTGGTTGGCCTGAGTGTGAGTGAGGTTTACAGAGAAACAGCCACGGTATTGAATTGGAGTTCATTACACAGATGCTGCCTTACTGCTACTAGTTGTTAAGTTTCCTGTTAAGAACCTGTGGAGGATATTTTGTCATGCAGGTATGTCTTTTTCTGATGTGATGAAAGTTGGAGGGAAGATCTTGATTGGTTGTTGCAAGTGTGTTAATTAAGTTTACCACTTCCTTCTAACTATGCCATATATTATTTTGCTGGTATTTTGTTCTATTCAATCCTGACTTGCATTCTGTTTGTTCTATTTAATCCTAACTTGGCTTGGGAAATGTAAAGCTAGTTCTGTGGATGGTTGAATTAAGGCCCAAGTGAAAGTTATTTCAGGTAAATGTGCATGATCTTACATATTCAGAAAAAAGCTCTACTGTATAAGTGTTTGGCATCAGTGATGAATGAAGACTCTTCTAACTAAATCGTTGCTTTCCTCATGATTTCTAAATGGTGTTTAATTAATTGTTTACATTTGAGTGTCCTAGAATATAAGTGAACTTGGCTAAATACGATTTTTATTTTTGTGCTCTGCCAGCCTTGTGCATTTCTTAAATTATTTAGGTTGAATCCTATGCTTACTTACCTGAATATAAGTGCCATTAAACACAATTGGCTGTTTTTTTTAGTAAATATATTGGTTTGGTTTGTTATTCAGAATAAAATTGGACTAAGGCTGTGGCTTGGCTCATACACCCAGTTAACCATTTAGCCATAAGGTAAAGGTTCCCACCGCACATTTGTGCAGTCATGTCCGACTCTAGGGGCCGGTGCTCATCTCCGTTTGTTAGCTGAAGAGCCAGCGTTGTCCGAAGATGCTTCCACGGTCATGTGGCTGGCATGACGCATGCGGAACGCTGTTACCTACCCACTGAAGTGGTACCTATTCATCTACTTTCATTTGTTTATTAAATAAACTACAGTTTGCTAGATTCATACAATGCTAAGCCATAAACCATGATTGACAGACCTCAGTGTCTCGATTCGTATATCAGACAAAATGAAGGAAATTATATAATGTAATTTGATGTGATTTCACATTGACTTTCCATTTAAAAATAATATATTAAATGCCTGTCTCGTAGGTTAAAGTTAATTTTGTAATCTTGTGAAAAGTATTAATATTGATATATATCTGATAGAAGCTTACCTCTGTGGCCATACACTGGATGTTTTTCTATACACAGTAGGATATACATAAAAATCCACAAGTAAACAAAATTTTCATAAAAACAGGTTTGCAAACATTAGACTTGTTACGTTTTCCATGCCACAGTTATAAGGATTTCATTCCAGTTCTCTATTCTTGGCTTTCAAAAAACAACATTTTCCTCCTTTCTTAATTGAATGTAAAACAAGAAACAAAATTATGAAAAAAGCAAAAATAATTACATACAGGGCATATATCAATAAATATATGCACAAATATGAAAGTTCTAGATAAGTATTTCAATGAATGGTAGACATATTTTATTATAATTATCAATATGTGTTGATAAGTAATTTGGTGAGTTGCTAATAAACTCTGCAGACTGTTGAGTAGTTGGGGCATATATTTATCTTTCTAATGTTGAAGAGTAAGTCTTCTAATTATAAGTAGAGCATGGAGAATCCATTTTCTTTCTCCAAATGTCAGTTTCCATGCTATAGGAATATTATTCAATAGAATACGTACATCTGAAATTTTTAAATATTGTCTCAGAATGGAATTAATATGTGTAATAATTTTCTTCCTAAATGGAACAGTTACAGAACAATATCAAAATATGTTTGAATGAAGCATTAATTTCATTGCATCTCCAACAAGTCTTTACTATATAAATGCAATGGAGTCTAGTAAGTCTGAAATATTTTTTGTTGAATAAGATTTGATTTATTTATTTTTCAAATTTTGTCACTGCCCATCTCCCTCAAAAGATGTACATCCTTTAAGATGTACTCTAAGATCTATTATAGTTTTTATTATAGTAAATTTTATTAGGTTTCAAGAGAAGAATAAAAACTACCAAAAAAAAAACTACAAAGAAAGAAAAAAACTAAAAAAGTACAGAAACTCAAGAGAATTTTTTTTCAAATTTACAAAAAGATGTGGCTTCCAACTTTTAACAGCAAGGATTTACAAAAATTTTCCATAATCAATCTCTTAAAACCAAAACACATTATTTCTATAAGTCATTCCACTTTAACACATAATAAAAATCACTAAGTACAGTTGCTCCTCCCCCTTATATTAAAATTAAAAAAAAACATTAATATAAACCACCTAAACATCTTTCTCCCCTCCAAAAGATAAAAATATTTAATTATTCCCTTCCTACCACTATTCTATACATTTCTGTCTACTATAATAAGAATCAAATTAAAAAGCACATGTTGTCTGCTATTATACTTAATAGTACAACAATTTTAATAATCCCAATCTTAATAAACCCAAAAAACAAAGACAATTCAAAACAGTAATTCCATATCTTTAAAAGGGAATAACATCAATCAAATCCTTAAAGCAAACCAGATAAACATTCTTCAACCCTTATCCCACTTCAAAATAAACCAAAGCAGTTACATATCCCCACAATGTGCACAGAGCTTTCCTTTTGAAAGAATCAAATAGCCCAACTGCCCCCCTCAAAAATTCCAGGTTCTTTTCATGGCATTCTACCAGGAAATTGATTTTACTTACGGCTTGCAGATCACTCTCTCCCTTAGATTTCTCCAGCTCCATTATCCAGTGTTCATCCAGCATCTTGATAAAAATCCCGATCTCAGTCTTAAAAAAAACCTTTCTATCACTCTTAAATTCCTCAATTTCATCCACCACATCCCCAACCTGATGGCACATTTTAGATCTCATATTTTCCACAATGTCCTGGATATCTTGCATAAAAGTTTGATAAAAGTCAGAAGAAAACTGTTTAAAATCCTGGTTAAGGTCAGAAAAAATCTGTTTGAAATCCTCCCTGTCTCACACAGTAGATTATGGCGCCCCCTAGGAGCTTAACCAGCGAAAGTTGAAGATATGAGAGGATTCTGGAATGTGTTTACATAAGCGAAAGTGAGATATGCAGACAGTTCCCCAGGGAAAGTAGAAGCAGAAAACTGATAGTTCAAACCTGCGTGGAATCACAGCAGGTTTGGAGGCAGCAAGGCACAAGGCAGGCACTAGGACCTGCGTGGAATCCTGGGAGGGCAGGTTTGGAGGCAGCAAGGCACAGGGCAGGCACTAGGACCTGTGTGGAATCCTGGCAGGGCTCGGAGGCAGCAGCAGCCGCGACACACCCAGACACTGCAGCCGACACACTAACGTGTCCCGACACATAGTTTGGAAAGCTCTGCTCTATAACATCAATTTAGCATGAGAAAAGGGATCAGAATGCCACTTCCTACAAATCATGGACCACAGTTTTCAAATCAATGTTACAGTGAGAGGAGCAATTCAAAATCTGTTATATCTTGGTATCAGCAAAACAAAAATAAGAATTAAGATTTAGGGATAGTTCACAACTCATAATCATAATGTATTTTTGGGTTTGGCTTACCGAAAAGTGTACTGTAGAAGCAGACTGTAAGGAACTGCCTTCTCACTACTGCTATTAGCTGGGCCAGGGATCCTCCTTCCCTCTCTGAGAATATATTGGAATTAACTAGTTAACTAGGTTTCCCTCTTTGGCAATCAGTCTTGGAGTATTTCAGTCCTACTGAGATAGCAGTGCTTCAAGTTATATAATTTTGTATACAGTTTCAGACTGTATCCTAGATAGCAGGCTTTAAACTTTTCTTTCATGTAGTTTTAGTGGAATTGGTTAACAGTTCTATTGACATTGCTTCATTATATACTGGTTCAAATAATCTTATAAAGGTAAAGGTTCCCCCCGCACATTTGTGCAGTCATGTCCGACTCTAGGGGCCGGTGCTCATCTCCGTTTGTTAGCCGAAGAGCCAGCATTGTCCGAAGACGCTTCCACGGTCATGTGGCCGGCATGACGCACACGGAACGCTGTTACCTACCCACCAAAGTGGTACCTATTAATCTACTTGCATTTGCATGCTTTCAAATTGCTAGGTTGGCAAGAGCTGGGGCTAGTGTGGGAGCTCACTCCGTCACGTGGGGCTAGGATTTACATTTTCTCTACATGATATAAATAGGATATATAATTCTTTTCCCACGACTTTTAACTGTTGTATCTGTAGAAGTATATCTAGCCTCTTCTAAAGGAAATTGTTCAGCTGGTTTAAAAGTTAGCATTAAAAGTATTAAAGATGAAGTTTAGGTTTTTTGTGAATAAGTCAATCACTGTCCTCTACAGACAGTTTCAGAATGTAATATTGGAAAGCCAAAATGATGGTACTATGATATTCTGGTTCATAATGAGATGTTTTAAGATGCCAAAATAAAGCAGGTTTTTCAGAATTGTTCGTGGTCTCTCTACCGTTTTGGAACTGGTAAGAATTTCTGTTTCTGGAAAAGCTGTCTCATGCCTGCTAATTCTGTGTTCTGACATATACTTAATTTTTGCTAAATGATTTAGTCCAGTCTAATGCTAGTAAATCAGTCTTCAGGGAGCAAAGGAAAGACATAAATCAACTACTGTCAGGACATAGCAAACTAACAAGGATGTTTTATGAAGAGAAGATGGGATCAGGTTTCCTCACTACAAATACATTAACATTAGATTTTGGGACTGTAACATGTATTGGAATGTGCTAGAACTTGAACACAGCAGCTGTTGTTGACTCATTAAAGAAGTCACATCTTTTCCAGGTTCATAGGGCTGCTTTAATGAGTCACAGACAGTTGCTGCATGCATGCTCCTAAATGTTCTAAACACTTGCCCTGAAGCATCTTCAAAATAATTTACAATCATATTGGATATGATTTAAAGTGATTCAAAATAGTTTTCTGGCCAGGGACATTAAAATTGAGGTTTTTTTCCATTCTAATCCTTCAAAAAGGGATGGGTAGATATTAGCACTATTTGGAGGGGGAAGGTTGTTGATCATGAGACATTGTGTGTGTTTTTGTCAATAAGAATAAGCAACAATCACCCCTTTGAGAGTTATTAAGGTATAATGATTAGCATCTTGTTCACTGCTTTAATAAGGCTGGAAGCTGAAATCTGACTATCCCACAGCAACTAATCTTGGAGGAAGGAAATACCCATAAATATGCATGGGAAACACAGAAGACTGTTCAACTGATAATACAAATCCAGGTTAAAAAGCTGATGAGCAGAGAGGGGGATGCATTTTATGTAGGTAGTGATAAAAAAGGGGTAGGATAAGGTAAGTGGTGAAAAAGGGGATAGATCAGGGCTTTCCAAACTTTTGCCGTTGGCGACACACCAACGGCCGGCCCAAAAAAACCCGGAAGTGACGCCGCTAGTGTGGCGTGCAAAAACCCGGAAGCGCCGCCGGCGGTGCTTCCGGGTTGCCGCCGGCGGTGCTTCCGGGTTGCCGCCGTGGTGGCAGCGGCTGCCCCTTCGAAAGGACAGGCTCCGGGGACCCTGAAAATGCCCTTGGTTCCGTCAGGGAGGCGAAAAGCCTCCCCACGTGCGCATGCTGCCGGGCTTTCGGGCGCACAGCTGATCACGCGGGGGGGCCGGGGTGGAAATTCTCCCTGCCGATTGGCTGAACGCCGGAAAGCCGGCAGCGTGCACGCCCGTGGCGAGGCTTTTCGCCTCCCTGCCGGAACCGAGGGCATTTTCAGGGTCCCTGGAGCCTGCCCTTTTGAAGGGGCAGCGGCAGCTTCCGGGTTGTCATGCAACACACTTGGGGCCCCCAGGTGACACAGTATTGTGTTGCGACACACAGTTTGGAAAGCCGTGGGATAGATAATACATGAATCTCTTTCCTTTTATACTGTTTGCCTGTTATATCATCTTACATTACTATGTTTCTTATTAACCCTTGGGGAAATTGTGGTTGATAATTGTATGATGTGTTTACATTCTATATGGCTGTTTTTAGAAAAGAAAAAAAAAGGCAATTATGGACTGGAGAATCAGAATCTTAGTCTTTTTGTATATGAAAGCAACTTTATTTTTATTGTGGCTGTGTTGTCTCAAGCTATAAAATAGGGTTAATCTTGGTTCATCAAAGTGCTCGTCTTACCTCAGTAACTGTATACTTTGATTTTCAAGTTGGACTGCTTAATGAGGTTACAAAGAAAATATGCCTAGCTATAGAACATAATAGCATGCTATATTCCTGCTTATACACTTATTTCAGATGAAGTTTAATGTGTATATTTTCTCCCCAAATAGGTTGTTGAAGATTATGCTGGAAGATGGCAGGTTCCTCTGCCACAGCTTCAAGTACTTCAGACAGCTCTCTGTTGTTTCACATCTGCATGTGTATCTTTTCCAGATGAATGTGAACATGTACAGTATGTGCTAAGTAGCCTAGCCCTGTAAGTAGACCATTGCTTTTCCTATTGTAAAATTTCTAACTTTCTGGATAATATAGGATAATTTGAAAAGTTCATCTTCTAGGATAATTTTTTAAGCTTTGGGAAGAAGACTATGTTGTCATTGTTTCCCAAGCATATGAAATGTAAGAAGTGTGTAAATATTTGTGTGAAATATGTTGATGGACATACAGGTTTCATAAACGGCATTGCTCATCATCATTCACTTAGTAATACTTCCCTGTCAAATTAAGATGTGAAGCAGTGCTAACATTTTTGTTTAAACGTCTGTTTATGGGACAGGAATAATTACCTTTTTAAAATAAAAATTGAAATTGATATGACTTTTATGTTATAAATGAGAAAATAAAATGAAGGACATGAACAAATTTGTATGTTATGGCAGCAAAACATTTTCAAATTTTAAAAAAATGTTTTAATCATTTATCCATTTCAAGCCTGTCATCTTTGCACACAGATTCCAGTACTATTTTGAATGATTGGAAACTCAATCCTGACTCTCTTGGATATATATCAACCAGTGTATTGGCCAGTGCAGAATATATATTTGGGGTTGGCATCTGACTAGAGGCAAGCATTCTTATCTAGTGAAGGGCAGGTTGCTGGTGGGTATCATCAGTCTCTTCTTTAGGCAAGTCAAAGGGAAAACTTCATATCTACATTTAGGCAAATCTTGCTACAGCATCTTCCTATTACTGAAATGGCAATCAGGCTGCAATATTTCCACTCACTATACATAGTGTGGTGCTACTGTCAAGCTGCCTTTTTATCAAATTTGTTGCTGCAAAAATGGGAAATAATTGTTGGGACCATTATATATAAATTATTGCTAAATCTCCCAAATCTTGTGGAAGACTAAAATATATTTGATAATTTCATTCAAGGCACTAGAATTACAAGGTTTGGTGAAGGGTAGTTACAAGAGAGCTGAACAACACATTTCAAAAACCTCAAAGGTATCAAGAAATAGCATTCTCAGGAAATACAGAGGTTCAGTTCTGATTAACAGCAATTTTAAATTTATGAAGCCAACAGTTGTAGAATCTGGGGATAATAGTTAGGCTGACCATATTTCCTTGAGAGAAAAACGGGACCCTACCCACGGCTCGCCGGACAAAGTGTGAGCGTGGGCGCGTGCTTTGCCGCGGGAACTTTCAAAAACAGGACAAAATGGATATTTTTCTTAAAACGATGGGACGGTCGGGAATTGTTTAAATAACGGGACTGTCCCATTCAAAACAGGATGTATGGTCAGCCTAATAATAGTTTACAACTTAACTCCAATTTTTCTTGGTTTCCATGCTTAATTCTGAAATGAATAATTGGATAAATGTCTTTTCTTGATGATTAGTGGAAATTAACAGTTGTGTTTGTGGTTGAAGTTCTATTGACAACTTGCCTGTTTGGTTGTTTTAGAGGATTTTAAAGCTGCTCAAAAAGTGGAAAGTGTCACTTTGGAAACTTCTTCGTACTTGTTCTTTCCAGCCTATTTTGTGTCTTCTGTACAAATTTGTGTATTTAAGGTCATGAAGCTAGATTATCCTAGGACTTGAAGTTCAGTGTCATTAGACTGCTTATCTTTTTTATCTGACATGTGGTATTTTGAGAATGATCCATTGTCTGTTAATGATGTGGAATAATATATGCATGTGAAAAAAAACTGTAAAATTGCAGTGTTTACTGAGAAAACTTGCATTCTATTTGGAGAGAAGAATTGGAGCACCAATTGTTGATTCATCACTTAAATCCTCTTGAATCTGTAATCTTTCACTGAATTAGAATTAGGTTACAGTGGCACTTAATAAAGTATTTCTTCAATTCCATGTTATGGAAGATTTGTATAGACACTATAATACAATAGAAATTCAGCTAATGTATAGTGTAACAGACCACTTCCACATTGTATGTATCAGGGAGAATATTATGCCAATAATCTACTATGTCAATAGTTTTCTGTTGTGGTGTAGTTAATTAAATGAGCTTGCCTGACAGAAAATCCACAGGGCTTTGTCAACATTGCAGCTTCATTTAAAATTCTTCATCTAAACTTGTGACATAATATGCTTGCTTGCTTGCTCTGCTTATTTCTTTTTAACTTCAAGTTGCTTTGATTTATAGGAGCTTTTTTGAACTGTTGCTATTCTTTGGAAAAGATGAGTTCTATGAAGATCCTTTAAAAGACATTCTGGGTTCAGTCCAGGTAATTTGCTATTATTATTGTTCAAATAATTAAGTAATAACAAGTATAATGCTACCAATATATATGGAACCTTATCAAAAAGGAAAATTCTGTTTCTAAATAACTTAAAATTTAAGTATGAGTCAATATATAATGCTAAGATTTGTGTATAAATAGTATGATTGGTTTTTAATATCAAATTCATATAGGAATTGGTTTGTGACTTTAGTGTCTGTTATTGTATCTGACCCTTCTCTCTTCCTTGCACTCTGGGGAGATTCAGTATCTTTCCAACGGCAGGAGCAAAGCCACATAATCTTTGCCAATTAAAATCTTAAACATTTTTCCTGTAACTCTCTTCCCTGTTGAAATTTTCAGTAGTTCTTGACTTAACTATTTCTGCCAATACTGCTAATCTGTGATATAGCTAGACAATATTGCAATGGTTTCTATGTTTTTTTATTGTGCTACTGCATGAATGTTTGGAAGAAGCAATATGTGAAGTTGAAGAGAAACCTGAAAAAGGTATTAGGCAACACTTCCACTTTTTTTTTATTTTAGATGCCTTTTTTTAAAAAAAGTGTTTAGTTTATACATGCATAATTAACAAAACAATCTTTAATCTTAAAGAAAAATATTTTTTTAAAAAAATTAAAAGTACAAACTAAAAATACAAACTACAAAGGACAAGAAAAAAGAAAAAACTTACCTTATATTTTATACTTATTAATAGTCACTGGTTTACTAATGAATTCACTGCTATAATATGAACAATACAAGATATTATTATAAGATAAAACAAAATCTCTGCTATAGTAACACATATTGTTGCATCCTTTGATTAGTAGAAAACATTGCCTTTTCGAAAACAGATAAAACACATTTCTGACAACCATTCCCTGACATCTAGAATAATATCACTTTTCCAATTTCTTTTTTTTTAAAGAACTTTATTAGTTTTCAAGGTATAATTAAAATACAAAAAATAGAATATAGAAAAGCTGGCGCATAGAACTGAAGAAAAAAGAAAAAAACTATAAATGTGCAAGCAGATAGAAAAAAGAAA
Source organism: Charina bottae (assembly GCA_023362775.1). Classification (NCBI taxonomy): domain Eukaryota; kingdom Metazoa; phylum Chordata; class Lepidosauria; order Squamata; family Charinaidae; genus Charina; species Charina bottae. The sequence goes on along the minus strand of JALMGJ010000004.1, from coordinate 90,981,304 downwards.
CAGAAAGTGACTTCCGACTTTCTCCAATACAGATATAATTAAGTTTACAAATATAATCTCTTACCACTGATTAAACTTTAGTAACATTATTTCCATCAAAACAAACCATTTAATCACTAAAACAAAATCAAAACTTCATTTTTTTCTAACACAGGCAAGTAATCTAAAAATGGTTGCCAAGTAGAAATAAATCCAGAAACAGTGTTTTCTCTTATTAATGCTGTTAATTTAGCCGTTTGAGCCAAGTCCATTAATTTAATAGTCCAATCTTCCACTATAGGTATTTGTGAATCTTTCCATTGTTGTGCATATAAAAGTCTCGCTGCTGTAATCATATATAAAAGCAAAGTCCCATATTGTTTCTCAAGTTCCTTCTCCATCAAACCCAAGAGGAACAGTTCTGGTTTTTTTTTTGTAAGTCCACTTTGAGGATCTTTTGCATAGTAGCACATATTTGATCCCAAAATTTTTTGGCCTTCTCACAGGTCCACCAAAGATGATAAAAAGTTCCTTCACCCTGTAAACATTTCCAACGAACAATCGTTACACCATTATACATTTTTGACAACTTATCATGGATTAAATACCAGCAATACATCATATTATAAAAATTCTCTTTTAAGTTGTAAGTCAAAGTAAATTTCATATTTTCCCATTGCTCCAACATAATAATATATCCAAAGTTCTTAGCCCATTTAATCATACATTCTTTAACATGTTCATCTTCTAAATTCATCTGTAACAACAGTTTATACATCTTTGTAATAACATGTTCATCATTTGTACAGTTCCATTTCAAATTGAGTTGTTTCATTAGCAAATTTAAAATTCTTTTTATCCACTTTAAAATGTTCTAACAGTTGCATATATGTAAACCAGTGACATGTAAAACCTTCCATTTTTTAACATGTCCCTTGTTTTAAGTTTCAGTTCATCCTCTTCAAAGTTTAACAAATCTTTATAATTTAACCAACTTGTTTCTCCCACATTATCTTGTCTAACAAATGCTTCTTGAGGTGACAACCATAATAGGAGACAATCTCACCTTATATTTGTTCCAAACCTTCAGTATGGCACTCCTAACAAAGTGATTTTTAAAATCCTTATTAACTTTAACTTTATCATATCACAAATAGGCCTGCCACCCAAAGCTTTTCCAATTTAATATAATTCTTTTAGCCACCCTCCCAGGCAACACTTCGACCTGCTTTAATTCTGATCAACATGTCTCTCAGTTGAAATATTGCGAGAGCACTGGGACTGCAACTGGCTATGATTGCTAATTTTTGCCTCTATTCAAACCATATTCCTGATATGTACATTCATTCAATATACAGGTAGTCCTTGGTTAACTACAGCAATTGGGACTGGAATTTTGATAGCTAAGTAACGAGGTCGAAAACCGCAACATCATGTGACTGCATTGATTAGCACTGGCAGTTCCAACACTTCCCGGTTGCCGTTGCTAAGCGAATCCTGTGCTGTTGTTATGCGAGGACATCACATGTTTACCGTTTGTGACCTCCTGCTGGCTTCCCCATTGACTTTGCTTGTAGGAAGCCGGCAAAAAAGGTTGCAAATGGTGACCACGTGACCATGGTATGCTGCTACATTGTAATTGTGAGCTGGGTGCCAGACTCCCAGATCACAGTCACGTGACCGTTGGGATGCTGCGATGGCCGGAACTTCGAGGACTGGTTGTAAGTACCACTCATTTAGCATCATCACAAGTTTGAACAGTCACTGAACGAGTGGTAGTTAAGCGAGGACTACCTGTAATACTCTTTTTACTTTTAATTAGGTTCAAGTTCAAGTTCAATTTATTACGGTCACTGACCAGTACAAATTAAAGAAAAAATATTTCATTATTTATATTTGTGATGCATAAAGGGTACAGTTATTAAGTATGAATTATTTTATTTATTAATATATAAGCATAAGGGTCCATTTTATTGTAATTACAAATATATACCTACCCATCACATTATTCCTTTTTGCCATAAACAATATTATGCTGGATGCAGAAAAGGAATAAGTAGTATACCAAAATACTAGAGGCATGAGATAAGAAAAGGAGACAGATAAAATGTTTCCCCTGACACATTCAACTGTCACTTCCATATAACAAAGTGGGCATAAGTGCACTTCTTTCACTTCTTTTGACAAACATTCATTTCTCACAACAGACCACATGGTTCTCCAGTGCTTTTCTACCAGCATTCGCAAATCTTAAAATTTCTCCTATCTGTTTTCCTATCTTTAACCGGCATTCTACCAAGTTTCATAAATTGATCTACTTGCTCTAGTTTTTCACCTTTTAGGTATAACTTGCAAACATTCTTTCCTTATTTATTTATTTATTTATTTATATTGGTATTTATACCCCGCCTATCCCCTCCCTAATGGAGGACTCTAGGCGGCTTACATACACATATACATTTCATGTTATACATTTCATATTATACATTTTCAATTTAACCGCACGCTAAGGGAAGGGGTAAGGGAACCGACTCTTCTGAGGCTACTTGGACTACAAGCCCCACAATGCCTTGCGTCGGAGCCAGCTGCCGACGTCCTGTAGATGAAGCTGCTTTTTCCGGGATCCGTCGGAGCCACCGCCGTTCCAAAGATCTTCCGTTTGGTGGGCGACCCCCGACAGGATGCCAGCAATTTTACCCACTTAAGGTGGTACCCATTTATCTACTCGCAAAGCTTTCGAACTGTTGGGTTGACAGGAGCTGGGAGGAGCAACGAGAGCTCACCTCGTTGCACGGGGATTCGAACTGCCGACCTTCCGATCGGCAGTCTATAGCTCAGCGGTTTAACCCGCTGAGCCAACACGTCCCTTTTTCTCTGTCAAATACAACCACCTTGATCTTTGATAGATTAATTCTTAAATCTGTATTTCTCACTGCATAATATACAGACTGCTACTGCTGAACACCAGGTCGGTGAACAACAAGGCCCCCCTTATAGGTGACCTAATCATAGAGGAGGGGGCCGACCTGGTGTGTATTACCGAGACCTGGCTGGGCCCAGAGGGGGGAGTAGCCCTCTCGGAAATGTGCCCAGCCGGGTTTCGGGTGTGGCATCAGCCGAGACACCGGGGCAGGGGAGGAGGGGTGGCAGCTGTCATCTGAGAGTCCCTTGTGGCCTTCAGGGGCGCTGCTCCACAAGTGACCGGGTGTGAGACCCTGTTTTTCAAGTTGGGTTCACGAGAACAGTTGGGAGTGTTGCTGCTGTACCATCCTCCCTGCTGCGTAGCAACCTTCCTGCTTGAGCTGCTCGAGGCTGTCTCGGGGTTGGCAGTGGAGTACCCCAGACTTAAGGTTCTGGGGGACTTCAATCTGCCATCTCTGGGACAGTCCTCGGAAGCGGCCCGGGAGTTCATGGCTACCATGGCAGCTATGGGCCTGTCTCAGATTATTCGTGACCCGACTCGTGACAGTGGTCTCACCCCGGACTTAGTTTTTTTGTCTGAGCAGTGGCAATGTGATCTGAGGGGAGAGTTACACCTTTCCCCATTGTCATGGTCAGACCACGCCCTGGTGACCCCTGAGACTCTCTTGTGCTGCCCCACTCCGCAGGGAGGCGGGACCCATTCGATTGGTCTGCCCCCGGCGACTGATGGACCCAGTGAGGTTTCAGAAGGAGCTGGGGGTTATTCCCGAGGACTTGCTTCACAGTCCAGTGGAGGTCCTGGCCGCAGCCTAGAATAAGGCAGCGGCCGGAGCCCTGGACAAGATCGAGCCTATGCAACCTCTCCGGCCCTGCTCGGCCTGCTGCTCTCCGTGGTTTATTGAAGAGTTAAGGGCTTTGAAGAGGGTTAAGAGACGTCTAGAGCGCCGCTGGAGAAAGACGAAGACTGAATCTGACCGAACACAATCTAGAGCTGCAGTTAAGGCCTACCTTGTGGCAGTAAGAGCGGCGAAACATGAATATTTCTCTGCTCTTATTGCGTCCGCAGAATGCCGCCCGACGGCCCTTTTCAAGATTACAAGATCGCTTTTGGGTCGGGAGCAGGGGGAGACCCATTTACAGGGCCGTTCGGAAGAGTTTTCTGAGCATCTGCAGGACAAAATCGCTCAGATTCATTCCAAGTTGGACTCCAAGCGTGAGAGAAGATCTGGGGAGATGCCAGAGGCTCGTACTTACCATGTTATCTGGGAACAGTTTGATCCTGTTGCGCCTGATGAAGTAGACAGGATCCTCCGGATTGTAAACGCTACCACATGCCAGCTTGACCCATGTCCCTCCTGGCTGGTGAAATCAGCTAGTGAGGTGACATGTGGCTGGGTCCAGGCGATGATTAATTCGTCCTTGAGTGAGGCGGTGTTCCCGGCTGCCTTTAAGGAGGCGCTGGTGCACCCCCTCCTCAAGAAACCTTCCCTGGACCCTACCATCCTGGGCAATTTTCGCCCAGTCTCCCACCTTCCCTTTTTGGGAAAGGTGGTTGAGAAGGTGGTGGCGTTGCAACTCCAGAGGATTCTGGAGGAAACGGATTATCTGGACCCCTTCCAGTCAGGTTTCAGGCCAGGATGTGGGACGGAGACCGCATTGGTCGCGGTTATGGATGATGTCTGGCGAGAGCGGGATGGAGGGAGTGCGTCCATCCTTGCTCTCTTAGATCTCTCAGCGGCTTTTGATACCGTCGACCACGGTATACTTTTGGGACGGCTCAGGGAGTTGGGGGCGGGCAGTGTGGTTTTGCGCTGGTTCGCCTCCTTCCTCCAGGGACGTTCCCAGTCGATGTTAATAGGGGAGGAGAGAGCTGACCCGCGACCCCTGACTTGTGGGGTACTGCAGGGGTCGGTTCTCTCTCCTCTCCTGTTCAACATCTACATGAAGCTGCTGGGCGAGATCATCCGTCACCACGGGATGAGGTATCACCAGTATGCTGACAATACCCAGTTATACATCTCCGTCCCGGGTGAAGTAAGTGATGCAGTCAATGCCTTATCTCAGTGCCTGGAGGCTGTGGGGGTCTGGATGGGGAACAACAGGCTTCAACTGAACCCTGGTAAGATGGAGTGGCTGTGGATTGATGGCCCCCCTGGATCCGGGAAGTTGTCATCTTTGGTTCTGGGTGGGGTGGCACTACCTCGCTCGGATCCAGTGCAGAATCTGGGGGTCCTCCTGGACTCGCGACTCCTGCTCGAAGAGCAGGTGGCAGTCGTGGCCAGGAGGGCCTTTGCACAGCTTCGAGTTGTGCACCAGTTACGCCCTTTCCTGGATCGGGAGGCCCTCCGAACAGTCACTCACGCCCTTGTCATCTCCCGTATAGACTATTGTAATGCGCTCTACATGGGGCTACCCTTGAAGAGTATCTGGAAGCTTCAGCTGGTGTAGAATGCGGTGGCACGAGCATTTATGGGTGCTAGGAGATCGGCACATGTGACACCTCTGCTACGCAAGCTGCATTTGGTGCCAGTTTGCTTCCGGGTCCAATTCAAGGTGTTGGTGATTACCTTTAAAACCCTACGTGGCATAGGACCAGGGTACCTGAGGGACCGTCTTGTCCCGATAACATTGACCCACCCCACCCGTGCATGCAGAGAGGGCATGCTTCAGACCCCCTCAACAAGAGAATTCCATCTAGCGGGGTCCAGGAGGCGTGCCTTCTCTGCGATAGCGCTCGCCTTATGGAATATCTTGCCCCCGGAGGTGAGACTGATCCGCTCCCTCCTGGCCTTTCGGAAGGCCCTTAAGACCTGGCTCTGCCGCCTGGCTTGGGACGACGGAGGTGGTAGTGCCTCCTGGGGTTGGCTGGCCCCGTAGCTCCACGATCTATTCTGCGGTTCCTAATCCTTCTTGGATTTTGTTTTATTTATTTTATGTTTGTTGTGTTTTTAGATATTTTGTATAGTTTTTAAATTTTTATTTACTGTAACCCGCCCAGAGTCCCTTGTATGGGAGATGGGCGGGGAATAAATTTGAAAAATAAAATAAAATAATAAAATAAAATAATAAATAAAATAAATAAAATAAAATAAAATTAAAATAATAAAATAAATAATAAAATAAAATAAAATAATAAAATAATTATAAAATAAAATAATAAAATAATTATAAAATAAAATAATAAAATAATAAAATAAAATAAAATAAATAAAATAAACTAACTAACTAACTAACCTAACATTTGCTGTAAACCATTTGGATTCTCAGCAAATAGCACAACCTGCACACAAACTATATGTATGTTCATATTCCTAATCAACATACTTCAACATACTTGCATTTCTTATACAATCATCCATATATACATTAAACTCATCCATTAAACAACCAAGAGGACATCACACATCCTTGTCTAACTCCCACATAACTGTTGAACCGTACACTAAGCATTCCATTGATTCTCATGCATGGTTTAATTTCATTACAGGTAGTCCTCACTTAATGATCACAATTGGGACTGGCAACTCTGTCACTAAGTGACGCAGTTGTTAAGCGAAATATCACATGACCGTGACGGACTTACAACCTCACTAGTCTCCTATCAGAATTCTGCCAAACAGCTTCACAGGCACACTTAACAAACTAATCTCTTGTAGTTTTAATATTCACTCTTGCTGCTACTACAGCTACCTTTCCCTTTGGAAAAATGCTATTATTGTTCCCCTGTACTCTTGTCAGGCGTAGATGCAATGTTCACACACACAATAAATTGCATAACTGCTCCATAAGCAAACCAAATCTATATTTTTAACATTTCTTCAGTTACACCATCTACACCTACAGCCTTTACCATTTTTCAGCATTTATGACTTCCTTTTCTTCATGTTTTTTCTTGGATACAAACATTTATAGTGATTCAATTCCATGTTCTACATATCACTATCATTTACATACAGATCCCAGAAATACTCCTTTCTGCATTTTTGAGTGGTTGTGAGTCTTCTTGGCTGATACTTTTATTATTTTTGTTTGTTTTTAACTTTGTTTGGTTTTTACTGTTTCTATTCTGTTTTAACTGTGAGCCACCCAGAGTCATGTATATGAGATGGGTGGCCAATACATTTATATAATAATAATAATAGTAATAATAATATACTCATTTTAATTTTATTCCAAATGATTTCATCAGTTTCATTTTCAATTCTTTTCATTTTACTGAATGCTCCTTAGTTAGCCCTCTTCAAACTCTCCATTTAAAAAAAAAATCCATCAAAATCACTGTACATAATGTGTCTATTTTTCATTCTTTCATTTTATTCATTAATTCATGCTCTTTACCATTTATTCCTCTTACATTCTGAGTCACAATCTTCCATATGCCATGTTCATGATTTTGGTCAATTGAAGTTTTCATATAATACTTTTAGTAAGGTAGAGAAGATACGAACTAGGTTACCAACCTTAGTTATGCTTGCATTACCTGCAGTGTCCCTTTAACAGTAAAGTATGGTGCCAGTCGGTTTTGGCACATTTTGGCAAATATGCCATAAGTGCAGTTGGAGCCCCTAATGTGCACTTTATGCTATAAAAGCTAAAATCTCTATCTCTAGTCTACCTCAGTGTACTACTCCCCAAAACCTAACAACTAAAAGTATATGCAGTATTAACACATACCCAGGGTACATTTACTTTAAGTAGTTTAATGTTCACTGTTTGTTCCTCCATAGGAATGCCAGAATCTCCTCAGCAGATATGGAAATATTAATTTAGAATTGGTGACTCGAATTACCAGAGATGGTGGACCTTGGGAGGATCCTGTATTACAAGCTGTTCTTAAAGGAAGACCAGTTTCTCAGGAGTTAGGTACAAATCGCTTGCCACATATATTGAAAATAGCATAATTTGAATTAATGTTGTATGTAGGAAACTTTTACTCCATTTCCTTATAATTGTTTCCAGGGTAGTGAACGTTTCAATGTATTTCTTAAATCATAGGATAAAACTAATTCAATTAGAGACTTAAGAAGTTAGGTTGAAAGATAAGAAAGTTTAGTATATATTGTAGATTTTGAGATTATTGCTTATGCATGGGAAGAAATTTGTATTGATTTTGTATTTATTGCTCCTGAAATGGACAAAGGATTTAAAGACTAATTTTATGTGTGTACCTTGTTACATCATGGACAAAATTATCAGATCACTAAGAGTCAACCCTGACTTGATAGCACATAAACAATCAATCACCTTGTTGCAATTGAAGATATGTTCTCAAGTAAAATGCAAAGCTGTTGCTTTCATAGGAATGGAGTATGAACACACTGAACAATATTGCAGTAGCATTCTAATTAAAAGTATTTACGATGTTCATTAAATAGTTACAAGGATTAAATTATGTGAGTGTTTTGGAGCAGTGTAAGTGAAACACTATTTGTTATTATTGTAGGACAAGATTGCACAACTTCCACTAGGCTTTGCCTGTTGCCAAGTGGGGTGGGATCAGGGTACACTTTGGAAGGAAGTTGTAAGAATTATAAGGGGTGAAATGGCTATCTTTAGCATATTTATTTTCTTTGTCATATTTATATCCCGCCCATCTCCCCCACAAGGAGGGACCCTGGGTGGTTCACAACAAGAGTTTAAAATCAATAAAAAACATAAATACCAATAAAAGTCAATAAAAATATCTAATAACAGTCTGATCCAAGCAATGGTAGATCTTACTTATCCCATAGATCAGTAAGGCTGGTCAAAGCAGATCTAAGAGACCAGCCAATCCCAAGACTGGCTGTTCCCCTCCCCTCCCCAAGCATGGTGGCAAAACCAGGTCTTTAGGTTTTTTCTAAAGTCCAGGAGAGAGGGGGCCGATCTTATTTCAGAGGGCGGGGGCTACTGCAGAGAAGGCACGCCTCCTGGACACCGTCAGGTGGAACTCTGTTACAGATGGGGCTCGTAGCATGCCCTCTGTGCAGGACCAGGTGGGACGGGTTGATGTGACAGGGATGAGACGGTCCCTCAGGTAACCTGGACCCATGCCATGTAGGGCTTTAAAGGTGATAACCAACAACTTGAATTGAATCCGGAAGCAAACTGGCACCCAATGCAGCTCGCTGAGCAAAGGTGTTATATGTGCTGATCTTGAGGCACTTAAAATCGCCCGCGCAGCTGCATTCTGAACCAGCTGAAGCTTCCAGACGTTCTTCAAGGGTAGCCCCATGTAGAGCGCATTACAATAGTCTATATGGGAGATGACCAGGGCATGAGTGACCGAAGGGCCTCTCGCTCCAGGAAAGGGCGTAACTGGCGCTCAACATGAAGTTGACCTGCTCTTTATATGTCCTTGAAGTTCCCCATCCCCCAGTCCTCAAATACAAAGAAAGACCCCAGATTTATGGCCTCACTAAGTTGGGGAGGGGCAACAAAAGAAGGTAGTGAACTGCAATTTTTACATTGCTATCATAGTAATTTTATACTGGCTTCATTCTCCACATTTTTAAAGGAAATCCTCCATAGATATTCCAATTTTTAATTTTAATAAGTTTAATGGAACGTTTCCAATGTTTTATAACACTGATGTTTTAATATAACCTACTGTAACTTAATATTTTATAACTAAATTATTTGTTTTCTTTTACCAGTTAACAAATATTTAAGCTCTGAAAATCCACTGTTCTTTGAATTACGTGCCAGATACCTTATTGCCTGTGAACGCATCCCAGAGGCAATGGCTCTTATCAAATCTTGTATGAATCATCCTAATATTAGCAAAGACCTTTACTTCCATCAAGCATTTTTCATGTGTCTTTTTATGTCTCCACTGGAAGATCACCTATTCCAAGAGGTACAGTTTGTCATCTTTAATGCAATTTTATGATATGTCTTGATAAGAGATAGTATTTTATTTATATTAAGGAAAATAAACAAATGACCAAACCATTTTTTCTAAAAAAAATCACATTCCTGCATTACGACTGTATACAGATTAATTGCAACTCTGTATGTATTATTTTTTGGATATTGGACAACTACTTCCTAATACTAGCATAACATTAACCCTGCTCTAAGACTGACAGCTAACAAGTAGTGTGATGGGAAAGAAGTTGGTCGTGGAAAATAGGTGTAACATTAACTATTCCAACCAAGTTAATAAAAAGCTGAATGTGCTGTATATAAATTATTGCTGTTGTAAGTATTTCTCTTCCCCCCTTGTGCCATTGGCTTTCTACATTGGGTAATAGAATTAGTAACAGGAGCTAAGAATTCCAATTATTGTAAAAGTTTGGTTTCTTACTACATTTGCCTGAATTATCTCATTTTGATTGCATAGCATTTGCTGAGGACTGACTGCAAGAATGGCATTGAAATCATCTGCAACATTGCAAAAGAAGGGAAGATTGCCTTAGCATTGAATCTGTGTGAATTGTTTCTTATTCCACAGCTCAAAAAAGGGGATATGAATTGCATCTGGTAATTTTTTTCTTTCAATAATACTGCTTTGCACTAGTGTTATAATATAAGTAAATTACAGGTACATATTGCTACAAAAGAGTGGTCAAAGCTTAGTTAATTATTAAGAGTAAATAGTGCTGCAGTGCAATTTCATTGACTGTAAAATCCACCTATTCAATATATTAGTGAAAACTAGGTATTGGATATTTTTGTATTGTAAACTATTTAAAAATAATGGATTATTTATCTTACTGATTCACTTCTTAACTGGCAACTAGAAAACAACTGAACTTTTTCCCCCCCAAGATAAATTCTTTACAACTTCTAGTTTGTGGCTAGTGCCTTTATGATATTTGATCAAAATTTCATTTGTTTATAAAATCTATATCTTACATTTTAATTGTTAAAATAATTCCAAAATGGAGAATCATCTAAGAAAATACAAAGCTACCTTATATTTAAGCAGACTACCCTAGAAATGTCACATAGACTGGCAATGGCTCTAGAGATTCATAGTTTTCCTATTACATTTGGAGATGCTGGAAATTGAACCTGAAGTCTGCAGATAAACTAGGCTCAGCCATTTATTTATGACTTCTCTCTAATAGCTCTTTGAATAACACATTTATATTTAGAATGTTACATACATACGTATGTAGAATTTGCATACAGTGAAAATTTAATTTAATAGACGAATTGAAGGGGTGTGTGTCTGTTTTTAATGCCCATTGAATTGGAGAGTGCATTCCCAAGCTGATCTGCATAATTTATGTAATGATTTCATTATGCAAATGATACAAATTATGTCATTATTTTTATAACCCTGAGTTATATCTACCACAGATTCTAACAGCATGATTCAGTCTATTATATAAATACCATATGCTTGTGAATATATTGGTTACCTAAAAATAATAAACAAACTTCATTTTGTTTTATAGGGAGCTGATCTTCATTTGGAGTAAACTAAAGCTTAAGTCTAACCCATCAAAGCAAATATTTGTAGATCAATGCTACCATCTTCTAAGGATAGCTACAAACATACAAGTTATTTTTCCTTTCATGAAAGTCATTAGGGATGAAGTAAGTAATAGTATTTGCCTCAGACAACTGTTTTAAAGGTATAACTATTAAATATTGTACAAGCTATATTATATAATTGAATATTTACTTTGTTGAAAAAGAATATATAGACATTATCTAAAATATTTTTATCTGCACATCTGGCATAGCAGAACATCAAGCAGTATCCTAGCCATACTTGTGAAATTTGTGTTTTGAAGTTTTGTTATAGGGCAAGAATAAAATGTGCTGTGTACACCTCTAATATGGACTAATACTAGTAAGATTAGCTTATCATCTTATAATTAGAGAAAATAGGAACATTGTAATCATGAAGAAATTTTGTTCTTACACTTTACAAACCATAGTCAATGTATACTAGTTTATAAATCCACTTCCATGATTGTTTTATGCTATACTTAAAAGAAGGTCACTGGATTTTGTTGAAAAAGTATTCATGTTTTTTTTTAATGATGATTTCTAGTAGAGTTGTACAAAGCATTTGAATAAAGTGGTCTGCAACACACAGGAGTGTGAACAGAGGACCTATCTTTGTAGCATTGAAACCCTTTTTGTTGGGCTCATGCAGCTGCTTTGGAAACTCCTCATAGCTATTGCCATTTGTGTGTGTATGAACTGCCACTATGCTAGACATTTCCATGTGGAGATACTTCGAGCAGTTTCTGAAGCAACTTTGTAAGCCTTCTGAAAGACACAATTATTGTAATCATTTGAAAAGAACACCTTGAATTGGACCCGGAAGCAAACCGGTACCCAATGCAGCTCGTGCAGCAGTGCTGTCACGTGTGCCAATTTTACGGCACCAATAACTGTCCGCGCGACCACATTCTGGACCAACTGAAGCTTCCGGATACTCTTCAGGGATAGCCCCATGTAGAGCGCATTGCAATAGTCTATATGGGAGATGACAAGGGCATGTGTGACTGTTTGAAGGGCATCTCGGTCCAGGAATGGGTGTAACTGGCGCAGAACCCAAAGCTGCGCAAAGGCCCTCCTGGCCATGACTGCCACCTGTTCCTCGAGCAGGAGTCGTGAGTCCAAGAGGACTCCCAAGTTCCACACTGGCTTCGAATGGGGCAGTGCCACCCCATCCAGAACCAAAGATGACAACTTCCTAGATACACTTGCTTTAACTGTATTTAGGGAAATTGATCAAAATTTAGTCTTCCACAATTGGAAGGGCTTCTTCCATTCATGAGCTGGTTTTGACTCAGCTGAGTGATCTTACTGTAATAGGAAAATATAATGTGTATATAATATGTATTATAATAATTAAAGATGAATGTGCCTTTTAAAAATCCTACAATATTGTCACTTTTCTACACTGACATAATGCAATACCTTAAGAATATATACTTCTATTCATGAGTTCTCTTGTATATTAGGGTTTTTGTGGTTTTATACATCCAGTCCTTACCTAAAGATATCGGGAATTTAACTTTGGAACCATTGGTTACAAAACATAGGCTCTATCCCTGAACTATAACTTTGAGATGTTATGAGCTTTCTCAGAAATGCAGAAGATTCCCAATATTCTAAGTTTATTCTACCTTTCCTTTCTTTCTCACAGATTGGCAAGGAAGGTCTACAGATTTGTGTAGAGATATGTGGAAGTGCTCTTCAGCTAGATCTTCATGATGATCCAAAAACAAAATGCTTGATATACAAAACCATTGCTCATTTTTTGCCAAATGACTTGGAGATAGTGCGAATATGTGCTCTTTCCATATTTTTTATTGAGCGCACCTTGGATTCCTATTATACTGTTGAACAGCTATATAAATATACAGATGAAGAGTACAATGAACAGATAAGTTCAGTTCAGAATCGTGTGCGTTTTGAGTTGCTCCCAATTTTGAAAAAGGGATTGTTTTTTGATCCAGAATTTTGGAACTTTTTGATGATCAAACAGAACTGTTTAGCACTGCTAAGAGACAAAGCCTCAGTTGAACTGAGTGAACATCCACCTGAGCGTTCTTCTGCAAATACATCAAAGACACGTCGAGCACTGCGGGGTGATCAATCTTGTGTACCTGAGATAAACAATGGAGAACTAGACCATGATACTTCTGAAGCAGAAGTGAAAAATGATGATAATTCCAAAAAGAACCATGTAGTTCTTAATTCATCTAAAATTGATCACAGTGTACCAAAACATCGCTGCATATTATGTAACAGAGAATTTCTTGGTGGTCACATTGTGAGACATGCCCAGGCCCATCAGAAAAAGGGCAGTTTCTCATGTGTAATGTGCTGTAGAAAATTCAGGCAAAAAGGTGTAATGCTTAAGCACTTAAAAAATCACATCAAGAAATTGACACGGCATCATCTGGCTATTACTTGTGTGGATAAAGAAACTCTTGATGTAAATGAAATGAACTGTTCTAGTGCTGATGTCTCTCTTCAGAATGGGGACTTGGAGAATACTAAAGAAAATGAAGTAGAGCTAGTCATTCCAAGTACTAATCAGGAGTTGCAGAATTCTGAACTTGTACTGGATGTAACCAAAAATCATGTTAGTTGCCAGGATAATGTTGTTGAAAATGGTAGTTGTGATAACTATTCAAATAACATTCCTGAGCCAGAAATTAAAGAGGAATCACCAGAAAACAGCCTGAATAGAGAACTCCCTATACTCCACAAAGTAAATGGCGTGCTTTGTCCTCAAAATGATTTGGATCACACAAGTAACTTCAAGTGTCCTGCTGATGGATGTATTAGAGTCTTTAAAAAAATACGGTTTCTGAATAAGCATGCCCGCAAAGCTCATCCTTCTGATCTGAATGTGCAAGAGCATATAATGAAATGGAATAATGGAAAATGTCGGTTTTGTCAGAGAAAATTTTTGGATTCTCATCATTTTATTGATCATCTGAAACAACATGTTTATCCAAATGTATATTTTTGTTTGCATTTTAACTGTAATCAGAGATTTAAGCTGTCCACTGAGCTTGCAGAACATATGAAAAGTCATACTGAGTTTAAAGCTCAGTGTAACTTTGCAGAGTGCTATAAACTTTTTGATGACATTTCATTGTTGTATGAACATGAAGCTCAACATTATTTAAACAAAGCAAATCCTTCTGAAATCAGTGAAAATAATTCTTCAGTTGTTGTTTTGGAATCCCAGTGTAGTATTCAAGAAAAAGGAGGTGGTGGTGGTGGTGGTGAAAAGGAGGCTGTAATAGACTTGCCAATTCCCACTTGGAAAGCAAGGAAAGATTCCTTAGAACCAAAGACTTATATCCAGAGTGAGAAAAAAATAAATAATCTAATCCAGAATGGGAATGAAAGTGCATATGGTAGTACTGTAACAGTTGTGAACTTAATAGACCAAAAGATACCTGCAGTACAGCCAAATTTAGAAAGCTGTAAACTTAATGATCAGCTAGTTAATGGGCATAGTGAACTGGAACAAACCACAGCTACACTGGACACTGATTTGGAAAAAATGAGTGCCAATTCTAGGACAGAAAATGGATCTATTCTACCTGTTCTGCAGAACTGTACGGATATACCACCTAATAGTCTTGCTGTGGTCTCTCAATCACTTTCTAAACCAAATCAGATAACAGAAAATACGTCATATGGCTTAATCTTAACAAGGCCTTACATTAGACCATTGCCTCCAAGTTACCTTGATGAACGATATATTAGCATGCCAAAACGAAGAAAAACTTTGACTGATAAAACAGATGCACATTCAGAGCAAGGCAAAACGTGTAGCAAATCAGAGAGATTAAGATGCAGCAAATGTTTGACCACCTACTGTAACTCAGAAGCACTTCAGCTTCATCTTGCACAAAAGAAGTGTCGGACACTTTTTGGATTCGATTCAGATGATGAAAGTAAGTTTTACAATTCTACAAGGTATAACCTTATGTACCTGTACACCGTAAAATGTTAAACAAGAGATTTGAATATTCAGTTGTTGGACAGAGGGATACATACACTGATAAAGATTCCAAAAAGATAGGGTGAACAAATGTAATAAAATTTTATTACATATAATAGTAATAGTAGCATATAGATTTGCTTTAGGAACTCTGTTTGTAGCCCAATAGTAATGAAAAAGTACTATATTGTAGATGATAGAATTTTAGCTAGTTTTGACAGCACTTATTGTGCAATGTTGTTGAAACCATTACTTGACCAGGTGAAATTATGAAACTTACTTTATAGTGCATCAATTTTTTTCATGAAGGTTTCAGAGAAAAATGATAACTAACTACCATTTTATATTCTGTAAGCTAGCATTTATTTTGGTCCACCTCACTTTTGTTCAGGGAAAAATAAATGACGGAATCCCAGTATGATACCAAGCTCCAGAGTACTAACCAACATAATCTCTTTTTGCAGGTGCCTGAGCAAATGTTGTATGAAGACTTCTCCGTTTGGGGAGTGGTGATGGAACACTACAATATTCTGCATCAACCTGCTTTTCCCTTCTTGGCCTTAATTATAAAGAAGTCTAAAATTACTAAAGAAAATAATGACCTTTCTGAGAATTAAAGCACACGGGTCACAACTAAGTGATAGTAGGAGCCGTGCAGTATTAGCATCCAGAAAACAAGCAAACTGTGTTAAAACCCCCAAAGTACCAGTTATCTAAGAGCCCTAAGTTCTTGCATAGTTCCACACTGAAGTAAATTCACTGGGTGGCTGAATACAGAGTAGGTTTCATGCTGACTAATAACAGTTGCTCTAGAGAAAAATACATGTGGGACATGCCTCTTTCTGATTCTGTATGTTCAAAGGAAGCCATTCTATATGATAAAACTAGTTTGAGTCACATTCAATGTTGCTGTGCATTAAAATCTGATCAATTAAAAATCGATCCATTTATAGAGGTTGACTCTTCTTGTGATGGTATATTTTGTACCTTGGAAATGGAACTGATGAATGTAAAATAATCAGTGCTGGGCAGTGTATCTTAATAAATGTTTTAAGGCATACAATAAGGGCTAAAGTATGTCTTTGATATTTCCAAATTCAAGTAAACTATACTCAAATGCACCAAAATTTATTTTTTCAAGACCTGATTCATGATGAATGTATAGATGGGATTCAGTCATAACAACAACTACCAAATCCACACACCTACAATATTTGGTATCAAAAAGCAGTTTTAGGCTTAATAGCAAATTCACAAAACTAGAATTTAACTGAATTCAGCTGGTGTATAAAACTTAATTTTAAGCATAATCTTTTTTGGGTGGTTTGCATGGCTTATACCTGTTAAAAGCTAATTTTGTATTTAAAAGGAATAAGAAACGGGGGGTTGTACATGATTTAAATTCACGTTAGGACACTAGGAATAAAACTACTTTATATTCATATTGTATCAATATTGAAAGGTCGCACTGAATTTTCTTTATGAAACAATAGCATTCTTAAGAAATCCAAATCAGGGCAGTGCATGCTTTGAAAGTAATTCAGAAGTAGTACTTTGAGCATAGAACCTCTGCTGTTCATTAAGCAGTCCTTCTTTTGTCAGGCTTTTATGCAAGTATGACATAGCAGTGAGGTTCAAAGCATTTCTGAATCATTTTTGAAGTAAGCATAAATCTAAAATCAGTTGACAAACTTAAGCAGTAAAAATAAATTGCTTTAGTTATCTGAATACCAATAAAATTATTTGCACTGTGCCTTTAAAAGTTAAGCTTTAAACCCCTTACTCTTAAGATAGTACATATCTTAATGTGCAGAGTATTCTAATCCCAAAACATCCAAGATACCCTTTTCTTTAAAAAGAATGGTGTACAAATATTCATCATGAAAAATAACATGAACTCTTCTTGCAGGTAACTGAGGTTTGAAAAGATTCAGGATGGGATTACAAATTCTCAAAAATAGTAAAGTTATTTTAGCTATTGAGCTATATTTTCAATGCAGTCCTACACATTTCTACTCCAAAGTCAGTCCCATTGAGTTTAATGGTGCTTACTCTCAGGTAAGTGAGTAGATTGTTTTTATATCAGGTAGTTTATTCATAGAGAATAAGGACAATTCAGTGTTCTTGTTAAAAATGCAACAATTTTTCCTCAAACAAGTATGAAACTGATCTCATACATGCCTGAAATATATTAAATTATAATTCTAACCACTTTTAGATCAGTCCTGATGTCTAGGCACCAAATGATACTTTTAATAACTACACAGTTGAAGCTGTGCTGGACTGTGCTATATATCAAAGGGTATTGTTGAAGCAATTCAAATTATAACATGAAGAGCAGACCTTTTTCAATTTACTTTTGTAAGTCATGCAAGATTGCACAAATATGGTACCTAAGTTCTCTACCTTTGAGATAATTAAAAATCCAAAATCATATATTTTGTAATATATTTGTACCTCTTACTATAGGAGATTTTATTAAAAAATATTTTAATACTTTATATTATTAAATGGGAGTTATTAGCAAATCTAGTCTTCAACTGTGTCTTAATTGGAATTTACCTAATTTGGTCAGATTAGATAATAGATTTTCCTTGTATAGGAGTCCTAAAATTAGGGGTTTTAAACAACAGCATGTTTTAATATATAATTACATGAAACTGAGTTTCTTCAAAAATAAAATACTGATTTTCTGTAGTGCTAATATTCTGGGACCTCAGTATATATTAGCAGCCTTATAGTCAGTGTTTCATTTTAGTGGTGATTTAAAGACGTCGTTGTGCTAAGCTTGACTCCTAATTATTACATGGACGCAACCGTGCAATTTTCATAGTGACAATATAAAATGGTTTGCTGTTGCTTTCTTCCATGTTTCTTTGACTAGCTGGACCTGGCATTCCCTGCTGATCTGCCATCCAACTGATAAACCAGGTCTGACTCAGTTTATAATCCAAGCCCAAGTAAGGTATGCCTGGTACTAACAAGGTATGCCTGCTGAGATGAATAATTATTAGTGCTATGGGTATAAATCTGTAGATCTGCTTCAGTGGAATTCAAAATTAAAATGATGGTTAGCTTCCAATTAGCATTTACTTCAGTGGAACCACATTTGTCATCCAAGCAGCTTTTCATTACAGCCTCCTATAGAACACATGGGGATAAAGATTGAGGAGGGCAGGATAGGAAGGACATACACTATTTGCAAGTGCAATTTTGTTTCTGCAGCATTAGATATCACCCATTATTGTTTGTTTAGTTTTAAACATTGTATAATCAGTTTGCCTTAAAATATCTCCATGATTATATTCCCCCATTTGTATATATTCTCCTGTGATTATCCTTCAGTATACCCTGAGATGGGTTTTAATTTTCTATATAAGAAGAGCATCAGCTTTTCCACCAATTTTAGTGGAATTAAAAGGCAACGGCATCAGCATCTAAGCATCCAGACTTTTGGCTGCATATATAAGCCTTTCCTCAGGAATACATTCCATTTCAAATTAACTCCAAATTATGTAACATCATAAGTGTTTAGTATAAAACTGAAAGGGAAGATTAGCCTTCTATAAAATGGTCACTTGCTATGTTATCAGTTTTAATGGAAAAATCTTAAATGGAATTTTAAGGTATATTATCTGACCTGATGTGCTTTGCCACCAAACAATGCTTAGGAAAAATTATACAAATGGTAACACTGCTAGGATACCTGTCTTTCAGATACTAATATTTGATGTATCAGTTATCCTAAAATGGATTTGCAATACTTAATTTCAAGACATTCCCAATTTGCTGTTACATACTAGGAATTAGTAATTAAATCAGTGGGCCTAACTCCATAATCCTAAAATACCCACTTTTGGAAAACTTGCTGATTCTGCCCTTGGTAAGTGATTAGTATTTTGAGTTTCCACCAGCTTTTAAAGCAGGATAGTGTTTGCTTCTCCTTGGCCAGGAGAAGAGTTACATGAGTGACTTCAATCAAACACTTGTTTATCATGGGCAAGTTTTGATTATTGCAGGAAATAGTTAAGATTCTCTTTTCTAGTAACTTAAGCTGGCATTGGTGTTGCAAGAGCGGTGTTTCTCAAATGGCTTGTGTAATGTCCCCTTATCTCCAGTCAGGAATGAGAAGACACAAAGACAGCAGTAGTCCTTGTAAAGTGCTTAGTGGACCCAATTGAAAATGCTATGATAGGTGCTAGGGTTTCTCTCCCCCTTCTCCATAACCTACTACTAGAAGAATATAAGAGTGCCCAAGCTAGAATAATGCTACTTTTGTATTTAGGATTATGTCATCTGGTCTGATGATTAAAACTTAGAAGCTAAATGATTGCTTTAGAATTGCCCAATGTTTTGCCGCTAATAAACAGTTGGTATGCTGCTCAGTTAATCTCCCTATTGGATAAAGAAATTGCATGGCTGACAGTGTTTTCTAACCAGATGCCAGATATCTAAACAAGACATAATATAGGAAAAAATAAACTGCACTTATTTCAAGCATCTCCATTAAATCTGACTCAAGCTAGATACAATTATCAATTTTTCTGATTTTTTAGGATAACCTGTAGTGCCTACAAGGGTCCTCCACTACCCTAAATATTGATAGTATTTCCCATGTTATAGCCTTTATAGGACTTGAAAGACTCTTTTAAAGGATGCCTCAAACTTGTTTATCCACTTGGTTTGTCACAAGGCTTTATGGATCCTCAGTCATGTAAAAATCAAGTATTGATCTGTGGGTAACTTATCTCTGCCATCTATTTTGTAGAACAAATTTGAAATGCTTATCTGTGGGAAAGGTCACTGGTACTTTGGTCTAGCCATATTCAATTAAACATCTAGAGATTGTACAGTCTGAATCATGTAGAACAAGATTCAGCAGTTCTCCTTGTTTAATGCCAAGGTGTAGGATGAAATACTTAAAAAGGGTTTTTATTTATTTATTTTGCACTGTATAACACCTTGATTAAATGCAGTGTGTGTATTTTTGAACTCTTATGTTTAATTTGTAAGAAAAGATTACAGGTTTAACAAGTAAGGAAATTTGTGCTTCCTTCTTGATGGTTAAATTATTTTATTCTGCATTTTATACGAGTACAAATTAAAACTGAGCCATCAAACTGCAATAAATCAACAGTAGTGTTTCATTTAAAATTTTTTGTATTGTAAATAGAATTGTTCAATAAAATGTTATTGTTCAATAAAATATTAAAGGTATGTCTGGAATTCTGAAAAACCCTTGATTTTGTTTGTTGCAATATTGCTACACAGCAGCTAACAAGACATTTTGTATAGCTTTAATACAAAACTCTCTCCTGAAGCAGATGACACCGGTAAAGTAAACAAGCACTAACATGCTTGAATGCTCAATATGGTAACAGATGAAAAACTGCAGAGCATAGAGTGGCAAACATAATGTGAGCTGTTAAGTTGTCTTTGGGGCTAAAAGTTCTAATTATAGCCTGGTTAAAAAAAATATTAATTAAAAGATTCTGAGCTCAGGAATGGATTTTGAGAACCCAAACTGAATCATGTCCTTGTACTTAACTTTTTAAAAGATTGATACCCTCTGCTTTCTTCTGATGTGTCTTTTGAGGTGAGGATCCATTTCTATTAAATCATTGGAGTTAGACATCCTGGGAATCACTGACAAGATTAATCTGTAGTGAAAAATCTATTTTGTTTTTCACTTTGTATCCTGAAGCTTCTTAAACAGTTGGCCTTATAAATCATCTTTGGGATGTTATATATAATCAAAACATTTGTGCATGTTACCTGCTTAGTCCCACCTCCACATTCTCGTATTTGAGAAAACGTATGTTCATAACAATTAGTTTATGCTTTTGATATGGCATTGGAGAATGCAAATCTAACTTGGAAATAACCTAATAGGGACAGCATCACCCCCTTTTTCTTTTAATGAATCTTTCAATTATTATCACTAGATATTTTGATGTATTTTAATGTCTTCACATTTGACATGGTTCTCCAAGAATCTACAAATAACTTGTGGTCAACTAAAAAGAAAGCTGAATAGAAGAACCTCTGTTCAAAAAAAAAGAAAACGCTCGCTATTCAATAATTTTGTTGAGGGGAAATACACTCACGCGCGGGTACGTTTTGTAGGTTAATCTTATGGGGAATTTAGTACCAAAACAAACTTTTAGACAAACCCTATAGCAAACAGCTACATACATTAATTCGAGAAAGTAATGTTTAAAACTAATTGTAAAAATGGAAAGCACGGGCTAGAGAAACGCTTTCTTGTTTTGCGAAGACCAGAGCCGGTGCCCAGAGAACCGCCTCCGTTACCACTTGTCTCTTGCTGAATAGCTGAACTACTGGGGAAAAAAAATTCAGGAGAGCATCCGTTCCGAGCGACGGAACTTCAGAGGCCACTTCCGTTCCAAGCCGAACAGCTTTAAGCCTAAGCCGCACTCTCCGCGTCCATTTGTCGACTTACGAAAGCACGGGGGGGGAGGAGGGGAGGAGTAAGACATAACAGGCGGAAGTGGCGTTGTTCCGCCTTGTGTCTCTCTGTTGTCAAGGTTTCCGGCAGCTGCTTCAGTGTGGTCGCCGGGGCTGGTCTGTGCTTCCCGTCTCGCGCTCGAAGAAGCAACGCCCCCCACCATCACCATGGCTTTAGCTGGGGCGGGGATGACCGAGCGCGAGCGGGACGGCTGCCGGGAGCTGTTGGAACTGCTCCAGACGGACGATCTGCTGGCGCTAACGGACACGGTGACCAGCCGCCTTGTGCAGCCCAGCAACCGCCAAGGTAAATTAGGGGCTAGAAGAACCCGGTGACCTGATGAGAATCTGAAGAAGGCGTTTTGGGCCTCCGCTGGAAAATACTTCTTAAGGTTCATTAACCCAGCCTGGTATTTCTTCGTGGCCACTTGGCGCCGACCTCTTCCCTACCAAAATTGGTTTTTAGATTCCTCCCTCCCCCTTACAGGTCTAGGGTACACTTCTTCAGGTATACCAGAAGTATTTGGCCTTTGATATCCTTGAGCTGTATCATACATGTTTCTCTCCCTCCTACTACTGGCGAGGGGCAGTTGTTTTGCCGCAGAAGCCATAACACAGTGCTTCCTAAACCTGGGCAAATTACCTAAAATTGGGTAAAATTGGTTTTTCTTTGGGCAATGACACACCAACCCATTACCCAATCACAACAGGGACATTTAAATTGACTTAAAGTGTTTCGTCTACATTGGGGTAAAAAGGACTTTCTGATAAGCCATTTTGGGTAATGAAGGAAAAAGTTTGGGAAGCACTGCATTAACAGATCCCTGGTTTAAAAATAGCTTCAAAACTGTTGCCAGGCCCCATGGCTTCTATTCATCAGGGACATGAAGAGTTTCTTTCCTTAAAAACCTTTGAAGAAAGGGTGGTGGCAGCAGCAGCTGATGTGGAACAAACAGTTCTCAATCTTTATTTGATAACCAGTTTCTGACTATTACGTTAGGGTTAGCCAGAGTAATTTATGGAAAATATATCTGAGACTATATTTTTGAAGCACTATTTGCCTAGTATTGTACAATTGGTACATTACCAAAATGCCCACATCATCTTTTTCAAAAATGTTTTGAAAGTAACATTTTTGAAACTAGTATTTCTCTTCTCAATATGAAAAGATTCTTAAAAGCAGTGTGAGAGGAATTCAAGAATGTAGAGACAATTTATCATTTTGCTATGACAGGTCTTTCCTTTTAAAAAAATAAGCTGTTTGAATAAAAATAAGTATCTCTTACACAGAGAACTGCAGTAGTTTTCCTAGCCTGCTACAGGGGAAAAAAATCTGTCAACAAAAGCATTAGCTGTACATTTGTTTGTGATCTGTTTTTCCTTGTGATCTTCTGACAAAATGTGTTTACTAATTCAATATATCAGCAGATTAAATTAGAGTATGTATTTTCTCAGTATAAAACATTTGTTACTTTGTTAAGATAGTTTTCCATTTATCTATAAACAGTAATATGTCCCAGATATAAAGCAAACCATTATGATAAAATAATTTTGTGCTCTCTCTATTGTTACTTGACTGATGATTTGACTGATGATATGACACCTGCATAAGTAATAGTGGCACATCTATATGTTAAAGTCTGTAACTTGTAGGTAAATAGAAATTAAATTATTTGAGCAATATTAAAGTGAGTGGTATTCATAACCCTGCAATCTTTGAGAACCTTCTAAAATTCTATTTAATATGCTTATGCACATAATTAAAAAATGCACCAGTTTCATTCAGTTTCCTTCTGATTGCCAGGTTAGCTGAAATGTTAACTTTCCAATCTTTCTTTACAACCAAAATAAAGCATGTTAAAGTGTTCTGCTCACATTAACGGTGTGTTCTATTGATCTATATTTCAAAATACACCAAATTAAGTAATAGCCTAATGTGTAAAACAGTAGTGAAAATGATACTATGCTATAAAAATAAAGGGTCAGAAGAAATAGAATTTGCTGATAAGGATTCAGAGTAATGTGTTATGCATATTTAAAATGTTTAATGAAACATACACCTTGATCCAGCCCCTTTTTCCTAAAAAGTAGTACTATGTTTGACTGTATTTTTATAAGCTAAGAAGCCTAATTACGAAACACTCAGAATGTAGGAAGTTGTTTTATTTGTATCACATCATTGCCTATCTAATCCAATATTCTCTGCATTGATTGGAAGTGGCTCCCCAGAGGTTCAGTCAAGAGTTTTTCCAGATGGAAAAAAAATTGAGCTACAGAGTTATGAATGGTGGTTTTGTTTCTTGCATTGATGACCAATTCTCTTGCTAGTGGGGCATTTCATTGGCCATAGGTAACATACCTTTTTTCTCACTAACAATCATGAGACTTGATTATATGAATTTTTGTTTTTCAGTGGGTGAAAGAGTTCTACCTTTTCAGCAAAAATCACAGGAAGCTGATGTTTTAATCAGAATTACTAACAATTAAGCCTAGCAGACCTTTATAATATGTCCTTTTCTGTGCTGAGTCTTCTGCTAACCGTTCCCTAACATAAAATTCCTTTGACCTCAGAGAAAGAAGGAACAGCAGCAGTGGCAGAAGTGCCACGACAGGGGAGATGGGCGGTAATATAAATTTAATAAAAATAAAATAAATATTTATGCTACATATTTATAATTCAGAAATATATTTTTAGAATTTTAGGTGGTTTATAAGTACAGTATAATCAAATTGCTAATTTTCTTTTGCAATAAAATTATTAACTTTAGGCAATAAATCTGTTTCTGAATTTGTTTATAGAAGCCATACATGCCATCTTGCTGTACAGCCAAAGCGCTGAAGAGCTGTTGAAAAGAAAGAAAGTATTTCGAGAGATAATCTTCAAGTACTTGGCAAAAAAAGAAGTTATAGTGCCACCTTCTTCTGAAAAGCACCAGCTTGTTTATCATGCAAAGCAGTACTGGTGTGAAGGGCTGAAAGTTTGTGCTTCAGAGCAAGTATATACTAATCCTAGTACACAGGTGAGGTATATAAACAATATTTTAGGCAATGCCAAACAATATTTTTTATAATTATATTTATTGAAATAATAATATAATATTCAAACTGTTCTTCTTTGGATTTGTTAGGAACATATTTGTGATTTCTTTTTTATTCATTGTTAGTTCATTTTAGTTTTTTTGTTTTTTCCTGCTGAAATGGAATTCAAAAACATTAAAAACAAAATAAAATCCTTTTCTTAGTACATGCTTGTTTTATTCATTTCTAATAAGTATCTTACCAACTACAGATGAAACTGGCTGGTCTTGTAAAGTTATATATTTTATATGTAGTCCTGAAAAGATGAAACACTATGTCATGCTCCTTTGATCCAGCGTTTTCAAAACATCAGATCAACTCGCATGCATGAATGTATTAACCCGGATTGAGAGATGCGAGTTGCATTCCAGAGCTGTAAAACCAACTTGACATTGGAGCGGCTAGAAACATCTGCTATACTGTGGAAGGCCGAGAAAGGCTGGGGAAAGAACTGCCTGGCACAAGAAGGGTTACATGCTTTCCAGGGGAATTTCAAAACTTTGAGAGAGGGAATTTTAAACTGTTCAAACGTATAACCTGATAGAAAACTGCGGGCTTTTCCATTCGCAACTTTCTCTGTACTGTAGTAACCTAATGCTAGTCTATTAAATTTAGCACTGCTGTAACTATTTCATGCATATGACACTCACTGATTTAAGTAAGAACCATTTTAATAATGTCTCTATCTCAGCACAAAATTCTACCATAAATTAAAAATGCTTTGTGTTGTACAACCCTGAGATTAAGATGTGAAAGGTTATTTAACTAAGTCTTAAAATTAAGTCCTTCAGTATAAACAATAACTGAACTGAGATCAATGACAATTGAACTTTAATAGCATTCTTTAAATTTAATAGCATTCTTTTACTGCCTTGATATATTACACATGCACATACACATATTAAAATGTCATTGTTAGCAATTAACAGATTAAAAATAAAAATATTCAGAGTCTTCAAATAAATAAGAAAGAATATACATAATTCACAACACCCGTTCAAATGAATCATTTACATTCTCCACAAAATCCATCTAAATGTCTCTTACTCAATTCTGAATTTGTATCATAAGTGATTGGTTTTTTCCAAATTATGTTAAAAGAGTTACTGAATCTAATAACCAGTCTATATATTTTAGAGCAGGGTTTCTTAACCAGGGTTCTATGGAACCCTAGGGTTCCGTGAGAGGTCACTAGGGGTTCCTTGGGAGATCATGATTTATTTAAAAAATTATTTCAAATTTGGGCAACTTCACATTAAAGAGGTAAGTTTCTTTGTTTTTAGTTTAAGAACACTGTTAATGTATATATGCATCCCTACACATGAAATGAACATAATAATTTTGTAACTTGTGACCTATATTTGAGCCTGAATGTGCAAAGGTTCCCCGAGGCCTGAAAAACGTTTCAAGGATTCCTCCAGGGTCAAAAGGTTGAGAAAGGCTGTTTTAGGCATATATTTCATAATATATTTTACAGTGGCTTTAGTAATTTGAAAGAGGTAGATATAGAAAAACACTCTTGTCCCCTCAGTGGTAACTCACTGGGTTTAGGTGTAAAAAAACTGCATCCTGCCTTGTCACTGCTTTATCTAGGAGAGTCATTTTGAATATTAAAAGATTAAATCAATTCAAATACCATCTGGAAAATACCCGATATACAGTAATTGTTTGAAAGGGTTTTAAAGCAGATACTTTCAGTTGCTTTCCTAGCTTTTTTTTGCAGAAGTCATGAACATAATGATTTCTACCATAGAATTATTTTAGATTTTGAAAAAGGTGACATGCAGTGTGAACTCAACCATCGAAAGAGTGTTACCAGATGTACAAGCTGGATTCCAAAAAGGAAGAGGAACGCGTGATCACATCGCCAACCTTTGATGGATGATGGAAAAGGCAAGGGAATTCCAAAAAGACCTCTACATGTGCTTCATTGACTGTACAAGAACTTTTGACTGTGTTGATCATGACAAGCTCTGGAACTGCTTGAAAGAAATGGGAATATCATCACACCTCGTCCAACTGATACGATCTCTGTACTTTGATCAAGAAGCAACTGTAAGGACAGCATATTGAGACACAGAATGGTTCAAAATTGGAAAAGGCACTTGTCAGGGTTGTATTCTATCACCTTCATTATTCAACATGTACGCAGAAGTGGTTATGAGAAAAGCACATCTGGAAGAATCTACTATTGGGGTAAAAATTGGCGGTAGGAGCATCAACAACCTTTGTTATGCAGATGATACAACACTGCTGGCGGAAAGTAAAGTAGATCTAGAACGGCTAATCCTAATAGTCAAAGATGAAAGTGAAAAACTTGGATTGCGCCTTAACACCAAAGAAACAAAGATAATGACAGCGGTAGAGAATGTGCAAGTCAGTGTTAAGATCAACAACGAGGTAATTAAAGTAGTGAAGGAGTTTAACTTCCTTGGCTCTAAAATTGATCAAAAGGGTGACTGCAGCCCAGAGATCAGAAGATGTATAGTGCTTGGAAGAACAGCAATGACAAGCATAAATAACATCTGGAAGAATAAAGATATCAGCCTCCCAACCAAATGCAGACTAGTTAATACGATCATATTTCCAATAGCTACATATGGTTGTGAAACATGGACTTTGAGGAAGGCAGATAGGAGAAAGATAGATGCATTCGAATTGTGGTGCTGGAGATGACTACTACAAATCTCATGGACAGCAAAGATTACCAACAAGGAAGTCCTAGACAGAGTCGAACCAAAAATATCCCTGGAAGCCAATATCACCAAACAAAAACTGTCATACTTCGGTCATGTTATGCGAGCCGACTCACTTGAAAAGACAATTGTGCTGGGACTGATCAGTGGTAAAAGAAGGGGCCGCCCTACGACTCACTGCCTTGACACCATCAGAAGGGACACTGGAATGACTTTGATGGAACTAAAGGAAGCTGTAAGAGATAGAACGGCATGGAAAGCAGTGATCCACAAAGTGACCGAGAGTCGGACACGACTGAACAGATAGACAGTATCATAGTTTATGTAGTATAAGTAATGGTAGAGGGACAGCAAACATATTCTGTGAAGTCTTCCATGATTATCCTTAATCAGTTTTTAACAAGCTTGTTTGAAATGCTTCATGAAGTAACCTTTTAAATGGTTTGCACTGCATTATTTGTTCACACTCTATATAGAACATAGAAACATTTGTTTATTAAACAAATTTATATGACTGCCCAATTCACACACAGTGACTCCAGGCGGCTTACAAAATTAAAATCCACAATATAAAAACCTGTCAAAACCTGCACGCTGACAGAACCATGTCTTTAGGACCTTTTGGGAAAGCATCAAGGTGGGGGCCAGTCTAATCTCTGGGGGAATTATGTTCCACAGGGAGGAAGCCACTATGGAGAAGGCCCTTTTTCATGGTCCCTCTAGATGGACTTCCCTCATAGAAGGAACCCGTAACATACCCTGTCCCACCACTCTGGGAGGCATTATTATATTTATATTTATATTTAATTATAGGCATTATAGGCATTTAATTATATACAGTAAGATGTAAAACTTTTTTGTTTTATAAAATGGCTCCAACTAAATATTACTCAAGTTTTTAGGTAGTCCATAAATATGGTGTGTACATTTATAAATACTGTTTCAAAGCAGGGAGTATATTTCTGTTACTGTTTCATTTCACTTCCACTATTTTTTAGGATCTTTTTAATAATCTCTTGTTATTGCATCAAGTAAAAGTGCTTTATTCTATTCTATTCTATTCTATTTTATTGTTATTTTTTATTTTTCAGAAACCAGAAGATGGAGGAAAACAAAGAGGAGATCAAGATGACAACAAAGAGTGTCATAATCTGGCAGAGGAATTTTGTCAATGGTATTTTGGAATGCTGAACTCCCAGAACCCATTGACTGGACAGCCACAAGAAGAATGGGGACCACAACATTTCTGGAGTGATGTATCCCTAAAGTTTTGTTACAACACCTCTGAACAAAACATAGAAGAGTACTCAGGCGCAGAATTGGTGAGCCTTCGCTTGCTGTCATTAGTGAAAGAAGAATACCTTTTCTTGAATCCCAACTTGAATGGAGGTGGCCTGAAGTGTACAGTTTCACAATATGGATTAGTTGTGGTGGCAGTAGCCGGCACAGTTCATAGGAGTACTTGTTGTTTGGGAATCTTTGAACAAATCTTTGGCCTCATTCGCTGCCCATTTAGGGAGAATACATGGAAAATCAAGTTTGTCAATCTAAAGATTGTTGGCCAGAATGCCATGAAGCCTGGGACCCATATAGAAAAACCTTGCATAAAATATGAGCAAGAAGAACTGCAGGAATTTTATGTGTCCAAGGAACTTGCCTTGATTGAGGCTCAAAAATACTGAGTGTTCTGTTTTGCAAAATGAAGGAGGAAAGTTTGTGGGCCTTGGAAAATACAGCACAAGAGCATACTCAAAGCATTCAAGTAATTTGTTAGCTTCTGTTTTTTGAATTCATGCTTTCCTACTAGAAGATAATCCAGAATATTGAACATACGAGATTTGTTGCTGGTAATTGTTGGCTTGACTCCCCCCCCCCCCAAATTTACATTTTGGCAAATTACTTTGGCAGATTACTTGCTAAATGAGAGGGGAGGAAAGGTGAGAAGATATTTCCTGTCTTCCTATCACCTGCTGCAAAGTATTGATGTGTGGGGGAGTGAAAAGGCAGAAAGAAGCAAGCATAAATGAGAAGGGTAAAGCATAGGAAATGGAATATTGTCATCTTGACTGCTTGTAGCTTCCTTATTTTTATTAAGGGTAGAAGAATGCAGAGGTGTAATGAATCTGTTAAGTTTGCAAGAGATTCTTTTGCCAAAGACTATGTATCTGGATCATTGTTTTGTGAGAATCTTTTTTTTTTATAGTCTTCCACTATAAAAATATGCTAGGAGAGGCAAAGTCAACACCTTATTTTGCACCTGTCGCTTAATATTTTTCCTTAAAGTTAGCTAAAGTTCAATTGTCATTGATCTCAGTTCAGTTATTCTTTATACTGAAGGACTTAATTTTAAGTCTTAGTTAAATAACCTTTCACATCTTAATCTCAGGGTTGTACAAAACAAAGCATTTTTAATTTATGGTAGAATTTTGTGCTGAGATAGAGACATTATTAAAATGGTTGTTACTTAAATCAGTGAGTGTCATATGCATGAAATAGTTACAGCAGTGCTAAATTTAATAGAGGGTTTTCATGGAGAATTTATGAAACAGTGTTACTTTCCTCTATAAAATATTTTGAAATTTTCTGTCTGTCTTATTTCATCATATGTTATGTACAACCTTATTCATGTAGCTATTTACCTATAAGAAATATACTTTTAAAAATATAGGACAATTGTTAAATTGAGAAAACAAGCATTTGATATGTGGCAGTTATTACATCTAGTTTATTTCACTTTTACTACATTTTATTTTTTATTTTTCTTAATAAAAGCTGCAGTCTTTAGGACACTTTATAATAGGACAATATTACTACTTCACATTATTGTGGAAGAAGCAATTTTAGGACTTCAATTTAACTCATAAGTTAGCAGTATGTTTTTAAAACCTGGATTTTTCATAAAGTTGCTATTTGTTTTTTTGAAAAAAGCAATGATTACATTTAAAAATTCTAAACTTTTCAAAAGTTTTGAAAGTTTTCAGAACTGCTTTTGTTCTGCCATTTTTTTAAAAAAGTAGGAATTTCCCAAAAAACAAAAATAGAACAAAATTTGTAAAGCATACTGTATAAGAAAATTGAGAAATTAAACCAAAATACTTGCAAAATAAAATAGATTTATCTAATTCCATGTATACTTGGTAGACAGTATATAATTCTACTTTGCTGCCTTCACAATACAGTCTTAAGATACATATTTTTTAAAATGTATATTTCAGAATTATGTTTCAAATAGTTTATCAAATTTTCAGTTTCTGTAGTCATGCAGGCCAAATAGCTTTAATCATATAATGTCACATAATTTAAGCTGAAGCATCTTTTCCAGCAGTGTAAGCTTTGTGTCATGCAGTATATATTTCCCTTGAATCAATAGTAGTAATATAATTAATACTGGTTTAGGAAAATGTACATTTTGGTGGCAGTTTATTTCACTACAGTAGCTTGACTATTTCCAAGAAATTACTGGATCACTGCAGTCGCTAAGTGAAAAATCACATGACCGTGCCAGACTTACGTCACTTCTGCTTCCCTCATGAAGTGAATCACTGCAGTCATTAAGCGAGACATCACGTGACCACAACCTGCAATTTCACTTCCACGTTCTCTGTTAAATCTGCTTGTTGGAACCGGTTGTGAAGCTTGCAAATGGTGATCACATGACCGTAGGAAGCTGGGATGGTCATAAATGTGTGTAGGTTGCAAAGCACCAGAATGGTCACAAAACTTTTTTTCCCCCCCAACCATTGTAACTTTGAATGGTTGCTAAGCAAGGCAGTTGGTAAGGAAGAACTACCTGTATTACCATGCTGTGGTTATGGACTGCAGTTGAGAGAAGGAAACAACTTTGCTGTTTTTCCATTTCACCTCTATTATGAATTTGCAGTCCCAGGTCATAGTTCACTTTCTTTCTTCGGCATTAGTTTTATAGCAAACCTACATTTTAGCTTTTTAACTTTGCATCTAGTATACAAAGAAATAGGTCAAGCAGGCAGCAAAATATTTTTTAAATGTAAACAGGTTTTTCTTTTTTAACAGGCTTTATTAAGACACAGTGGAAAGTTAGTTGTATGAAAAGGCTGCACTTTAGAAGTTTCTTAACCATTTTCTGAGATTCTTTGCAGAATGTCAACATTCAGATTTCAACAGTGAACAGCATAAAGATGGCTTTCAGGTTTTGGGACAATTTGTTAATGAATCCTTAAAACTAAAAATCAAATGTGTGGTTTTATTACAGAATGTAAAATAATATTTTATTTTTGGGTTTCTTGAGCGATGACGACTTATAAGGATATTTGTGTCATTACATACAGAAACTTCGTATTTTTTAACACACCGGTATTTGAATGCATTTCTCCAGTTAGATACAATCCTATGTACATATATGGGGGGATAATTTCTAAGTATAAACACAACAGCCTACTGCTATTAAATAGGATTTTCTTAATATGAGACAGACAGTTCTTTTTAACCATACTTTGGTTTAAAACCTGGAAGATTTGTCTGCATCCAGACAAAATTTATCACTGCCAAAAACTGAAATTGAATGCTGTATCAATATTTTCCCACTCTTGCCCCTTTTCCATTTTGGACCCTTTTTAAGTGCTTGTACTGTCAGCTTTTTATCAGTTTCTTTTTAAATCAGAATCAAAATGTATAATAGAATATAAAAGTTGGAAGATTTTATTTTATTTATTTATTAACTTTTATCCTGCCTTTATTATTTTTATAAATAACATACCTAATACTCCTTCCTCCTATTTTCCCCACAACAACCAATGAGGTGAGTTGGGCTGAGAGAGAAGTAACTGGCCCAAAGTCACCCAGCTGGCTTTTTGGAGGTTGTCTAATCCAACTTCATGTCCAGTTCAGGAATCTACTCTTACATTATCCTTGATAGACAGACATCCACACCTTGTTTAAATATTTCCAGCTAAAGAAAGTCCACCACCTTCCAGCTCTTACCATTACAAAACTGTTTCTGATGGCCAATCAATGTTTCCCTATGATTTAAGTAAATTGTTTTTTGCCCTCTGGGTATGTTCCAGTTTATCAATGTCATTCCTAAAATGCAATACCAGAAAGACTCAGAGTATGGACATCAAATAAAGAGGAACAATTATATATCTTAATTTTGATAAATATACTTATATAATTGTTGAATTTTAACTCTCGATTTTTTGTAAACCACCCAGAGTTCCCTTGCGGGGAGATGGTGCGGTAAATACAAGTCGAATTATAAATAAATAAATAAATAAATAAATAAGCCTATGTTTGCATTTGCATTTGTTTTGTTTTTTGTAACTATCACTGTTGTCTCATATTGTAGGAAGATCAAGACAGTGCACATAACACTCTCCTCTCATTTTTCCTCCCAGCAGCTCTGTGATATAGGTTGGACTGAGAGTAACTGTCCCAAAATCACCTGGTGAACTTCAGTGGATAAGGGTAGATCCCCTTGGTGCTAGTCCTCTTCACCACACTGGCTCTCAAATGAACGACTTTGTATTCATCTTGCTGAAATCTCCCCATTGATCCAGTTTGTCAAGATCCTCCTGAATCATGGGATAATCCTTGGAGGTCTTTGCTATTCCACCACTCTTCCCACCTTTGTGTTAATTCGTCATTCAATAGATTTATAATACATTGAGCAGTATAGGGTCTTGAACACAGCCCCGTAGTATGGTGCTTGATACTTCCTTTCAGCTCAACCTGGAACCATTGATACATACTTGGGTATGATCATACAATCCGCTCTGTATCTATCTAATAGTGTTGCAGGCCAGCTCATATTTTATCTTTTTCTCTATTAGGATAATGTTGGAGACTTTGTCAAATGTTCTGTTGAAATCAAGGCACACTATGCCTACCACATTACTGTGGTTAACTAAACCATTCACTCTACCAAAAAAGAAGACCGGGCTTGTTCAGCATGGCATAGTTTGAATAGGTCAATATTCATTCTGTCAAATAATGCATTATTTTTAAATGTTAAAAATAATCTTTTTCCAGGGTTTTGACAGATATCAACATCAGTTTTGTAAATTACCTGGGTTCTTTTCTTCCCATCACCAGATTTTTGAAGAGGAGCTCTGAGATGACATCTGCAAACTCCTTCAAGACTGATGTAACTGAGCTGATTCTGTAGAAACATTCATGGTAGCCCAGTGCTTCCATATCTTTATTCACCTTGGATTGCCACTTCCTTTTTGTATAAATTCAAATGTGTCCATTTGAACACAGTTCCCATCTGGGAAGAAGACTAAAGCAAAATAGGAGTTCAGGTGCTCTGTTTTCTCCCTATCACCTGTTACCATCCTTTCATCTTCTCTTAGCAGCAGGCCCACCACTTGCTTTTTCTTCCGTTACTACTGATACAGCCAAGAAGGTACTTTTTTGTAGTCTACAGTTTTTCTTGAGAGCATACGTTTCTTTTGTGTTTAAGCTTTTAAGCTGTGTCCCCCTCCCTCATTTTTTCTTATCATTGGAATAGTGTGCAATAATACTTCCAATTTCTTGTTTTTGAGAAATTCCTAACCCTCCTGCACTCCTTTTATACAGAGGATTTCTGTCCATAAGTTCCCACATAGTGCCTCTCTAAGCTTGCTGCAACTGGTTCTCCTGAAATCTAGTATGTTTGTATGCCTATGATCAAAATTCACTTTAGTATCTGGCACCCAGGACATGGTCACTTCCTCCTAAGGTTCCACTGTTCTTCATCAATCAGCTCTTCCTTATTAGCTAGGATCAAATCTATGCAAGGTAGTTCTCTTGTCGAGTCTTCAACTTTTGAAAAATGAAACAGAATTTTTTGTGACCATGCAGTCTTGGCTGAGTTGTCTTTCCAGATAGTTGAAGTCTCTCCTCCCTGAAAGTTCTGTAATCTAATCCATTGTCCACCTTCTGCCTGGCTTTATTATCTGTAGCACATCCCTACAGTAATTTCATTGGTATTTTCCTCTTCCCTTTATTCTTACCTGAATGCTCTTCGCTAGACTCTTATGGTCAAATTCCTAGATCTCTACATGTAAACACTTCCTTCACATACAATGCCACTACTCCACTTTTGTCAGGAGGCCTATTCATGTTGAATTTGGTGTACGCTTCGATTCTTGCATTCAAGTCATTAATGTCATCCTGCCAGTTTTCAGTAATGACTACTAAATCATATTTGCCTTTCTGGAATAAAGCATTTAGTTCTTGCTGTTTGTTTCCCTTACTCTAAGAATTTATACAGAAACACTGCAAATCTTGGGTCATATAACTTGATATATTCCTTCCCGTATATGCATGGTCACTACTGGGTGCCTCCACTACCTGTTTATTACTCCCACTCCTGTCCCCAGTACTTGCTGTCACACTATTTTCTGGGCTGTCT
Source organism: Charina bottae (assembly GCA_023362775.1). Taxonomy (NCBI): domain Eukaryota; kingdom Metazoa; phylum Chordata; class Lepidosauria; order Squamata; family Charinaidae; genus Charina; species Charina bottae. The sequence goes on along the minus strand of JALMGJ010000004.1, from coordinate 90,946,365 downwards.
TCTCCCTCCCTTCAATTAGGTTTGCAAGGTGCTTTCCAAACACATACTGTACTTCCTAACCTGTGTGAGGTGCAACTGTTCTCTTTCTGGGAGTCCCTCACGAAAAACACTGTCATGATCACAGGATCCAGACCATTTGCATTGGCACCATTGGCATATCCAGTTTTTTACTTCCAGTATTTTCTCACTTCTTAGGCTGTATGCCTCAGAAAGGACTGAAGAAAACGCCAGCTGTGTCCTCCTTCCTCTTCCTGCCCAGTGTTTCTTAATCCTTTGCAGTGTCTTGTAGCTGTTCGATTCTGGGAGGTGTACTGAATAAACTTAAAACAATAGAAAATGAACACTACAAAAGGTAGACAAGCGGAAAAATCATACAGGATTCTCACAAACCATTCCCATAAGGAGTCCCCCATCCTCTCTAGCCCGCAGCCTGGGGGAAAAGCCAAGTTTTAAGGGGTGGTTTGGATAAAGTCACAGTGGGGACTATCCAAATCTCTAGGGGAGGGGATATTCCACAGGGCAAATGTTATGCAGAGAAGGCCTACTTTCTGGTTTCTACCAGATGATACAATTTGATCAATGGACCCAGAGCTCGCCAATTCTGCCAGATTGTATAGGATGGGCACAAACTAGGGGAGACAGGTCCCCAGATAACTATGTCCTATGCCAATGCTTTCCAAACTGCCACCGTTGGCGACACACCAACGGCGGCAGTGGCGGCACATGGGGGCGCACAGCGGCATGCACGGCGGCGGCCTCATGTTTTCCGCTAAAACACGGAAGCGCTGATGGCGTGCCGCTGCCATCGTCGCCACTGCCGTGCACGCCTCCGCCACCGTTTCTGGGTTGTGTCGTGACACACTAAACTGTGTTGCGACACACTGAAGTGTTGCGACACACAGTTTGGAAAGCTATGTCCTATGCTATGATGGGTTGCAGTTTAAGAAAAATACGAATATGGCAAACACAAGTGGTATCTAGCAATAAAAGGGACTAAGAGCTGTTTTTGGATCAGCCTTTTTCAACATGGGCCCCTTAGATGTTTTCGTCTACAACGTCCACTTCAGCCAGCATGTTTAGAGATAATGGGAGCTGTAATAAAGTAATAGACACATGTGTTGAGAAAACTGATTAAGATTAAGCCTAAATGGAAGTATGTGTTGTGATTTTTTAAAAAAGAAAGTTTGCACTACATTATTTGGATAGGACAGGTACATGGTCTGGCCAGAACATACGGAAGATGGATACTATGTTTATCTCAATATGTCCATATGGTATTTCACTGTCAAAAAGCTAGAAGCTGACCTAATATTATAGGCTGCTTTTATATAACAAAAAAAACTTTGCAAAACTGTCTGGATCAATTACCAAATTGGAATAATGGCAGAAAAAGCTTGTACAGTTCTTTTACTTTTGCTGTGCTTAACTCAAGGGCAACTTTACCTTTTGCTAGTCCCTGACCAATCAATCTAATAGGCAAATTACATCCTGCTACAAACCAATCTGGTTAGCCTCTCCTCCATCTACACCAATCAATAGGATGGGGAGAGGGAGGCGCAGAGGTTAAGAAATGCATTCCATTGCTAAGTGGGTAATGTGTGAATCACAAGAAGAGGTAATGCTAATGTGGAGCTCATTTAACACATGACTTATTCATACAATCAAAAATGCCCAATGCATTTTAGTGAGGAAAAAAGAATCCTCAGAGTGTATTGCAGAAGCCATTTTGAAAGAATACATTCCTGTGGATAGAAGACAGTCCCAGGGGATGGCTCTGTTAAATGTGTTGACTGTTTTAGATTGCCTATGAATAAATCATCAATGTGAGTGAGAGAGTACCACCTTGAGATTCACCTTGTGTTGTTGTTTTTTTAACTCGCTGCTTCTGATGCCTTTTTAAAAATATTAAACAGTGAATTGATGCAAAGTTACAGCCTCTTGTGGTGGAGGTGCTCATAGGAATAAGTCATGTCAAATTCATGGCCTGAAAAATGAAAAGGAGAATTAAATAGCTATCTACAATGGTGGGAAGAGAGACCAGAGATGCATCTGGCAGGAATCTTGCTTTTGGAAACAGAGGACTGCTATTGACCCCATTCATCAATAATGCAAGTGCTAGATATTTCCTCTATCCGGATCACCTCCTTCAGATGGAGACAATTCACCTGCCATTGATAAAAAACTGAACCCAGCCTTGCTGTTTTTCAAAAGCTGGCCGCCTCCCAGCTGGTCAATGATGTCAAGCTGTGTGTTTTTTTAAAAAAAAAAGTGGAAAAGAAATCCCCTGTATTGGTGCTAGGGTATACTGTACAGGGAAATGTTATCCATGACAGCTGTCAGAGAAAAAAAGAGAGTGAGCTGGCTGACAACAAAATTTCAACTGACCTGTTAACTAACCCCTGTCTGAGAATCGGGATCCCTATAGGCTTAGGACTCAGACTGAAATAGAGAGCATTGGGCTGACAAAAGAATAGCACACTCTCTTTCACCTGACTAAATTGTAACAATCATGTCAGTGGGAAGATTGGAACAGGAATTGCTCTCCTTCAGCACCTGTTTGCCTGTATTTACATTCACTCCAAATAAGAAGGATGTAATTATAATTGTAAGAAAAATTAAGAAATTTAATTGAACAAATGGAGCAAGATATACAAGTGAAGTGGTTATCAGAAGACTGGGACCTGCTACAAAAATATCTGTACGTTTGGTAGTTATTGGCTAAATGTAGGCTGATTGCTACCAAAAAGTTAACAGGATGTTGGAAAAAATTTATCTGTGGCTTGTTAAGTATGTCAGAAATAGGAAAACTACCAGTGATGCAGATTACATGAGTGAAAGACCATGTAAAGGAAAAGACACCAATTGTGGAGAACCTTAATGATTTGTCTTCACTGTTGAAGATGTAAGAAAAGTTATAAAAGAAATGGAATGAAGACTTAATTAAAAGTGTTGTGCCTATGCTACTTCTATATTGTCACCAAGAAAACAACAACAGTGTGTCCACGTAATCACAAGAAATAAAGCTCTTCTTGAGGGCCATTCTCACCCACACCTATAACTCTCCACCTATTATTGGCTTGTTGGCTTATTTTTCTTAGGTATACCCAACAGGTGCAGTGCAGCCTGGGTATGATTCTCATTTTCTACTTTGCCTCAAGCAACCAAATGTCTTGGCCATCCCTGAGATAATAGTTGCATTTGGATTAAAAAGTAACATCTAGAGTAGTGTTTCTCAACCTTGTCAACTTTAAGGTGGTTGGGGAATTCTGGGAGTTGATGTCCACACATCTTAAAGTTGACAAGGTTGAGAAACACTGATCGAGAGAGTCTTCAGGAGTAGCTTTACATATAATGTATTTATTCTACAAGTTATATAACATCATTCTAGTGGCTATAAAACAACATTGGCTTTATCCAAACTATCTGTTTAGGAAGGATTGCAATTAACATACCATACTTAGCTGGCATGGAAACCTCTGGATGTGAAAGATGCCACTTATGCATCCAGATTAATTTGAACCTGCAAGCAGTGATAAAGGTGACCCTCCAGAGACTGTAGGTTAAAAACCTTACCCTACCTGAACTTTGGCAATGCTGCTAGAACTTTTATCACCTATAGAGGAAGTGCAGTTCCATCAAATCTCTAATGAATTTCTAAATATATGTATTTAAAATTGAGATCTGAGTGATCCACTTGTTTTCTTGGCATATGTGTTCATTATACATTTGATTCATTCTTATCTGAGATTGTGATGGTGTGACTGAAGTCTATTAACAGTGAGACAAGTATGTGAGCCACTGAAAGTGACTTCTTACTTTTCCACAATATTTGATAAACATAGGAAGCTGAGCTGTATGGAATCAGATTGCTTAGCCTTATATTTTCTCTTCCAAGGGCAGGTGTAGTCCCACATTTATTTTAAAATTCAGTTGGAATCTCTCTTTAATTATGTTGTAATATAATATTATTCTAGCATAACTTTGACCTAAATTGGGACAACTAGCCCATTTAAAGTAGATTTGTCCAATTATTTTAAAATACATTGTCTGAAAATGCTAAACATAATTAGAGTCTTTCAATAGAAGTTATAAGAAAATTTAAATAGATGAAAGCAGCAAATGAGGGAACAAAAACTTCAACTGAAGGCTTTGCTTATTTATAGTGGGTAAAGAAATGACAAAACCTGAAGGACCAGATTAAGAACACATTGCCTTGGACAAAATCTATCTACATGGTCACTAAGAGTTGACACCGACTTGAAAGCACAAAATCAAAGAAATGAAAACCCAAGTTATCCCATACTAAATGCATTCCTGCAATTGAACAGTAGAATAGCTATCAAACATTTGGATCATAATAGTAAATTTTCCTTAAAAGCCAATTAAACAGTATAAAAAGCCATCTGGATTAAGGAAAAACAAATGCAACATACAAATATGTGCTACAAATACAATGGATTTTCTTATTTATTTCGAAGATTTATATAGTCACCCAGGTCATGTAGTCCTACTCCAGCCAATGTACATCAAATAATCTTCCCCCTAAAAATAATGCATAAAAATGACACAATATCAACAAAAAACAAAATCTATGAGCCAACATCTCAACAACATAAAGCCAGAGCTCACAATCATAATTCCACCCAGAAGATGGGCTCATCTATCACTCTGGCCCAATGCCAAGAGGAAAAGACAAGTTTTTATAGCTTTCCTGAAGGCTAATAGGGTTGGAGCCATCTGAATCTCAAGATGGGGGGAGCTTGTTCAAAAAGGCAGGTGTCATAAGAGAAAAGGCGTGCTTCCTAGGTCCTATCAGATGACGTTACCTCAAGGAGGGGACCAGGAACATGCACATCCTGTGAGTGTGTGTGGGAGGGGCAGAAATAACCATAAGCACAGGTGGTTCTGCAAATCTGGTGATATTTTCATACAGTAATCATTTTAGATGCATTAACTGAAATGAATACTAGCTGTCCTAGTAACATTAGATAAAATTAAGATGAAATCAAGCCTTTCATTAAGCCAATGTCATGCAAGATATGGATGTAGAGGAACTCTCACATACCCATCTCTATGCTGGTAATGCTAGTGAAAGTATAAAACTGGAGAGCAGAAGGAGTCATTTGAGTCATGAAATGTGTCATATTGAGATTATAAATGAAATGCAGTGTCAGGTAGTGGACCCAATTCATCTGAAGCTAAACACATTGAAGCCCCTTTGATTTTACTAAGTATATTAAACATATACATAGTGTGCTTAACTATTTCTCATTAAGATTTATGGGGATAAAAAATACTTAGCAAAGTAGAACATGGATTTTGTAAACAGAAGGTCCCAGGTTAAATTTTCATACTCTTCATAGAAAATAATTCCAGACTTTGAGGTGAGCCAGTTTGGTCTAGTGGTTAAGGCTCCAGGCTAGAAACTGGGAGACTCTGAGTTCTAGTCCTGCCTTAGCCATGAAAGCCAGCTGGGTGACCTTGGGCCAGTCATGCTCTCTCAGCCCAACTCACCTCACAGGGTTGCTGTTGTGGGGAAAATAGGAGGAGGAAGGAGTATTAGGTATGTTTGCCGCCTTGAGTTATTTATAAAAATAATAAAGGTGGGATAAAAAATAAAGAAATAAATAAAAAATATTTGAGGCTGCAGGATTCATCCATCAATTATAATACTGACCATTATAAGCTAGATCAGGAGTGGGGAACCTTTTTTCTGCCAAGGGCCATTTGGATATTTATAACCGGGGATGGGGGGGCAGGGTTTCTGGGATTTCCGCAGATGGGGGCCCGGAGTTTGCAGGTGGGAGCCAATCACAAGCACTGGGGGGCGGGGTTTGTAGGCAGGAGCCAATCATGTGGAAGGGGCAGGGTTTGCAGGCGGGAGCCCCGCGGGCCTTATATGGCCCGCAGGCCTGACATTGCCCACCCCTGAGCTAGATAGACCAACAGTCTTTACCAGCTTTCCACAAACTGACATCTTTCAGAGATATTGGGACTGCAACATGTGGAATGCCCAATATGCAAGTAAATCAGCAATTAGAAAATGCTAAATATCTCATTTCATGTCACAAAAACATTCACTTGTTGATTTCAGCACACCTTGCTTTTGCTAAATGCACAGAAATATATCAGGCTGTCCTGCCTCCCCCAGATCATTCACAAGCTTTAAATCAAAAGTCTATGGGTTCTTCAGATAAAGGTATAATAAATGCAGTTGCTTTTTCTTGAGTCTGGTGGTTGCACAATTCTTTTTAATGTTTACAGAGACTGGTAGTAGCTTTGCATGCCCAAGGCAGAGATTTTCTCCATCACCTTGGAATGAAGCTTAGACTTCATTGTACTTGTATTGGCAACTCTCCTCCAAAACAAAGAGCAGAAACAAATGCACACAAAGTCTCATACAAATACACTGCTTCATTACTATTATTCAATTCAGACCTAGCATCAGAAGCCTGTTCCAAACACTTTGCTTGTGTACATTAGACAATTTTTGCCTTTTCCACCTCTCCCCGGATATATCACTTGAAAGATCCATTAGAGTTTTAAGGAATTCCCACAATTGCCACTGTGTGGAGATGTTGCAGCATATTCCATGAAGGAACCATGAATTGTGTGCTCATGCAGCAGTTGAACTGTCACCATCCAAAGTGATTTTCCCATCAATTCTATCTTTGTTTCTCCTAAAATGCTTTGCCTGCATCTTATTGAACCAATATATTTGGTAACACAGAATAGGTTACTAATGGAAAACCTATAGTTCACCTTTAACCTATTGGTGGTAAGCAGTGAATCCAAGAGAATTTACAGTATATGCATAGGGTTATGCTAGTACTGCTGTAAACTGAAAGGATGGGAAAATACATATACATTTCTTCTCATGCTTATGTGAACTGGAATGGTTAATATTTCAGTGTTGGTTTATTTCTATCAGTTCAACTTTCTATGTATTCCTTATGGATTTATTTTTCTGACAAGTTTCCCTAAAGAATTCTGTATGTGTGCTTGAGAGAGTGAGTACAGTGGTGACGGTCAGTAGAAGCAACATACTGAATGTAAATTAGTCTTACATTTGAACAAGTAAAGTGCTGATGATAGAGCTTATTCTTATTAAGTATTTATTTATATGGAATCAGGTTCAGAATAGTGGAATAGCAGCAATGATTTCTTTTTGTACTGTTTTAATTGTTTAACTGTTTTTATGATTGTTAGCTGCCCAGAGTCACTGGTTTGAGATGGGCAGCTATATAAATTGAATAAATAAATAAATGACCACCCACCACCACCCCTGCGAACTGAGAACAACCACCAAAATGCAGGTCATCATTATCATTACATTGTTCAAGAGTGTGGTAAAGGTAACTTTTCGGTGTATGTGTTTTTATTCATTCTGCTCTCCTTTCTTGGAGTTTGTAGTGTTCAAACAGTAAGGGCACTTCCATGTTAGATTTCGATGCCAATTTGAAAGTAATGGTTAATTTAAGCAGTGTTGGAGAACTGAACCTGATTGATTTCTGGCTCAGCTGCCGAGTAGATGAATTTGCAGCAACGATAATATTTTCTTTTGCAACACTTGGAAACGTTGCAACTACAGAGAGTTTCCCATTGGAAGGAATGTCTGCTTTGCTCTATCTCCTGGCTCTTAGTCTCCAGATGCCCCCGCAGATCCTTCATGGGGAACGTTGGCTTGACACCTTTGCAGCAAAAATTTTCTTCCCCTTCTCCTTTCTCCTTCTGTGCACACAAAACATGCACACACAATATCAACTAAGGACATGTATGATATTAGCCACTTCTTTTAATTTCACTTTTCTATGGAATGAGCATGAGGACTTTTTTTTTTCTTTTCACTGAGCCCAAGGTGATGCACTGTTCATTTGACAATCTTTGCTCCTGGATTCGGCATTACAAGCAGTGGTATGGATGACTATAGCTAGCTTGAATCTAACTTGAAAAACAGTGGTGGTATGGAATGGAACTTAATTAACATTACTTATTTAGAGTGCCAATCAAATGATTTATATAAGGATGTGGTTTTTTTTTTCTGAATAACGTTCATCTGTTTTTTTCTTATTATGCCTAAACAGGACAACCTACAGTACATTGAAGTGAATAAGCCTTTTATCTTTCCTGAAAATGTATTCTAGTAGAAGCTGAAATGGAGAAAAAAAATCTCCAATATATTCAGTAGAGATTCCTTAGATTCCATGAAATATATATTGTAAGACATCAGGTAAAAAGCATGCCACTGATATAGTTTAACTATTTTTTTCTCTGAGGTTTTAATTTATTTTATTACACATTTGGGGACTTTTTTTTTCCTTTCCAGATTTGTAATTTCATTATTTTATTATAAAGATTCACTTACCTTTGAATGATATATTGGGAGGGGGAAATGCACTGAAAATAGTAGGTTAGAATAGTTACAAGTTAAATTGGATTTCATCTAATTAAAATTTAATTTATTTAAGTACAGTTAATATGATTACTTTCCATCTATTAAATAATTTCCCTGTTTTTGTATTAAAAAACCCATTTGGTGGGAACTTTTGGAGAAGCTCACACCAAAGCTTTTGGGCCTCATACAAGACTTTGGGGAAATGTAGTTCTAAAAGCTTTGGAATTATTTACCTCGAACCATCTTCCAGGGATTTTTTAAAGAGCTGTTTTTGCACATTTTTGTAGGCTGAGAAAAGGATTTAAAGTTCTGGGTCTTCCTGTTAACCTGCCATTCCTGAAGTCCCTTGAGAACCATTGGCTACTTTCTGTGGCTTTTTCTTTACCTTTCTCCTCTAAGGGGAAGAGCAAGTTTCAATTCTCCCCAGATTTTATGATGGGCACCACCAGGCTTTGCAAAGCATGCTGGGGGCCACACTCCAAATGTAAGCAAGAATAGGATCTAATTTTGTGCTGGTGCTTGGTATTTTTATGGGGTGAAAAGGTGTCATAAGCTTGCAAAATATCAAAAAAGCATAAATCAAAACCAACCCAAATTGGCCCCACCCATTGGGGAGCCTGTGGGGGCTGCAAAAGTTATGCTGGTAAGCCTTAAGTGTCTGATGGGCTACATTTTGTGCATCCTTGCTTTACATCATCATGATGGATCATCATTATTATTATTATTATTATTATTATTATTATTATTATTATTATTATCCTTTTCTTGTTCCTGGAACAACTGCTCCTAATTCTACTCTGTTGTTTTATAATGCTGGATAAGCCCAAGTGTTTATTCAGAGCCATGGAGACTTCAAAGGCCAACCTAGGTTCTCAAGGGCTGGAAATAATAAAAACTTTCACCCTGTTGCCTAGTCAGGTCATAAAACCTGTATCTTTGTCTTTCCACTTACATGGCTTTGACCATCAGACTGTTCCTAGATATTGATTATGTAGTCCCATGTCTTTGAAGACCTGACCTGATTATACTCTCAACCAACAGACCCCTGGTAGACTTGATTACTTGATTTGTTTTCTATAAGAACCTGGACTGATCTATGACAATGTAAAACATTTTATGAACATCCCCTGGAATTTTTATATAATTATAGAATTAGAAGGGACCTTATAGGTCTTTGAGCCCAAGCCCCCTGGTCAGTTTGAGAATTCAAATTAAAGCATCCTGAGGATGGCTGCCCAGCCTCTATTTGAATGCATCTGCAAAAGGGGAGCTAGACTTTTTTCTGGATAATTGATTCTACTGCTCTGTTTTAAATGCTAATATTTTGTTTTCCCCTAACATCCAACCAACTCTGACTTCCTGCAACTTAAGACCATTATTGTTGGCTTGCCCTCTGGTATGATAAAGAATAGGTCTTGGCCCTCTCCTATGTTATACTCTTATTGGTATATATTATTTTTTACAGGAACATTAGGATTTAGTTTAAGAATTTTGGTTTAATCAGTAATGAAAGTGGGTACTAACTGTGGAAGGAATTTTCTTCAATGGAAAAAATATATCAAAATCCAATCAGTTTTGTCTTATTAGTACCAGGTTTGGCTATTATGAGTGATAGTGAAAGATTAAGATCGTTCCCTGACTGATTTGGGTGACAGCAGGGTATTGGAGGGTTGATGGGAGATTATAAAAATTGAATGGATTAATTGGGGTGAAAGTTGCCAAAATATCTCTTTCAAGTGCAGTCTAGGCAGCTAGTGGTTTTTGGTGAGGGGATTGAATATAATAGGGTAGATTGATTTCATATAAACATGGAGATATGTGTGAATAGGACATTAAATAGGACAGTAAATAGGACAGTAAATAGGGACCCCCTTATGTTTGAATATGACAGTAAATAGGGACCCATCCTCATGGAGGATGGAAGACCTGGGGATAAGATGGGAGTATGAAGGAAAGGATGAAGATCAGAGTAGCGATTGACAGAGGAGATATAATGGGAGGCAGGGGGTGGAATGTTTCTGAGGACCCGCTGATCTTGACCCAAAAGCCAGCTTACTGGATCTTTGGAGTCTCTGGTTGTCAACTGTTATTGTTGAATTGCAAGGTCTGCCTGCAAAAATCTCTCCTCATCCATGATCTTATGGTGGATGAGAGAAGAGATCTGGTTTGTATTAGCAAGGACAGGTCTTCTCTTTTTAAAGATGTGTCTATCCACTTTTGGGTTTGGCATCAGCCATGGATCCAGGAAAGGGGAGAAGGTGTAGCAGGTATCATCTGGGAGACTCTGATAGCATCCAGAGAAACTGTTCCATAGCTACCTAGATGTGAAGCCTTATTTGTGAAGGTGTGCCATAGGGAAAAGTTTGGATTACTATTGTTGTACTAGCCTTGATGCTGTACAGTACAAATGCATCACTACTGAGTTGGTGGACTTCATCATGGAGTTGGTGATAGAATTATTCACGATTATGATTCTGGGGGATTTCAACTTGCCTTCACTGGAACAGGAGTCAGAGGCAATCTGGGAATTCATGGCTACCATGGCCCTGTCTGAGATCATCCAGGGCCTGAAGCATATGGAATGCCACATACTAGATCTGTTTTTTGTTTCAGGGCAGATATGATGTGATCAGAGGGTTTTGGACATTATCACATGTCCCTTGTCATTGTCAGATTGCTTTTGATAGCTATGGAGTTGACTGGAGCCACCAGCCTCTTCAGGGAGGATGAACCTATTTGATTTGTCCACCCCAGATACATCATGGAACCATGTAGTTTCCAAAGGGCACTTGAGTTTCCTGAGACTACAGTGAGCATTTCTGCTGATGTTTGAGTCACCTGCTGAAATAGGGAGATTTCAAAAGCCTTAGACAGGACTGCACCTGAACAACCTTTCCTGTTTTGCCAATCTAGATTTACTGATGAGCTGTAGGAGATGAAGTGATTTAAGAGACTCCCAGAATTATGCTGGGAACAAGGAGCAAATCAGACGGAACACAGGTAAATCTGAACACAGACTGAACCCAAGTAAGATGCCTATACTGTGGCAATAAAATTGGCAATCTACACCAATATTTCTCAACTCCTTTCACATTTATAGAGATCAACAAGTAGCACTCTTTAAAGTGACTCAGACCTGTTAGGGTAGGATAGGCACTTGGGGCCACTGTGGGGAATTTTCCAGGCGTTTTTGAGGAAGAAATCCATTCAGTTGCACGCTAGCTGGGCAAGTCCCATAAGGATGACTGAGATGATTTTGCAATATTATCTGAGTGGATTTTGTGTATATGACTCCTGAAGAAGTGGGCGCAGTTCTGTGTGACATTGATTCTGCCACCTGTAATTTGGATCTGGTTGGGGAATGCCTACAGGAAGGGGCTTGGTCAGGGTTAGGGTTATCCTTGAAAGAGAGGGTGATGTTGCCTGCCTTGAAGGAGGAAGTGGTCAACTGCTCCTGAAGAATCCATTGCTCAACCCAGAAATTCTTAACCAGTCTCAACCTTCCCTTTCTTTGGAAGACTGTTGAGAAGATGGTGGGGATGTAGTTTCAGAGAAACTTAGAGGAAATAGATAGACCCATTTCAGTGCTGTTTCAGGCCTGGATATGGCAATTGAGATGAAACTGATTGTACTTGTGGATGATCTCTGGCAAGGACTTCCTGGTGTTGTTTGATATATCAGCGATCTTCTGTACCCTCAATCATGGTATCCTTTTGGTCCACTCCATTTCCAGAGGTTCTCCTCCTTCCTAAAAGTCAGGTCCGAGAGATTCAACACCACAGAGAGTTAAGCCTTGGCCCAAATGAATATAGGATTGCTCTTCAGTACCATAGGCAAGCTGGATGTCAGATTAAAAGAAGAATGGCCGATCCAGACATGACTCTAATCGTAAGCATTTGTTTTACTTACTTAAAATAGAAAAGATAAATCTTTATCTAAACTTGTCCAAGGTATCTGTGTACAGTGTGATTTTTTTTAAGGATTTGTCAATGTCAAGCCACCACTTAGCATAAATAAGATGATTTCACACCAATATAGTTCATCTAAAAAGGATAGACTACATTTTTTCTATCAGTAACAATGGAAAATGAAATGGCTATATACTTCTGATTCATTACATTCTCTTAAACATCCCTGTTGGGTGAAGTCTGCTATATTGGTTTCACAGTGCTATACTATGCATGTTTACTCAGATGTACCCCCACTGTCTGCCACCCAAAATCATCCATGGCCCCAAAAAGAAATATATTCACCAGCTGCCTTGGTGCGGGCAGAGCAACAAGTCCACCAGAAATGGTGGCAGCAGCAGTGGCATGGCCTGTGGCCCCTACACTGAAGAGGTTTGGTGATCTCTGCTCTAGATGGAGATGAATTTCTGAAATAAATCAGCTGGTGGGAGATTGAAATTTTTACTGCCTTCAGTGGTTGTATCTGGATTGGGACTTTGGTCCTTTATTTTAAATTAGAAATACCTAAGAGGGTCAGCTGTGTGCTATAAAATTAGCCTAATATGTAGTTTGCTACTTAGAAACCTAAAGAAAATTGAGGAAAATCTTCATAACTGATAGGAATAACGCAGAACAGTGATACACTTCAGCTTGGGAAAATCAAGAAAGATTTTTATGTATTTCCTTGAGCATGCTTAATTGTATACCTAAAACATGGAATTCATCCATTTATGAAGAACTTTGGACTTACTGAACTTAGACTGTAGTTATAAAGTAATTTGGCCTTGCTGGAAATAAATTATCACTCTGGACCTAATCTCATGGGCTGAAGAAATATGTTCACTCTCAGCCTTTCAACTGGGTCTTTTTCATTATAAGAGACTGATTGGTACAATTCTCTGTAGATGCATTGGAATTCTCTGAGCCTGGGATCAGGAATGGGCACTTCCAAAATATTGCAGAAGATGGACATTCCTTTTGTATCTTCTACATCAGTGCTTTCCAAAGTCCTGCTGTTGGCAGCACACCAATGGTGGCGGGGTGTGTGGTGGCAGCGGCGGCGGCGGCCTCGTGTGGTGCACTAAAACCCAGAAGCGCTCATGGTGCGCCGCAGGGGCGGTGGCGATCCACCATCAGCACTTCCAGGTTTTGTCACGACATACTAATGTGTCATGTCACAGAGTTTGGAAAGCTATGTTCTAAATAGTAGTGATTTCCCCTTGAGTCAAGAGACAGTTAGAAAAAGGTTCAAAGGCATCAAGGAGGCCCTTTCTTAACATACCGATTGATACATGAGGGCTAAGGTAACGTATCCAGTTTCCAAGATTCTGTAATCTAATTCCTTTTTCCTCGCAATAACTTGGCTAATGAGAGTAAGTGAGAATCCAGCTTTCTTGTTGTGAGCTACTGCTAGGACTTTACAGTGGGCAAAGTTTAATATTCTTTAAAAATATATTGTAATAAAATTTAAAATAAAAATGTATCCCACAAATTAAAAAAAATGTACTCCAATTCCTATTGAAATCAGATACATTGTTTAATAGCATACCTGACATGAATTGTGAAGTATAAAACTGAGATGGTTAATTTTATGCCACCCATATTCCTAATAACATGCTGATGTATGGATTCCTCCATTCAGGCTTATATGTTGCTTTTGAGCAGTCTCCCCTGACTTGATGTTTTATAGATATGTATGACTACATGTTGGCTGGGAATGATGGGCATATTGTCTGACATTCTGAAAAACACTACATTAGAGAAAGGCTGTTTAAAAAAACCAAAGATTATGTCCCCATGTTTAATGGAGGAATAAACTCAGCAGGTTAAATCCTCATTTTAATACAGCTGGGGATGTTGTTTTATTCTGTTACTCATCTCTCCATTGCACTGTAGTCTTTTTGGTTCTTGTTTGAAGAAAAGGTCTCATGAGGGGGCTGGTCATAATGATATCTACTGCAACATTAGCCTTTCCATTTGCTAATCATTCTCAGTGCATGCCAAAGCCAACCCATTATATCTCCACATTACCTCTCCATCTGTTAATCTCAAACACTTTTAGCATGATGTTATCTATGTGCTTCTGTGCCTGGAACTAGTAGAGAACACCTTCAGTCAATCATTCCTCTGTCCTGGTTATCCCATCACTAAGTGCAGAGAATGCCAATTAATCAATGCTCATTCTGTTTCAAGCTGTACAACTTGAAATAACAAAGCTCCTTTCACCAGCAAATAAATTTTGAGGGTCCTGCCCTACAGTCCATGTCTTACTGCACATTTGTGTACTTGTTGGTTTGCATATTTTTTCTGACAGGCTGCTACAGGACAGTCACAAGGGAAGACCAATGTTTGAAACAACTACATGTATTGAGAAACTGCAAAAGCATTCTGTTTACCATAATGCCAGAACCTTGCAGAGAAAATTATGTGAAGATGAAACTCTAGTGAGCCCAGTCCTGCCTGTGAAGAACCTGAAAGTGTGGCATGCCTGCAAACCTGCTTTCAATTTTTTTCCACTAGTTGGGTTGAATAAAATGCTAGCAGGGAGGCTTTTGGGCTATACTGGAAACAGAAGATTATTTATTATTTATTATTTCTAACTTATATCACCGCCCATCTCCCCCCACAAGGGGACTCTGGGCGGTTATGAATTTAAAAGATGAATTTAAAATGCAAGTTTCATCCATCTCCGAAGTGAGAGAGAGAGAGAGGAAATGCAAATGAATTTTCTTAGTGTAAAGAGTAAGTGGTTTTAGGATTTTTAATCAGTTTTGTTTTGTAGAAGTTACATACAATCAATGGGGGCAGCTCAAGAAATAAGAAAAATCAGGGATTTTTGGGTGGAGAAAATGGCAGACTAACACATCTCTGAACAGTGGAGATGCTGCTGAGGTGGAGACTGGTGACTGGGTGGAAAGCCCAGGCAGGTGGAGCTTCTTCAGACAAGAAGAAGCCAGGAGATTGCCCACTTGTGCTTTGGAAGGCAGCTCCTCATGAGGAAACTCTCAAGATCTGGAGGGACCCTGCAGGTGACTCATGAGTAGAGCACTGAGAGCCGCAGAAGAAACATCAAGCTCACAGCCTCATACGGAGCCTGCTTTAAGGATACTGGCTTCACCCAAAACTCCACTTTCTAGTGCACATTTGGATTACAAATTTTAAAAGTTACAGAGAACTTCTGAGCAGCAGAGCAACTAAACCATCTGGTGAGTGAGCCTTTGACCCAGACTAAAGTAAAAAAAAAGAAATAATACAAGGCTTTAAAAATAATTAAAAGCAAAAAGCTTGCCAAGTATTTGAACTAAGAAAGTTTAAAACAGATTAAGGGGACAGTTGAATTTGGAATATTGTTTATTCTAAAGTACTTTTGAATTAATCAAATAAATAATACATATCCCTGTTGAAATCAGGACTGTTTAAATGTGCTAAGAGGGGCAATTTGTTGGTTTTGTTAAACAAAGAGATAAGGGAAAGTTGTGAAGATTATGTAACCAAAGAACTATGGAGTGCAGAATGGGACTAAAGAGCTAAGGATATAGAGGAAAAGAAAAAAGAAAAAGCCTCTCTATTTTTTTTTACTTCCCCTTTCTGGGGAATTATAAATTAAAAAAGAGAAATTTTAAATTAAAAAAGAGAAATGGCTACTATCAGGAAAGCAGTGAAAACTACAGAAGGGAGGGGAGGATCATTAACAGAGCACATAACAGAAAAAAGGGATTATGCCAGAGATATTACAAAGGATGTTTGAAGAATTGGGGAGGAAAGTGACAGCATCAGTGACTGAATCTGTTAAGAGAGATCTGGCTACACTTGAAGGGAGAATGAAGGAAAGAACTGCAAATATGGAGGAAAAGATGAATAAAAATTTGAAGAATCTATAATACAAATGAGGGAGAGGTTAAACAAATAGATAAAATAGAACTTCTGGAAAATAAGATAGAATAAATCAAGAGATGGAAAAAACTCTAGATAATGGGACTAAAGAGTATAACTAAATGTGGAACTACTGGAATTAAGAGAGAAAGAATTTTGCTTGAGATTGAGAGCTATTCTAGAGGAGCCTGGTGAAGATATCAGGGAGAGGATTGTTGAATCCTTAACAAAAATTTTTGGAATGGGATGAAGAAAATATGGATGCAGAAGTGGACAAAGTGTACAGAATTAATACAAGATATGCAAAGTTAAGAAATGTACCAAGAGATTAATTGGTTTATTTTAATAGAAATAATGTTACTATGGTTTAATTATTGGTAAGAGATCATTTTTGTAAATGTATCTATATCTGTATTGGAGAAAGTTGGAAGTCACTTTTCATCTTTGTTTTTCTGTCTATTTGCACCTTATAGTTTTTTCTTTTTTCTTTTAGTTCTATTTTCATGCTTTTCTGTAGTTTTTATTTTATATTTTATCTATACTTTGAAAATCAATAAAGTTTATTTCTAATAAAAAAAATGTACCAAGAGACATTCTTGTGCACTTTGTCAGGAAGAAGACAAGAGATCAGGTCCTACAACAACATTTTAATACTAAGCTGAGAATCAATAATTCAGAAGTAATTTTGCTCAAAGAAATACCTATTAGAATATTGTGTAAGGGAAAAGTCAGTTTGTCAGTCAGTTTCTGACTGACAAACTTAAACAGAAAAAGATACAATTTCATTGGGATAAATTGGAAGGAGTGATTTTAACTTTTAAGCAGCAGAGGTTTTGACTTAGCTCAGTCCAAAAGGCAAAAGACTTCCTTGAAAGGTTTAAAGAGGAATTGGAGGAGATGCAAGTGGACCAGAAGGAAGGGGCTATGCAGCAAATACAGCAAGAGACTGAGGAAGAGACTACAAAGTTGGGCGCTACAGGTATAGACTTTTCTAAGTTTACAACATAAATATGGATTTTAAATGCCTAATGGGGAATATAAATGGGGCAAATGCTCACAAAAAAGAAAAAAAGCTATTTCATTATTTGAAAAAGTTAAAGCAAGATGGGAAAAAATGAACTGGTGCCTTATGGATTTGCTGATTAAAAAGGGTTGAATATGAGAAGAAGGGAACCATGTAATGTAATTTTAAAGAGGGAGGAGAGATAATAGGTTTGTTTGTAACTGCTGTAAAATACAGAAGTCAAGAAAGTTCCAAACTTCCTTTCGCACTGCTGTTCCATGATACAGCCTTCAGGTTCTCTGTTTTC
This sequence comes from Charina bottae, assembly GCA_023362775.1. Lineage (NCBI taxonomy): Eukaryota > Metazoa > Chordata > Lepidosauria > Squamata > Charinaidae > Charina > Charina bottae. Next base: position 90,928,840 of record JALMGJ010000004.1, on the reverse strand, counting down.
CCTCTTTTCTTTGACCCAGTTTAGTCTACCAGGCTGTTTGTACTTATACAACTTGAAAAGGACATCTGTTACTCACCCCCCAGATCTCATCTGTGCTTCAGTGGAGCTTTGCAGTTGACTGCTATCCCATTTATATTAATTGAACAAACTGTATTCTTCATCCACAACTGATTGGCTTAATTTATTTGAGTTCCTTAAAGGGCTGGGATTTTCCTGTTTGCCCTTGCTGCATTGTTTTTACTAATTTGGCTCCAATTATCTCTAACTATGGAAAGAAAACAAGAAGAAGCATTATTCCAAGTCTCTCTAAGGCTGTCTCTTTCTAATAACATAATTTGTGAGTTATTTATTTATTTAGATGAAGAACCTTTCTTTATGATAAAGACATTCAGAATTAAGTTACATTCCTCTAGTGGGGATGAGCAATATTAATTGCAGGCACCTGTGTCCCTTCCTCTAAAAGAAGACTTGTGATTCTTAACTAATAAACTTTGACATAATCAGCAAGGTATAAGCACCATATGTTGGCTTGTTGTAAAGGGAAGATCATCTGCTTGCTCTGTTTGGTGAGGAAATACTTGAATATTAGCACCAAGACCTGGTATATTTTTTCAGCTATCTTTCAGCACCGGGATGTTCCTTTGGGAAGGAGATGAACTATTCTTCTAAATTATGGGCTTATGTCTTCAGCTATTTAGAGGACAAGGAATGAAAAGAGAAACACAATTGTGAAAGCCATCTGAGACTTCAGAAGAATTTGCTAATCATGAGCTGCCCCCTTTTCATGGTTTTTTGCCCTGTACATGACACCACAAAGTCTTCCAATTCCTGTATCTATTAGGAGAGTTTTGTTCATATAAGACACCATATGGAATGTACAAGGTATATTCAAGCCAATGCTTAAATATAATGATTTTAACTTTACAACACAAATATCCCTATCCAGAATACAGGCAAATGTAAAAAAAACCCTTTTTGTGTGATGATGTAGACCAACCGTGAGTAATCAGTGTCTCAGAGTGGCATGTACCCCACAATACTTGTTTTTATAACTTTTAAAGCCCTCTCCAAAATTCAATGAAAATTGATGGCAATGCTTTCCACCATTTTGAAGTGGAAAACACATGAAAACTATAGTGTAACACCCCAAATCTCCAGCAAAGGAGATCGTTACCTTGTCGTGGTGCTGGAGCTTGAGCACCTCAATGAAACCATGAGCTAAACTGTGAAGGGACACCCAAGACAGGAAGGTCGTGGCAGAGAGGTCAGACTAAATACGATCCCTGGGGAAGGTAATGGCAACCCACCCCAGTATTCTTGCCGTGAAAACTAAATGGATCAGTACAACCAGAGATATGTCGGTATACCATCGGAAGATGGGACTCCCAAGTCGGAAGATGGTCAAAATGCTACTGGGAACAGAGGATACGTTCAACTAGCCCCAGATGTGATGACGCAGCTAGCTCAAAGCCGAAAGGATGGCTAGCGGCCGACGGTGCTGGTGGTGAATGACGAATCCGATGTTCTAAAGATCAACACACCATAGGAACCTGGAATGTAAGATCTATGAGCCAGGGCAAATTGGATGTGGTTATTGGTGAGATGTCAAGATTAAATATAGACATTTTAGGTGTCAGTGAAATGAAATAGACTGGAATGGGCCACTTCACATCAGATGACTACCAGATCTACTACTGTGGACAAGAGGACCACAGAAGAAATGGAGTAGCCTTCATAATTAATAAAAAAGTGGCTAAATCAGTGCTTGGATACAATCCAAAAATGATAGAATGATCTCAATTCGAATTCAGGGTAAGCCATTTAACATCACAGTGATCCAAATATACGCCCCAACCACAGATGCTGAAGAAGCAGAAGTAGATCAGTTCTATGAGGATCTGCAGCACCTACTGGATAATACACCAAAAAGAGATGTTATTTTCATTACAGGAGACTGGAATGCTAAGGTGGGTAGTCAGACGACACCTGGAATTACAGGCAAGCATGGTCTGGGAGAACAAAATGAAGCAGGACATAGGCTGATAGAATTTTGCCAAGACAACTCACTGTGCATAACAAACACTCTCTTCCAACAACCTAAAAGACGACTTTATACATGGACTTCACCAGATGGTCGACACCGAAATCAGATTGACTACATCCTTTGCAGCCAAAGGTGGTGGACATCTATATAGTCGGTAAAAACAAGACCTGGAGCTGACTGTAATTCAGATCACGAACTTCTTATTGCAAAATTTAGAATCAGACTCAAGAGAATAGGGAAGACCCACAGATCAGTTAGATATGAGCTCACTAATATTCCTAAGGAATATGCAGTGGAGGTGAAGAATAGATTTAAGGGACTAGATTTAGTAGATAGGGTCCCGGAAGAACTATGGACAGAAGTTCGCAACATTGTTCAGGAGGCGGCAACAAAAAACGTCCCAAAGAAAAAGAAAACCAAGAAGGCAAGATGGCTGTCTGCTGAGACACTGGAAGTAGCCCAAGAAAGAAGGAAAGCAAAAGGCAACAGTGATAGTGGGAGATATGCCCAATTAAATGCAAAATTCCAGAGGTTAGCCAGAAGAGATAAGGAATTATTTTGAAACAAGCAATGTGCGGAAGTGGAAGAAGACAACAGAATAGGAAGGACAAGAGACCTCTTCCAGAAAATTAGAAACATCGGAGGTAAATTCCAGGCAAAAATGGGTATGATCAAAAACAAAGATGGTAAGGACCTAACAGAAGCAGAAGAGATCAAGAAAAGGTGGCAAGAATATACGGAAGATCTGTATAGGAAGGATAATAATATTGGAGATAGCTTTGACAGTGTGGTCAGTGAGTTAGAGCCAGACATCCTGAAGAGTGAGGTTGAATGGGCCTTAAGAAGCATTGCTAATAACAAGGCAGCAGGAGACGACGGTATCCCAGCTGAACTGTTTAAAATCTTGCAAGATGATGCTGTCAAGGTGATGCATGCCATATGCCAGCAAATTTGGAAAACACAAGAATGGCCATCAGATTGGAAAAAGTCAACTTATATCCCCATACCAAAAATGGGAAGCACTAAAGAATGTTCAAACTATCGAACAGTGGCACTTATTTCACATTTCAGTAAGGTAATGCTCAAGATCTTGCAAGGTAGACTCCAGCAATTCATGGAGCGAGAATTGCCAGATGTACAAGCTGGGTTTAGAAAAGGCAGAGGAACTAGAGACCAAATTGCCAATATCCGCTGGATAATGGAGAAAGCCAGGGAGTTTCAGAAAAACATCTATTTTTGTTTTATTGACTATTCTAAAGCCTTTGACTGTGTGGATCATAACAAATTGTGGCAAGTTCTTGGTGGTATGGGGATACCAAGTCATCTTGTCTGCCTCCTGAGGAATCTGTATAACGACCAAGTAGCAAGGGTAAGAACAGAGCACGGAACAATGGACTGGTTTAAGATTGGGAAAGGAGTACGGCAGGGTTGTATACTCTCACCCTACCTATTCAACCTGTACACAGAACACATCATGCGACAGACTTTGTATTTCTAGGCGCAAAGATTACTGCAGATGCTGACTACAGTCAGGAAATCAGAAGACGTCTACTTCTTGGGAGGAGAGCAATGGCAAATCTTGATAAAATAGTTAAGAGCAGAGACATCACACTGACAACAAAGGTCCGCATAGTTAAAGCAATGGTATTCCCTGTAGTAACCTATGGCTGTGAGAGCTGGACCATAAGGAAGGCTGAGCGAAGGAAGATAGATGCTTTTGAACTGTGGTGTTGGAGGAAAATTCTGAGAGTGCCTTGGACTGCAAGAAGATCAAACCAGTCCATACTCCAGGAAATAAAGCCAGACTGCTCACTTGAGGGAATGATATTAAAGGCAAAACTGAAGTACTTTGGCCACATAATGAGAAGACAGGATACCCTGGAGAAGAAGCTGATGCTGGGGAAAGTGGAAGGTAAAAGGAAGAGGGGCCGACCAAGGGCAAGATGGATGGATGATATTCTGGAGGTGACAGACTCCACCATGGGGGAGCTGGGGATGGTGACGGCCGACAGGAAGCTCTTGTGTGGGCTGGTCCATGAAGTCACGAAGAGTCGGAAGCGACTGAATGAATAAACAACAAAAACACCCCAAATAAGGTTAATATACATAGGGCAGAGCTTTCCAAACTGTGTGTCGCGACACATTTCTGTGTCGCGGCAAGGGCCCAGGTGTGTCGCAGGGAAACCTGGAAGAGGAGGCCATACGCCACTTGGAGCCCCGCCCATCCCTTGCCACGCCGACAGGTCCCTGCTCTGAAGCCAGCTCTTCAGCTCTCGCCGCAGAAGCCAGGTAAGTTAGCAGGCCGGCTGGGGGGGAAAGTGCAGGGACGCGACTAGGCTGCTGTGCGGGGTGTGTCTGCAGGAACCGTGAAGCGTGGCGGCCAGAGACTTAGCTTTAAGTGCCAGCGGCCTGGTAGCCAAGAAAGGGACGGGGAGGCGGCTCCGCTGCCTGTCTCGCATGGCCCCCACGCTGCCCGCATCTCCGGCCATTCTCCGCCTCCGTGGCGTGGCCTGGCATGCCGCTTCATCCTGTCGCCTATGAGCAGAAGATGGCGGCGGTCTGATGCACGGCCCGCGATCCGCGAGAGCTGAGCTGGGCCCGAGCCGAGGTAGCCTGCTGGCGGCTCCGGCCCAACGAGAAGGGTCCCGGCGCTCCGGGGAGACCCAGCACGGGCGGTGGGGATGGGGCGGAAGGAGAGGAGCGCGTCGCCGGCGCCTGCCCGGCTTCCAGCACACTTCATCAGAGAAGGTAAGATGCCGCGCCGGCGGGCGGGTGGGTGGCTGAGGGGCGGGCATGCAGGCAGGGGGTCGCCTGCAGCGGGCTCATCTGACCATCCTTCCCGGAGCTGCTGGGGCCGGATGGAGCAGTGGGGGACTTGGCATCGCTCCTTCCAGCGGGCGCTCCAAGCCCAGCTGTTCAGCCATTGATCAAGGATCGATCAGGCCCGGGAGCAGGGCTGGCCGAGGGGCTCGGGAAGATGGGTCCCTGTTGCCTGAGACATCCTCACGCATCCTCCCCCCTCCCCCCACAATATGGCAGCAGTAACAGGCAGGGCCCGAAAGAGAAGGAAAGCCCCAAGAAAGAGCGGGGATCATGCACTTTCCACTCTCCAGAAGAGCGTTCTGCACTTGGATCCATTTCTGCCAGAGCCTTCGCGGCAGGTGGTGGTCGCTGTGGTTGTTATTGCTGCCATATTGTGGGGGGAGGGAGGAGGATGCGTGAGGATGTCTCAGGCAAGGACCCGTCTTCCCTCTTCACCCCTGAGCCCCTCGGCCAGCCCTGACTCCGGGCCTGATCGATCCTTGATCGATGGCTGAACAGCTGGGCTTGGAGCGCCCGCTGGAAGGAGCGATGCCGAGTCCCCCACCACTCCATTCGGCCCCAGCAGCTCTGGGAAGGATGGTCAGATGAGCCCGCTGCAGGCGACCCCCTGCCTGCCCGCCCGCCTGCCTCTCAGCCGCCCGCCCGCCAGTTCTCCGACAAAGTGTGGTGGAAGCCGGGCAGGCACCGGTGAGGCACTCCTCGTGCCACGCTCCTGCTGGCAGCTCCTCTCCTTCTGCTTCTGCCCCATCCCCGCCACCTGCGCTGGGTCTCCATGGAGCGCCGGGAGCCCTCTTGTTGGGTCAGAGCCGCTGGCAGGCTCCCTCGGCTCGGCCCCCACTCAGCTCTTGCGAGCCGCGCGTCAGACCGCCGCCATCTTCCACATGTTGGTGATGGGAGGAAGCGGTGAGCCAGGCCAGGCCACGGAGGCAGAGAGCACCACCTGTCCGCCCGCCCAGTCCCGCCTCTGCCTAGCTGGGGCCGCTGCCAAGGGGAAGGGGGAGTCAGAGACGCAGACGGTGCGGGGGCCATGCGAGGCAGGCAGCGGAGCCGCCTCCCCATCCCTTTCTCGGCTTTCAGGCCGATGGCACTTCTCAGGAGGGAAAAGCCATGTCTCTGGCCACCGCACTTCGCGGTCCCTGCACCCCCCACCCACCCCAGCGCAGCAGCCTAGTCGCATCCCTGCACCCTCTCCCCCAGTTGCAGCCCTATCGGGCTGCTAACTTACCTGGCTTCTGCGGCGAGAGCCGAAGAGCTGGCTTCAGAGCAGGGACCTGTCGGCGCTGCAAGGGATGGGCGGGGCTCCACGTGGTGCATAGCCTCCTCTTCCGGGTTCCCCTGCGACACACCTGGGCCCTTGCCGTGACACAGAAATGTGTCGCGACACACAGTTTGGAAAGCTCTGATCTACAATTACATACAATACAATACATACAATACAAGACTGGGGAGCCGGGGGGCGGGATTTGGAGCTGGCAGCCAATCTCGTGGGGTGGGGTTTGGAGCTGGGAGCCAATCACATGGGCCGGGGGCAGGGTTTGGAGCCAGCAGCCAATCACATGGGCCAGGGGCGGGGTTTGGAGCCAGTAGCCAATCACGTGGGCCGGGGGCGGGGTTTGGAGACGGCAGCCAATCACGTGGGCTGGGGGGCGGGGACGCCTCATTAGTGTGTCACGAAATTATAGATGGCTAAAAGGCATGTCACCAACATGAAAAGTTTGGAAAGCCCTGACATAGGGATTCCCCAGGGGACCAGAAGAGATGAATGATGTCTATTACAATGTCATCACACACATGCTGCAACTTACATACTAATGTCAGACATTGGAATGCAAATAGCAGCATTTGTTTGATGACATCATCCCATATATTGTCATTTGGCCTCATTGTGATTTGCTATGGATTCTGTGGTTTACACAGTTACAAAAACAAAGCAAGCTGCAATTTCACTCCCCCATCCTCAAAACTGATAAAATTAAAAAAACAAACACAAAAACCCAGCCCACTCAGCCAACATGTTGGATGTGACCATGCCTATTTAGCTTTATTACTCTTTTCACTGTTTTGCTTTCTCAGCCAAATATTAAATATGTCTTCTCACCAGGCTGTCTACTGCTGCATATTAAAAGGATGTTGTAAAACTGGAAAAGATTCAAAAAAGAGCATCCAAAATGATTAGGGGGTAGGTCAGTTCCTCTTCAAGAAAAGAGTATATCATTTGGAGGATTTTTGTTTTGGTTTTTTAACATTGGAGAAAAGGCAGTTAAGGAATGACACAATAGAGATGTATCAAATAATTTGTGGTATGGAAAATGTGAATAAAAGTTACAAAGGTAATGTGTGATGGCTTTATGATGGGACTGGACAAATTCATGGAAAATTGAACTGTTAATGGCTACTGGAGTCTGTATCTATTTATTACCTGCAAAATAAAGGCAGCATACTATAAATACCAGCTGCAAGGCAGGAGTTGTGGAAGAAGGCTTTTGCCCTCCTGTTTGTGCTTGTGAACTTCATTAATACATCTGATTGCATGCTGTGTGACACTGAATGCTATTGGCTTGATCAAGCAGGACTCCTCTTATTCCTAAATAAATTAGTGTTACCCTGAGTTGAATCTGGCAGCAATGTGATTTGCTGTGAAATACATTGATGCTGCAAAGTTCTGATAACCAATGGGATAAGGAGGGGGTACACCAAAGTCTTGGGATGACTGGCACCTAGGTCTCAGGTAAAACTTACTGTATGGAATTTTGTGGACTTAGCAGTCTAAGAAGTCTAGAACTGAACTGGGCTGTACAGAAGCATCCAAATCCAATGGTAGTGGAGAGATTGCTTTTGTGCTGTCGTTGCTGCCACACAATAGGCTGTATAATGAAGATTCCCTGTGATTGGTCAGTTTTATGTCAAACTTGCCTCCACTTCTTTTCTAATCTTCAGTAAGGACAATGGAATGAAGTCAATAGCTCCAAAGTGCAGCAGGTGAAGTAATATCCATTGCCATCTAAAGAAGAAGCTGCTAACTAAGCAGGATACAAAGGTTTTACCTCAGAATATATTTTCTTGCTTCATAGCCAACATTTCTCTGGAGCCCAAAGAGTTCTGGTCCATGGGAAAAGGTGCTTAAGAGATCATTTGCTTGCTTTAAAAAATGTAGTTCATTTCCAATGGTAGATTCCTACTACCTCAGAGAGACCTGATTATGGCCCTTATAATTATTACCTTTGGGCTTTACTGTGCAAGTCATGGAACAGAGTCTGTGGCTGAGATTTTCCCCCTTGCTATTAAGTTTTTATCACTGAAAAACACGTTATGACTTTATATTTTATTGTTACATTCAATTTTGTCATGTTAGTAACCTTGGGAAGTCTAGTACCTGAAGCAGCACACAGCTTTGAATACTGTGCTGAAGTCTGTTTTCTAATTTCCTGAGTTTTTCTTCTCTTGTGAAAGAGAGAAGAGTCCAAATTTCATTTGGTCATGTCCTGTAGGTTTTGCTTGATTTTTTTTAGGTGGTAGAGGATGATGTTATTGTGTTTTCACCAGTTCGGTGGTGGTGGTGGTGGTGGTGGTGGTGGTGGAGGAAGTGCCCCTTTGTGTTAGCCATGACAAAATGGGTGAAGTCCATCTGTGGAGTCAATGGCTGGCCTGGAAATGGTCCTGACTCTTTGGTTTCTAAAATCCACTTCTACTCAGTACCAGAGAAGAAGAGAAGGAACAAGGAATTGGGAGATCTGAACCCTATAGACTTCAGTGTAGTTCACCCGGACCATAATGATAAGGGCCTATGTGAAATCTTATGTAGCCAGGTCACTAAGCAACCCTCACTTCTTTGGTTTTGCATCAGGGCATGTTGTGTCTTGATATCAATATGCTTGCATCAGTATTCTCTACTACTTGTTCACTGTTACGTATGTGGGATGCTGAACCTGGGAAGTTAAACTGATGCAATACATCTTGTGACTTAGAAAGTGGTATTATCACCTCTATAAGAAATGTATCCTTAGGAAGTCATCCTGCATATAGAAAGGGCATTACAAAAGGATTAATATTATTTTCATTCTGTGTCAGTGCCTAAAAAGCAACCTTTGAATGTAATTACCCCATAACTTCTGTGACCTAGCTCCAGTTCTTATGAAGCATGTGTAAATAGTTCCATGCATGTCTGCCTGATGCAGAGGAAGATAAAGTCTTCTTTTTCAAAGGGTTTCTGTCACTGTTGTTACCAAATTGATCATCTTAATGGGATATATTTGGAATGGATCCAAATTCTAATTTTGGAAATTGAATTGTTTTAGTGATTAAACAAAGTAACCAAGGGCATCACCCTATTAAATAAGGTATTTCATGCATGTGATTAATTGTAATCCCAATGTAAATCCTTTTGATTTAGAGATTAATGTTGATTCTTTGCTTTAAGTTTACTGTCCATTTGTTTTGTTAATTAAAATTAAAGATAGAAGACAGATAGCTGTGGAACCTCTTCAGAATGTTGATGCCCACTTTATTAAATAGGACATTTTCCATTACTATGTTCAAAAGTAATGGACTTGGTATAACTATATTAACCTTTATGGGCAATGGCGTCAATGAAAGAGAGAAGTTTGCACTAATTTCTTTTGTTTATAAAGCTTGTCACATTTCAGACTGTTCAACAAATCACAATAGATAGCTCTTTGATACTGTTTTCCTTCCTTCAAAAGAAAGTCATTGGGTTTGAAAAATATCATTTTAACAAAGAGGGTCATTCCTCTTTGCATAGCTCTGTTTGTAAGTTTTGTATAGCTATCACATGCCAGAATATTTCACAGCAAAACTGTATGCTTCATTTCATTGGCTTTATCCATTGAACATATATCTGTCTCTTTTACAAAGTAATTGCATGAATGTATGTTAAGGTAATGAGATGGTTAGATAGCATCACCGATGTAACGAACATGAATTTGAGCAAACTCCGGGAGACAGTGGAGGACAGGAAGGCCTGGCGTGCTATGGTCCATGAGGTCACGAAGAGTCGGACGTGACTAAACGACTGAACAACAACAATGTTAAGGTTATGAATTACGAAGTTACATTATGTCAGAGCATGAGGACTACCTTCTCAAAGCTAGTGCTTGAGGTTGGCATCATTGCCATTTGTTTATGGCTTAAATATTGGCTACAATACCAACCTGTGCCCAGTGCTTCTCTTTACTGCTGTTGCTGCCCATTCGTCTTGGTTGCCAATACCAGGACAAGGAAAACGAACAATAATCTCAACAATTTTATACCTTTGAGGAGAGAAAAAAATGGGTCATGACAATAATTTTTAAGGTTCCCCCCGCACATTTGTGCAGTCGTGTCCGACTCTAGGGGGTGGTGCTCATCTCCGTTTGTTAGCTGAAGAGCCAGCGTTGTCCGAAGACGCTTCCACGGTCATGTGGCCGCATGACACGTGTGGAATGCTGTTACCTACCCACCGAAGTGGTACCTATTCATCTACTTGCATTTGCATGCTTTCGAATTGCTAGGTTGGCAAGAGCTGGAGCTAGTGCGGGAGCTCACTCCGCACGCAGGGCTAGGGATTTGAACCTCCGAACTTGCGATCTTCCGATCAACAAGCCTGGCGTCTTACCCGCTGAGCCACCACGCCCCTTTTTTTCATGACAATAATAGTGGTTAGTAAAAGATGACTGCATTTAGAAGGGCACTCAGAACACCTTTCCTAAAGCTTCCAAAACTAGTTCTAACATTAGACTGAACTAAAATTTTAGTCTAGCACAGTTCCCCACAATCTGGACACCCTCTGAATATATAGACCAACTCTCAGAATTTGCCAGCCAGCATGTCCAATGCCGAAAATTCTGGGATTGGGGAACCCCATTAGGCAGGAAATATAAGTCTTTTAAAATAAAATAATTAAAATAACTTATGAGAGTTACCTAGACAGAAGAGCAGGAATGCAGAGAATGTAAACATGCAACTATCTCCAATTGCCAAAATGAGAGTATGAGAGAAAAGCAAGCGTAAGACTTTTCTGCATGGCAGCAGTGTTGTAAAAGGCATTATAAATTTCAAGTATGACTGGGTATAAATTCTGTAACATCACCCCCACTCATTCAAAGACTGTCAATTGTCTGATATGTCTATCATTCCAAAATTACTAGAAACAATAAGTTTAAGCCATGTTCATCTAAATCTCTGGGAGCATATAGCTACATTTGTGTCTGACAAGGCTGGTTTAACACTATATTTTCAGTAGTGATTAGTCAAACAAACATTCCTCCCCTGTTGTTTATCACTAGTATCTGGGATAGAGAATATATTCCCTATGTGAATTTTGAATAGATATATAAATGGCAATGAGATTTTTTAAAAAGAAGTATCCAAAGGCCTTCAGAGCTGTTCTCAGGTGCTGATTTTCATTCTTTTTGGAATCCATGGAGGTGGGGATGGTTTCTGCTTTGTGTGACAATGTCCTGATGACTCCTAGTTTGTGCTGCAGTGGATGGTGGGAGTCAAACATCAGATAGCCAATTGTTTTAATTGGCTAGATATGAATAATGGCAATGTAAGAGCAATATGAAATGCAAAATAACTCCATGGTATAATCGCCCAGATGACCTTTCATCTAATATTTCAGTTCTGTGATACTAATAAATGAATTTGAATATAGTACAGTGTTCAGATAATTACAGCTTCAGATAATCCAAATCTGTTGATGAATGAATTTGGGTACAGTACAATATTCAGATAATTACCATTCCAGATAATCCAGATGTGTTAATAAAAGCCTTCTGAATTTGGACTATATGTCGATGAAGGTTCTCAGTCATCCAGGTGGAATTGTCTGTAGCTTGAATCATGTCAACTGGATTTCTATTTTCTCAGTGGAAACTTTTCGCTCCTTATCCAAGGAGCTTCTTCAGTCTGAGCAAAGTTAGTAAGGGAATCCTTAAATATGTTTCTAGGTGGCTCTGTGACCTTGCACCTGGGGCTAGGTCATGGTTATTTTGAGATGTTATTTCTAAGTCCCTTTATCGTCAAAAGGAGGATCGTTAAGATTACCATGCTGCTGTTGAGCTTGTGAAATGGTCTTAATCTTCCTAGGCACAGAAGACAAAGCAGGAAGGAAAATAGGGGAAAGACTGTGCCTGAGGCCCCCACCTATATTCAAGGAAGGATTTTCCAACTTGGCATAAATGGATTCCTTGACCCCTCTCTCAAACCACCTATCTTCTCTGTCTAAAATGTGAACATTAATGTCCTCAAATGAGTGTCCTTTTTCCTTTAGATGAAGATAAACTGCTGACTCTGGTCCTGTGGTGTTACTTCTCCTGTGTTGGGCCATCCTCCTGTACAAAGGTTGTTTGGTTTCTCCAATGTAGAGTTCAGAGCACTCCTCACTGCACTGGATTGCATAAACTACATTGCTTTTCTTGTGTTTTGGAGTTTGATCTTTGGGGTGTACAAGCCTCTGTCTCAGTGTGTTGGTGGGTTTGAAATATACAGGTATGTGGTGTTTGCCAAATATCCTTTTGATCTTTTCAGACACACCAGCCATGTAAGGAATGACCAGGTTCTTCAGTTTACTCTGAGTCTCAGCCCTATCTGTCGCTGTTTTAGGTCTGGTAGATTTAGATTTAGTGAAGGCCCAATTTGGATATCCACAGGCCTTCAGAGCTGTTCTCAGGTGCTGATTTTCATTCTTTTTGGAATCCATGGAGGTGGGGATGGTTTCTGCTTTGTGTGACAATGTCCTGATGACTCCTAGTTTGTGCTGCAGTGGATGGTGGGAGTCAAACATCAGATATTGATCTGTGTGTGTGGGTTTCCTGTAGATCCCTATTTCTAGCTTGCCACCGGTCCCAATGAGGACTTCACAGTCTAGGAATGCCAGTCTGTTGTCCTTGGTGTCTTCTCTGGTGAAGCTAATGTTGGCATCTATAGTGTTTATATGGTCCGTGAAGGCCTGTACTTCCTGGGCCTTGATTTTGACCCAGGTGTCATCCACATACCTAAACCAGTGGGTGGGCACCATTCCCTGGAATGTGTTGAGTGCTTTCTTCTCCACTTCTTCCATGTATAAATTGGCCACAATGGGTGACACAGGAGAACCCATGGCACAGCCGTGTTTTTGTCTGTAAAACTCACCTCTGTATGTGAAATAAGTGGTGTTAAGACACAGGTCCAGAAGATGGCAGATCTGGTTTGGGTTGAGATGGTTTCTCCTTTCAAGGGTGCTGTCCTCTTCTAGTCTCTTCCTGAGAGCGGATAGAGCATGAGTGGTGGGGATGCTGGTGAAAAGGGAGGACACATCATAGGAGACCATAGTTTCATCTGTATCCAGTTTCCGGATCTTTGCTTTGGAAACAAATTCTTCCGAATTATGGATGTGGTGTTCAGAGTGTCCAACTAGAGGTGCTAGTATGGTAGAGAGGTGTTTGGCAATGTTGTATGTTACCGAATTAATGCTGCTGACTATGGGTCGGAGGGGTGTTCCTTCCTTGTGGATCTTAGGAAGTCCGTAGATGCAGGGGATGGCTTCTCCAGGATACAGACTGTGGTAGGTAATCCTATCGATGGAGCCATCATGTTCCAATTGTTTCAAACTGTCTATTACCTTTTTCTTGTAATTGTTGGTGGGGTCTCTTTTCAGTTTTTCATATGTATGGTGATCCTCCAAAAGTGAGGTAATTTTATTGTGGTAGTCTGCAGTGTTTAGAACCACTGTACATCTTCCTTTGTCAGCAGGTAAAATGGTGATGGTTTCATCTTTGCTGAGGGCTGTCAGGGCTCTCCTCTCTTGGATGGTAAGGTTGGGGGGAGGAGGTTGAGCACTGGACAGAGCTGCAGATATTTTAAGCCGGAGTTGTTCTGCTTCCTCAAAAGGTAGGTGGTTGTTGTGGATGGCAGATTCTGTGGCTGTAATGAGCTCCACAACCGGAACTTGCTTGGGAGTGATGGCAAAATTAAGACCTTTGGCTAGGACATCTCTCTCTGGTTGGGTGAGTTCTCTGTCTGAGAGATTTTTCACCCACATGTTCTTTTTGTCCTCTGTGGTCCTGTGGTTGTTGTTCCTCCCAGCGGTTTCTCCAGTTCCTTGTTTCTGCTTGCTGCGAGAAAGAAGAATGTCAAATTTCTTAGTTTGCCTCTCTTTTGTCTTGTGATGCTGGGCCAGCTGTACTTTATTGCCAAGCTGAATAACTCTATCCATGATTGGGTCAGGAAGGGTGGCTGTGAGTTCCTGGTGAAGTTTTTCAATTTGGAGTTTCCCAGAAGTTGGTTAGGCAACATAATATATTAAGAAGCTCTTGAAATAATTGGAGTTGTTTTAGACTAGAAAGAAGAAATTGCTGTTAGTGAATTTTGTAATTAAACAAAATGACATGCTACCAGTAATGTTTCTAATACACATTATTTATTTTTAAACACACTTTTTAAAAGTTACATGAATATTGACTTCCAGAGAAGAAATGGCAAACTGAAGAAATGATGACCACAGAGGAATGAAGAGCCAGTGAATAGACCGCCTCTTCATAATTCCTCTCCAGACAAGGAGAGGACTTGAAATCACCCACAAGTGCTCCAAATAGTTGCTCCTTGCGAGGAGACTGCAAGGCAGCAGTCTCTGGCAGGATTAGAGCTCTGGGAGATGAGGGAATAGCCATCTTGCTCAAACCATAGCCGGCACCTTCAAAAGGACACTGGGTTCACATACTTCCTTTTCTAATCACTTTCGGGGAATTGCTTGTTAACTGCTTTTCAATTGCTTGTTAACTGCTTTTAGGAACCTTTGGATCAACAAGTCTGAAAACATCAGGTGAATTTACTTCAATCCTTAGTGAAAGGAATTTTAAATACAAGTTTAAGGACTTAATTTTTTTGGGGGGCGGGGAATAAACAGCAAAAGGGTGATTAGAACTTTAATTTGGAAAGTTACAAATGGACTCAGGGTCCAGATGCATTTGAAATAAGATTATGGAATTAATTATAAGAATCCTTCCTGTGGGAAAATGCTTTTGTTTGAATTCTTTAAAAAAAACATAATAGGATAGCACTTTGAAGGTTGGACACTAGAGGGAACTACAAGGAACTAAAGATTACAATTAAAGGGGAAGAACAGTTAAATTTGACTTAAAAATATAGAATGAAGCAAAATATTTTAACATTGGATATATTGAAGGATATTTTTGAACACTAGACCCAGAAGATAATTTTAAGAGTATCTGCCTCTATAGATAGACTGTGCTTAAAATATATTATGGAGGAGGAACAAGTTTTACCTGACAAGATTGAGACCGATCTGAAAGTGGATTTAAAAATGACAGGTTACAAGAATGACATAAAAAAATATGCTACACTGGGCATACAAAAGAAACTGGCTGATATTTTAATAATTAAAAGGGATATACAAATAAGAAACCAAGAGAGTGACCTGGATAATTTTCCTATATTGGATTTACAAAAAAAGTCTTGTTAAATCTTGAAGAATTTTGTGAGAAGGGACAAAGAAAAAATGAGAAGAAATCTCATCATGGGACTAAAGATAGTTAGAAGCAATAGGAAGGAATATTTATTTTATTTTATTTTATTTTATTTTATTTTATTTTATTTTATTTTATTTTATTTTATTTTATTTTATTTTATTTTATTTTATTTTATTTATTTATTTAATTTTTATCCTGCCTTTATTATTTTTATAAATAACTCAAGCCAGTGAACATACCTAATACTCCTTCCTCCTCCTATTTTCCCCACAACAACAACCCTGTCAGGTGAGTTGGGCTGAGAGAGTGACTGGCCCAAGGTCACCCAGCTGGCTTTCATGCCTAAGGCTGGACTAGAACTCACAGACTCCTGGTTTCTAGCCCAGCACCTTAACCACTAGACCAAATATAAATTAGGGTTACTTGATCAAGGTTAAAATAGATAAGTTGTTATCTCTGGTAACCCTTAATGGACTTTTGCTGACATCAGGACTGAAATGAGGCTTTAAGGATTTGTTTATAGATAAGAGATGAGATATGGGAAGAAGAGATCATTTGTTGTATTTTAAGAGAAGGTGATAAGTTACTAAAATTGTTTATACTTGTTGTGATGAAGGGGAAAGTTATTTCTTTATGACTTTATTTCTTTATTTCTTTTCTTTTTCTTTACTACTGTATATTCTTGTTTTTTCTTTCTATTTTTTTCCTTTTTTGTATCTTCTATTTTTCTTTTTATTCTTTTCTTTTTTAGTTTGTATTTGTTTTTATTGTTGCAATTGTAATTTTTAATAAAATTACTATTAAAAAGTTACATTAATATTCATATTAGCTGAATTCACACATCCCACTAAACCGTAAAACAGTTTGTTTGGCTTGGATTTGATGCAACATATGAACCCAGCTATTGTGATTTGTAAACCATACTTTATGAGTTGCTTTTTTGTTTGAACCAGATCATTATAATTTAATAATTTTATAAACCAAGGCTTAGTGCAATATGTAAATTTCATCATTGTGAAACAAGAATCCTAATTTTTGACAAATGTTTCTTATTACATTCTAGTTTTCTGTTTTTTTCTGAACATACTAATCTGATTTCAGATTTAATTATATTTAGTATAGATAATAGGACTAAATCACTAGAACTTATATCAATTATTATTATTATCTTTGGTCCCTTAACTTTCAGTGGTCATATCCTCAACATGACTAAGTCTGGATTAAATCCATTTTTAATAAAACAGTGCAATTATATATTGCCTAGAATTTTCTTTAAATGTTGCAGACATCAGATGATATAAAGCACACAGTGGTTCATTTGAAACTTCCTCTATTGAACTTATAAAGAACATATGCAGCTTTGGGGGGAGGGCCAAGGGTCAGATTCCTTCTTTTGAATATTTTAAATATTGCTAAGGAAGACTTACAGTAAGTCAAAGTCATTTTTCTAGACTGGGTGCTGTGCCCTAGGAAATGTAAGTAACATCTTTCTTGGCCATGCAGAAGTTTGAACAGCCAAATAAATTAAGAAACAAACATCTCCACAAATCCACACACTCACTGAGACCAAAGATTAGAAGAACAATCTTTCTCAAACAAAGTGCTTTCCTCCCAGACACATGGACATCCAAAGGCCACTTCCATGGAAATATCAGAACATCTGGCCTTTTCCTCAGTTTCCAAACAATTAAGAAAAAACATTTTGGTATAGTGGTTTAATTGTTGGACTATGACCCAGGAAACCACCCAAGTTCCAACAAATCTACTGTCAAATAGAATCCAGAATCCAGAAATGATACACAGCAGAAAGATGGTACACTCTCAGAACTGCTTACACAGCATTAAAAAGCCACAGTTTGACAGAATTAATGTATCTGTTTTGTATATGTACCAAAAATCCTTTATAAAGCCTGGAAACCATAAAAATAAAACTAATGTACTTTTTGCGGTTTCCTTTACTGGTTTTTATTAAATTATCTTAAACAAAACTGAAATTCTAAAAATAATACCCCATAGTTACTTTTTTATTGCTACATGTTTTAAGAAGAATCTCTAAGGTTGAAACTTTGCTTGAGAAACTAATCCACAGCTTAGGAGGATTCTATGGCAGGAAGTTGTAACCAGAGCTTATCTTCTGGATATTTTACATGATGTTCTCTGCACTTATGCAATTCATGTTAAAAATTAACAGTGTGAGGAGGACGATAAACTTATAATATGAGAAAGGGAAATAACGATTATGAAAAGATTGTTTGAATTTGAATATAGATTATTTTTAGAAGATATTTTGAACAAAGTATTTTAAGATGACATTGATTTATTGATCATAGATCATATATAATTCATTCAGTGGGTAGTGAAAAGAGTACTAGGTAATAATTTCAAAGTATACATTAAAAGCAATGAATTAGAAAACCTATGTAAGCCAATTCATGTTCTTGACCAGTTTCTTCCATCCCACCCCCAAAGGTACATATACAATATACATGCATACCTAACACATTATTCTCTTTCAGGGTAAGGAGCATTAGGCAAAGTGCTGAAAATAAGTAATAAAAAAAAAGAATGGTGGATATAAAATCTAACTAAATCTAGTTTACACCAATACAATTGACTAAACTTTTCCCAGATTGCTCTAGTTTTTCACCATTTATACATAATATTCTCCTTGATTCTGTTTGCAACTTTTAATGATTCATTTGCATAGACCCACTTGTATGGCTATGACAGTTCACATTTATAATCATGAATAGATTCTGTTAAGATAAAAGTAATCTTTTTAATACAAGCATTAAGAAGATATTTAAGATGCTTTCAGTACAGTGACAACTCCTTTAGCCTTAGGCTGTGTTTTACCTGTGACTGAAGTATGAAGGAATAAGTCCCTGAAAAGATATCTGAAATTTGTTCAAATAATAATGGTGAGATAAAATGCCTATATGTACTAAACAAATGGAAAAACTATAGCTTGTTTCATATTGGTGCCAGGGTCTTTCCAGTGTAAGACACATATATGAACAACATATAGTTTCTGAAAATAAGAAATATTGGAATAAATTAAAAATTGAGTCTTCATTTATCCAGAACCTAGGTAGTCTATACAAGGTGAACTGAGTCCTCAGAAGTTTATGCCTTGTTAAATGTTTCAGTCTTTAAAGTATTAAGAAGCTGGAAGCTTTGGTGCAAGCAGCTACCGTAACACACCTATACCTCTGAAGTGCACAATCCTCTGATTCTCCATCTCCCCTCAAATGGAGCTATTATGTAAAGGATCAATGATTCAAAACATGCAAACAGTCAGGGATATCACTAGTTCCTAGAGAAAGAAAGAACAGATTTGTAAATCTGTCTTCTAGACAGGTCATGTTGACATCGTCAACATACGTTAGCAACACCGTGTAATCACTTCCAGAACCTCTGACATACACACAAGGATCAGCAACAGACTTCTTAAACTTTAGCTCTAACAAAGCCTTATCTAAACATTGATGCCAACAACGTCCGGCTTGTTTCAATCCGTACAGCGCCTTGCGCAGTCTGTACACCTTCTGAGAATTGTCACAAGCATAGCCAGGAGCCTGCTTCATGTACACTGTTTCAGGGAGCTCTGAATTCAAATATGCTGTGTCAACATCAAAGTGATGGACAACAAGTCAACCTATCCCAACCAGTAGGGTGCTCAAAATTAGCACTTCTGGAGACTACCACACGACCATAGCCTGCAGAAAAACGGTAACCCTTAGATCTAGATGAATATCCAACAAACCTCAAGCGTTGTGCTTTTGGCTGGTTCTTCCTTCGCTGAGACTTAGGAATATGCACATATGCAAATGTTCCAAAAGCACGCAGATGCTTCAGCGAAGGGCGCTTGCCAAACAAAAGGAAGTAAGGAACTTCATTCACAGCTGAATTCCACACCCTGTTAGTCAGATACACTGCAGTCATGGTAGCCTCACCCCAGAAACGGGCTGGCACCTGGGCATCTAACATCAGGCTATTTTTAATGGTATTAACAACACCAATCTTCCTTTCAGCTATTCCATTCTCAGCAGGAACACCAACATTGGCAAGTCTATGGGAGATTCCTTTCCTACGAAGCCAATTCTGGAACTCATGGCCTAGAAATTCTCCTCCACAATCCGATTGAAACTGACCTACTTGATAGCCATAGTTTCTTTCCACCATTGCAACAAACTCCTTAAAGCGAGCAAAAGCCTCCGCTTTAGATTTGAGCAAATAACAAAACGTATAGCGAGTATGGTCATCCACCAAAAGAAACATGAAACGCGCCCCCCCTTCACTAGGAGCATTGGGGCCGGCTAAGTCTCCATGAACCAACTGAAAAGGCCTAGTTGACACCCGGTCACTTTTCCTAGCAATAGGAGCAGCCTTAATTTTAGATTGTTTGCACACAGTACAATCAAGAAAGTCATCACACTTTTTAGATCCTAACTCAGGATACACCTTGGCCAATTGGGACAAACTTCCCCACCCGGGATGTCCCAGAACTCTGTGATAATAGTGAAGGCATTTGTTATGTGGGGGAACATTGGAAATACAATTCCCTGACACAATCCCCTGCTTAGGAAGCAGTTCATACAACTGATTCACTAACCTCCCCCTAGCACAAGGGTCGGCAAACTTTTTGAGCCGAGAGCCATTTTGGTATGCTCGTGCACATTTTTAAGTGCTCGAGAGCCAGGGGGCGGGGTTTGCGGGCGGGGACCAATCGCGTGGAAGGGGGCGAGGTTTGCGGGCAGGAGCCAATCGCGTGGAAGGGGGCGGGGTTTGGGGGCGGGATCCAATCGCGTGGAAGGGGCGGGGTTTGGGGGCGGGATCCAATCGCGTGGAAGGGCTGCGCTGCGCTTGGCTGGCCACCCCGGTCCTTGCTCACCTTCCATGGCCGGTCCTCGCGGGCTGCCGGCGACGCTCCCGTCCCCCTGCACCCCAGCTCTCCAAGGCCGGGGCCACCCTCTCTGCCGCTCCCTTCGACGGAGGAGGGACCGGCGTGCCTTGGGAGCTGCTGCTGGCGGCATGTCTGGGCGAGGCGCGCGGGCAAAGCTGCCCGTCTGGCACTTGGGCGCTCCCGAGCCTCTTCCCTTCTCCCTCGCCACGTTCGGGCATTGAGGCCAGGCAAAGCCAGGCGGTCGCGCAGGGGCGAGGCGAGGAGTCCCGCTCCTGCGCCTACCGCCACATCCGTCCGTTCCCGGCCTCTCTCCCCATATCCGGCGGGTGCCCATGCCAGAATCCCCGCGACCCGGAGGCAGCGACTGCTCGGAGGGCCCCAGCGAGAAGAGGCGCGTGATCCCCGGTGGATCCCTTCGAGGGGCCGCGGGGCTTCCCCGCTTTCCTCCCAAGGAGGCCTCGACGGCGCACCCTCCCGCCCCATCAATCCCCCCACCCCGCCGTTGGGCGTCAGAGGCTGAAAGGATGTGGCAGGAACGGCCCTGGAAAGCGGGGCCTGCGGAGCGCCACCTTTGGGGAAGAGGGTCCAGCCGGCGAGCAATGGCGGCACCGGAGTTTTCGCCGGAGCGCTGTCTGTCGGGAGAGAAAAGCAGCCACCGCACAGGCCCGCTTAAAAAACCACCACCCCGAAACCGCTTTCGAGCCGCCTCTCCGGAGGGTCCCTGCGGTCCCGCCGGGTGCACCCCCCACCCCGCCGTTTGGCATCCTCTCCCCCCGCTAACCCGAGCCCTGCGGCGGCCGGGGGAAGCCGAGCCAGGCGGGGGTGCAGCGGGCCCAGCAGCGCGCTGAGGGCGAAGAGCTGCCTGCTCTCCCCTTGGCCGCCTCCGGTCGCTACAGTCGCCCCGCCAGAACGGAGCCTGGCCTGGCTCCCCCGGCCACCGCAGGGCTCGGGTTAGCGGGGGGAGAGGACACCGAACGGCGGGGTGGGGGCGTGCACCCGGCGGGACCGCAGGGACCCTCCGGAGAGGCGGCTCGAAAGCGGTTTCGGGGTGGTGGTTTTTTAAGCGGGCCTGTGCGGTGGCTGCTTTTCTCTCCCCACAGACAGCGCGGGCGGGCGGGTCCTCTGGAAGGAGGCCGGCCGGAGTTCTGCTTGCAGCGCACGAGTTGCTGCTGGACCGAGCAGATGCTTTTGAGACCTAACGGCGGGGTTACATCGGGACCGAGTCCGGCCTATCCCCGGTCTGTGTCGCGTTAATGCCGCCCCCTTTCCCACCTGGGAGGCCAGCTTGCAGCGCAAACGGCAGTCGCTTACTGAGCGAGTGCATTTTAAAATCTGTTTAACCCCCCCCCCCGCACTTCTCCCTCTTTGAAAAAGGAAGGCCGGAAAAGCGCAGTTTCAGTCTTAAGCAGATTTTAAAATGCACTCGCTCAGTAAGCGACTGCCGTTTGCGCTGCAAGCTGGCCTCCCAGGTGGGAAAGGGGGCGGCATTAACGCGACACAGACCAGGGATAGGCCGGACTCGGTCCCGATGTAACCCCGCCGTTAGGTCTCAAAAGCATCTGCTCGGCCCAGCAGCAACTCGTCCGCTGCAAGCAGAACTCCGGCCGGCCTCCTTCCAGAGGACCCGCCCGTGCTGTCAGAGGCTGAAAGGATGTGGCAGGAACGGCCCTGGAAAGCGGGGCCTGCGGAGCGCCACCTTTGGGGAGGAGGGTCCAGCCGGCGAGCAATGGCGGCACCGGAGTTTTCGCCGGAGCGCTGTCTGTCGGGAGAGAAAAGCAGCCACCGCACAGGCCCGCTTAAAAAACCACCACCCCGAAACCGCTTTCGAGCCGCCTCTCCGGAGGGTCCCTGCGGTCCCGCCGGGTGCACCCCCCCACCCTGCCGTTCGGCGTCCTCTCCCCCCGCTAACCCGAGCCCTGCGGTGGCCGGGGGAGCCAAGCCAGGCTCCGTTCCGGCGGGGCGATTGTAGCGACTCGGGTTAGCGGGGGGAGAGGACGCCGAAAGCGGTTTCGGGGTGGTTGTTTTTTAAGCGGGCCTGTGCGGTGGCTGCTTTTCTCTCCCGACAGACAGCGTGGGGTTTCCAGCGGAGGAGCACCTGGCAATTAAGCGATAGGGAAGGAGGAACGAAATGGGGCGTGTGGCTTGTGTAGCGATTCCGCCCATCCCGCGAGGTTTCTCCAACTTGAATGGCCTTGTCATTAAGGGCAGCTTCTCCCTTTAACGCAAGACTGAAACTGCGCTTTTCCGGCCTTCCTTTTTCAAAGAGGGAGAAGTGCGGGGGGGGGGTGGTTAAGCAGATTTTAAAATGCACTCGCTCAGTAAGCGACTGCCGTTTGCGCTGCAAGCTGGCCTCCCAGGTGGGAAAGGGGGCGGCATTAACGCGACACAGACCGGGGATAGGCCGGACTCGGTCCCGATGTAACCCCGCCGTTAGGTCTCAAAAGCATCTGCTCGGCCCAGCAGCAACTCGTCCGCTGCAAGCAGAACTCCGGCCAGCCTCCTTCCAGAGGACCCGCCCGCCCGCGCTGTCTGTGGGGAGAGAAAAGCAGCCACCGCACAGGCCCGCTTAAAAAACAACCACCCCGAAACCGCTTTCGAGCTGCCTCTCCGGAGGGTCCCTGCGGTCCCGCCAGGTGCACCCCCCCAACCCGCCGTTCGGTGTCCTCTCCCCCCGCTAACTCGAGCCCTGCGGTGGCCGGGGGAGCCAAGCCAGGCTCCGTTCCGGCGGGGCGACTGTAGCGACCGGAGGCGGCCAAGGGGAGAGCAGGCGGCTCTTCGCCCTCAGCGCGCCGCTGGGCCCGCTGCACCCCCGCCTGGCTCAGCTTCCCCCGGCCGCCGCAGGGCTCGGGTTAGCGGGGGGAGAGGACGCCGAACGGCGGGGTGGGGGGGTGCACCCAGCGGGACCGCAGGGACCCTCCGGAGAGGCGGCTCGAAAGCGGTTTCGGGGTGGTGGTTTTTTAAGCGGGCCTGTGCGGTGGCTGCTTTTCTCTCCCGACAGACAGCGCTCCGGCGAAAACTCCAGTGCCGCCATTGCTCGCCGGCTGGACCCTCCTCCCCAAAGGTGGCGCTCCGCAGGCCCCGCTTTCCAGGGCCGTTCCTGCCACATCCTTTCAGCCTCTGATGCCCAACGGCGGGGTGGGGGGATTGATGGGGCGGGAGGGTGCGCCGTCGAGGCCTCCTTGGGAGGAAAGCGGGGAAGCCCCGCGGCCCCTCGAAGGGATCCACCGGGGATCACGCGCCTCTTCTCGCTGGGGCCCTCCGAGCAGTCGCTGCCTCCGGGTCGCGGGGATTCTGGCATGGGCACCCGCCGGATATGGGGAGAGAGGCCGGGAACGGACAGATGTGGCGGTAGGCGCAGGAGCGGGACTCCTCACCTCACCCCTGCGCGACCACCCGGCTTTGCCTGGCCTCAACGCCCGAACGTGGCGAGGGAGAAGGGAAGAGGCTCGGGAGCGCCCAAGTGCCAGACGGGCAGCTCCGCCCGCGCGCCTCGCCCAGACATGCCGCCAGCAGCAGCTCCCAAGGCACGCCGGTCCCTCCTCCGTTGAAGGGAGCGGCAGAGAGCCCCGCGGGCTGTGCGCGAGGTGTGGGCGGCTGCGGGTGGCCCCGGCCTTGGACAGCGAGAGCGAGCGCGCGTAAGAGCGTAAGAGTTTGGGGGCGGGATCCAATCACGTGGAAGGGGCGGGGTGAGTTCAGCTGCGGAAGAGCCACACTCAAGGGGCCAAAGAGCCGCATGTGGCTCGCGAGCCGCCATTTCCGACCCTTGCCCTAGCACATTCTATCCCATCTTTTTCAATAGAACATCCAGTACCCTTAAACACAACAGTATAACCAGACTTTACCAGGGCTGGAACGCTAAGGAGGGAAAGGTCAAGTGTAGGAGCACACAACACATTTTGCACATTTATCCCCAAACAAGGAATGTATACTTCACCCTGAAAGGACACATCAGCCATAGATCCATCAGCCAGAGCAACCTGTTGGATTTTAGGCTTGCTTTTTGATAACAACAACTGTTCATTGTTGACAATGATTTGGCTACAGGCTGAGTCCAAAAGCCAAGTCTCTGGAGAACGTCTACTCACAGCCGTGAGCAAAGCAGACACCTGAGTACGTTGTCTAGGCGCTTGCTTCCCCTTCTTTCGCACGAACCTCTTTCCACTGGCTCCACCGGCTGGGCGAGGTGGCTGGGGACAGTCTCTCATGAAGTGTTGGGTTGAGTTGCACCGGAAGCATCTCCTCACAGCACACGCAGCCTCTGTTCCAACTGGAAAACGCTGTGCTGAAGCCTCAGGAACAGCAACAGATGGCTTACTCTGCATCTTCTCCAAGTCACGAGCTTGCTGGATTTCTTGCAGGCGATTTGTAAGATAATCCACAGTTAGGTCTTGGGGCCTCAACGTCTGAGTTGCCTCGATGAGCATGTCAAAGCTCTTGTCCAAGCTTGACAGGATGATACAAGCTCTTTGGGTATCAGGGATCACAACATCCCGGTCCTCAAGTTCAAGAAACAAAGTCTTGATTTTATGGAGGTGGGTCATCACGTTTCCACCGGGCTGCAGCTTCAAGTTGTAAAGCTGACGTGATAGACCAACAATGGCAGCAGAGGTTTGCTTGGAATAAAGGGCTTTAAGAGCTTCCCAACAGGCATGTGCAGTTTCCAGATTACTGATATGCAGTAGCTGTGATGATTCCAGTCCCAGAATCAAGTTGCCATACGCACGATCCAAACACAACTGCACTTCATCAGTAATGGGACCAGCTGGAGGTGCGTCTTTCACATACTTCCACAAACCTTCTTTTAGGAAGAAAGACTTGATCTTCACACACCAGGTCCGATAGTTTGTGCCATTCAAACGCTCAAAGGGCAGACTGGTTAGCCCTGCAGCAGCAGCCATGCTGACCACTCAAGGAAAAACACGTTTACTTCAAAATGCAGCCTCAAAAACAAACCCCGTTGGTACAGCCAGATTCAGCGCAGCAAACAGCGATCCATCCAGCCTGGGCCCGTAACCTATTGGGTGATGGTGACCTTTTGGGGTTTTTCAGGCTTGAAGTAATCCAAACAACGTGTTGTAAGGCTAACAATATCTTTATTGATAGCATAAGGCAATAATGGATGTATAGTGCATTATTGCAAAAAGGAAAAATCAAAGCATAAGCAGAGTTCCATCACTAGAAGTGAGGAAAGAAAAACATCATGGTCTGTGCAAAGACCAGGCATAGTTACAGTTCAGATACAAGTACATGTAGATAGCAGTCTACATAAAGAAAAAGGGCATAGGAAGAACATAAGTGAGAACATAAGTATGAATGAATACCCATGGTTCATAGCTCACATCTGATTGGTTAAAAATGGGCCAGGCAACCAGTTTAGCTTCACAGTTGTTGTACTTACTATAAAGCGTCACACGATGGCAGTGTTGTGTATTGGCCTTCCCTCGAGCTACAATTCTCCTGGGAACAATCCTGATAAGGGTTTATTATGGCTAGATAGAGGGACACCTGCTGTTTACGAATTGACTGTTCGTAGAATGTTTTGGGAACCAGACTTTCAATGCAGGGTCACTTGTAATTTTCCACTTTCCGGCCAGATTCAGTGGAGAAAATGCCATGCGTTTAATTCTGCATAGAATACTTTAACCAAATAACTTTAAAAAAACCAATGCAGGATTGTGCCTCAGGATGGTCACTAGAACAGTCTATTACTTACTGATTGCATTCACTGCCTACCAAATTGTTAACAATAAAAGCTAATAAGACAATGACAACTTTCTCTCTCATATAGATTGTCCCCCCCTCTAGTTGCTTATATCGTCTCCCAGATCATACAACCATCCTTGGACCAAACAACAATTATGAGGGCATGTTTTACACTACTTCAATGATAACTTGGTGATGGTATGAAACTGCTGAAAGAGGTAATGCTATGGGAAAGTGACCATCATGTGTGGTACCTGAATGAAACAATTCCTGTTTGGTCCCCAAACAGGCAACTAGTTAATAAAGCTGTGCAGTGATCCAGATTTAAAGGTGAAAATATTATTTAGAGTACATTGGGGCACTGATATTTCATCTCTCATCACCTCCTAAAATCTAAAATGCATGATGGCATCCATGTGAGCCAGGAAAAGACATAACTTCATCAAGGAGTTGCTGACAGGTATGATGTGTTTCCCCATATGCTCCAAATCACCTTTTCCCCTCAAATCCAAATAACTACACAGTCCTATTAGCTAATCCTACCTTGCTAAGAAAGTTGACATTAGCACAGCAAAGGTCCAAGAAAATGCTTGTTAAGTTCTCCTTGAGGAAGAAAGAAGACAGCTTCACCCTGGCTTTCCATGTACAAAAAACAGAGTAGGTATGCTAAATAAACATTACTTAGCATTGAACAAAGGATTTTAAAGTTTTGAAACAAGGGTCATTATTTTGGTTGAATTACCTTGGAGCTGAAGTATCTCCTACTCAGCCAACTTCTTTATGTAGGACATAGTGCAGACTTCCCCAGCTTCTAGATGGGTTGGACTACGGGGTAACTATTCCTTGCCAGGCAGATCAGATTGCAGGAAGAGTGACACATTTGGATAAGGCAGCTGTGACTACATAGAAGCTGGACACTTATAAAGTGGTATTCTGATTAATTACTGTATATTTGTTGTTTATTCGTTCAGTCGCTTCCGACTCTTCGTGACTTCATGGACCAGCCCACGCCAGAGCGTCCTGTCGGCCGTCACCATCCTCAGCTCCCCCACGGTTGAGTCCGTCACCTCCAGAATATCATCCATCCATCCATCTTATTTTATTTATTTATTTATTTATTTATTACATTTATATCCCGCCCATCTCCCCCACAAGGAGGGACCCTGGGCAGTTCACAGCAAGGTTTAAAATCAATTAAAACTATAAATATCAATAATAAACAATATCAATCAATCAATCAATCAATCAATCATACAGTTTGATCCAGGAATGGTAGATCTCATCCCATCGGTCGATAAGGCTGGTCAGGGCAGATCTAAGGGACCAGCCAACCCCAAGACTGGCTATTCCCCTCCCCTCCCCAAGCATGGTGACATAACCAGGTCTTTAGGTTTTTTCTAAAGTCCAGGAGAGAGGGGGCCGATCTTATTTCAGGAGGAAGAATATTCCAAAGGGCAGGGGCTACTGCAGAGAAGGCTCGCCTTCTAGACCCCGTGAGATGGAACTCTCTTGCAGACGGGGTTCATAGCGTGCCCTCTCTGCAGGACCGGGTGGGACAGGTTGATTGAACGGGGATGAGACGGTCCTTCAGGTAACCTGGTCCCATGCCATGTAGGGCTTTAAAGGTGATAACCAACACCTTGAATTGAATCCAGAAGCAAACTGGGACCCAATGCAGCTCACGGAGCAAAGGTGTTATATGTGCCGATCTTGAGGCACCTAAAATTGCCCGCGCGGCTGCATTCTGAACCAGCTGAAACTTCCGGACACTCTTCAAGGGTAGCCCCATGTACAGTGCATTAAAACAGTCTATCTGGGAGATGACCAGGGCATGGGTGACTGTTCGAAGGGCCTCTCGCTCCAGGAAAGGACATAATTGGTGCACAACATGAAGTTGTGCAAAGGCCCTTCTGGCCACGACTGCCACCTGCTCTTCGAGCAGGAGTTGTGAGTCCATGAGGACCCCCAAGTTACGCACCAGGTCTGTCTGGGGTAGTGCAACCCCATCCAGAACTAAAGATGATAAATTCCTAGACACTGAGGGGCCATTAATACACAGCCACTCTGTCTTACCAGGGTTCAGCTGAAGCCTGTTGTTCCCCATCCAGACCCCCACAGCCCCCAGGCACTTGGACAGGGTAGTCACAGCATCACTTGCCCTTGGTCGGCCCCTCTTCCTTTTGCCTTCCACTTTCCCTAGCATCAGTTTCTTCTCCAGGGTATCCTGTCTTCTCATTATGTGGCCAAAGTACTTCAGTTTTGCCTTTAATATCATTCCCTCAAGTGAGCAGTCTGACTTTATTTCCTGGAGTATGGACTGGTTTGATCTTCTTGCAGTCCAAGGCACTCTCAGAACTTTCCTCCAACACCACAGTTCAAAAGCATCTATCCTCCTTCGCTCAGCCTTCCTTATGGTCCAGCTCTGGCAGCCATAGGTTACTACAGGGAATACCATTGCTTTAACTATGCGGACCTTTATTGTCAGTGTGATGTCTCTGCCCTTAACTATTTTATCGAGATTTGCCATTGCTCTCCTCCCAAGAAGTAGATGTCTTCTGATTTCCTGGCTGCAGTCAGCATCTGCAGTAATCTTTCCACCTAGAAATACAAAGTCTGTCACTGCCTCCACTTTTTCTCCATCTATTTGCCAGTGATCAATCAACCTGGTTGCCATAATCTTGGTTTTTTTGAGGTTTAACTGCAACCCAGATTTTGCACTTTCTTCGTTCACCTTCGTCATAAGGCTCTTCAGCTGCTCCTCGCTTTCAGCCATCAAAGTGGTATCATCTGCATATCTGAGATTGTTAATGTTTCTTCCTGCAATTTTAACTCCAGCCTTGGATTCATCAAGCCCAGCACGTCGCATGATGTGTTCTGCGTACAAGTTGAATAGGTAGGGTGAGAGTATACAACCCTGCCATACTCCTTTCCCAATCTTAAACCAGTCCATTGTTCCGTGGTCTGTTCTTACCGTTGCTACTTGGTCGTTCTCACTCGCTGGATCGTCACCTTGTTGTGGTGAGTGGGCTTGTGTGTTCCCAATGAACCCTGTGAGTGAATCCGTCGGGAGTCATGTACTCTTGGTAGGGTCACCCATGGCGGTAAGGTCCAGGGGGAGGATCCAGACAAAGAATGATCCAAGAAAGTCCTCAACGGCAGAACAGGCGGAAGATAACAAGGTGTATTGTTACAACGGCTGCGAAGGCGGATGAAGGCTGCAGCAGACAAAAGGTCACCAATCGTCATGGTATCCATGCCATTGGATTAGAGCCTTTTTCTGTGAAGGTTGTGTGCTGATCGTTGTGCACCGATCTCCACACATAAAACAAATTCACGCACAGGCGTCTTCCAACCACACCA
This sequence comes from Charina bottae, assembly GCA_023362775.1. NCBI lineage: Eukaryota > Metazoa > Chordata > Lepidosauria > Squamata > Charinaidae > Charina > Charina bottae. Next base: position 90,899,538 of record JALMGJ010000004.1, on the reverse strand, counting down.
AACCCAAAACAACCAAAAGTCCCATGGCGATTGACGAATGGCAACGGGGGAAGGACTGTGAAATCCGGAAGCTCCTAGTCATGGACCAGCACATGAGCGGTGGATACAGATTCAGTCGCCCTGACTCAAGGATCGAGGCAGTTGAGTAGTTCGGCAGCTGTATCCACGACTGAGCAGCCCTATTTAGGATCCACTCTGCTCACCCCATATGGGGAGGGGGCTAGAAAAGGTGCCCTAAACATAGTCTGCCTCATTTTCTCCCTGACTGGATTACCGCGACCAGTGGGGTCACCATCTAGCGGTCATAAAAAACACATGAATTTTGGAACATGGAATATACGGACACTGCAAGACAATATGGATAGTGAACGCCCTGAACGTAGGACTGCCATCATTGCAAGGGAGCTGAGACATTTTAATATTGATATAGCAGCACTCCAAGAAACTCGAAGAGCAGGAGAAGGACAGTTGAAGGAAGAAAAAGGAGGTTATACCATCTTTTGGAAAGGACTGCCTGAACAAGAACGACAAATACATGGGGTAGGCTTTGCTATCAAAAACGACCTTGTGAAGCTCTTGTCAGAAGTTCCCACTGGGATTAACAAACGACTCTCAACTCTGTGAATAAAACTCGCCAAAAACCAACAGGCAACTATCCTAAGTGCTTACGCACTAAAGACTAGATGCAGATGAGGATATCAAGGAAAATTTTTATACCCAGCTGGACACCATCTTATCAGAGATACGAAAGGAGGATAAAATTATCCTCCTGGGCGATTTCAATGCAAGAGTTGGGCGTGACTTTGATTTGTGGCCAGGGATCATTGGGAAAGAAGGAGTTGACAACAGCAACACGAATGGAATCTTACTTCTGACTAAATGTTCAGAGCATAACCTTGTCATTACTAACACACTCTTTCACCAGAAAAATAAATTTAAAACATCATGGAAGCACCCACGGTCGAAGCACTGGCATCTTTTAGATTATGTAATTGTCCGTGCTAGAGATCGCCATGATGTACTTCTCCCCAGAGCCATGACGAGCACCGATGACTGCTGGACAGACCATCGATTAATTCGATCCACAATGGCCATAAAGATTGTCCCTCATCGTAGGCTCCAAGGAAGAAAACCAAGGCATAAAATGAATACACTGGCCCTTCAAGATTCTATTAAACGAGCTTGCTTTCAATCAACTCTCAAGGAACATCTGCCTATGGAACTTCCTGAAAATGTTGAGGAACACTGGATTAAATTGAAGACTTCTATTATTTCAGCCTGTGAACAAACTATCGGATACCAAACTAAGAGACATCAGGACTGGTTTGATGAGAACGATAGTGAGATTGAACATATTATTGACAAGAAAAGGAAAGCCTTCCAGATATGGCAAAAAGATATTAACTGTGCCGTTAAGAAAAAAAACTACGCCAGTGCAAAGGCAGAAGTCCAAAGAAGAACTAGAGAACTTTTTTTTTTTTATATTTTTTATTTTATGTTATTTTTTATATTATTATTATTATTATTATTATTTTTATATATATATTTTTTTCCCATAAGTTTTATTAATTTTAAAATACACATTAAAATCTAATACAAAAGAAAAGAAATAGAAATACAAAGTAAGAAAAGAGAAAAGAAAAAGTGAAGTCAAAAAATAACAAACAAGAAAAAATATAGAAAATAGATGTCCTCCAATTTATCCTTGAACTTTAAGTACAACAATTAACTTTAAATGTTAGTCCTTAATACAATACACAGAAACTTTTCTTTGTCATATACCCTTTGATTTCTATAATCCAATCTTCTGTTCTTCATATAGGTTTCGCCTTTCTTGATATCTTCCAACAATCCATCTCTGGTTTCTACTCCTTAGAATAGTAATCAAATGTTCGTTGTTGCATCAATTAAATGTTTTCCATTTGCTCTTTCCATTTTTACATCTATATTTACATCTTCAATAAAGTCCAATTAGTATGACAAATAAAGGCCTTATCTACGTCTAATAAAATACAGTATATTCTGTTCATGTTATGACTATATATTCCATTAATACATAATCTAACATATTACATAACATAATACATAATATAGCAAAAATACAAAACCTAACATAACATATAACCTAATACATACAACATATTCTTGTAATAACCTACATTCTAATTCCATCTCATCATCTCATTGTCTTCTCATAAATGTGTCTCCAGAAAGAGTAATATATAATATCAACATATTTATTTATAATCTTGTATCTTACACTTAAAATATCATGTTTTTATGCATCTGTAAATTTCTCATATCTGTGCTTACTCTGTGTACAATACCAAATCCACATTTTCATTCACCTTGCATTCCAAATCAATATCAATAAATCTCCTGTTTAGGTTATGCCAATATCACAATATGCAACTTGTTTATTTCTGTAACTCATGTGGGATATCAAAATGTTTATTTTGCCATATCTATCAATTTGCATATTAAAATCTTCCTGTCTCAGCTGCCACAATGTATTTATGCCCAAACATTTAATAGACCACTTCCTGTAAGATATCATAATCTTCTTCTGTACCAATACATTCAAAGTCCTCTTTCCCTGTTTCTCTACTGGTTCGAAAGATCTTTCCTCTGTTTCTAAATCTGTCCCTTGTACCTTCTGTTCCTGAGCCACCAAAACTATTAATATACGTTCTATGGATTTCTTAATTTGCAAAAATTTTTTGCTGGTTTCTTCCTTAAAATCCTGAAGTACTGTGAGAAAGGCCATTATTTATTGTTCAAAGCGTAATCAACTGCCGTAGACAAAACAAAAAAATTTCTCAGGGAGCAAGGAACAGCTGTTCTATTATTTATCAATAATGTCTATTTCTTTAAGTGAGAAAAGCTTTTAAAGTAAGAGATGAAAAAATTCCACAGAGCAGTATTTCAAACAGTTTGTAAAGGGAAAGATGAAAATATATTCCAAATGAAAAATAGTCCTTTCTAAAAAAAAATAGAAAAGGAGAAAAAAAAAGGTAGAGAGGCACACATTCTCTATACTTTATTCTTTATTCTTCAGGCTGCAAGCTGCTTAACCCAAACAAACAATTTCTCAAAAGTCAGTAAGTTTATCGAGTGAGAAATACCAACAAAGTCTCTTAAGTCCCAATTTCTCTGATACAAAAGAAAGGCAGAAAAATACAAAACTTGTTCACTATGTTGCCAAAATAAAATCTATCAAACTTCCACCAAAATTAATTATAGCAAAGAAAACACAAAATTAGCCAACATTTTGAACGAAGTCCAAAGATAAATTTTAGAATAATAAAAATGTACTAATCTAAAAAGAAAACTAATATAAGGTGATCTAAAAGCTGGCTGTCACTCTTGTGTCTCCCAAGAGACTTACTGTTCTCTGCAGAGCTAGAATCCTCTTTCGGCCATTTCATTGCATCCACCCCCCGTTCTTCTCCGCGGTGGAAACAACAAAGAAAAACAGGAGTGGGCAATTCCAATGGCTCTGTGAGCAATCTTCTGGTTCCCCCTTCTCCAGGGGGAAACTTCAGTGGTCCGTAGACCCCTGCAAACAAGATAGAAAGTTAGCCAGGTCTCAGAGCTCAGAGCTCTGAGAAACTCTGACTTGTCGAGCTGCCAGCCAGGCTTGGAGTGAAGAACTAGAGAACTTAAGAACATATGGTGGATAAAAAAAGCCCAAGAAACCCAACATTTTGCAGATGCTCATGATGCAGGGGGCTTTTTTAATGCCATAAAGGCCATCTATGGACCAACAAACCATGGTACAAATCCGCTCAGTAGATGGTACTAAACTTCTAAAGGACAAAGAGTCTATTGCACTGCGCTGGAAAGAGCATTACTACAATCTCCTTAATCATCACTCTACTGTGGCTGATGAAGTCTTCTTGCAAATCCCGCAAAAACAAATAAGAGATGAGCTTGCAGTACCCCCTAGTTTGGAGGAAGTCAGTAAAGCCACTAAACAAATGAAAAATAACAAAGCTAGTGGACCTGATGGGATTCCTGCTGAAGTCTTTAAAGAAGGCGGGCCTGAACTTACACAACAACTTCATAAGCTCATCGAAAAAATCTGGATGAGGGAGGAGATTCCAGCAGACTTTAGGGATGCCATAATTATCAGTCTCTTTAAAAAGGGTGATAGAACAGACGGTGGAAACTATCGAGGCATCTCCCTTCTAGCCACAGCAGGCAAAATCCTGGCAAAGATAATCGTAATCCGTCTCCTCTCTGTATCAGAAGACATCCTCCCTGAAACGCAAAATGGCTTCCGCCCTTCCAGGGGAACAGTGGATATGATCTTCACTGCACAACAGCTTCAAGAAAAATGCAAGGAGCAAAACCACCCTCTGTACATGGCGTTTATTGATCTGACTAAAGCTTTTGATACTGTAAATCGTACTGCTCTCTGGACCATCCTTCTGAAAATCGGATGCCCTGATAAATTTGTGAACATCTTGCGGCTACTCCATGACGACATGATGGCAACAATCCTCTCAAAGCGATCCATTTAAAGTGGAATCTGGCGTTAAACAAGGATGTGTTATTGCTCCAACCTTATTCGCTATCTTCATCGCTATGATTCTATACCTTGTTGAAGAGAAACTTCCTACTGGTGTAGAAATTATATATCGAACAGATGGAAAGCTTTTTAATCTTAGTAGGCTGAAAGCAAAAAATAAGGTAATTACAACTTCTGTTATAGAACTTCAATATGCTGATGATAACGTAGCCTGTGCACACTCCGAGGAAGATCTTCAAACTATCCTAAACATCTTTTCAGAAGCATATGAAAAGCTCGGCCTCTTGATTAACATTAAAAAAACCAAAGTGCTTTACCAGCAAGTTTGAACCAATCCCTCTGCAGCGCCATCAATCCAGCTTAAAGGTGTGTCACTAGAAAATGTCGACCACTTTTCTTATCTCGGCAGCCATCTATCTACAAAAGCCGACATCAATGCTGAAATTCAGCATCGCCTGAGCTCTGCGAGTGTAGCTTTCTCCCGAATGAAGCGTAGAGTGTTTGAGGATTGGGACATTCGCAGGGAGACCAAAATGCTTGTTTACAAAGCCATTGTACTACCAACCCTTCTGTACGCCTGTGAAACATGGACCCTCTACAAACGCCACCTCCAACTTCTTGAAAGATTCCATCAACGCTGCCTCTGAAAAATTCTGCAAATTACTTGGGAAGATAGGCGGACTAATGTTAGCGTATTAGAAGAAGCGAAAACCACCAGCATTGAAACAATGATCATCCAACATCAACTTCGCTGGACCGGCCATGTTGTTCGAATGCCTGACCATCGTCTTCCAAAGCAGCTACTTTACTCCCAACTTAAGAATGGAAAACGGAATATTGGTGGACAGCAATAGAGATTCAAAGACACTCTCAAAACTAATTTAAAAAAATGTAATATCAGCATTGAGAACTGGGAAGCCCTAACTCATGAGCGTTTCAATTGGAGACCAGCCTTTATTAAAGGCGCTATAGACTTTGAAGAAGCATGAGTACAGGGTGAAAGGGAGAAAAGAGCTAAAAGGAAGGCACATCAGGCAAACCCTCATCATGACCGTCTCCCACCCGGAAACCTATGCCCTCATTGTGGGAGGTTGTGCGGATCCAGAATTGGCCTTTATAGCCACTTACGGATCCACTGTTAAAATTTTACCTTTGGAAGACAATCTTACTCGGCTACGAGTGATCGCCAATGATATATGATGAGCTCCCACCCTTTGGAACATTCTTCCTCCGGAGGTGAGACAGGCCCCCTCGCTCCTGAACTTCTGAAAAAAGCTGAAAACCTGGTTCTGCCATGATGCCTGGAATGGGAGGAGGAATAGATGACTATTCCTGGGGATGGTTAGTGCCCTAGAATATACCAAGAATGGCCCTTACGCTTGAGGACTGACAGAGAACTTTTGCCATATAGAGTTTATCCCATTTATATTTTATTGTTGTCTGTATTTATATTTTTATATCTTTGTACTTGTGGTCTGCTTGAATTTTAATTGTGTTTTTAATGTAAACTGCCTAGAGTTCCCCTTTGGGGGGAGATGGGTGGTAATAGAAATTTAATAAATAAATAAAATAAATAAATAAATATTTTTAATAATGTCTGGGTAAAACAGTGTTTCCTATCTCACTATTTCTGGAGGTGGCTATGAGTGGCTATTTACAGAATGCCCATTTGAATGCAACATGTGAAGAGACCAGAACATGAAAGACAACCTAAATTCCAGGATGGCAGTTCCTTGGGTTTTAACACAGAGTAGCCTCAATATTGTAGCAAGAAAATATGTGACAGCAGGCCCAGCTTCAACAGTAAAAGCAGCACTGGATGAGGTGTGCCCATGGGATTATAAGTGTTCAAATTCAGTACTAATGTAAGGTACCAAGCTGAATGAAACTGCCTTTACTATTCTATCTATCTATCTATCTATCTATCTATCTATCTATCTATCTATCTATCTATTAATATATCACATTTATATCACCGCCCATCTCCCCCACAAGGAGGAACCCTGGGCGGTTCACAATAAAACAATTTAAAATTCAATAAAAAACATAAATAATACCAATAATCAATAAAAATATAAATACAGTGAAATCCAAGTAATGGCAGTTGTACTTCATCCCATGACCAGGTAAGGCCGGTCCAGGGCAGGTCCAAGGAACCAGCCAACCCCAAGAATTGCTATTCCCCTCCCCACTCCAAGCATGGTGGCAAAACCAGGTCTTCAGTTTTTTTCTGAAGTCCAGGAGAGAGGGGGCTAACCTCACTTCTGGGGGAAGAATGTTCCAAAGGGTGGGAGCTACTGCAGAGAAGGCCCGCCTCCTGGACCCCGTCAGATGGAATTCTCTTACAGACAGGGTCCGTAGCATGCCCTCTCTGCATGACCGGGTAGGACAGGTTGATGTAACGGGGATGAGACAGTCCCTCAGGTATTCAAACCATTTTGCTGCCATAAAAAGAGACATGTTAAAAAAAAATATGAAGGAGTATACAAATAAGATGAATGGGCAAAAAATGGCAAATGCTGTTCAGCATAAGCAAATGTGAAATGGTGTACTTTGGGAAAAAGCCTAACTTCACATCAATGCTGACAGACACCCAGCTGACAGTGGCCAAATAGAAAAGCAATGTGGAGGCATGATGAATCTTTCAATAAAAATGTTGACCTAAACTACAGTGGCTGTGACAAAGGCAAATTTCATGTTAGAGGTCATTAGGAGTGGTGGGGGGAGGACTGTCAGTATTATGATACCTTCATAAAAAATTACCTTGTAACCTCACTTGGAGTAATGTGTATAATTCTTGACATCCCATTTTTTTTAATTTCTAGATCGGATTTCTCTGGCCCATCTAGTCCAGCAGTCTGCTCTCATAGTGGCCAACCAACTGTACATGGAAGCCCACTACTCTCCCAGCAGATGGCCTTCAGAAGTAATCACACTGCCATCAAGGCCAATAGCCATTGATCCCCATGACTTCCATGAATTGGTCCAACCCTCTTTTGAAGCCAGCCAAGCTGGTAGTCAGCACATCTCAGAGGGAAAAGTACTTTACTTTGTTTAACAATAATAAATGAAACCTGACATTCACTGAACCCAGTGCTGAGATATTCATTTAGTATGTCAACACCTTCCTGGGACTGAATTGAAGCAACAGATCACATGGCTGTAATATATATTCTAATCTGGGGTTGTTTTTTGCTTTTTTCCCATAGATTGTTGTAGCATTTTAAGTGATGAAGAATTGTGAAGATCTCAACATCCTTTTCCATTTTAGTTGATTCTAATAAGGATACTATCCATAATGATTTTTTTTCCATAATAGATCAACATGGCTACTCCTTTTCCTCCCTCATTTATCATAATGCTAGAACTCAGAATTATCCACTAAAGATGAATGGTGAGAGATCTAGGACAAATAAGAGGATGTTCATAAGGAATTTGCTATCAGAAGGTATGGTAGTAGCTTTCAATTTATATGGCTTTAAAATAGGATTCAACAAATGCCTATATAATAAAGCTAGCAAGCTACATCCTGCATCTCTAGTTCTTATTCAATGTGATGAAACAATATGTACAGTATATATAAATGCATGCATGCATTGAACTGAATTGATTTACATTCTGCTTTTCTTCTAAAAGCTCAAGTCAGTGTACATAGCATTCCTTGTTCTGATTTTCTCATTGCAGTAGTTGTCCTGTGAGGCAGACTGAGCTGAGATATACTGCCTGGCCCAAAGTTACCTAGTGGGTTCCAAAGCTGAGGGTGGATGTGAACCTGGGCTCCCCAGTCATATTTAAGCACTTGAATCACTACACCACAATCCTTTGACACTCTTTCAAAGGAAAAGAGATTTTTGGGGAAATTCTTATGGGTAGAATGGTGTTTTTGCAAGACGTAGGAGTGAATGTTCTTTTTTCCATTGTACAATCATCTCTCGTTAGTACATTAGTGGGCCTGCATCTGCTCTGGCTTTCTAAAGTTCAATTAAATTCCAAGGGAAGTTCTATTGAGGGAACTCATCCCATTGGGTATTGTCATTAGTGGTACAACTACAGCGAAGTCCTGCCCTTGAGAAGTTATTGGGAAATATTTCCTTTCTCTGGAGAAATTTGGATAACTCATCCACTCAATTTATCTAGCCATTAATTCAATGAATAACTTCAAAATAGCATTTGTACCTATTAATACTGTGTCCTGTTGAAAAACTTCCATGGGCATTTGAGAAAATATAATGCTGAACTAATCAGCATTGGTTGTATCAAGGTTCTTACACAAGGTTCTTCATATGTTCCTAAATAGATTAAATAGCTGCAGCAAAACTCAGGAAAATACAAACTCTGCTATAATTACTTCTTGGTGACCGTTAATATTATTTCTGGTTCTGCTTCTTTGTAAATTGAAAGAAGGAACTAATCTGAAACTGGGACAAATGAAGGAATGTTATGTCACAGGCACAATCCCTAAATGTTGGGGAAGAAACCCAATCCCTAAAGAGAGCTAAACAGATAGTCTGATAAGCCATGCTCTCTTAAACCTACTCACAATTTATGTCTTTTTTTCTAGGACTGTGAGTCCCATAAATGGGTTTCAGCTTTCATTAATTGCACAATAAATTAGGATGAATAAATGGTTAGTTAAATAACTTGCTAGAAGCTATTGAGGTCATTAACCAGATGACAGGGTTCATAACCTTTTCCCACTGCCACTAAGAGTACATTAATAAAATATTTTTATTATCTCACACTAAGGAGATATTTAAAAACCCAAAGATTCTGACAAGTAAGCCAAAGGTGAGCATTTTGTACATGTGCATGCAAGTATATTATTGCATCAAGTCCTGATTTAAATATATCAAAAATTCAACTGACTTTTAAATTTCTAAGGACTACTTTTTAATTAGCTATTTAATGCTTATTTATTAACAGAAAATATGGTACAAATGAACCCACTAAAAAGGAACAATGTTGTCCATTTAGTTCTTATGCTATAAACAAACCAGGGAAGAAAGACAATATATATGTGTGTATGTATATATACACACACTCTTCGTAGTCACTTCGGAAGCGACTGAACGAATAAACATATATATATATATATATATATATATATATATATATATATATATACACACACACACACACACACACACACACACACACACAAACACACACACACACCACACATCCCTGCGAATGTCCCAATCCTCAAACACTCTACGCTTCATTCGGGAGAAAGCTACACTCGCAGAGCTCAGGCGATGCTGAATTTCAGCATCGATGTCGGCTTTGTAGATAGATGGCTGCCGAGATAAGAAAAGTGGTCGACATTTTCTAGTGACACATCTTTAAGCTGGATTGATGGTGCTGCAGAGGGATTGGTTCGAACTTGCTGGTAAAGCACTTTGGTTTTTTTAATGTTAATCGAGAGGCCGAGCTTTTCATATGCTTCTGAAAAGATGTTTAGGATAGTTTGAAGATCTTCCTCGGAGTGTGCACAGGCTACGTTATCATCAAGCTTTCCATCTGTTCGATATATAATTTCTACACCAGTAGGAAGTTTCTCTTCAAGAAGGTGTAGAATCATAGCGATGAAGATAGCGAATAAGGTTGGAGCAATAACACATCCCTGTTTAACACCGGATTCCACTTTAAATGGATCGCTTTGAGAGCCATTGTTATTCAGGATTGTTGCCATCATGTCGTCATGGAGTAGCCACGAGATGTTCACAAATTTATCAGGGCATCCGATTTTCAGAAGGATGGTCCAGAGAGCAGTACGATTTACAGTATCAAAAGCTTTAGTCAGATCAATAAACGCCATGTACAGAGGGTGGTTTTGCTCCTTGCATTTTTCTTGAAGCTGTCGTGCAGTGAAGATCATATCCACTGTTCCCCTGGAAGGGCGGAAGCCATTTTGCGTTTCAGGGAGGATGTCTTCTGATACAGAGAGGAGACGGATTACGATTATCTTTGCCAGGATTTTGCCTGCTGTGGCTAGAAGGGAGATGCCTCGATAGTTTCCACAGTCTGTTCTATCACCCTTTTTAAAGAGACTGATAATTATGGCATCCCTAAAGTCTGCTGGAATCTCCTCCCTCATCCAGATTTTTTCGATGAGCTTATGAAGTTGTTGTGTAAGTTCAGGCCCGCCTTCTTTAAAGACTTCAGCAGGAATCCCATCAGGTCCACTAGCTTTGTTATTTTTCATTTGTTTAGTGGCTTTACTGACTTCCTCCAAACTAGGGGGTACTGCAAGCTCATCTCTTATTTGTTTTTGCGGGATTTGCAAGAAGACTTCATCAGCCACAGTAGAGTGATGATTAAGGAGATTGTAGTAATGCTCTTTCCAGCGCAGTGCAATAGACTCTTTGTCCTTTAGAAGTTTAGTACCATCTACTGAGCGGATTTGTACCATGGTTTGTTGGTCCATAGATGGCCTTTATGGCATTAAAAAAGCCCCCTGCATCATGAGCATCTGCAAAATGTTGGGTTTCTTGGGCTTTTTTTATCCACCATATGTTCTTAAGTTCTCTAGTTCTTCTTTGGACTTCTGCCTTTGCACTGGCGTAGATTTTTTTCTTAACGGCACAGTTAATATCTTTTTGCCATATCTGGAAGGCTTTCCTTTTCTTGTCAATAATATGTTCAATCTCACTATCGTTCTCATCAAACCAGTCCTGATGTCTCTTAGTCTGGTATCCGATAGTTTGTTCACAGGCTGAAATAATAGAAGTCTTCAATTTAATCCCGTGTTCCTCAACATTTTCAGGAAGTTCCATAGGCAGATGTTCCTTGAGAGTTGATTGAAAGCAAGCTCGTTTAATAGGATCTTGAAGGGCCAGTGTATTCATTTTACGCCTTGGTTTTCTTCCTTGGAGCCTACGATGAGGGACAATCTTTATGGCCATCGTGGATCGAATTAATCGATGGTCTGTCCAGCAGTCATCGGTGCTCGTCATGGCTCTGGGGAGAAGTACATCACGGCGATCTCTAGCATGGACAATCACATAATCTAAAAGATGCCAGTGCTTCGACCGTGGGTGCTTCCATGATGTTTTAAATTTATTTTTCTGGCGAAAGAGTGTGTTAGTAATGACAAGGTTATGCTCTGCACATTTAGTCAGAAGTAAGATTCCATTCATGTTGCTGTTGTCAACTCCTTCTTTCCCAATGATCCCTGGCCACAAATCAAAATCACGCCCAACTCTTGCATTGAAATCGCCCAGGAGGATAATTTTATCCTCCTTTCGTATCTCTGATAAGATGGTGTCCAGCTGGGTATAAAATTTTTCCTTGATATCCTCATCTGCATCTAGTTTTGGTGCGTAAGCACTTAGGATAGTTGCCTGTTGGTTTTTGGCGAGTTTTATTCACAGAGTTGAGAGTCGTTTGTTAATCCCAGTGGGAACTTCTGACAAGAGCTTCACAAGGTCGTTTTTGATAGCAAAGCCTACCCCATGTATTCGTCATTCTTGTTCAGGCAGTCCTTTCCAAAAGATGGTATAACCTCCTTTTTCTTCCTTCAACTGTCCTTCTCCTGCTCTTCAAGTTTCTTGGAGTGCTGCTATATCAATATTAAAACGTCTCAGCTTCCTTGCAATAATTGCAGTCCTACGTTCAGGGCGTTCACTATCCATATTGTCTTGCAGTGTCCGTATATTCCATGTTCCAAAATTCATGTGTTTTTTACGACCGCTAGATGGTGACCCTACTGGTTGCGGTAATCCAGTCAGGGAGAAAATGAGGCAGACTATGTTTAGGGCACCTTTTCTAGCCCCCTCCCCATATGGGGTGAGCAGAGTGGATCCTAAATAGGGCTGCTCAGTCGTGGATACAGCTGCCGAACTACTCAACTGCCTCGATCCTTGAGTCAGGGCGACTGAATCTGTATCCACCGCTCATGTGCTGGTCCATGACTAGGAGCTTCCGGATTTCACAGTCCTTCCCCCGTTGCCATTCGTCAATCGCCATGGGACTTTTGGTTGTTTTGGGTTTGGTGTGGTTGGAAGACGCCTGTGCGTGAATTTGTTTTATGTGTGGAGATCGGTGCACAACGATCAGCACACAACCTTCACAGAAAAAGGCTCTAATCCAATGGCATGGATACCATGACGATTGGTGACCTTTTGTCTGCTGCAGCCTTCATCCGCCTTCGCAGCCGTTGTAACAATACACCTTGTTATCTTCCACCTGTTCTGCCGTTGAGGACTTTCTTGGATCATTCTTTGTCTGGTTCCTCCCCCTGGACCTTACCGCCATGGGTGACCCTACCAGGAGTACATGACTCCCAATGGCTTCGCTCACAGGGTTCATTGGGAACACACAAGCCCACTCACCACAACAAGGTGACGATCCAGCGAGTGAGAAAGGGTGGGAGCTACTGCAGAGAAGGCCCACTTCCTGGACCCTGCCAGATGGAATTCTCTTACAGACGGGGTCTGTAACATGCCCTCTCTGCATGACTGGGTGGGACAGGTTGATGTAATAGGGATGAGATGGTCCCTCAGATAGCCTGGCCCCATGCCATATAGTGCTTTAAAGGTAATAGCCAATACCTTGAATTGGACCTGGAAGCAAACTGGAACCCAGTCCAGCTCGTGTAGCAGAGGTGTTATATGTGCTGATCTTGATGCACCTAAAATTGCCTGCGCAGCTGCATTTTGGACCAGTTGTAGCTTCTGGATATTTTTCAAGGGTAGCTCCATGTAGAGCACTTTACAGTAGTCTATATGGGAGATGACCAGGGCATGAGTGACCATTTGGAGGGCCTCTCAGTGTAGGAAAGGGTGTAACTGGTGCACAACACAAAGTTGAGTAAAGGCCCTCCTGGCCACGACTGCCACCTGCTCCTCGAGCAGGAGTTGTGAGTCCAAGAGGACCCCCAAGTTACGCACCGGGTCTGTCTGGGGTAGTGCGACCCCATCCAGAACTAAAGATGACAAATTCCTAGATACTGAAGGGCCATTAATCAACAGCCACTCCATCTTACTAGGGTTCAGTTGAAGCCTGTTGTTCCCCATCCAGGCCCCCACAGCCCCCAGGCACCTAGAAAGGGTGGTCACGGCATCACTTACTTCACCTGGGATGGAGATGTATAATTGAGTATCATCAGCATATTGATGATACCTCACCCCATCATGATGGATGATTTTGCCCAGTGGTTTCATGTAGATGTTAAAAAGGAGCGGAGAGAGAACCGAGTCCTGCAGCACCCCACAAAGAAGGGGCCACATCCTCGATCTCTTGCTCCCTATCAACACCGATTGGGACCAGCCCTGAAGGAAGGAGTTCAACCAGCGTAAGACCACACCACCCACACCCAACCCCCTGAGTTGACCCAAAAGGATACTATGGTTGATGGTATCAAAAGCTGCTGAGAGGTCAAGAAGGGCCAGGATGGATGCACTGCCCCATCCCACCCCCGCCAAAGATCATCCATAAGTGCGACCAATGCCATTTCCATCCCATAAACGGGCCTGAAACCTGACTGGAAAGGTTATTATTAAAATTATTACATTATTCATATACCTTCTTAACTGTATTTGGCCCCATTGTACTCTCAAAGGCTGGAATGCAGCCTCAGAGATTTAAGGTGCATTGGTTGTCCATTTTCTTTATGGTAAGGTTAATTATCTAATTTGTTAGAAACAAATAAGATACAATTAGCAGAGCACTTTGATATTTTACTTCCAATGACTGAAAGGTGATTACCTTAGAAAAATAATAAAACCTAAATCTTAGTAAGGATCTAAATTATACATGTTGGGTTGTGAAGAAAAGCAAATTAATTTAATCTCTATTTGCATGTGCCAATTAGCTAAGTATTAATCAATCTTCTATATAAATGGAAATGAGGGTACTAAGCTTTTTCTTTGTAAGATAATGTCTCTCATTAACACAAGTACAACCTCCTAACACTTTTTATGTTAAAAAACTTTTTTTTCTGCACTAAAAAACAGCCACAACATGAGACCACAGTTATTTATGAAATTTCATTGTCTGGTTTCACTATCACTAACCAGAGATGGACTTACAAAATACTGATTGTCACTATGACAAGACTATCAGTCTCCTCCTCCTCCTCCTCCTCCTCCTCCTCCTCCTCCTCCAAAAATTTCTCCCTCTCCATACACAAGCACATTTTCCCATCATATATACCTTGCCTGATCCCAAAAGCTAAGTAGATTTATGCATTGGGTACCAGTTTGCTTCTGGGTCCAATTCAAGGTGTTGGTTATCACCTTTAAAGCCCTACATGGCATGGGGCCAGGTTACCTGAGGGACCACCTCGTCCCAATACATCTACCCGTCCCACCAGATCATGCAGAGAGGGCATGCTACGGACTTCCTAAGATCCACAAGGAAGGAACACCCCTCCGACCCATAGTCAGCAGCATTAATTCGGTAACATACAACATTGCCAAACACCTCTCTACCATACTAGCACCTCTAGTTGGACACTCTGAACACCACATCCATAATTCGGAAGAATTTGTTTCCAAAGCAAAGATCCGGAAACTGGATACAGATGAAACAATGGTCTCCTTCGATGTGTCCTCCCTTTTCACCAGCATCCCCACCACTCATGCTCTATCCGCTCTCAGGAAGAGACTAGAAGAGGACAGCACCCTTGAAAGGAGAAACCATCTCAACCCAAACCAGATCTGCCATCTTCTGGACCTGTGTCTTAACACCACTTATTTCACATACAGAGGTGAGTTTTACAGACAAAAACACGGCTGTGCCATGGGTTCTCCTGTGTCACCCATTGTGGCCAATTTATACATGGAAGAAGTGGAGAAGAAAGCACTCAACACATTCCAGGGAATGGTGCCCACCCACTGGTTTAGGTATGTGGATGACACCTGGGTCAAAATCAAGGCCCAGGAAGTACAGGCCTTCACGGACCATATAAACACTATAGATGCCAACATTAGCTTCACCAGAGAAGACACAAAGGACAACAGACTGGCATTCCTAGACTGTGAAGTCCTCATTGGGACCGGTGGCAAGCTAGAAATAGGGATCTACAGGAAACCCACACACACAGATCAATATCTGATGTTTGACTCCCACCATCCACTGCAGCACAAACTAGGAGTCATCAGGACATTGTCACACAGAGCAGAAACCATCCCCACCTCCATGGATTCCAAAAAGAATGAAAATCAACACCTGAGAACAGCTCTGAAGGCCTGTGGATATCCAAATTGGGCCTTCACTAAATCTAAATCTACCAGACCTAAAACAGTGACAGATAGGGCTGAGACTCAGAGTAAACAGAAGAACCTGGTCATTCCTTACATGGCTGGTGTGTCTGAAAAGATAAAAAGGATATTTGGCAAAAACCACATACCTGTATATTTCAAACCCACCAACACACTGAGACAGAGGCTTGTACACCCCAAAGATCAAACTCCAGAACACAAGAAAAGCAATGTAGTTTATGCAATCCAGTGCAGTGAGGAGTGCTCTGAACTCTACATTGGAGAAACCAAACAACCTTTGTACAGGAGGATGGCCCAACACAGGAGAAGTAACACCACAGGACCAGAGTCAGCAGTTTATCTTCATCTAAAGGAAAAAGGACACTCATTTGAGGACATTAATGTTCACATTTTAGACAGAGAAGATAGGTGGTTTGAGAGAGGGGTCAAGGAATCCATTTATGCCAAGTTGGAAAATCCTTCCTTGAATAGAGGTGGGGGCCTCAGGCACAATATTTCCCCTATTTTCCTTCCTACTTTGTCTTCTGTGCCTAGGAAGATTAAGACCATTTCACAAGCTCAACAGCAGCATGGTAATCTTAACGATCCTCCTTTAGATGATAAAGGGACTTAGAAATAACATCTCAAAATAACCATGACCTAGCCCCAGGTGCAAGGTCACACAGCCACCTAGAAACATATTTAAGGATTCCCTTACTAACTTTGCTCAGACTGAAAAAGCTTCTTGGATAAGGAGCGAAACGTTTCCACTGAGAAAATAGAAATCCAGTTGACATGATTCAAGCTACAGACAATTCCACCTGGATGACTGAGAACCTTCATAGACATGTATATTTTATGTTTCTTGTTTTTATTATCTTATTGTAAACTGCCTAGAGTACCTCCGGAGGAGGGAGATGGGCGGTGATAGAAATTTGATTAATAAATAAATAAAAGTAGATTTAGACCTACTTCCAAAGGAGACCCCCAAGAACTCCCAGAACATTTAGTTTGGGAAGTCAGTGGCAAAGCAACTCCATAGTTTTTCCAAGGAAACTACATGGCTTTAGCCAAGAAGTTGCTAGGAGTTGAGTTTAACTCGAAAGAAAATAGATAGATAGATAGATAGATAGATAGATAGATAGATAGATAGAGATGATAGGCAGGCAGGCAGACAGATAATATTTCTGCTTTTTTTTGTTTTTTAGTTATTCATGAGAAATAGAGAATTGTTATTGTTCTTTTTTTATATAAGAATTTTATTAAGTTTCAAGCAAAGATAAAAACTACAGAAAAACAAAAAACTACAAAGAAAAAAAGAGAAAAAACTAAAAAAGTGTAGAAACACAAGAGAAAATATTTTCAAAATTACAAAAAGAGGTGACTTCTGACTTTTAACAGCAAGGATATACAAAAATTTTCGATAATCAATCCCTTACTCTATATTAATCCAAAATCTTCTATAAATCATTCCATTGGCACATTATAAAAATAACTAAATACAGTTACTCCCTCCCCTTATATTAAAAGAATATATATATATATATATATATATATATATATATATATCCTAATCAACTTCCTCCCCAAAGATAACATTTAATTATTTCCTTCCTACTACTATTCTATACATTCCTGTCTACTATAATAAAGATCAAACTAAAAAACATATAAATTGTCTGCCATTGTACTTGATAATACAACAGTTTTAATAATCTTAATCATATTAAACCCAAAACCATCGAAATAGACATTTATTATTTTTTATTATACCTTAATAATCTTAATCCAAATTGTTAAAGATAAATGAAATCAGCCAAACCCTAAAAGCAATCCAGATAAATATTCTTAAACCCTTATCCCACTTCAGAATAAACCATAGAATTTACATATCCCCAAAATGCGCACTGAGATTTTTCTTAAAAAAAATTGAACAGCCCAACTGCCCCCCTCAAAAACTGACTCCTCTTCAGGAGACTTCACATACATAATACCCCTTTCTTTTCCATGGCATTCTATCAGAAGATCAATTTCACTTGTGGCTTGCAACTCGATCTCTCCCTTAAATTTCTCCAACTCGACTATCTGATCTTCATCCAGCATTTCAACATAAATCCTGATCTCACTCTTAGAAGAGACATTTCTGTCACTGTTAAATTCCTCAGTTTCATCCATGACATCCCCAACCAGATGACACATTTTAGACCTCATATTTTCCACAATGTCCTGAATGCCTTGCAGAAAAACTTGGTAGGAATTAGAAAGAATCTGTTTAAAACTTGGTGGAAGTCAGAGAAAGTCTGTTTAAAATCCTCCATGTCTCACACAGTAGATTATGGCGCCCCCTAGGAGCTTAACCAGCGAAAGTCAAAGGAATGAAAGGATTCCGAAATGTGTTTACACAAGCGAAAGTGAGATATGCAGACAGTTCCCCAGGGAAAGTAGAAGCAGAAAACTGAATGTTCAAAACAGCCGATTAAACGTGTAGGAGAATGCTAACATCTTCAAATTTAGTACAAAAATAATAACAGGAGACAATTACTCTCAATCCTCCTTAATATTTGGAGGGAAAACAAAGTCCAAAACTTAAAAATATTTTTTTAAAAAATTAATCCGAAAAATAACGATAAAGCACCAAGAGAACCCGCTTTTCCTTGCTGTAAAAAGCCTCTCCTAGGGTACACATACTTAAAAGAAATATAAATTGGGTGGTTTAGAAATGGGGTGGCCGGTCTTAGTGTCCCTTTAAGGCTACAGCACGGCTTGGAAATGGTGATGTCCCAGGCTCCCGGCGGCTCTTACCGGACGAGTGTGAATGTTGTTCGCGATCTTCTGTCTGCAAGCAGCTGTCCAGAGGACAGATGAGGTGATCCCAGTTTTTTTCCTTTTTCCAGAAAAACACTCCTGGGCTTCAGGAAAAACCTGCCTGAGCCCAAAAAAACTGCCGCATTGTCAGTTCTGCCCACTGAGCGCACGGGCACAGCTGTTCAGTCCGCCATGTCCCCACCAGAAGTCGAGAACTGTTAATGTTCTTAAACCAAAAGTGGGGAAACTTTTACTTAGATGATGTTTTATTTAGATGATGTTGAACTACAATTTCAGGAATCCCTCCACCATTGGTCATGCTTGCTGGAACTGCTAACAGTAGGCCTATGCATAACCTTGGAAAGAGATACTTTGCAATACTTGGGAACATGTAAAAAGCACCTATTTTAAAAATGTTAGTGGCTACATCTTTATCCAGGCATGTGTGGCAGGCTACTTTGGTAGTTATACCACTTTGTTTTGTTTTGTTTTTTCCTTCCTTACTAAAGAGTATTTGTTTAAGGGCTTCTTCAAAACTCGTAAACCAAACTCAGCAATTTCTTTCTTAAGAGTATTGATATGCAAACCTCCCCCCATTTCCCAAATTCAGAAGCTCTTCTGCTTAACTTCAATACAAAGAGCATATGTTGTTTGGGTTTCAATTTTCTACTACCTCTTTCTCTTCTGCACTGAACCACAACCAACACAATATACTTATCTGTTTGAAACAGAAATCTTTTTGTCATGGAAATTTTCTCTGTGTCATTTTTGGGGGAAGGGTGAAGGTAAAAATTTCACTGAGTAAACACATGATATTCATTTGCAAAGACAGCTGCATGAGATATTTTTTTAATCTGATATTTTTACTCAGTTTCTAGCTATATTCCTCTTTAAAACACTTCATTATTATGAGTTTAGGAAGATGTTTTCTTTATACAAAGTAAATCATAACAGTGAGTTTTTGCACTCAGTTTTTGCTCTCAATGGAGTGCACAAAAGGGATGCACACTTTGTATTGGATGGCTAAACTGTGAGACAATAAAGAATTAAACATTCATTTACAATGACCCTGTTGTTTACAGAAAGATTTGTCAATAGATTTAAATTGTAAATATGAAACCTGTTTTTGGGAAAAAATAACATCAGAACTATGGGGAATCTTGATTACATTTATTTTTTTTAAAAAAAAATATGTTTTAAAATTCATTTTCGTCCCAATGACTTAATCCTACAACCCCTGCTTATAATGAGTGCAGGGAAAGAAACGTACCTTTACATTTTGTTCTATCACTTGCACAATTAAGAAAAGATATTTGCACACCTTTGCAGACAGTACATACAGTATGCTGCCTGAGCACTTGCTCCTAGCTGACACAATGAGACATACAGCCACCTCAGAGACGGAGACAAGACAAATATAGTGGGAGTGAAATAGGATAGAAGCCAAACCCCTCTAGCAGCTTCCCCCCCCCCCATCAATAAGCTTTTGACACAGGGAAATGTCAAGAAAAGTTGCTGAAAGCTAACTTATACATTGCATAGATGGAGCGTAAGGAAACGGTTTGTAAGAACGTTAAATGAATGTTATCCGTGCTATCTTTTAATGTTAGAAAACTAATTAACATTTCATCGCATGAGGCTAGAGTGCTGTAAACAGAAGAATAAATCTAAACCTACCAGTAATGGTAAGCACTCTAGCTGAGCCCTTTTCCTTTCTCAGCTATTGAATGCTCCAGCAGAAAATGAATGGTGGTGGTTATATCTCTACAAATGGTTTGCTATTTGTTTGTTGGCTTTGCACCAGCTACAGATCCCCTTCAAAAAGATTATTCATATTTAAAATATTAAAGGGTTCCACTGCACCTTTAATAAATATTTTTGTTACAAACTCCCTGAGAGATGCAATATATTTCAAGTCCCCCAGGACTGGCAGGTAAAGTCAGCATTGCAGATGAGGTCTTTAATGCATACACATTTGTAACTAATGGCCATAGTTTTGGCATCAGGCACTAAATCTACTTTATTGTGGTCAGTAAAGTTGGGCTTTACTGAAATTGAAATTATTGCTTCTACCTGTTTATTATGAAAGCTACCAAATGGAGCTTACAGGGCTTCAAGCAATATTGGCTAGCTTTAGCGTATGAGATCTCCCCACACCAACATGCCAGGGGTCCTGGCTATATTACTATATTCCACAGAGAGAAAATGGAACTGCCCTGGTCCTTTCCTGAAATTATGCATGCTATTGATTCTGACTTTGGATGTCCTATGTTACAGTAGAGATTTGCATTGGTGATGCTTATATGCAAATTTTAACTTGCATATAAGTTATATGCAGGCTTCCACACAGTTGGGACAATGGCACTACCGAATGGCCAACTGGGTGGAGGGCTATGATTCACTTAAGCAAACTTATGTTTGCTTCTTCACTGCAAATAAGGTTATCCAATACCTGCCAGGCATAAAGCCTAATTGTCCAGGAGTACTATGATTATATCTTCACACAAATAATCCATCAAGGATTTAGAATTTGAAGTGAGGGTGATTACTTGGTTAAAAACACTAAGACTTTAGGACTTCCGGTGGGAATATGGCGATCTGAACAGCTGTGCTCATGGGCTCTGCAGGCAGAACTGACAACACGGTGGTTTTTTCAGGCTCAGGCAGGTTTTTCCTGAAGCCCCGGAGTGTTTTCATGGACAAGAAAACACTCAGAATCATCTATCCTCCAGAATGGTGACTTGCAGCCAGAGGATCGTAAACAGCATTTGCGCTAATCTGGTAAGAGCCGCTGGGAGGCTGGGATGTCACCATTTTCAAACCATGCTGTAGCCTTAAAGGGACATTAAGATCAGCCACCCCATTTCTAAACCACCCAATTTATATATTTTTTTCAAGTTTATGTACCCTAAGAGAGGCTTTCTACAGCAAGGAGAAGCTCTCTTGGTGCTTATTATTATTTTTGGGATTAATTTTTTTTAAAAACATTCTTTTTAAGTTTTGGGTTTTGCTTTCCATCCAAATATTAAGGAGGGTTGAAAAAATATAATAGTCTCTCAATTATTATTTTTGCATTAAATTTGAAGAATTTACTATTTTCCTACCTGTTGAATCTGCTGTTCTGAACTTTTAGCTTTCTCCTGCTACTTTCTCTGGGACTGCCTATTACCGTACTTTCACTTGTGTCAATATCATTTGGAAATTTTCCATTACCTCCTACTTTCACTAGTTAAGTACCTAGGGGGTGCCATAATCTACTGCATGAAACATGGAGGATTTCAAGAAGACTTTTTCGGATTTTCGTTGTGAGCTTAAACAGATTCTTTTCAATTCCTGTCAAGTTATTATGCAAGAGATTCGGGACATTGCAGAGAACATCCATTCCAAAATGTTTCATCTGGCTGGAGATATTGTGGAGGAAATTGAAGAGCTTAATAACGATAGAAATGTTTTTACTAATAATGAGATTGAGGCTTTTGTTGAAATGCCAGACAATGATCGGACAGTTGAGCTGAAATTAAAGGGACAGAACAAATTGCAAGCCATGAGTGAGATTGACTTTTTGATGGAACATTATGGAAAAGAAGGGGTTGTTATCTATGGGATGCTTTCTCCTGCCTGAGAAGTTAGAGTTTTTAAAGGGGGCAGTTGGGTTGCTTGATTTCTTTATGAAAAATGCTTTGTGTGTACTGTGGAGATATGTAAATGCTTTGGTCTATTTTGAAGTGGGGTAAGGGTTTAAAAATAATTATTTGGACTGTTTTTGGGGTATGCTCGACTTCACTTCTCTTTAACGATTTGGATTAAGTTTAATAAGATATAATAATAAATGCTTGGCTTTAGGCTTAATATGATTAAGATTATTATAATTGTATTATTAATTATAATGGCAGACAATTTATATACTTTTTAGTTTGATATTTATAGCAGAGAAAAATGTAAAATAGTAGTAGGAAGGGAATAATTAAATAAGTGTTATTTTTTTGGGGGGGGAAGTTGATTAGGAGGTTTATATTCTTTCTTTTCTTTTAATATAAGGGGAAGGAGCAAATGTATTTAGTGATTTTTATAACATGCTAATAGAATGATTTCTAGAAATAATGTGATTTTGGTTTAATACAGAGTAAGGGATTGATTATGGAAAATTGTCGTATATTCTTGCTGTTAAAAGTCGGAAGTCACCTCTTTATGTAACCTTAATTTTTTTTCTCTTTTTATGTTTTCACAGTTTTAGCTTTTTTCTTTTTTTCTTTTTTCTTTTGTAGTTTTTATCTTTGTTCTAAATTTAATAAAAACTCTTATGTAAAAAAAACACTAAGACTTTAAACTTATTTTTAATGTTGCTGTGTCACTGTTTTTAAAACTGGATGTTACTGATTCCATTGATCACATGTGAACTGCTCCGTAAGCAAGAATATAAATATTTTAAATATTATTTTATAAATAATATACTTTTATTAAAATATTTTTATTTTACAAAATTGTATTGTGTAGCAGGGTAGAAGTAAAGCATAATAGTTAAATACAGTATATAAAAATGTGTGAGAAAAATCTCCATTTTAAATCTTCATTAAGCTCCAAACTCACCTTAAGCAAACCACTGTGTATGAGCCTCACTTCATTCTAAGTGGTGATACAAAAATATCAAGTACAATCTCTTTAATTGGTAATTTAACTACCTCAGAGTCAAAATGAGAGAAGTACCCATATTATAACCTTTATTTTGAAGAGTGGAGTATTTCAGAAGAGAGGTAAAGAAGCTGAAGAATTTCCCCCTAAATTTCATTGATTCACAATGTTGCACAATCTCTCCAAAACTCTCTGGTTCTTCCACAATTATAATTCATTGGAGATTAACTTGCAACTGTTACCAATCAATAGATTCCTACTTTCATACATATTCTTACTAACATACATGATACCATTCATACATTGTGACATACATTTAGCCCTTTCATTCATAATTAATCTGACACCTTCACTTTCCTTCATATATTCCTTAACTCAGTTCCACAGATCAGACCATCTTCAATCAGATGTATTATAACCTTCCTGTATGCAGCAGCTGGAGCTTTCATCCATATGATGAAATGTGTGCCATGACGTAATGACAGAAACTCCACCCCTTATGAACTTACATGCAAGGCCACAATGCAAGACCAAAATGGTGAGAGTTTATATTGCAGCACTGTGGTGTACCTTTCATGATTTGACTCCCTTGCAAATACCTATGTTGTCTTACGTTCCAAACCGTAATCTGTCATACGCCATGGACATCACCAGATGGGCAATAGATAACTGACTTCCTACCCATCATTCATTAATTGAGATTTTCATGTTATTCTTTTTAGTAAGACAGTTACCATACTTAATAGTTCTCATGCCACATATAGCATTTCCTTTTTATGGTAAAAACAGTACCATTTCATATCATTTTAAGCACACTTTGGCCAATATGCAACAATCACAATCAAAGCCCATATTTGCCCCAGACATGCTCATGCTATTCTATGCAAGCTAGTCTTTAATGTAGAGACTACCCTGTAAGTCAACATACTGTCCATATCCCAATAACTATGGGCTATATGCTATGTACTGATATATAGGATATAGAAGGAAGTGGTGGGTTTTTCAAAGCTGGATTTTTTAAAAATATCTTTTTCAGCCCAAAGTGGAGATTTATAAAGAGAAAAATAACTTAACCAAGTCTGAGGACAGATGAAATTCCTCATATGTGTGATATGTGCAAACTTTTCTCTCCTAAAGCATAAAAACCTCTTAAAATAACTATACTTAAATCCTAAGACCAGAAGACAATATCTTCAAAATTCATTTGCTATTACAAAACATCATGAAATTGCAATATTCCTATCAGAAAATCCAGGGGAACATACAAAAAGAAACCTCTAACTGCTGTCATTTCCTCTGTACTTTTTCAGGGAACATTTCTTGAATCTGACTACTACATTTAAAAAACTGTCACTAAGGATGGGTAGGGATACAGCAGTCCTCTTGCTTAGGCTAACAAAATAAAAATATTAGTTTTGGATCTATATGTACTTTTTTTTAATGGTGGTTTTTCTCATGAAATCAGAGAAATGGTTTTCTTCAGACAACATGAAGATCAATGTTATATAAGCAATGTTGTTGGGTAGATGTGTGCATCACCACAATATTTGCAATGAACTGCATGTTCTGTTTTGTAGATCTGACTAGTTTTCAGGCAGTGCTAGCAAGAAGGATGTTTTTTTCAGCAACACAATCTGATAAATACATCTAATCAACCATCACACACTTAAGGAAAAGAAAGATATACTGTAGGTGTTGGAATGGCCTTTGTACTCTCCAAATTTGAATATTACTGAAAATCGGTGGGATATCTCAAACATGCAGTACATGCAAGGAGATGTAAGAATATTTCTGAGTTGGAAGAATTCTGCAAGGAAGAGTGGGAAAAAGAAATAAAAAACAAGAACAGAAAGTCTCTTAGCTTGCTACAGGAAACTTTTGGAAGCGATTATTTTTGCCCAAGAAGATGTTACAAAGTACTGACTGGAAGACTGTCCAATTTTTTTTCACTTGCCATATTCTTATATTGAATCTGTGAACAGTTACACTAAATAGTAAGTACAGTATGCATTTGCATTTGCAGAAAGAGGACATGTTTCGCTTTGTCCTGTTACTGGTTGCATCAACTTCTGTTTGTTTAGAGATTCATTGAAACACACAAATGTCCAGGTGTGCCTACACTTTTGCACACAACATATATATTGCAGAGCTTCAGATCTGCTTCCACAAAGGTGCTATATTCACAGCCATGTGATTCCATTTTGGCATTAAATCTGAAGCATTAAACAGTCCTAATACATGTACATACACACAAACCACAAATACACAAAGCAGGGGCCTGATACTTTCTCAATCATAGCTTCCATTTGTGATTGAAGGAAAAAACAACATGACAAGAAATGGGACATAAAATAAGAACAAAGAACAACTGCATGCAGGTATATGTATGCAACATCAGTACAACTGAACTTGAAAGGGACATTGGTGTACACACACATGGTCTTAGTTGCTTTTACCACCTTAGTTAATATGATCATTTCACGGCATTTTGTGAGTGTATAAAACTTAATGTGCTTAGATTCAGTAAAGCACATATGACTTTCACCTTAATACTTTTAGCATATAAAAACCAGCTCAACATATGTGGGCATTGTTTGTATTCATGCTCATATCCAGATTCTGGCTTAGCTTTACTTGTATTGCAGAGGACTACATCCATGAGATATTTGTGGGCTAGAACTTAGCATGCTGTTTATGAGCTTCATGTTACTTGGCAAAGTCTGCACTGATCTTCCTTCCACATGTCCAAAAGGCTACATTAAATGGTGACCATGTGTAAGAATGACATTAGTGCACAAACCTTATTTTGTACTATAAATAATTTTGATGAGAGCTGACAATAACATTGTTGAATGATGTTTTGAAATATAAACTGTGCTACCATTTTTAAAAAAATCTTGGACTCTCTATGCCAATGCTTTCCAAACTGCCGCCGTTGGCGACACACCAACGGTGGCAGCGTCGTCGTCATGGGGGTGCGCACGGGGGTGGGGGTGTGCATGGTGGTGGTGGCGGCCTCCGCTAAAACGTGGAAGCGCTGATGGCACGCTGCTGCCGTCGTCGCTGCCACTGCTGCTGTGCACACCGCCGCTGCCGCGCGCACCCCCGCGCCGCCGCCATGCACGCCCCCACTGCCGCTTCTGGGTTGTGTTGCGACACACCAAACTGTGTGTTGCGACACACTAAAGTGTCGCAATACACAGTTTGGAAAGCTATGCTCTATGCATTATCACCCAGTGTTATGATTTCACATATTTAAGTAACCAATTTTTTCACATAATGTGTTCACTAATTTCTCTTACGGGTTAAACTTATTATTCACTTGATCCTTGCAAAAGATAATGAATAGTCATGAACTTTTCATATAAATATATGAAATGATTATTTAATGTTGCGGTCTTGCTGACATAGAAAGGAACCCAAAGTATTCCACCAAAAGATTGCTTAATACTTATGTACATACAAAATCACAGTAAAGTTCACTGTTACTAAAGGCCTTTATTCTTATATGGGATAACCAAGAATAAAATCCACTTTAACTTGTCAAGAGTTATTTTGCTTTTCTTCATAGTATGATTGAATTGGCCTGCCTTGAAATATACAGCTTCTGTGCATGTTTCAAGAGAAAATCTGAAATCCAATACATAGTCTTATACTTGGGACTATGTGTGGTCTGACAGCTCTATCATCATGTAGAGAAATTACATCTGGATTGCTATTGTGGTTTCAAAAGAGATAGGGAACAGTAAACACTCATTTTTCTAGATTTACAGTATAAGCTTGTATTGGTTGTTCTGACAGATTGAAACCAGGACCTTAAAATTATTTAGCCACCCTTAAAAACAAAACAACAACAACAAAAATCTTTGTGTTGATACTACCATTTAGCATATGGTATGTATTCTATCTTTTGCCAGTAACCACATTATGAGTAATACCATTCTTTAAAACATTCAGGAAAAGTGTTACATGTTCCAAGATACTACACTCCATAGACATTTACTTAAAATCTATGTTAACAGACTGAAAATAATGTTTTCTTTAATTAGAAAATAAAGAAGTTAAATATAGGAAGCAATAGCTTCAGAGCATTTCAGTTATTATTTCAAACTACTGTAATTTGTGTCTGATTGCTTAAACAATTTCTAAGTATAACCTAAGAGGTTACAATAAAGTTGGGGAAATAAATGAAGCTGATGCAAACTGATGGAGATTTGTCCTTAGAAGTAAGGAATTAACTTGGATGCTAGGACTTCAGCCTTAGTAACTAGCAGGATGTAAAAAGTGGTCTTGGCAAGAAAATTACCAATGCATGGACTATCAATATTACCAAAGACCCAGAAGTGTCCATTTATGTTCCTCTATGCACTTCATAAACGAATGCCCAAAGAGTGTTTAGATCTAGTTTATTCTTTAATTTAGTTAGAATTGATGCTGGTAGGCTTTGCTGTGGGTCAACCAAGCATCAGTTGCTCTCTTTTCCTGTTAGGGAGAATTAAAAAAAAACATTTAAGCAATGACATTTCTCTTCTTCGTGTGTTGTTTTATTGTTAAGGAATCTTGCTGCTCTAACCTTGGTGTTTGGCTAGGGTGACCCTTAGGGCTTTTATAACCTTTTTGTAAACTTAACTGCCAATCACCAGACTGAATGCAATTAATCTTCAGAGATGAAGTAGACCTTTCCTCCAGTTTTGAAAGCAAGAAAACAGCCTCAGGTATTTAGGTAACTGCTTGAACTTTTCTAATTGGTACAAACTGTCTGTAATAATCCCAGTTTCCCTCTGCTGACCCCAACATTCTGCTATTTTAAGCTAATACACTTATTATGAAGTTATTCAGTGATATATGATATGAGTATAAGGGCCTGAAGCTCACTAGGATTTTGAGACAGACATCTCTCTAGGCTATTGCCCTTTAAAGTACATACTGATAAAATAACTCTGTATTGATCCATTTAATATGTACCTACGTATACACAGGGATACTGAATGTTGAGTATTTGTTACTACTGCAGAGTTTCAAAGAGGTGTTTCATTTCAGTGATGCTTTGAGAGAAGCACCTGTTTTAAGATGATTTGTAAAGTATCTGCCCCTCACTTCTCAAGAGTTTCAGGTGACTTCTGGAGTCTCCTCTGGCATTTCCAGTAACTGGAATGGGCTTCTGCATGTATCTGCCAGAGGAAGCATCAGAACTGATACAAAGAACCTTGATGAGACAAATCTGCACCTTGGTGAGGTAAATAGTACCATCTCTAAGGTGCAAAGCATCTCATTTACATGAAATGTAGCCACCTTCCATGGCCTATTAGTTCCTTAAATGCAAGCAAAGTGTTATCACTTCCCTTTTACCAATTATGTGATAGTATAATGGAAAATCTGTGGTTTCAAAATAAAACAAAACTCTTAAAAAAGAAAATGTAGAAAGGGAATTTAAATAGCACTGGGATTAATATACTGGATATGTATCAGATTCAGCAGGCTCTGAAGTCAAATTGGGACATTTGAGCTGAAATGGATAACTGTGGCTTCTTAAGCTGAAGTACAATTTCTTTTAAAATGAATAACACCTAACTACATCCTTTGGAAAGCTTTGGAAGCAATTAAGCACTTCTGGGGGTTGCAAAAAAGCAGACTGTTAATAAGCTATTGCTATTTTGCTTTCACTTTTCAGGGGCTAAAAAACATAGTAGGATGGCAAGAGAGGAAAATTAGGGTCTCTTCTAATACAGAGAACGGCTTATCAAGGCATTCCAATGACATTTCTTTGAGGAAGAATGATAGAATCTTACATTTTTCTACACACTATACTCTGCCTTTTGTAAATTCTGCTGTACCTGAGTAGGAACATCTGAAGAACTTTGGCAGAGTCAGTGAGAAAGGAGTTGTTAGTAGCTTATATATCTTCCTGGTCTCTCACTGTTTCAATCATTTTTTATTTTTCCAATTAACTCTTTTTCCAACTTCCCAGCCCTCTTCCTAAATTTCTTCCTTGCATATACCAATCTATTCATTGACATCCTGCTCCTTCCTTTAGAAACTATGTTGTAACTTAATCTGATCTGTATGTTGATACAATCCATATCAGTAGTGTCACCTCCCTTCTCTTTTTGGTTAGTATTATTACAACCATGTGTGTCATAGGTCTATCTCATTGTGGTACATAAGTCAATTTTATTTTATCCTATCAGTTATCTAGTATACATTAACATTTGCTGTGCTAATACAGTATGTTCGTGTTAAAACTTTTTATTTTTTCAAAATATAATTAAAATACAAAAAATGAATACAGTAAAGATAGAAGATAGATCTAAAAAATGCACAAATTATAAGTGTAGAATAGGTCAAAAACAAAATGAATAAGTGACTTCTGACTGTCTCTAATACAGATACAGATATAATTAAATAACACAATCTCTTACCACTAGTTCATCCATAGTAACATTATTTCTATCAAAACAAACCCACTAATCAATAAAACCCACAATCATAACATCATTTTTTTCTAACATGAGCAAGTGGTCCAGAAACGGTTGCCATAAAGATACAAATTTAACCATATTGTCTCTTATCAAAGCGGTTAACTTTGCCATTTGTGCCAGATCCATTAATTTAATTGTCCATTCTTCTATTGTAGGTATTTGTGGATCCTTCCAACGTTGAGCATATAGTACTCTAGCCTCAGTAACCATGTACAGAAGCAAAGTCCCATATTGTTTTTCCAATTCTTTGTCCATCATACCTAATAGAAACAATTCTGTTTTTTTTATACTCACTTTAAGAATCTTTTGAATGGTAGTGCATATTTGGTCCCAAATTTTTTTCGCTTTATCACAAGTCCACCAGAGATGGTAAAAAGTTCCTTCCCCCTGCGAACACTTCCAAGAAACATTTGT
Source organism: Charina bottae (assembly GCA_023362775.1). NCBI lineage: Eukaryota > Metazoa > Chordata > Lepidosauria > Squamata > Charinaidae > Charina > Charina bottae. The sequence goes on along the minus strand of JALMGJ010000004.1, from coordinate 90,869,473 downwards.
TACTCCTTTAAACATTTTTGATAATTTATTGGGAGTTAAGTACCAGCGGTACATCATTTTATTAAAAAATTCCTTTAAAATATAATTCAACGTAAATTTTAAACCCTTAGTCCACATATAGTATTTTTAGTCAACAAAATCACCCCCAAATATCTAATCTTTTTTTCAATCTTAAAAACCGTCTTGTTGTTGTTTATTTGTTCAGCCGCTTCCGACTCTTGGTGACTTCATGGACCAGCCCACGCCAGAGCTTCCTGTCGGCCGTCACCATCCCCAGCTCCCCCATGGTTGAGTCTGTCACCTCCAGAATATCATCCATCCATCTTGCCCTTGGTCAGCCCCTCTTCCTTTTGCCTTCCACTTTCCCTAGCATCAGCTTCTTCTCCAGGGTATCCTGTCTTCTCATGATGTGGCCAAAGTACTTCAGTTTTGCCTTTAATATCATTCCCTCAAGTGAGCAGTCTGGCTTTATTTCCTGGAGTATGGACAGGTTTGATCTTCTTGCAGTCCAAGGCACTCTCAGAATTTTCCTCCAACACCACAGTTCAAAAGCATCTATCTTCCTTCGCTCAGCCTTCCTTATGGTCCAGCTCTCACAGCCATAGGTTACTACAGGGAATTCCATTGCTTTAACTTTGCGGACCTTTGTTGTCAGTGTGATGTCTCTGCTCTTAACTATTTTATCAAGATTTGCCATTGCTCTCCTCCCAAGAAGTAGACGTCTTCTGATTTCCTGGCTGCAGTCAGCATCTGCAGTAATCTTTGCGCCTAGAAATACAAAGTCTGTCACTGCCTCCATGTTTTCTCCCTCTATTTGCCAGTAATCAATCAAGCTGGTTGCCAGAATCTTGTTTTTTTTTTGAGGTTTAACTGCAACCCAGCTTTTGCACTTTCTTCTTTCACCTTCGTCATAAGGCTCCTCAGCTCCTCCTCGCTTTCAGCCATCAAAGTGGTATCATCTGCATATCTGAGATTGTTAATGTTTCTTCCAGCGATTTTAACTCCACCCTTGGATTCATCAAGCCCAGCACGTCACATGATGTGTTCTACGTACAGGTTGAATAGGTAGGGTGAAAGTATACAACCCTGCCGTACTCCTTTCCCAATCTTAAACCAGTCCGTTGTTCCGTGCTCTGTTCTTACCGTTGCTACTTGGTCGTTATACAGATTCCACAGGAGGCAGACGAGATGACTTGGTATCCCCATACCACCAAGAACTTGCCACAATTTGTTATGATCCACACAGTCAGAGGCTTTAGAATAGTCAATAAAACAAAAATAGATGTTTTTCTGAAACTCCCTGGCTTTCTCCATTATCCAGCGGATATTGGCAATTTGGTCTCTAGTTCCTCTGCCTTTTCTAAACCCAGCTTGTACATATGGCAACTCTCGCTCCATGAATTGCTGGAGACTACCTTGCAAGATCTTGAGCATTACCTTACTGGCATGTGAAATAAGTGCCACTGTTTGATAGTTTGAACATTCTTTAGTGCTTCCCTTTTTTGGTATGGGGATATAAGTTGATTTTTTCCAATCTGATGGCCATTCTTGTGTTTTCCAAATTTGCTGGCATATGGCATGCATCACCTTGACAGCATCACCTTGCAAGATTTTAAACAGTTCAGCTGGGATACCGTCGTCTCCTGCTGCCTTGTTATTAGCAATGCTTCTTAAGACCCATTCAACCTCACTCTTTAGGATGTCTGGCTCTAACTCACTGACCACACCGTCAAAGCTATCTCCAATATTATTATCCTTCCTATACAGATCTTCCGTATATTCTTGCCACCTTTTCTTGATCTCTTCTGCTTCTGTTAGGTCCTTACCATCTTTGTTTTTGATCATACCCATTTTTGCCTGGAATTTACCTCCGATGTTTCTAATTTTCTGGAAGAGGTCTCTTGTCCTTCCTATTCTATTGTCTTCTTCCACTTCCGCACATTGCTTGTTTAAAAATAATTCCTTATCTCTTCTGGCTAACCTCTGGAATTTTGCATTTAATTGGGCATATCTCCCACTATCACTGTTGCCTTTTGCTTTCCTTCTTTCTTGGGCTACTTCCAGTGTCTCAGCAGACAGCCATCTTGCCTTCTTGGTTTCCTTTTTCTTTGGGACGTTTTTTGTTGCCGCCTCCTGAACAATGTTGCGAACTTCTGTCCATAGTTCTTCCGGGACCCTATCTACTAAATCTAGTCCCTTAAATCTATTCTTCACCTCCACTGCATATTCCTTAGGAATATTAGTGAGCTCATATCTAACTGATCTGTGGGTCTTCCCTATTCTCTTTAGTCTGATTCTAAATTTTGCAATAAGAAGTTTGTGATCTGAACTACAGTCAGCTCCAGGTCTTGTTTTTACCGACTGTATAGATGTCCGCCACCTTTGGCTGCAAAGGATGTAGTCAATCTGATTTCGGTGTCGACCATCTGGTGAAGTCCATGTATAAAATCGTCTTTTAGGTTGTTGGAAGAGAGTGTTTGTTATGCACAGTGAGTTGTCTTGGCAAAATTCTATCAGCCTATGTCCTGCTTCATTTTGTTCTCCCAGACCATGCTTGCCTGTAATTCCAGGTGTCGTCTGACTACCCACCTTAGCATTCCAGTCTCCTGTAATGAAAATAACATCTCTTTTTGGTGTATTATCCAGTAGGTGCTGCAGATCCTCACAGAACTGATCTACTTCTGCTTCTTCAGCATCTGTTGTTGGAGCGTATATTTGGATCACTGTGATGTTAAATGGCTTACCCTGAATTCGAATTGAGATCATTCTATCATTTTTTGGATTGTATCCAAGCACTGCTTTAGCCACTTTATTATTAATTATGAAGGCTACTCCATTTCTTTTGTGGTCCTCTTCTCCACAGTAGTAGATCTGGTGGTCATCTGATGTGAAGTGGCCCATTCCAGTCCATTTCATTTCACTGACACCTAAAATGTCTATATTTAATCTTGACATCTCACCAATAACCACATCCAATTTGCCCTGGCTCATAGAGCTTACATTCCAGGTTCCTATGGTGTGTTGATCTTTAGGACATTGTATTCGTCGTTCACCACCAGCACCGTCGGCCGCTAGCCGTCCTTTCGGCTTTGAGCTAGCTGCGTCATCACATCTGGGGCTAGTTGAACGTATCCTCTGTTCCTCCCCAGTAGCATTTTGACCATCTTCCGACCTGGGAGTCCCATCTTCCGATGGTATACCGACATATCTCTGGTTGTACTGATCCATTTAGTTTTCATGGCAAGAATACTGGGGTGGGTTGCCATTACCTTCCCCAGGGATCGTATATAGTCTGACCTCTCTGCCACGACCTTCCCGTCTTGGGTGTCCCTTCACGGTTTAGCTCATGGTTTCATTGAGGTGCTCAAGCTCCAGCACCACGACAAGGTAATGGTCTCCTTTGCTGGAGAAAAACCATCTTAGCCATTAACAATTCTTGATTCTTCAAATCATATTTTTAATTAACATTTTTGTTTTTTGTCTATTTACTTTAAGACCTGCTAACGACCCAAATTCCTTCAATTTTTTCATCGAGTGTTCAACTAAGTCTCTCAACATCAAAACTAAGTCATCAGTGAATGCCCTTAACTTAAACATCTCTTGTTTAATTTTTAAGCCTTTTATTTGTTCATCCCTTCTAATTTCTCTATTAAAAACTTCCAACACCAAAATAAACAACAAGGGTTATAAGGGACATCCTTGTCTTGTTCCTTTTTGTATCTGACATGGCTCAGTCAACTCTTCATTTACAATGATATTAGCTCTTTGATGCGTGTAAATTGACTTAATTCCCTTTATAAAATATTCCCCAAATTCCATACTCTTCAAAACTTTAAACATAAAAATCCAATTCAAGTTATACAGTATGTTGAAACACTATTACATGAATAAAATTAGAAAATAAGCAAATTTAAGAGATGATAATACAGAGAATTCACAGATAAATTGGAATAGAATGTATTTCATAACCATCCCTAGATGGGCAAAGTGAATCTTAAAAATTTCCTTCTTACCTCAAAAACATAATTAGTAGTGGCTACTGCAAAAGTCTCTGTCTCAGATCTTTTCTATTTTGCTTTTTTTCTTATTTAAACTCAAAGACACCATTGTGCTATTTTATATTTTCATAGAACTTGCCTACCAATCAATATGGCAGAGCAGTAAACAAAATACTCTATACTTATCTAAAACTGGGTGAGTATTTTCCTTATAGAAGTGTAGGTGATTAAGGGAAACTAAAAGAAACAGTGCCACAGTAGAATAAATGTTGGAGATGTGACTGAGATTCACATTTGATTGATATTGTAAAGGTTTATTGTTCTATCCAAATTTTTAATATTTTGGGTGTCTATTATAATTGACATTTTAAAAGAGTAGATTCCGATTTACAATTGGAACCTTAGTTATTTGCTGTTTTAAAAAATCATTACCAAACAACATAGAAATGATGGCTCATTTTTTTTAAAATAGTGGCTTTTCACTGTTAGTTTTATCATCCCCTTCCAGCAGATTGCCTTTATATTGTCGTTGCTTGGCTGTCATTAGGCTAGAAATGGAAAAGTAAAATGAGATATCATCATTAAATTACAATGACCCATTGGACCTAAAGGTAATCATGTGTTTATCTGCTAAGGGATCATAGGATATTTGTTATCCTGGGGCACCAATTTATAGAAAGTGTGTTGGAAGTAGAGCTGCTAGGGACAGATTTTGGAGAGATGAATTATCTTAAATTTTCTAGTTCTGTCATATTGTTTCAGAATAGAATAAAAATAAAATACTTTGGGGTGGGGGGGAGAGTTTGGGTTATTTCCAAATTTTTGGGTGACTTCCAAATTGCATTTCTATTTATTGGGTGACCTTAGATCCAACCTGCCTCAGAGGATGAAGTATATAAAACAAGCACAGAGAAAAGCAAGCACATTGCCTTGAAATCTTAGAAAAGGGGTAGATACCACTAGTCCAAGAATCTTAGCTCCCTAACCTATCTTTTTGTGGCTCCAGAGTTCTTTCTGAATGAACTGTTAGATTCCAGTGGCAAAATTGTCAACACTGATGGTGCAATGTTTCTCCATTTGAATGGAAAACACACAAATATAAGATCTAAAATAGGCTTGATACTGTTTTAAAAACAAAGGTAAATATCAAACCTGAACAATGGAAGGGGTGAAGCTGACTTTGACTATTTTGAATCAATATCCCATTAAGTGCTGCCCATCCCCTCCTAAATATTAAGTATAGTCCTTAGCCATCAAGAGCTTGCCCACATGAGTGGTGAATAATGATAAATAGATTTTACTTGGATGGGAGTACTATTTTCTTTTCCTTTAAGTTGTGACAAGTTGTTCTACGCCCAAGTTCAATTTTAGAAGCAAAGGTGAAATCAAAGGTCAGCACAATATGGAACTCTGGCATTGATCTTGAAAGAACAGATTAGCTCATGCTCATTTCCTTGAGGACATTGATATCATCAGGGAATCCTACTCTTATTCATACATCATACTTGCTTTGTATTGGCAAAGCAACCTAATTGAACATGCCTTAGAGCTACTGTGGAAGAAGTCAGAACAACTTTCCTAAGTGAAGACAAGTTTCACTATGCAATACACAAGGGCTGTCTAGCAATCATTAATCTCTGTCTGTGTGCTGTCACATCCCCATGATCTATCACAGCACATACATAATTAAAAATGGAAAAGAGCCACAGCCAGGAGAACATCACTTCTACTTCTGAGTGACCAAAAATTCTTAACATTTTCATCCCTCAATCTATTTCATAACTCGAGGCAGATATCTAATGCAGGAGCAAGGGATAAATTATGATTAGTTCAGTGTATCAGTTTCTAACTGAATATGTGCCAGAAGCTACATAAGCACTTAAGGAATTCTCTGCTCTGAGAATACAAATACTGTATATCACTACATTTTAATCTAAGAGGCCAGAAGTGCTAATAAACCAGTACATTAAGCACTCGTTCCAGATTTTTGAAAGCATGGCTAACTGAATATGTTTTCACCAGTCAACTACTGAGTGGCCCAAATTGTTAGGAGACCCAATAGTCCTACACTGCCAGTACTAAGTGGTATGATATAAGTGTGACTATGTGTATTTTTAGCAGCAGTCAATAAACACAGAAAAAAACCCTAATTTAATTATATCCAGACACTCCTAAAATGTCTTTTTGTTGGTTTGCTAGTTGCAATGTCTTTTGCTGATGAAGCCACCAAACTACCTATATGTGAAAACAACCAATGAATAAATAAAGGTAGAACAGTCCCATGATGCCACCCAGTTTAGTACATCATACATAGCTTTGCCATAAAAGGATCTCTCATACTTCTTTTTGTAGGCTTTCAAAGAAAGAAGTCTTCATTCAGAATCTAGAAGCCTCCAAGGAGGGGAGTTTGAATCTAGATGTGGGAGAAAATATCTTAATTTAGATCATTTAAACAGCACAGCAAATGCCACAATCATTGTGGAGAAGGGGAAAGAAAAATGATTTTGCTTGTAAGGGGCTGATGAAGATGCCACATGGATAAGTTTAAACAGAAGCTACAACAAAGAAATGCAATAGGAGATGGAATTGTAAACTGCTTGCTGGAAATGGTAATGCAACAAGAAATTTCAGGTTGAATCCACAGGCTGTAATTTTATCATGTAAGATTGATTTTTTTATTGTTGCCACCTAAACAAACCAGCCAAATTGAGGAAATATGAATGTGGCAATGCTATCTATCTGGAGGCTGTGATGGCAACAAAACTTTGTCTGGAGCAGAAAGTTATAGTAGGAATATGATCCATGCGTTCAGTGCCATAGTGCAACCTTTTAATCGTACTGCCACAAATAGATATTGCAGGGTTTCTGTAATCTCTCAGGAGACAAGCTAATGATAATCCTTTTCTCTGTGCATCTATCCTTACTATGTCCTGGTTTATGTAGCCTTTTTAAACATTTGACATCTCAGTATAAACTTCCTTGACTGCTAGCCAGAAGAGGGTGTTATTTACTGCCCACTCAGTTGGGAGGTGGTCTTAACTCAAGGACAAAACACATACAGGTAACATATTTAAAAGCTTATCTCCAGATATGGTTGGGAAAAAGCTGGAAAGCAGTTAATGAGCTAGATGTATAAAAGTTTGATAAATACTATAGTTGTAACTCTCATCTCATCTTCATTCAGTTTAATACATTTGGCATCATCTTTGCTGTGCGATTGCTGTGCTTCATTGTTCCCAGATAATTCTTATGGCTTAGCCATGTTTCCAAGCATAGGTTCTGAGGAACCCTTATCTCCAATTTGTAAGTTAATCTAATACATGACCTTTACAAAAATGAATGAAATAATTCATACGATCCATTTGCATTTTATTGATTGTCCCCCCCCCCCCAGATCTGCTACATTTGTATGTAACTTAATGGAAATTTACTGGAAAGTTATACAAATGTGAGGGAGTGCAACAATTTGAATATTTATGAACAAAGACAAGAACTGAGAATGTTCCCTTGAAATTGAGTCCAGATTTGTAATGAGGCTGATCTGAAACTGAAATGTGCATCACAGCACCAAGTCAGACAATCTACTCTTTCCTTCCTTCCTTCCTTCCTTCCTTCCTTCCTTCCTTCCTTCCTTCCTTCCTTCCTTCCTTCCTTCCTTCCTCCTCCTTCGTTTCCCCCTATGACAAATGTCTTGCATCCCATTTAAATACAGAGCTTTGGTGGGAGGTATGTGCCTTTATATTTCATTTAGAGATGGGAGTTCATGCTGTGAAATAAGCATCTTTCTCTTGATCATATTCTGTAACAATTCCAGAATGTATTATAATTTGGTAGCTGTATGCTGATTAAAGCATTCCCCTTGATTAATTATACTTTGGCTTTGGACAGTGCTGGTTTCTTCTAAAAGCCAATTCACAATGCCTGGATTACTTGACTGCACATCTGCTCTCTCCAGTGCCTGCAAATATTTATACACATTTTAATGATTCCCTGTCCACTGTAAGGTTTTACTGGTTTGCTAATCCTGTTGCCATCTTCTTTGCTCTTTAACATTTTCCATTCTAGGATTCAATTATGTAAACTGAAAGGCATAAACAACAGCCTCTTTTAGGTAGATTACTCTTGTTCTGGCTTACGTTGAACGAGGAGGCTAAACTGAAATACTTTGCAGAGTTTATATACACTTGAGGTGAAACTGCACTTTAAGACAAGCAAAAGACATCTAGTGGTGGTCAAAATTAGAAACAATTCATGGGATGTCACATAAAGGGAAAAATGGTTATAGTTCAGGAGCTGTTCATTATGCCACACTCTTATGGAGCAAGAATCCATATGGATAACCCTTTCAGACTTTAGATAGTTATCAGTAACAGAGACCAAGATTCAAATATACATTCCAGATGATTTTTTTTTAAAAATGCTACATTTTCAAAATATTTTAGTTTTCATTTTTGACTACCTATCTGCCTGTCTATCATACCCCACTATTATCATTACTATACATACTGGTATCATTCTGGCTATATCGGTTATAAATGTGAATGGCTCCTTTTTAAAACCTTATATGTTATTGCTTAACCTAGGGCATGCAAAAACATAAGTCTCTCCAGTGGCAACCATGGCGAGAGAGGAGGCGAGTAGGTGGGAGAAATGATGAAAACTGGTTCATGTTGCATTTCAAAAGTCATAGGGTACGTACAAGTACAAACGATGTGACTGAAAGAGTGTGAAACAGCATTCCACTTCCCCCCTTTAATTCAAACTACTGGAAAAACACATCATAGAAGTATTTTTGTTTCTAGCTAAACTTTGCAGGTATGTTGTATAGCTTCTAGCTGCTATTTATACCAATACATACACTTCTCCTTTCCCTGCTGATAAGACAGCATTTCAAAAGTAAAAGTGAGCATTTTTTTCCTGAACTGCATCATTAGTCTCCAACCAACTCTAAGCATGTGTACATGCATATTATGTTACAAGCTTAATATGTGTACTTTATTCTAAATCTACTACCACCTCTTCCTGCTTCTGAAATTAAGACAGGTATGAATGGAAAGGGTTCTTCTCTCTGTCAGGCAAACTGGCAATTGCCTTTGATCTAGCTAGTCATCCTTCAACAGGTAAAACCTTTGAACTTTTTTCTGTCTATCTTCTGGCATCCCATCATCCCATCAGCACTGTTTAGTAATTTGCCTCATGGTGATCCTCATTTTCTTCAGCAGTCTTCCTCCAGATCACATCCTTGAATGCTTTGTGGATTTCAGACCTCTCTTATACTCAGATATAGGCTTGTACCTCTCCTCGGTCATTTCCAGTTTTTGTTTTTCTCCACTGATACTCTAGGATTTGATGCTTCATCTCCTGAAGATACTCAATAAACCAGGAAGTCAACCAGGATTGCCTGACAAAGAGAGGCCTCTTGGGAGCAATTTTATCAAGAGCCGTGTTACCTTCCATTGCCAGTGGAAGGCTTTCAGCAGATTCACTTACCAGACTGTCAAGAAACCACCCAGATCTATTAGATGCTGAAAAGCAGAAAAATAAATTTAAGCAATGCAAAAAAATGCTGTTTAATGGAATTATCAGGCCATTGTATAAAAAAACAAATATAGTGTTAGCTATGGGAAACCCTGATTATAGGTCAAACTCCCATGTGAAGCCTCAAGTCCTGCAGTTTTGAGGTCTAGCATGGTAAAAAATAAATGGATGGATGGATGGATGGATGGATGGATGGATGAATTAATGAATGCTTCATGGGAACTAATTTGTTTAGTTTATCTTAATTCATAACAGAAATTTCTTTATGATTTCCGAAATTGGACACTAGAAAGGACTAAAGATTCCAGGCATAAAAGGAAAAAAAAGAGAGAGAGATGGATTTGTTTTTGTCTTTGGTAAGAATTGAGACAAAATGACAGAAAAAGACATTTGAAATACTTCAGGAGATATTTGAAGAATGGAGACAGAAATTAGAAGCTACAATGCCAGCATTGATATCTGCTTCTATGGATAGATTATGTCCAAAAAATGTTAAAGAAGAAATGACAGATATGAAAGAGAATACCTTGGAAAATCTACAGGAGAAAGAGCTGAAACAAACCTCATTTGATGTAGAAATATTAGAATATAAAGAAATTAGAATATAAAGAAATTGTTGAAATACTGGAAATTTTTAAAAAATGTGCATCATAAGACACAGTTGACAGTTAAAGTGCAAATACAAATGACAAGCCAGGAGCATGAGCTGGATAATGACTACTTCCTGGATTTACAAAAGAGGTTTGCTAAAGCCTCGAAGAAGCCTTTGGGGGAAAAAGAAGAAAAACCGACTTCCAGGGGAGGTGCAAAAGTGGAGCCGACAACTGCAGCAAAGACCAAGGAACCGGTTAGTGGACTGGTTCCTTGGAACCTCTCCAGATAAGAAAAGGATGGGAGATCACCCACATGTTCTCTGGACAGCTGCTCCCCATGAGACTGCAGGACAGTGGTTTTCCATGGGTCTGAGTGCTGGGAGACGATGGGAATAGCCATCTTGCTCACAACTGCGGCAGAGTCTTTAAAGGACACTAAGTTTGCAAACCTCACTTTCTAATCATTTTTGGAAATTGTTCATTAACTACTTCTAAGCTATTAGAGACCTTCGGAATGACAAGTTGAAAATGCTGGGTGAGTTAGCCTTCAATCATGAACGAAATAAAATTTTAATGATAAGCTTAAGAATTTAAAGAATCTGAAACAAACAGCAAAAAGCTAAATAAGTTTTGATCTTAGAAAGTTATAAATGGACTAAGGGTCCAGATAAAATTGGAATATTGAAACTTTTACAAAAAGATTTTTGGAATTAATTATTAAAAAGAGCTTCTTGTGGAAAATAGATTCTGTTTTGGTTTTTTACAAGACAAAACAAAGATAAGCAATCTCCTGATTTCAAAAACTGGGGAACTAAAGGTTTTAGGTAGTGGAAAGATTTACAAACCTGCAAAATGTTGCAAAATATTCTAACAATGAAAATACTTAAGGAGACTTTTGAAGATTGGAATCAGAAAATAATAGCCACAATATCAACAATGTCAGAACAGTTTAATTTTTAGTTTTTTAATTTTTTAATTAAATTAAAATTAAACAATTTTTAATTTTTAGACTTTTTAGCAAAACCTGGCTACCTGGTTTTGAAAACCAGTCCTGAAAAACACAGCCTGCAAAAGGTCAACGAACTCAGTCCAACCACCAGGACATGGGAATACTTCTCACAATGAACATGCTAATCACGCTCATCAGCCACTCGTTAACATTTCAACACAACAAAAAACTCCACCTAATCTCCTATAACTTAGCTCTATAAATAGAAAACAAAACATTGCCACTCTACCTGGGCAAAGAGATTTCGCTTCTGTCTGTGCTCCTGCCCTCTGAAGATACTGGCCACAGATGCTGGCGAAACGTTAGGAACCACAACTTCCAGAACACGGACACACAGCCCAGAAGACCCACAACAGCCATCGAGCTCTGGCCATGAAAGCCTTCGACAATACATCACATAAATAAATATTCTTACTTTTCTCTTTCTTCTTTCTTCTTTCTTCTTTCTTCTCTCTTCTCTCTTTTTTATTTTTTCTTGCATTTTTTACTCCTTTATTCTCTTTTCTTTCTTTAAGTTTAGTTTGTATTGGATTTTACTATTATAATCAAAATTCTTGATAAAAAAAGAGAAGGGAAAAAGAAAAACTGAAGAGAGCTCAAACCCTATGACAACATCTGAATGAATTAAAGTTCAAGATTGCTAGAAGCAAAAGGAAGGAGTATGAAGTTGGTTGGTTTGACCAACATTCTGGGAACCCTTATTGTCAGGGAGAGAGTGGAGAGTGGAGAAGAGGGCTGGGCCATGAGAGATAAGCGAGCACACAGCTCGGAGAGCCCAGCCTATTTTCCCAAACGTCAGAAGAAAGCTCTGCCCTAGGTTGGACTGATATACTTGGGAATCTGTAGGCATCGTTAGTTTAGCAGGATTTCTGTATGTAGGTATGCAATAAACACTAGAGACTAGATTCCTTGCCTCGGCGTGTTATTTCTGCACCTACACACGACATCAATCCTGCTAAACCGCAACTCCCAGCAGAAGAGGGAGGAAAACACAAACCAGGAGAATGGCTTCTCAGACACAGGAATTGCAACAGGCAATAATTCAGCTCGCGGCAGCATTAACACAACACCAACAGCAAGTCGATGACCAGATTAACAATTTGCAAGCAGCGATGATACAACAAATGCAACAACCAGCCCCAGTCGTCCAGCAGCCGGCACCAGCAGCACCACCCCCACCAGTCGTTCTGCGATCCCCAGGGTGTTTGCCAGAGAAATTTGGGGGAGAGACAGCGCAGCTCAGGACCTTCGTCGCCCAGTGCACCATGTTTTTCGACAGCAGACCAGCCGAGTTCCCAACGGAGAGGTCCAGAGTCACCTTCATTTTAAGTCTGCTGAAAGGCTCAGCCGCAAGATGGTCCATCCCCATGGTGGAAGCTAACGACCCAATTCTGGACAACTACCAGAATTTTATGGCCCGTTTCAGAGCCCATTTTGATGATCCAATCAGAGAAGTCACTGTCAGCCGAGAGATCCGACGGCTCTGACAGCGGAACAGGAGAGTAGGAGCGTACATCGCAGATTTCAAACTGCTGGCAGGAGATTTGGGTTGGAATGAGGTGGCATTGAAGGATCAGTTTAAACAAGGGCTGGACGAAGAGATTAAGACGGAATTAGTGCAGCAGGGCACACCAGCTACATTGGAAGGCCTATACCAGTTAACAGTCATCATAGATGCTCGATTGGAAGAGTTAAAGCAGCTCCGGCCGGGGAGGAACAGGGCAGGAACCCGACCTGTGTTTCCAGGTTTTGCTACCCCCTCTAACACGTTTGTTCCCCTGAGCGCAGAGGAACCTATGCAGATAGGGGCCACATGAAGGGGGGTCTCTGAAGCCGAGAGACAAAGAAGGAAGAATGCACTTTGTTTCTATTGCGGGGGGCCAGGACACATCGCAAGGGCTTGCCCGGCCAGACGCCAGGCAGCTCCAGTAAGATTTACAACCCAGAGCACAGAGCAGGCCCACATACCAGCCTCTTCTTCCCAGCAGTTAAACTTCAACAGCCCCCCTTGTCAGAGCCCCCCAGGGAGGCCATCCAGCAATTAAGAAGGGCTCAGGCAGCAGATAGCAGCCAAGATTTTTACCTTGTTCCAGCCACGCTGACTACAGATTCCAAGCACCCATTACCTGTAAACGTAATGATTGATTCCGGTGCGACAACCAATTTTATAGATGGGGAAGCGGTGGAGAAGTTTCAGATTCCAACGATTGCACTACCAAACCCCATGCAGGTTGAAACCATCGACGGGCAACCTCTCAAGGCAGGCGCCATTACACACTGCACCCAGCCAATTCAACTATCCATCGCAGATCACACAGAGTGGATCCAACTGTATGTTACTGCTTCCTTGCAAGTCCCGGTCATCTTCGGGGCACCGTGGTTGAAACTCCACAACCCCAATTTGGACTGGATGACCGGAGCAGTTTCTTTTCCTTCTCAGGACTGTTTGCACCACAAATTACAGGGCATTACCCGATCCCAACCGGCAGCTGCAAGCCTGGAAGCAGGGAGGGCTCTCCTACCAACAAAGTATGGAGACTATGCAGACATCTTCGGAGAACAAGAGGCCACAGTATTGCCTCCCAATAGATCTTTTGACTGCACAATAGATTTAAAGCCTGGAGCCAAGATCCCAGCAGCAAGGCATTATGCAATGTCTCCAAAGGAGCTAGCTATCCTAAAGGAATATGTGGATACCAACCTCAAGAAAGGGTTCACTTGGCCATCGACATCACCGGCATCTGCCCCTACCTTCTTCGTGCCAAAAAAGCCCGATCCTTTCACCCCAGTGGCACAGGCTGGCGATAAGGGACCCCCCATGCGCACAGTGCATGACTACAGTGCACTCAACGCAGTCACCGTTAGAGACCACTACCCTCTTCCAGTTATATCGGAATTGCTAGATCGCCTGCAAAAGGCCCGCATTTTTACCAAGCTAGACCTCAGGAATGCCTGCAATTTGATCAGAATAAAACCAGGCCATGAATACTTGACGGCCTTTAACACCAGATATGGTAAGTTTGAATATCTAGTCATGCCTTTCGGACTAAGTAATAGTGGGGCAGTATTTTCCAGATTTCTGAACCATATTTTCTCAGACTTTATTTATTTATTTTATTTATTTATTCAATTTATTCCCCGCCCATCTCCCATACAAGGGACTCTGGGCGGGTCACAACAATCAAAGTTAAAAACAATACAATAATTTTAAAAAATACAATATAAATAAATAAAATACAAGATGGGGGACGTAGGGAACGTAGCATAGTGTTGCTACGGGGCTAGCCAACCCCAAGAGGCACTCCCGCCTCCGTTGTCCCAGGCCAGGTGGCAGAGCCAGGTCTTAAGGGCCTTCCGAAAGGTCAGGAGGGAGGGGGCCAGTCTCACCTCCGGGGGCAAGATATTCCATAGGGCGGGCGCTATCGCAGAGAAGGCACGCCTCCTGGACCCCGCTAGATGGAATTCTCTTGTTGAGGGGGTCTGAAGCATGCCCTCCCTGCATGCACGGGTGGGGCGGGCTGACGTTATTGGGACGAGACGGTCCCTCAGGTACCCTGGTCCTATGCCATGTAGGGCTTTAAAGGTGATCACCAACACCTTGAATTGGACCCGGAAGCAAACTGGCACCCAATGCAGCTCGCGAAGCAGAGGTGTTACATGGGCCGATCTCTTGGCCCCCATAACTGCTCGCGCCGCCGCATTCTGCACCAGCTGAAGCTTCCGGATACTCTTCAAGGGTAGCCCCATGTAGAGCGCATTACAATAGTCTATACGGGAGATGACAAGGGCGTGAGTGACTGTTCGGAGGGCCTCCCGATCCAGGAAAGGGCGTAACTGGCGCACAACTCGCAGCTGTGCAAAGGCCCTCCTGGCCACGACTGCCACCTGCTCTTCGAGCAGGAGTCGCGAGTCCAGGAGGACCCCCAGATTCCGCACTGGATCCGAGTGGGGTAGTGCAACTCCACCCAGAACCAAAGATGACAACTTCCCGGATCCAGGGGGGCCGTCAATCCACAGCCACTCCGTCTTACCAGGGTTCAGTTGAAGCCTGTTGTTCCCCATCCAGACCCCCACAGCCTCCAGGCACTGAGATAAGGCATTGACCGCATCACTTACTTCACCCGGGATGGAGATGTATACCTGGGTATCATCAGCATATTGGTGATACCTCATCCCGTGGTGACGGATGATCTCGCCCAGCGGCTTGATGTAGATGTTGAATAGGAGAGGAGAGAGAACCGACCCCTGAGGCACCCCACAAGTCAGGGGTCTTGGGTCCGCTCTATCCTCTCCTATCAACACCGACTGGGAACGGCCCCGGAGAAAGGAGGCGAACCAGCGCAGAACCACGCTGCCCGCCCCCAACTCCTTGAGCCGTCCCAAAAGTATACCGTGGTCGACGGTATCGAAAGCCGCTGAGAGATCTAAGAGAGCAAGGATGGACGCACTCCCTCCATCCCGCTCTCGCCAGAGATCATCCATAAGCGCGACCAATGCGGTCTCTGTCCCATGTCCCGGCCTGAAACCTGACTGGAAGGGGTCCAGATAATCCGTTTCCTCCAGAATCCTCTGGAGTTGCAACGCCACCACCTTCTCAACCACCTTTCCCAAAAAGGGAAGGTGGGAGACTGGGCGAAAATTGCCCAGGATGGTAGGGTCCAGGGATGGTTTCTTGAGGAGGGGGTGCACCAGCGCCTCCTTGAAGGCAGCCGGGAACACCCCCTCACTCAAGGACGAATTTATAATCGCCTGGACCCAGCCACATGTCACCTCACTAGCTGATTTTACCATCCAGGAGGGACATGGGTCAAGTTGGCATGTGGTGGCGTTTACAGTCCGGAGGATCCTGTCTACTTCATCAGGCCCAACAGGATCAAACTGCTCCCAGATAACATGGCAAGTACGGGCCTCTGGCATCTCCCCAGATCTTGTCTCACGCTTGGAGTCCAACTTGGAATGAATCTGAGCGATTTTGTCCTGCAGATGCTCAGAAAACTCTTCCGATCGGCCCTGTAAATGGGTCTCCCCTTGCTCCTGACCCAAAAGTGATCTTGTAATCTTAAACAGGGCCGTCGGGCGGCATTCTGCGGACGCAATAAGAGCGGAGAAATATTCACGTTTCGCCGCTCTTACTGCCACAAGGTAGGCCTTAACTGCGGCTCTAGATTGTGTCCGGTCAGATTCAGTCTTCGTCTTTCTCCAGCGGCGCTCTAGACGTCTCTTAACCCTCTTCAAGGTCCTCAACTCATCCGTAAACCACGGTGAGTGGCGGGCCGAACAGGGCCGGAGAGGTCGCACAGGCGCGATCTTATCCAGAGCCCTGGCCGCTTCCCTATTCCAGGCCGCGGCCAGGACCTCCACTGGACCGTGAAGCAAGTCCTCGGGAATAACCCCCAGCTCCTTCTGAAACCTCACTGGGTCCATCAGTCGCCGAGGGCGGACCAATCGAGTAGGTCCCACCTCCCTGCGGAGTGGGGCAGCAGAAGAGAGTCTCAGGGTCACCAGGGCGTGGTCTGACCATGACAATGGGGAAAGATGTAACTCTCCCCTCAGATCACATTGCCACTGCTCGGACAAGAAAACTAAGTCCGGGGTGAGACCACTGTCACGAGTCGGGTCACGAATAATCTGAGACAGGCCCATAGCTGCCATGGTAGCCATGAACTCCCGGGCCGCCTCCGAGGACTGCCCCAGGGACGGCAGATTGAAGTCCCCCAGAACCATGAGTCTGGGGAACTCCACTGCCAACCCCGAGACAGCCTCGAGCAGCTCAGGCAGGGAGGTCGCTACGCAGCAGGGAGGCTGGTACAGCAGCAACACTCCCAACTGTTCTCGTGAACCCAACTTGAAGAACAGGGTCTCACACCCGGCCACTTGTGGAGCAGCGCCCCTGAAGGCCACAAGGGACTCTCGGATGACAACTGCCACCCCTCCTCCCCTACCCCGGTGTCTCGGCTGATGCCACACCCGAAACCCAGCTGGGCACATTTCCGAGAGGGCTACTCCCCCTTCTGGGCCCAGCCAGGTCTCGGTAATACACACCAGGTCAGCCCCATCCTCTGTGATTAAATCACTTATAAGGGGGGCCTTGTTATTCACCGACCTGGCGTTCAGCAGCAACAGTCGGAGACCGGAGCCCACGAGGATCTGCTTACCAGGGCCTGGGTATGAACACGGGGGGCCGGAACGCACCACCGGTAACAAACACCGGGGGCGCCTTCCCCGGTAATGGCTCGCCCTCCGGTTCCCGTCATACCGTCCCCTGCCCGTCACCACCTGAATCAAATGGCCCGCCCCCCAGCCCCCAGAGATTCCCGACTCTGGCCTAGTAGCCTCCACTCCCAGGCCTCCGGAATTCTTGGGCTTAATCAAGGGTCCCTCATCCCATTCACCCATCATCCAATCTCACAGCAAATCGGGTAGTGACAAGACCCCCCAGTGCACCAGCTCACGCTCTCGGCACTGTAAGGATCCCGCACCACCCCCAGTCACGCTCTGTACCTCTCCCTCGACTTCTCTCACTGGTCAGGGAGAGGTACCAACACTCACCAGCAATCACTCCTACCCCACCTCACTCTCACTCAGGGGGGTACTCTTACCAAACCATACAGTCTTGGTTCCCCCCACCTCGTCTCTCACCCAGTGGGGGGTCCACATTCATACTAAGGGACCCCTATACACCCTCTGCCACCTTATATTAAATGGGACGCTGTCCAGGTCTTCATAGGGGTTAGTCC
This sequence comes from Charina bottae, assembly GCA_023362775.1. NCBI lineage: Eukaryota > Metazoa > Chordata > Lepidosauria > Squamata > Charinaidae > Charina > Charina bottae. Next base: position 90,851,598 of record JALMGJ010000004.1, on the reverse strand, counting down.
ACGTTGATGTTATTTTTCGTATGTCCTGGTCTCCTGGGCTCCAGCCTCCGCCCCATCTGCACCTTCCAGGGCCGCAGGGTTCGCCTCCAACTCCAGCCAGATGTAACATCAAGGCTTCCAGCCCTCTCTAGAACCGGCCCAAGAAAAGTCCAGCTTGTCTGCGGGGGGGGGGGGGAGGGGGCTCGTCTGAGGACTCCGCTGCAACAGACCGGGATCTCTCCGTACCACACCGGCTCCACTAGGCCCCACCAACTCCACTGGCCTAGTCCGGACCCCGACGGTCTCCGCCTCCAGCGATCGAAAACAGAGCCCCTCAGCAGCCTCCGTCAGACTTCAGCTCCGCAAACTCTGCAAGCTCCGCCAGCCCAGCTCGACGACCAACAGCCTCCAGTCTCCAGCCTCCAGTCGCGTCCGGCAGCCTCCTGCAGCTCTGGTCCCTGGTGGGCTCTCGGCCTTTATCAGCTCCGCCGGCCCAGCTCCGGCCCAGCCGGCCCAGCTCCGGCCCAACTCGAACCCCAAACTCCGGCCCGCAACAGACCTCAGAGGGCTATGGCGTCTTCGGTAACTCACCGGGCTCCTTTCCTTGTGCGGATTCACGGAGCTCCGACCCGGACACACGATCTCGCCCCTGCACTCCCCTCGGAGAAAGCCACTCAGCACCAGCACCAGCACCTCTCCAAACCCCAAAGGTGAATTTTTAGGGGTTTTTCGGTGGGTTTCGGTGGGTTTTTCGGCTTCCCCGGAACGGTCAGTGGCCGCGCTGACTTGCGGCCGCCATCTTTTTTTCCCAGACTTGTTAGATAAATATGTAATCGTGTATCTCGATGACATTCTGATTTATTCTGAGGACCCCACCTCCCACATAACTCATGTGAGAAACATTCTGCAGAGGCTGAGGGAGAACAAGCTTTTTGCCAAGCTAGAGAAGTGTGCCTTTGACTTAACTCAATTAGACTATCTGGGATACAGGATTTCCACAGAAGGCATAGCCATGAATCCTGCAAAGGTCCAAGCAATTCTGTCCTGGAAGCCTCCCCGTAACGTCAAGGAGGTCCAGCAATTTTTGGGGTATGCAAATTTCTTTCACAAATTTATTGCAGGGTATGCAGAGAGAGCGCGTCCCCTTACTCAGTTGTTAAAGAAAGACAAACGCTTTTGCTGGGGGGAACAGCAGCAAGCTGCTTTCCAGGAATTTAAACAGCTGTTTGCATCCCCACCACTCCTGAGGCACCCCAACCCTCTAAGACAGTTCCACGTCCAGTGTGACGCATCTAACTTCGCCGTTGCCGCCATTTTGCTCCAAGCGGTGGACGAAGGAGGGGAAGCTTTGTTACCTTGTGCCTATTTCTCTTGCATGCTGTCACCAGCAGAGAGGAATTACGATGTCTTCAACAAAGAATTGCTTGCCATAAAGTCAGCCTTTCAAGAATGGAGGCATTGGTTAGAGGGAGCGACATTTCCAGTCAAAGTTTACACAGACCATAAAAACTTAGCTCTTTTGCAGAGCTCTGGATCCCTCAACCCCTGTCAGGTCAGATGGAGTCAATTTTTTTCATGCTTCAATTTTGTCATCTCGTACTTGCCAGGCAAACAAAACAAGCTGGCTGACGCCTTGTCTAGGCAGCCGCAGGACATTGCAGAACCTGACCAAGCCACCCAAGCCACAATCTTGCAACCTCAAAATTTTGAGAAGTCTCCCGAGGGGGACCAAGTAGAGATCTTGGCAGCAGTCAGACTAGCAGACGATCTCCTTGTAAGAATCAAGGCTCAGCAGAGACAAGACCCCTATGCACGGGCTAGACTGGAGGACCTAGAAGGGGTCCAGAGTGGAACACCGTCCCCATTCACAGTGGAGGCAGGGACCCTTTGGCATAGTGGGCGGCTTTATGTTCCCAAAACCCTGAGGGAAGAAGTTCTACAGCTATGTCATAAAATACATAACACATATGTGTGCAATGTCTCAATGCAAGCACAAAAGAGTTTTTATCATGATGTCACAACATATATTTTGTCTATGTGGTTCTGAACACTGTGCCCAAATTCTTCCTTGCATCACTAAATTGATCTAAAATTGAAAGCATATAATGCAACTGAAATCATTAACTGTGGCAGGTGGTACAGGTGCATTTCATGTCTCACCTGCAATCAACATGTCAGGATTGTTACACTTAAATGTTCCAATATCTTGTTGCTACATTTGAGAGTTATTTTTAAAAGTAAATGCAACATTTTCAGGATTCCAGCAGAACCATGTCAACAGTACTGCAACATGCCAAAGTCCATATATGACACAAAACGGTTTGGTTATTGTCTATCTTTGGAACAGAAACTTGTCATTTTGGAACTGAAGCCCATTTGCGCCGCCATGGCAATGATGCATTAAACCCAACCTCAGTGCTTCAAAAACTGGATGCCTCTGTAAGCATTTTGTTGCTTTGGCTTTCTACATTAAGTCTATTTCTGTCCCAAAGGCTCCATTCACTTCTGCTTTGTTTGTTCTCCTTGCTGAGACACCCAGCTTGAGCCGGCAGTCTTGATCCTTTTAAATGTCTGCATGATAAAGCTGAAAGGATCCAAGGACACCTTCTGAACATGGGATGGTTCTGCATCTCCCCACCTCATTCATTCACCAAGCCAACAAAAGTGGGGAGGGGAGAGCTCCAATCAAGCTTCACCCCTTTCATATATGTATGCAAAGTGCTTTTTTAATCAATTTTTGAAATGTCTTTATATTATAAAACTGAGAAGATTGAGCAGTTGTCTCGATATAGTCTAGATTTAATAAAGTTTAAGGATTGAATTGATTTTATATTAATATCATATAGATCCTTTTTTCTGTCCCTCTTAATTTCTTCCCTGCTTAAGTTTTTTAAAATTATTATACTGTCATTGACATATTTTTGGTTACCTATTGGCACCAATAATTAACATTCCTGAGGAGGGAGTTAAACCATGAGCCCTCCTGACCCCAACAGGAAAAAAAAAACTTCTCAGCCTGACTTTTTAAAACAGAACATTCCAGATTCTTTCAAAATCATAAAATACATAACACATATGTGTGCAATGTCTCAATGCAAGCACAAAAAGAGTTTTTATCATGATGTCACAACACATATTTTGTCTATGTGGTATCATTATGGTTAGAAATAGACACCTATGCTGGAATCCTTGTACCTATAAAATAATTACAAGCCATAAGTTCTGATAAAATGCAACTATTTGGATTTATGTATTGATTTATTTATCATAAATCAATGAGATGTCAGAAACATCTCTTTAAATGATAATATAATCCAAGAAAACATATATATTAGTAGATACTTTGTTCTGACTCCCACTAAAATCTTCTGATCAGTTACAGTTTTTAGAAGAAATGGAAACATAGAAACAGTATTATTATCCTTTTTGATATATGTCAAAATAGATGTCTTCAAGCATATGTCACACTGGGGCTTCTGACCAGAACTACAGGCACTGATGGGCTTTATATAAAATTATTGGCTATTATTTGCATGTAGCATGGCTTCTGTAGTCAACCCATTGTTTGAGTGCAACTCACTCTTTGGAATTGCTTCTTGTAAGTTTATTCAGGTTATGCATTTCTTATTTGATTTATTTGGTTCAAATGCAATCACTGTTTCTGAAGTTTCACTGTAGTTAGAGGTGCTGGAGAAATTAACTATGTATCCTAAGCCAGTAAAGTAAATTAATAAAATTGATATTTATTATTTACATGAATATAGGAATAACAAGCTTGAATATTCTGTTCTGGTTAAACAATGGTGGGTTCTATTAAACAATGTGAAATTAGTTTCCTATGAACATAAAATGAGGTTAATACAATAAAAATTGTTTTGTGTACACTGGACACCTCAGAGAATGTCCAGTAAGATTTGGTTACAATCAACCTGCTGTTGGGTATGTACCTCAGGAACTGGAACATTAATTGGAACATGGTTTGCTCTTGCCTTATTATTGTTGCATTTTGGACCAAACTTAATGGGATTGTTAATATGAGTTTGTATCAAGTGCTTTATTTTAAATATGTGTATGTTCTTAATTATCATACTTTGGACACATTTACAGTATGTAAGGACCTGGATCTCTTGAGAGGTGTATAATGTTGGGAAATATAGAAAGAAAAAGAAGAGGACAAGCAGCAGCAAAGTGGATGTGCTCAATTATAGTGGAAATAGGTGCCCCATTAGAAGACCTGAAGGACAAGGTTGGGGACATATCATACTAGAGAAGGTTTATCTATGTGGTTGATAAGTCGACACCGAATTCATGGCACATAATCAGTGTTCTTGGTTATATTCCCAGTATTTGGCATCAAGATATCAACAATTGTGGATTATTTAGGCATGGGAGTTGGCTAAAATGATTATGTTAACAAATGGAAGAAGAAAAAAACCTATAGATTTACAGTAGTGGGTTGTTGATAAATATTGTTTGTCACCATTTGTATTAGGACTTTTTCACAAAGGACAAGAAATAAGTCTTTTGAGGAATATGATTAAAATTTATGGAAATTGTCCAGATTATAACATAATTTCTAGTGCTCTTTTTCCTTTCCTATTTCTTATCACTATGCATTTCAATGTTAAAGCTGTGTTGTTGTATATATTGGTACTTTTCTTTTGTTTAGTTTACTATAATAAAATAAAATAAACTGATTCCTTGCTGAGAGAGAAATCACAAGAAATAATTCCCTATACTGACAGAATTGTTATTCCAGCTGAGATATGGGAAGAGGCACTGGAAAAGTTTCATGACAGCCACTTAAACATCACTTAAAGCAGAGAACATGCAAGAATGTATATTTGATTCAGTCAGAGTTTTAAAGTATTTATAGCCAGCTATGCTATCTGCCAAAATAAATATTTGCAACAAAAAGAATCACTGATATTTACCAGGATGCCAGATAGATACTGGAAAAATATTAAAGCTTATATTGTAATTTTGGACATAATAAACACTTAGCTATACATCATTCCTCCAGATATCTAGAGTTCACAAACAAGACTAATCTTATAAGATCTACTGCCATTAACTGTTTTGGAGTGGGGAGGGGAGGATAGATGGAGATGTCTTGAGGAACTTATAACAGAAAATGAACCATTATTCACAAGGAAAAAAAATTCCATTTTTTTGTGAAGAAGGAGAGAAGATTTAACGTTACATTACGTTACGTTACGTTACGTTATGTTACGTATTTATATTTATTTATTTATTTAATTTTTATCCCACCTTTATTATTTTTATAAATAACTCAAGGTGGCAAACATACCTAATACTCCTTCCTCCTCCTATTTTCCCCACAACAACAACCCTGTGAGGTGAGTTGGGCTGAGAGATTGTGACTGGACCAAGGTCACCCAGCCGGCTTTCATGCCTAAGGCGGGACTAGAACTCACAGACTCCTGGTTTCTAGCCCGTTGCCTTAACCACTAGACCAATCTGGCCCCCACTATCGACAAGCCAGTGGGGAAGCACAAAGATTCAAGCTGTGAAGTTAATTGTAGCATAAGAATAACAATGCTTAGCTCTATTAAGTTATAGAATAATTTACATCCATGCCATTAAGTAACCTATCACAGATAATCACGGGTTGACATCTACAAACCCTGCCTTCCATTCCAATCTTGGAAACAAGCTTGAAGTTTCACTGGACTGATTTCAGTGTATGTATAAGATACAAAAGAAGGAGCAACCTAGATAAACAGACTGTTGGTGGTTTTCTAGATTTTCTAAAGTTTCTGTAAGTCAGAAAGAAAACATATGCAATATTTTCATGTGAATCAAACTCTGAAGGAGGAAATATATTCCAATACAGTTTTTAGCTCCAAGCTGCTGAACTTTTTAGTTCCAAGCTGTGGAGCAGTGTGGGCGCGCACGCACACACACACGGATTTCATTCTATTTAGCAAAAATCAAAGAAGTATCTACAGTATAAATATGTTCTACAACATTCTTTAAAATAGTCTTTAATGTCCCTGCCGTTAAAGGCTCTTTCATTTCATCAGCCCTTTCACATTTTGCATGGTACTAAACTTGAAAAACATTTTTTCCATTGCTTAACCTCAACACTAAAGTAAACCATGCCACAACTTGCCCCTCCCCCCAACGTATTGTTGCTTAGGCAACAAACCAGCACCAATTTACCATGGTTTTAATCAGCATTTTCCACATGAATCTCACCATGTGTTTCGGAAACCTTTGATATTCTTCTCAGTCTAATACAACTGCCTGTTTCTTACTCTGCTGGGTTCAGAATAAACGCCTTGTCATGAAAAGAATTAGATTTTGACAGCTCCCCCCCTCCACAGTTAATTGAGGTGATAGATACACTTGACATTTATCTAAATGTAGAAATGAAGATTAAGACATATTTTTCTTCATGCATTCTGTTCTAGAGGAGGTCACTTTCTGGGGTCTCTTTAATATGCCTGAGCAATTAATAGTGGTGGTGATTCTACTCTGTATCACAGTGTCTTTAAAGTTCTCTTTCATGCTGACAGATAAAACTATCTGTTCTGTATGTGGGGCTTGAATTAGACTAATCTTTTCCAAGTCTGCCCTCAAGGCCTTCCGCTTCTCACAGTTCTGAAAATTAATACTCATTGAAAAATGCAAAAGCCTAGAATGATTGTTCACTCAGTTGAAAGAAACTGTGGGTGAGAGTAGGGTGGGGAAAGACTTACATTTTAGAGTTCTGTCATTATTTCTAGCACATTTCTGTGGGCATCTAACTTCTTTCACAACTAGTGTACAATAAAGGTATTGTGTGGTGCCGTGATTGTTTTAATGAGCATATGGTATTGTTATTCAATCCTTTTTTTCCTAAATGAAATTTATTTTATTTATAAAATTATTAGATGTGATTAAATTGAATAATTATTATTTTAATTATTAGTATATTAAACAACAGGATTAGTCAACCCTATTTAGATGGAATAAATTCCTGGATCAAGAGGCCCTCCGAACAGTCACTCATGCTCTTGTCATCTCTCATATAGATTATTGCAACGCACTCTACATGGGGCTACCCTTGAAGAGTATCCGGAAGCTTCAGCTGGTCCAGAATGTGGCCACATGAGCAGTTACGGGTGCTATAAGATCAGCACATGTAACACCGCTGCTCCGCGAACTGCATTGGGTACCAGTTTGCTCCCGGGTCCAATTCAAGGTGTTGGTCATCACCTTTAAAGCCCTACATGGCATGGGGCCAGGGTTCCTGAGGGACTGTCTCATCCCGATCACATCTACCCGCCCCACCCTGTCATGCAGGGAGGGCATGCTACGGACACCATCAATAAAAGAATTTCATCTAACGGGGTCCAGGAGGTGTCCCTTCTCTGCGATAGCACCCGCCCTGTGGAATATCTTGCCCCCAGAGTCTACTGCTGTAGAGATGGGCGGTGATAAATTTGACTAATAAAAACTAATAAATAAATAAATAAATAAAACTGTCTCAGACAACTGATCTGAGATACCAAGAAAGGCAGCAGATTGTTATTTATTATAACTATGTTTTTATACACAGGGAATCACCTATGGTATTTCTGAGTAAGACAGCAACTTAACTAGATCTATTTTGAGTACTAAGCAACTTACCTATATAGGGAGGGAGACAGACAGACAGACAGACAGACAGACATATTCTGACTCAGGCAGTAAAATGTCTTAGGCTGACCTTAGTATTTGTAAGTATTTGGGAAAGTGTATATGGAGTAGGGTTGGATAGAAGTTTCTCACTCACAAACCAAATATTGGTTTTTATTAGTACCACTGTGTTAAATTGATTTTGAAAGGAGTTGCTGTTTATTTAAATTCCAGTTAACATAATCTACCAGAAAGTAAGGAGGAGGATATTTTAAGAACAACAGAGATATGCACCATGACTTTCCTGATGCTAATGCCTTTGGATATAACCGTAAAGTATAATTTGAATAATATAAAGAATAGAATAGAACAGAACAGAACAGAACAGAACAGAACAGAATAGAATAGAATAGCAATGACTTGAATGGAACTTTATTTATTTATTTATTTATTTATTTATTTATTTATTTATTTATGCATGCATGCATGCATGCATGCATCGCCTTTGCTCTTAAGATTTCCTACTCCATTTATATCTGGATGGAACTACACAGGTTTAAAGAAATACATGTATAATTGCCACACATCATTTGAGGGGAAAAAAAACTTCTGCCCAATAACAGTTATTGTTATTAGAACAATTTTTGGAATTTGAGACTTTCTCAAGCTTCATATTTTCCAGATGCATTGGACCAACTTCCAGAATTCCTAGCCAGCATAGGAATGTCTGACACATTTGGGAAGCACCAGCATTGGGAAAGTTAGCTTAATGCTACAATTATTTTCTGTCTTTTTAGGCTGGTCAGTGAAATGGCCCTATTTGTTCAACTCAAAGCTCAGTAAAACCAAACTAATAGCATTTAACTCCTATTAATCCTGTTTTGTATGAATTATGGTTGGCTGTTCTGGGTTTATAACAAAGATCTCTGATCTCAGAAGCAGGTTCCAACCTCAAATTGGTATGCTAAAGGATGCCAATGGACAGATAGTAACTAATTCAAAGGAGATCAAACAAAGATGGAAGGTTGCTTAATGACCACAATTGGGACCGGAATTTAGGTCACTAAGCAATGCAGTCATTAAGTGAATCTGGACCCGATTTTACAACCATTTTTGCAGTGGTCATTAAGTGAATCATTGTGGTAATTAAGCAAATCATGTGATTGTTAAGTGAATCATGCAGTTCCCTATTGATTTTGCTTATCAGAAACCAGCTGGAAAGGTCGAAAATGGTGATCACATGACCATGGGACGCTGCAACCATTGTAAATGCACAATGGTTGCCAAGTGCCCAAATTGCGATCATGTGACCACGGGAATGCTGCAATGGTCATAAATGTGAGGAACGGTTGCAAGTCAATTTTTTAGCACCATTGTAACTCTGGACAGTCGCTAAACAAACAGTAATTAAGCGAGGACTACTTGTACAGTAGTCTAAACATGTAGTGAGGAAAGCATGTGTTACCATCAGCAGGGTAACTCAAGATAGGTCTGTAACTGATGCACCAGCTGGAGGTAGGCAACCCTCCCTTGCTCTCCTCTGCAATCTCCACCTGCTCATCCAGCAGTAACTGTGAGTCCATTCTGATGCTACTCCATCCCAAACTGGCAGACAATCTCTCCCAATGGTTTTGTGTAAGTGTTAAAGGTAGCAAGAGAGGGGGAGGCTAAGGGGAGAGGATGACACACTGTGGCATACTACAATGGAGTAAAAAGGTAAAGGTTCCCCCCGCACATTTGTGCAGTCGTGTCCGACTCTAGGGGCCGGTGCTCATCTCCATTTGTTAGCCGAAGAGCCAGTGTTGTCCGAAAACGCTTCCGCAGTCATGTAGCTGGCATGACGCACGCGGAATGCTGTTACCTTCCCACCGAAGTGGTACCTATTCATCTACTTGCATTTGCATGCTTTCAAATTGCTAGGTTGGCAAGAGCTGGGGCAAGTGCGGAAGCTCACTCTGTCACACGGGGCTAGGGATTCGAACCTACGAACTTGCGATCTTCCGATCGACAAGCCTGGCGTCTTACCCGCTGAGCTACCACGCCCCTTACAATGGAGTACCACATAGATAAAATGAATAAAATATAATCCATATGTGGTGAAGGGAAAACATCAGCCTCCTCGTAAGTAAGCCAAAGCTCCTGGCTGTAGGTCCCTGCAGACTCAGGGCTGGCTAAGCTTAAAGGCTGCTTTGTTGAAAGGGTAGGTGTGGGGGTTGGAGAAGAAGGTGGAGGGAGGCATCAGCTGCCAAAGGACGATGACAAAGAGAAGTCTGCAGAAGAAGCACCTGCAGAATTACCCTTATTGAGGCCTATATCAACAGACTCCCCCAGCCTTCTATGCTGTCTGGCTGGGACCCAGCTCATTTTTCAGGCACAGAATAGAGCTGGCTCCTCATATTGGAAAGCCTTCCTTAGAAGAAAGGAAGGGCCAGAGATTTCTGAAGAAGGGAACTGTCTTTATGTTGAGGCTGGAATGCCCATTGAATCTGCTGGTGCACAAGGTGGATAGCAAGCCTCAAACTGCTGCAGCCTGACCCATTTTCTTCCTTAGTTTGATTTTTTAAATGAAATTACATTTGAGTTTTTGATTTGGACTGCTGACACTCCAAAGGGTCTGTTTCTGTGTTCAACTCCTAACCCTGAATGCTTAAGGGTCTGGGGAGAATAAACTACAGCAGGTTTTCTATATCTTTGGAGAGTCCAGTATTTGTTTTCTATTAGTCACAAGTGAGCTCCCCACGTCTCTGTCTGCAAAGGACTTTGCTACACCATAATTCTGCAAAACTGAATGCACATCTGCCAAGATATATTTCCAACCTGCAATAATCATATATGTACAGTATCTTTAGAGAAATGGTTTTTTAAATGTCAAGGCTTTATTTGATTGATTGATTGATTGATTGATTGATTGCAATGGAAATAGTAATATTTCTATTTCCTAAAAGATATGGAAGATCATCTGATTGATATTCCTATGGCAAGAAGCCAACAAGTCAGTGGCATTTAAGGTTACCAGATATCTGAACAGGCAAAGGCGGACACGTACAATTGGAAGGGAGAACAAATGGGAGGAAAAGGAGGTCGCACTGTTCAACTTTATTGGCATCTGTGACAAAAATTACAGTGAAACACTGCAAAAAAAAAGTACATAGTCTTTACATGTATATGAAATTACTTTTTCCAGCCTCAGAAAAACTGGTTTTTCAATTGCAGTATTTTCCCAACAACTCTTTATTTTGAAGAACATATGCTAGTGATAATATAGAATTGACAATGCATTTTTCAAATTTCACCATAGAAACATATAATGAGTCATGTGATATACAGAGTACAGTGATCATACATTTGAAGGGGCTGGATTGAAGCCAATTGCTGGAATCAGGAAATAAATAAAATAAAACTAGGCTGTTGAGTCTGTTGACTGGCGAGGGAAAGAAAGAAGCAGACTATTTACAAGGACACAATACACCATACACAAAAGTCTCAGTGACTACTGTTGTGAAAAAGAGTCCCAAAAAACCAACAACCCAAGGACAGTATTTGATTTTAAGGCCATGACTGCTGGAGAGAGAACATGAGGACAGAAAGGAGGGTGTGTACTCCTTTTGCAGGATGTCTGGTAACCCAACTGGCATCAGCACTTGAATGGCCCCCGGGGCATGTGTGTGGAAGGGGGGAGGAAAAAACTTTCCTTTCAGAGAAGAATAGAAAAGGTTTACATTTTGTGTCAAAGCACCCCTTCTTTTTTAAAAAAAAATGAAAGAAGATTTTACAAAGATTTAAGAAACTACAGAAACATAGAAGAAGTAGAAAAAGAAAGAAATTGTAAAAGGGCAAGATAAAAAGTGAAGGATAAGAGAAAGGAAAGAAAAAGAAAGATATCTAACAAAGCAACGTCCAATCTTCTTTGCAGCAGTTAACAAACATAGCAATTACCATCCCCACCCTCCCATATTGCACATCATGGCTCCCTTCTTCCCACAGACAAACCTTCTTAATCAATAAATCCCCAAATCCCCAGTTCATTTTTATCCATTTTCAGCAAAAAGTCCATAAAGGGTTTCCAGTCTTTTATTAAAGTAGTTGTAGTTCCCTCCTTAATCAAACAAGTCAATTTAGCCATTTCTGCAAACTCAGCCATCTTCGTAATCCATTCCTCCATCAAAGCACCCCTTCTGACTGTCTCAGCAAAGAGAAGCACATCCCCCACCCCGCTTCTAAGGCATATAATAGAGTGACTATGCTTATTGACTTCTGAGGAAAATGTCTTCTCAGTATACCCAGAAAGCTTTTTTTTTTTCCAGAGTGTAATGGCTCAGCGGGTAAGACGCCAGGCTTGTCGATCAGAAGATCGCAAGTTCAGAGGTTCGAATCCCTAGCCCTGCGTGACGGAGTGAGCTCCCGTACTCGCCCCAGCTCTTGCCAACCTAGCAATTCAAAAGCATGCAAATGCAAGTAGATGAATAGGTACCACTTCAGTGGGATGGTAACAGCGTTCCACACACGTCATGCGGCCACATGACCACGGAAGCGTCTTTGGACAACGCTGGCTCTTTGGCTAAGAAACGGAGATGAGCACCGGCCCCTAGAGTCGGACACGACTGCACAAAAATGTGCGGGGGGGGGGAGCCTTACCTTTTTTACAGCCCGCTTCTAAGGCATATAATAGAGTGACTATGCTTATTGACTTCTGAGAAAAGAGTCTTCTCAGTATATCCAGAAAACTCTTTTTTCCCCCAGAGTGTAATGGCTGGTTGAGGCACTGAGGCCCCACCTTGGTGCTCCTAATCAAGGCACTGAGGCAGAGCTAGGAGGTGTTTAGTTTTAAGGAAGTCACTGCTGAAGTTATAAAACGCCAGAGTTACTCGCTGAGGATTGCTGGGAGGTGGTGAAGTTTAAAGCAGAGTTTGAAGAGATGCAATAAACCTAACTCACCCTAGAAATCAGAGGCAAAGGAAAGGCTGAAAGCAAAGGAAGAATAATGTATTATATTTGATCTAATGATGTGGGATGTGACTATGACAGAATTTATGAATATCTATTCTTTGAGAGCTGATTAGCTCAGGAAGACTCAAATGTAAGATAACAAGACATGTAAGATAGTTAAATTGCTTCAACTTACTATTTGAAAAGAATGCTTTTTGTAAATAACTCCCTTAATGATCATGGTAATACTGTTCAGCAGGGAAGGTGGTATTGATTTCATGCTTCAAGGAGTTTATTGGGAAGCAGTGGCCACAACTGAATGTTATTGCTTTTCCTTCATTGAAGTATTACATGGAAACTTTATTAGAGAGGTGGTAAGGACTTCTGTAGACCCTATATTTAAATTTTTAAAGAAAGGAGAAAATAAACACATCTCTGTGGGACATCTCACAGATATGGGGGCAAAGAATTTATATACACTGAATTTATCCATGCTATTGATCCTTCCATGGACATAAAGCAAACCAGACACTTAATTGTTTGTTTTAAACTTGATGTCATTAGACATAAGAGTGTCTTACAGGAGTAGCTCAGGCTGCCTAATGATACGGGGATCTGAGAGCTGATGTAGCAGAGTAATAGCTGAAATCTCTGCTATAAATAAAAATGTTGAATAGTTCACACCAACAAGATGCAGTGCTGTTTGTAGAACCCTTCATATGGCCAAATTCTGCTGCAGCTTAACAAGAAAATTTCTCAGTATAACTCTTCTGTGGCATTAATTCATTAGATAGTCTAAAGCCTGTTTCCTGTCCATCTGAATTCATCAATTTTAGCTTCCTCTCATCTCAAAAGCCATGCAATCCACTGCATTATGTCTGACATTAGTAGCTCTCTCACTACTCACCTCATCCTCATTTATTTATTTATTTATTTATAGTGATATTTATACCCCGCCTATCCCCTCCCTAATGGAGGACTCTAGGCGGCTTACATTCATATATATACAGTTCAAATTATACAATTCACCAAATTCAATTCACCGTGCGTGAAGGAAGGGGGGTGAGGGAACTGACTCTACTAGGCTCCGGACTACAATTCCCAGGATGCCTTGAGCCGGCTGCTGACGTCCTGTAGCTGTCACATCTGGGTCCGTCGTCACCACTGCCATTCGATCTTCCTCCAATCCTCTCTTTCGGTGGAGCCGACTTCCCGACAGGACGCCAGCAAATTAGCCCACTTAAGGTGGTATCCATTTTATCTACTTGCTAGGCTTTCGAACTGCTGGGTTGACAGGAGCTAGGACTTAGCAACGAGAGCTCAGCTCGCGCGCGGGGTTCGAACTGCCGACCTTCTGATCGGCAGCCTACAGCTCAGCTGTTTAACCTGCTGAGCCATCCGCGTCCCTCATACTCTCATCTCTGGAACAGCCTTCTATTATCATCTATTAAATTATTATATTTTCCAGCATTTTTTCTTACAAATTCAAATTGGGGCAAAAAAGTCACCAGGAAACTCTGTGCTTCCTATGTATGTCCTAATGACACCCTTGACTACAGTCTTAAATTACTCCTACTGTATATACTGTATGTCTACTAGAAAACACATAGGTTTCTGGACCACTGAAAATGTGTTGCATTGTCATCTGTGGGATGGGTAGCAATGTGCCATCTAGTGCAATAGAACCAAGGCAATGGTTCTCATTCTGCATTTGAGCTAATTTAATCAATTATTTCTATACTTCAAGATCTTGTTCTTTAAACGTAAATATACTCTGAACCGTGTTTTCACTGATTGTACTGATATTCAAGCTGCACACTGTTTTGAGTGTATTTTGTAGAAAACAGAAGAAAATGAGATGAAGCAAAACAAATAGACAAACTATCATCTCCTATTTTTCAAGATTACTACATTTGCCTCAGATAGGAATAACATGCACCTTATTTATTTTTCTGTTTTTTTCTTTCATTTTATAAATGACTCTAATCATTATCCTTTTTCATATTATTTTAATTTTTTTATAAACAAATTTAGCTAAGTTCCTGATTTTTTTTCTTTTTCACATGTTAAAAATTTATTATTTTTATTGTGTTAGGCTGACACAATGCTGATCCAATAAATCTGGAGTTCTAAGGATATTTAGCTATAGTTTGACTTAGTTGCTTGGCAGGGATTTTTTAAAAAGCAATAAGCATCTAATTATGTCATTACAGCTAGTTCATTATGAGTAGGGCTGATCAATAGAATTGATTGCCTCTGTCCACAATTGAAGCAGTACATCATTACATTCTAACAATTTGAATGCATTATTAGTAGCAAGAAATCTACTTTAATATGGTAAAATAATCATAAAACTCTATTGGAGATGTGTAGAATATATACATATATACATCATATACATATACATATACATATACATATACATATACATATACATATACTGTACATAGTTTGACAGGTTGCTTAATAGCATTTCTCCTCTATCTGTGAAGAATAGCTAAACTGGAATTCTCATTTACATCAATCTTTTAATGATTATTCATTATTATATTTTTATTGCTCCTGAACTCTGTGGACCTCAGACACTATATACTGAGTTTCACATTTTCTTCACAAGAACTTAGTGAAATAAATAGCCAATTGACCATGATGACCCTCCAACAAACATTTTAGGTAAGACTGTTCTTACCCTACCTCATTTGTTGTTAATATTCAATATTTAGACAAGGGAAGGATGGGAGAAAAACATGCTACAAAAATAGGTCCTGAACAAGTCTTCTTATTACCTTTTCCTTAGACATACAGGATTTGAAAATATGGAGCTAGCCTGAGATGTGAGGTTATAAAAGGCTAACAAAAGTTTGGGCATAGCCATCAAAAACTAAAGTCCACAATAAAAATACAGACTTGCTCCTTACTTGGAACTGTTGATTTTGTAATTCTTTAAACAATTATGCAGAATATGCAGAATATGTAAAACATAATTTAATTATAAAGGATAGTTTTAGTCAAGGTTGTTGTCATGAGCTGGAACTGTCAATATATCATTTCATGGAAAGGGATTCTTTTTAGGATTAATAGTGTTATCTGTTTATTCATGCTATTGAAGAAGATGGTTTAAATTTTAGTGTATTTTGGAGATCTGTGATTATCAATATATCTTGTACTTCAGTTTGTATACTGCCTGTGAAGGTGATCTCTAACAAGTTTTCATTGGCAGAGAGAAATTATATATAAAACTGAACTTTTGGAAGATATATTGCTAAACTGATGATGGCATTCAGGAAAATTATGGGAGTGACAAGTGCTGCCTAGGAGAAAATGTGGTTATCAACAGCAGTTTGTTTCACCAGATAAAGAATGGAAAGCTAATGAATTCAGATGGACAGGAAACAGTAAATGCATGCAGTGGAATAGTGAAACTGAGTTAACAAGTTAAACATTTAAAAGATACAGACAAATGTTCGTGAACCAGATACATTTCAGAATAATTATAAGTCTTAAAGTTCATATAAGTGTCTAATTTATGCTACTGAAGGAATGGAAAATGGCAAACAATGTAGGAAACATGAAATTATTAAATGAGATCTGGAATGACATCATGTTAGCAGGCATAATGATCTAGGATCACATGATTTTTTAAAAAGTTGCAGTGTGACTCAGCTGTGAATAAATATACTATATATATATATATATATATATATATATATTATTATTAAGTTTTGAATATACATAGTTAAAAATTGAAAACAGAAAAAGAAATAGAAATACAAATCAAAGAAAGAAGAAAAAAGGTGTAGTAAAGCAAAAAGAAAAAGAAAAAGATGAAACATAGAAAATAGTCAACTTCCGACTTATCTCTGGTCT
This sequence comes from Charina bottae, assembly GCA_023362775.1. NCBI lineage: Eukaryota > Metazoa > Chordata > Lepidosauria > Squamata > Charinaidae > Charina > Charina bottae. The sequence goes on along the minus strand of JALMGJ010000004.1, from coordinate 90,835,200 downwards.
TAGTAATTTAAATTTTTTATCTTACTTCCTAGGTCTATATATAATATTAAGAAAAAAATTTCTTGTCTAATATATCAATTTATATATATTTTAATCTACAAATCCCCATATAAGCTTTGCCCCTCCTGTATTTTACTAATAGTCCATTAATGGTTTCCACTCTTTAAAAATGTAATAGTATATATTTTAATCTCCAAAAACCCATATAGGCTTTAACCCCCCTATATGTTACAGATAGTCCATCAATAATTTCCACTCCTTAATAAAATAAAATAATAATAACATGTCAATTTATCATTTTCTATCAATCCATCAATTTTAACATCCAATCTTACAGTATATCATTGGTAAAATCTGATTTTCCCAACCCTTAAGAGGTCCTTATAAGTCATTTATCTCTATTTCTATGAAATGCTTCTTACGTTCTCCTGGTGCATCCCTCATATCTATCTTGTATTTCTCTAAAAATGTTTTAACTTTTATAGTAGAGGTTATCCTTAACCCTTGCCCCTTGAGCACTTTCTTTTCTCTAGCATACCATGAATTATCTCTGAAAGTTCCATCTATTTCCAAATCCAGATCCTGTTCTCTCATTTCCAGAAATTTAACTAATTCAGAAACAATCCTTTCTCTTGCTTTTCCATTTAATTGTTCTAGGGATGCACTCAATCTCCAATCATGTTCTTTCTCTATCATTTCTGCTAAGGCAGTATTATCTAAGTTGTATTCAACTTCCTCAATGAGACTTTCTGAGTTAGTCTCCAATTTCTGCATCTGGCCTTGCATCTCTTTAAATTCCACCACTTCCTTAACTATCTGCATTTCTTTTTCAAATTTTTGTTTTATTTCCTGGATTGGTTCTTCCTTCGTCTCCCTCATCCTCTCAACTACTTGTTGTCCCAATAGACCCATCTTTTTGTCCATCTTTCTTTCCAAAGCAAATAAATTCTCCATCTGCTCGTTGATTCGCTGACCCAAGTTTATAAATGAGTCTTCTATTTTTTTTGTTTAATAAAGTAATTCCATCCAGGATTGCATCCAGAATTTTTTTTTCTTTCGCTGGTGGAACTTCCATAGATGCACTGTCTGTAGCTTGAATCATGTCAACTGGATTTCTATTTTCTTAGTAGAAACGTTTCGCTCCTTATCCAAGGAGCTTCTTCAGTCTGAGCAAAGTTGGTAAGGGAATCCTAAATATGTTCCTAGGTAGCTGTCACACAGCTACCTAGGAACATATTTAGGATTCCCTTACCAACTTTGCTCAGACTGAAGAAGCTCCTTGGATAAGGAGCGAAACGTTTCTACTAAGAAAATAGAAATCCAGTTGAGATGATTCAAGCTACAGACAATTCCACCTGGATGACTGAGAAACTTCATAGACATATTCCATAGATGCACTTCCAGTTTCTTTTTTATTCTCTTTGTCTCTCTTCATCCTCAATGCCATATTCGTCATAATGTAGATAATATTCCTGTAAAAAAAGAAAAGGAAAGAGGGGAGAAGGGGAAATACAAAAAAAAAGAGAGAAATAATAAGTGTTGCAATAGTTGTTTACAAAAAGGAGGGAGTAAAAAAATACCAAAAGTAAAAACAATCCTTTTAAAAAATAGTTGTCATAACACCAGGATTGTAGTCCATACAAAAGGCAAAAACAGTCCTTTAAAAATAATTGTCATCATAATTCATTTGTAATCCATTAGATATATAAGTCCATGTACTTTCAAGAACAAAAAATAAAAAGGCAGATGGAAACTTTTTTTCCTTGTAGTCAAAATAATAATGGAAACGATAAACAATTCCAAGGTTTCACACGCCCACTTATAACTCTTCAGTTCAACCAACCAAAATAACTAAAGCAGAAAAATTATATAAAATATATAAGAGAGAACTGCAGTAGTCCAAATAGCTTTTTCACCCAAAGTACATATCAAACAGTCAGATTTTTATAAAAAAAAGTCCAAACAAAGCATGAAGATTTAAAAAAGGGCTAATAAAAAGAAGTAGAGGAAGGATCTTTTCCTGGCAATAATCACCAAAAAAGACATAAAAAGATGTTATTTATTCCATATAGAATCACAATCCAAATAAAATAATTCCAAAATAAAAATGCATTCAATTACCAATAGATAGGAAACTTAAATCAAGGTAAAAGTAAAAAGAAAATCACTTTCATTTGTGGCACAGTCATTAGCTTTCCATTTCCACCGGTTAACCATCTTTTGACAAGAAAAAAATAAAAACACCAGCAATTATAAATCAAATCCAGAGATAAATCTTAGAGTTTAATAGGAAAAATAATATTTAAAAATAAAAAGTGTATCTAAAAGGTTGGATGAGGAGCTACTTATCTTTTCTAGATTCATGGCTTCCGCAGAGCTTCATGTAAATTCCAGTCGCCTCTCGCCGCTCCAATCTCCCTTCCCCCGTGGTGGAAATACGGGGGTCGGAAGAGAGCTGCGAATCCAGCAACCCTTGTGAGCAATCTTCTGCTCACCCTCTCTTCGAGGGTGATTTTCGGTGATTTTCTTCTTTTCACAACCACCTCAAATGGAAAGCCGCGGAATCGAGACTAGGAGCCTCGGTTCTTCGCTCCGCTCAGTCCAACGCCCGGAAGTGAGTGAATAAATATACTTTTGAGAAGTGTGGTGGGGATAAAATTAGTGATGCTAAAAGAATTTCTTTCTTGCAAAGAAAGTTCCTTTGCAAGACTGGAAGAACTCCTTGCAGAAACGATGGAGAGCTGTGGACAATCAATGCCAATGATAGATGGACCAGCACAAGACAGTTTCCTAAGCTCCTACTTTAAATGCAATATGGGAATACAGGATTGTAATTGTAGGTAAGAAAACATTTCAGAAAAAGGCCTCATCAAGCCACTTCTGCACCGTTGCCAGGAAAATATCATGGACCATAAAGTCATAGGAGTTAAACCTGATATGAAGGAGACTTTTATGGGCGTTATTATTAAAAGTGATACAATGATAATGTCCTTGCAACATATCTGAAGATAATGACAGTGAGATTAACTTTTCTCTATAAAGCATTTTGTTGTATTTAGCTGCAAATACTTGAAATGACACAAAAAGTAATACTTTCATAGGAGAGTTCACTCAACTCTCTAACTTGTTGGAAGAACTTGTGAATGGATCATGGATCACATTGCTAGGCTTCCCCATCACCTCAAGGACCAACTATGCCCCTTTTCTGCTTTACATTCAAAGGTGGTTTGAATGGGCCTAATGTGAATAAATATGTACATATATAGTTTTCCACACAATTAGGAATCTTAATTGACTCAGTGAGGAATTGCACACATATGAATTGGTATGTATATACATAGATGCCAACTGTCTGTTAGAAGTGGATGTGGTTGGTGACCTAACAGTAGGATTTTTCAGCAGGACCCATTTTTCCCTACCTTCAATTAGGGGAAGTGTTTCCCCTCCATTCTCTAATAATCACAAAGCTTCTTTCCATATAACCTGTTCCTTATAATTTTCTGAAACTAAAAAACTTAAGTATTGGGCTTTTAAGTATATCTTTATTCTATGCAGGGATGATGATGATGATGATGATGATGATGATGATGATGATGTAATCTACAGTCACAATTAAGACTGGTGGAAACTTAATAATTCAAGTCCTAACCAAGGACCTAAGAATTATTAAGGTAGCATCTAAGAATATAGGCAGTTCCTAGCAGGGTGGGTTTTTCTAAAATTAGGGTGTTCAGGTCCAATAAATTCAATATTTCCAGATATTGAGGGAGTCCTTTAGGTATTGCTCCGATGGCTCCAATCACAATTGGTATAACAATGGATTTCTTTTTCCATAGGTGTTCAACTTCAATCTGCAAGTCCTGGTATTTCATAATTTTTTCCCATTGCTTTTCCTCAACCCTAGCATTACCCAGTATAGCAATATCAATGAACCAGACTTTCTTCTTTTCAATAATTGTTATATTACGCATGTTATGAACAAGATGCCTGTCTGTTTGGATCTAAAGTCCCATAGGATCTTAACCCACTCATTTTCCAAAACCTTCTCAACTTGATAGTCCCAGTAGTTTTTACTACATTTGAATCAAAACCTCTGACAAAGTTTCCAATGAATAATTTTGGCAATTTGGTCATGATGCTGCTTGTAGTCAGATTAGGAAATTTTGCTGCAGCCACTGATCAAATGGTCAATTGTTTCATCCATTTCACTACAAAAGCAACATTTGCTGTTGTATGTTACATGTTGAATTTTCACCTTCATGCAATTAGTTGGCAAAGCTTGTTCTTGAACTGCTAAAATAAAACCTTCAGTTTCTTTCTTTAACACTCCTGATCTTAACCAGCTCCATGTGGGGTTTTTATTGGCTTTTCCTTCTATATCCTTCAAGTATTGACCATGCATTGGCTTGTTCTTCTAATTAACAAATCGGTTTTCAATTGCTTCTTTTCTAAGGTATATTCAGCCTTCACCTTCGTTGTTTTCAAGAGCTTTTCTTGATTGACTTCCTTCGGCAAGGGGTTCTTGGCTTTACTTGCTGTAGTCATTCAAACCATGCTTTTCTCCCTTCACAGTTTGTTTCACCTGTAGGAGTCCTCTACCCCCTTCAGCTCTTGGCAAATACAGCTGATCAATATGACTTTTTGGGTGAAAAGCATGGTTCATTGTCATTAGTTTTCTTGTTTTCCGATCCAAGTTATCAAGTTCCACCTGGGTCCAGTCAACTATTCCTGCTGTATATCAAGTAACAGACACTGCCCAGGTATTAAGTCCTTTAATGATGTTTCCACCATTTAGCTTTGATTTCAAAATTTCCCAAACTCATTTGATATATTTGGTAGAAGTATTTTCTTTGACTTGATTCTGTAATGAATTGGAAGCGTCCAAAACTTCCAAATATTTGTAGTCTTCTTCTGGCTACTGCCTTTATCAAATCTTCATTGTTAAGCTGTATTCCATCATCTTCAACAATTTTACCTGCCTTTATGGCTATGGTTGCATATTTATCAATGCCAAATTGCATTCCAATATCTTTACTGAATTCTTTTGTGCTTTTAAATAAGAAAACTAGTTCAGCCTTCATTTTTCCAAATAATTTTAAATCATCCATATAGAGTACATATGAAATTTTTACTCCTTTTTTGGCCAATTCATATCTACAGTTTGTCTTCTTCAAAATTATTGTCAGTGGGGCCATTGGTAGTATAAAGACTAAAGGTGATAATGAGCCTTGGAAAATTCCACATTTGATTTCAACTTCTCCTAACTCTTCCCCATTAGCCATCAGCTTCGTTTGCCAAAACTTCATTGAAGTATTCATAAATCGATGAATGTTTCTGCTGATTATTATTATTATTGTTGTTGCTGTTGATTGTATAGTCAACCAGATGTTTAGACTGCATTTGGCATTTTTGCCCACCTATCGAGTCCTTCCCAAGGACCTGGGATAGGCAGATGTTGTTGTTAAATAATATTAAAGGTATTGTCTCAGGATGTAATCTGTTCCAAATAAAGCTGCCTTTTGCAATTAACTGATGGCGGTTTTGTCAATGCTGATAGTGTTCAAGTGGTGGTCCAGATGTTTTGGAATTGAACCCAAGGCGCCTATTACTATCTTTGCTTTCTTTTGCCACAGTCGTTCTACTTCTATTTGCAGGTATTTATATTTTATGATTGTCTCCTTCTCTTTCTCTTCTATTCTGCTGTCTCCAGGCACTGCAAAGTCCACTATCCAGACTTCTTTGTCTTTCTTATCAACAATTGTTAAGTCTGGGGTGCTGTGTGGCAGAGGCTTATCTGTTTGAATTTTAAATTCCCAGAGCACTTTAGCTTCTTTATTTTCTATTACTTTGTCTATTTTGTGGTCCCACCAGTTCTTGCTTGCAGGCAAATGGTATTTCTTGCAGATATTCCAATGCACCATTATTGCTACTTTGTCATGTCGTTGTTTGTAATCAGTCTGTGCGATCTTCTTGCAGCAGCTAAGTAGGTGGTCCACTGTTTCTTCAGCTTCTTTACAGAGGTGGCATTTACTGTCAGTTGCTGTCTTCTCAATTCTGGCTTTATATGCATTTGTTCTTAAGGCTTGGTCTTATGCAGCCAAAATTAGCCCCTCTGTCTCCTTCTTCAACTTTTCTGCTCTTAGCCATTGCCAGGTCTTGTTGTTCTCTGCTTTGCCTGCTAGTTTTTTTATGTACCTGCCATGTAATACTTTGCCTCGCCATGTCTCTTTTCTATTCTTCATTTGGTCTTTCTTATAGGGCAGTTTGGTCTCTTTGGTATTCAGTAAGCCTTCATGGTATACTAGCTTCAGTGCATCTTCTTCACTGTCCTTCAGATATTCTTCCAATGCCCTTTTTTCTTCTTCAGCTGTGTGGTTTACTTGTAACATTCCATGCCCACCTATGTTCCTTGGTAAGTAGAGTCTGTCAATGTCGCTGCATGGATGAAGGACATGATTCATTGTCATTATTTTTCTGATCTTCCTATCCAGGGCTTCTAGTTCAGTTCACTATTCCAGCTGTGTATCTAATGACTGGAATTCCCAGGTGTTAATCGCCTTGATGGTATTTATGCCACTGAGTTTGGACTTTAAGATCTTCTTCACTCTTCTGATGTATTCATTACTAACCTTCTTCTTGATGACATTATTATTATTATTATTATTATTATTATTATTATTATTATTATTGTCTTATGTGTTTTGCCATCAATTCCTTAAACGCTTCCCTTATATCCAAATCTTTTATTCAAGCAGACATCTTCCCTCCCTCTCCAGCTGTACACAGCTTCTTTGCAAAAGCAAAAAACAGAGTCTTTCATTCCTCCCCACCTACTCCACTTCCAGGGCCAGTTAAAGCACTTTATATGGCTGGTGAGCAACGGAGGCCTCTAAGCAGTCACTTGAGCAGAATTAAGCTTGATGCTCAACCCTGGGAACTGAGCAGGGTTCATATTAACAGGCAACCCTCGTTTCTGTTTTGATGTTTTGGTGGTATCTTGATTGCTACCACTTTCTTGCAGCCAAAACATACATTTGTCATTACTCTTTGAGCCCGGGAAGACTAATTGAAATAAATCAGCCATGACTACTCAGGGCCAATTGCGACAGTGAGGCTGGACTAATGGAATGTCATAATTAGTTGTCTTTCCAGAGGTGTCCGCCTGAATGTACATGCACACAGACTGGGCTGCTGCAACTTGCCTAAGTAAGAATTTGCACGCAAACGAGTGCTATTTTATCCACCTCCACGTCAAGTCCTTCCACAGCTTTAAATATTAAAGAAGCCGCGAGTCTCCAGTGGATTCCAGTCGGTGGTTAGATTCAGATTTTATTATCAGCAATAGGTCTATGACAAGCCTGAACTGTCCTCTCAGATTAGCAACGCCTCACTAGGCCTCTGCTCCATTTACCCCTCCTCCTCCTGCAGCGATTGCAAATGGAAGAGGTCCTCAGCATGCTTTGACTTGCTCTTTAAAGCTACTGCTGCTCTACAAGAGATATCCAAGTGACTGTCTTCATGTGATACAGACAGATTCTGAATGGTCTGGAAATTTGTGTTTTGCACGTGTGATAGTGGATGGAAAGGGATGGAAGCTAGAGTGACAGGATTTTTGTTATTGCTTTTGCTTTTAAACTCACAGCATTGTGTTTTTAATTACTAGTGGAAAAACTGAATTGATTTGTATCCAAACATAATTTTCATACCAGAAAAAAGAAGTGTTTGTATGAGAATAGATGCTTTTCCTTGTGGGTATTTGGGAATTTATTGGCCATCTGGGACAGCAGGTGTCAGGGACAGTGATCTTCAACCTTCTCACACATAAGACTTGCCTGCAATGGGGAACTTACTTTTTTTTTAAAGGTTTATGTGCATCTTCTCTTTCCTTTTACCATTCTTCCTCTGTACTTTATCCTTCCCTTCTTCTGTTTTTTAAAGCTTGCTTTAAAAAAAATAAAATATAAGGTTATATTTCAACCTTATTGTACATAGTACTATGTATGATATAGGGTTCTACAGGCAACTGATACCACCTAAGTTCTCGTGAAAACTAGAGCTAAAAGGAGAAAGAGAAGGAAAGGGAATATTTTAATATTTTAGATAATGAGTGGACTGTGATAGATTAATGACATATCTGTAGGTAGCTAATAGTGAAAATAGCAATATCCATTTGTTGGTTTGGAACAGGGTCAAATACAACATAGCTCATGTATTCTAACCCAGGTATTTCTGAATTGCAATTCCCTTCAACCCCAATTATCATGTTTCATGCTCAAGGATTCTAGGAGGTACAATTTGATAACATTTAGAAGGCCAAGGGTTGCTTTCCTTGGATCAAATGAATATGATGTAGCAGCCACACAAAAAAGATGTTGGGGATAAGGAGGAAAGAATAGTGAGTTAATAAAGGGAGATAGGGTAGTAGGGCTGAAATGCAGATCTGAGTATAAAGCAAAATAGATGGTTTATGTATTCCCATGCTGCAGCAGAAATGCCTGTAACACCATGGAACACTCCATACTCTACAATGTAAACATATTTCCATGGGGAAAAATCTGATGAATTTAAATTATGCCACCAAAATTTAGTATTACATATATCTAGATTTTTCTTCAATTCAATGAGTTTTGGTTTGTGTATAACATTGCACCTAAATAATATAGGCTGATATTTTTTCCTGTTTCTGAAAATATTAAGGCTGGAGCATGTATATTTATAAAGAAACTATTAAAAAGGTGTAATTGTTCAATAGCTTAAGAATTGCTCCCTCGGCTTATACAGAATATGTACAACATTTTGAACAGCATTTTTTTCTTAGTAATCCTAGAATACCTGCATGTTTACTGACATATTTATGTATATCAATCAGTAAATATGTGATTAACATTCAGGAAACTTCCAAATAAGTCCTTGGCTTATTAGTAACAAACATATTATTTGCATTATTAGTATTGCTCATAAAGCATTCCACTAAACATGAAATGTCTCATTCATTAGTATAATGGAAACAAGCAAACAGAAACAGTAGTAAACTTCTGATATGTCTGTAAGCTAATATCTATACTGTAGCAGCATTTTGCAACATGGAAGGAGGAGGAGCTTTAAGGCTGGCTGCTGAGGCGATGAAAACCTAGTTAATTAATTAAATTGATAAATCTATCAGAAGGGCAGTGTTTTTCAATACATTAACTACATGAGAAATGCTGGCTACTTCAAGACTTCACAGAATTTCCATAATACTCTTTACAGAAGTATATGATTAATTAACAAGAAAAATCTTTTAACATTGCTGATCATAGAAAAATTAGGGATGCCTGCAACCATACTGTATTTGGCACTACAGTAGAATGAGTCATAGTGTGATATAGAATGGGGATAAGTCTGATACTCCACCATTTAAAAT